>OZ012720.1:18010375-18668554 GCA_963942605.1 Poecilus cupreus | reverse complement strand
ATCTCAACAGTAATTTTTTTATTTGCTAAACAATTTTAAATTCATGGTTTCAAATATTTTCAATTAATTATGAATGTCATAAAGAGAAAGTAAAAATTATGATCAATTATGATGATGACGACTTAAGACATTAAGGAGTTCGTTAAAGAGGAAATATAGGTTGGTGCTAAATTAAATTGATAGAAATTCAATAGTTTAAAGTTTATATGTATTTTATTAATTAATTGTCTAAATTCTAGGCATTCCCATAATCCAGACTTGAACGGAACATATTAGAACTCTTATAATTTTGAACAGTTCAATGAGTCTGCGAATGCCCTACCAAATTCTAATTTAGACAATTAATAAAAAAATAATTAATTGTACAGATATTGTCGTACCGTATTTTTCCATTAAAAATTGTTTTAATCGTAAAAAGATTTTTATATAAATTTGCTTTTCCACTTACGAAAGTTTGTGTTAAAGAATGTACAAGTTTGGGAGAGAATTTTTGTTTCTGCGTTTCTACTTCATTTAATTTACTTATAAGTGTAAACACAAATGAAACCTCTATCTTCAATCAAAACACCGATTAATATAGTTTTAACCTACGAAAAAAAAAAAGAGGGACGTTCTCAAGTCGATGCGTATATTTTTTTTTATGTATGACCACACATAATTTTTACAGGGTAGTCCGATTTTGATGTTTTTTTATTTGATAGACCTAGGACTTTAAAATAAAATTTGACATTTAATTAGTTTATTATTAAATAACAAATACTTATTTCCATAGAAATTGTTATTAGCCTACTTATATTAATATTTCTAATAATTTTTGATAATTTCTTTTAATAAATACAATAATTTAACATCTTTAGTAAACAGTATGATATAAAATTTTGTATGTACTTCGAACGAAAAGTCTCGCAAGTAATTTCGACCTCGGCTGACGTCTCGACCGTAAACAACTTGCTAGTACCTTAAAGTTTCACTTTTCGTACTAGATACATAAATAACTATTAGGGGCTTAAATTAATTTTGTTTTATTTTGACTCAAGCAAATTACAACGTGTTTATACTTTGATGTACAGAGCAGAATCTAAATCTACGAGTTACATATCTTTCTTTTGTATGCAGAATTTACCTTACTAAGCTTTTAGTCTCACCTTACAGCGTGAGAAGTTGTCTGATGTAACATACGTAAAATATTGTGCAATACAGGGTTGGACTCCTATATTACTTTATAATACTATTTATACTATGTATTTATAATAAAAATAATAGAAAATGAGTATATATATATATATATATATATATATATATATATATATATATATATATATAAACATATAATGTAAGTACATACGATTACAAGAAAAATATAATGAAAGATATATAACTCAAAATCAGTTTGAATTATTTGTACCGCGCAAAAAAAGACTTTAATTTAATAAGTGATACTTGAAAAATATCAATTATAGACTCAATGTTTTTATGAGGGGTATACATATGGTAGAGAGGCGAATGAAGGAGGATATTTTTACGAGCACGTGAAGGTAAGAAGGAATTCTGGTTTTTGGAATTGAATGCTGGGACACGAAAATTTATTAAATTTAAAGTTTATTGTGAGATAACTAATGATATAAGACTTGGATTGTTTAATTAGTATTCATTGAATTATGTAAGCCTGTAAATAATAAGAGAATTGTATTATTGGAAGTCAGTTAGGTGTCATTGTTTGTACGAGGCAGTAGTGCTATTAAATAACATTGAAGCTACATTGGTGTATTATTTGTGTGTGTGTAAGTATATTTATTACCCTGAGTGAGAGTGTTTCTAACATTATTTTATTTTATTTATTAAATTGTTAAGGAGCTTAAATAAATGTATTAATAGACAATTATCTCTACGGTCTGAAAGTTTAACAAAATTAAAGTATTGTAACGGACGCGGCAGCGACAAGTTGAAGCTTGCCGGCCTACGCCGCGCCGCCGAGTGAATGACGCAACGCTAGCGAGTTCGGACAAGTCGTTTACTCCACAATAGAGATTGTTCCAGAGCCTTCTAGAAACAAGGAACGTGGTATATAAAACAGCAGTCAGTTGACTCCCGAGCTACTAAGAAGAATTTGTGAACATAAATATATTTCTCGGTTTAAACATAAATATATCGTCTTAAATAAATATCGCTCGACTTGTTTATATAAATAATAGTGTTTAATTACAGTAGTGATAAGTGTTAGTTGTAAGTTTTTGTATTTGTTATTTTAGTGTTATATATTTAGTGTTAATTAACTTTAACATTTTATTATAATAATTAAATATTATTTGTTATTGATAATATTTCTTTTCGTTTAAATAAAAACGTTTTAAAACCCACGAACGTTACAGTATCTTAATAAATGTTCATATGAAATGTTGTAATCAGGCTACACATAATTCTTTTTAAAGTATAAATAGCGCAAAAATTTCTTCTGAATTGATTCTAATAAGTTAACGTTTGTAATAAAGTGTGAGTATTGGATCAATGGTAGTAAAATTTGTTGAGTTTCTTATAATAAACTCAAGCATTTCGTAAGCACTGGAATATATTTTATGTAAGCATTGAAACTTAATGTTGTGTCGAATATTATACTTAAATCTTTAAATTCAAGGCAACGAGCTAGAGAAATACCTGTAACCTTATAGGTATAATTAATTGTTACGAATTTTCTTCTAAAAGACATTGTTTTACATTTTGCAATATTTAGTTGCAATTTATTGTTATCACACCATTCAAGTAGTTTATCGAGATCGTTTTGAAGTAAATCGCAGTCTGGGGTATTTGAAACAGAGCGAAATATTTTGAGATCGTCTGCATATAAGTGTGATTTAAAATAGTAGCCGGTAAATCATTAATAAACTGGAGAAAAAGTAGTGGGCCTAGATTAGAGCCCTGTGGTACTTCTGAAGTAGCAATAAAAGGGAAACAATCATAACCGAGATAGTTAACGAAGAGACGGTGATTACTTAGATATGACGACATTAAATGAATTAGTGAGTAAGATAAACCAAATGTATGCAATTTCTGTAAAATGATATTGTGATCAATTCGATCAAATGCTTTTGTAAAGTCGGTGTAAATAACATCGACTTATAAATTTTTAACTAGGGATTCGGAAATAAACTGTGTTAAATAACATAAGTTTGTAGCAGCTGATCGACGTTCAACAAAACCGTGCTGATATATAATAAATTATTATGAACTTGTTTATATATTGTACGATAAATAATATTCTCATAAACATTACTGAAATGTGATAAAATTGCAATTGGCCTTTAATTAGTTATTTCGGAAAGATTGCCTGACTTATGTATAGGAACTATTCTAGATTGTTTCCAAATTTCGGGGAAAGTGTTAGTTTTTAAAGATATATTTATTATTTTAGAAACCTACTTTAAGTGATTCTGCACAATCCTTTATGATTAAAGAAGGAATCATGTCTGGACCAGAGGAAAGCCTTTTATAACAGTTAATACGTCATCTTCGGAGACATTATTAAGAAATATGCACTGATTTTGTGTACTTATTTAATCAAAATTGTTATTATTAATATTGCATGATATAAATGTACTTTGAAAATAAGTTGCGAATCCATTGGATATACTATGTGGATTATTTAACTTAATATAATTGTATATATTGGTAGGATGAGGATTGGTTTCTTTTGGTTTTAATAAAATCCCAAAATTTATTTGTATATGACTTAATGGATGGCTCAGAGGATTTTATGAAATTTTTATATGCTTCTTCAATGTCATGTTTTGTTTTAGATCTAAAGTATTTGAATTTTTCAAAGTAATATGTGTTATTATATTTTTTATATAGCCGATGAAAATGTGCTTTTTTCTTAAGATCAGTTTTTATTTGACTAGTGTACCAAGCAGGATAAGAGGATTTATATATAGGACGGTAGGATAGACATTGGTCGAAAAAGATATATAAAGCACTATAAAAAAATTTACAGGCCTCATTTGCATCAGTAAAAGTTTCAAGTTGATTCCAAGCAAAAGAATTAATTAACTGATATAATTTTAGATAATTAGCTTTTCTAAATTATATTTCTTATAACTTATAGTTTTTTTAATTTATCATTTCGAATGTTGATCTTCACAATCAATATTCGAAATTACAAAATCCATTAAACGATTATTTGAGTTGGTAATAAGAATTCCATTGTTCAAATTCAAAAAAATTAAGGAAATTGTTCATAGAGTTAACAATAATTGTATCAGTTTTATTGATAAATTCGGGAACGTTAAAATCACCTACAATTAGAGCATACGCATCATATAGAAAAGTAAGTGATTGAATACTTTCAAGTACATCATTATAGACATCTGCATTACACCCAGGAGGAATTTAATTAAGAATAAAACAATCGATTTTAGATCCACATGTATCGGAATTTTAATCAAATTAGCTCACTATTTCCAAAATTGGCACGAATCAATAACAAATATTTGATAAGAACCACTTTAACTATCACTTCCACGTATTATACAAAATATAAACTTCTTATAACTATGAAATTTTTGCTAGTTTTATTGCAATTAATTTCACACAGCCGTACTCTCTTGTACACATTACTATGCGCATTTTAATAATCGCTAATAATCGGCGATTAACCGTCTTTAAAATCCGCGACTACAATTAATCGTAATCGTAATGGTTGCATCACTAGCAAAAGATTACAACAAAGAATTTATAGTCCAAATAGATTGTTCAAATAGAATTGGAATAGGAGTAACCTTATCGCAGCGAGATGAAAACAACGAAGAATATCCAGTTTTATACTTAAAAAGCTTACTGAAAGAGAACAAGTGTATAGCGCTAGTGAATTATAATGTGCAGCATTAGTGGGGGCAGTTGGAAAACTAAATCGATTTATACAGCTAAGTCATTTTACTGTAGAAACTGACCAATGGGCAATAATAATGCGAGATTATTACGTTGGGCATTAACTTTACAAATGTTAAATTTTCGATAGTTTATAAACTGGGAAAGAAGTGTGCCAATTTAACTGTATTGAAATTTTTTCTTCTTGTTTTCTAGCCTGAATATGTTCCAAATACTTTTGTTTGCAAATAAGTAAAGATAGACCATTCAAATTTGAAATACAAATGGGCGTTACTTTGTGCAAACTAAAGAAGAAAAAAGACCGCCAAAGAAATCTTGTGGTGTCAGAAATTTGGGAAATCAAACCCGAAGACTTTCTCAACTGGGGGCAGCTGTTAGAATTGTAAGCAGCGGAGTTGGCCGGTGTTGAGCAAAGGAGAAAAAACAAAGTGGGGTGTCGAGAGAGGTGTTGGCGGTGTGATATAAACAAAAAAACGGTCGAAAAATATCAACAGAAATAAAATGCCATATTTTGTATTTAATTTCGACTGTTCCTCAGCATCCATTCCCATTATTTATATTATTATTGCTAACGCAGCAATCAATGATAACAATTCGATAAATGATTTGTATTATAAGGGCTGCGTAAACTATTACCTATAAGAATGTTTTCATTAAGTTTAATATAATTATTTTATCCCACACTTATTCCTTCATTGAACCATTATTATAGTCATTTCAGACGGATGTCGGAAAGCTTACCGAAAACAATTGACTGAAAAACTATTGACCGAAGAATCATTTCAATGAAGACACAATAGATCGTAGAAAAATGAACCGAAAAATATATTTTCCGAAACACAATTCACCGAAATATAATTCACCAAAATAGTAATAAAATTTTATTTTATAAATTTTACTTCATAATTATTTTAAAAGCATATTATAAGAATTATGTTCCGGCTTTTTTTAAATGAATCTTATAAGAAAAGATTCTTACGTAATAATTTGATAATTATTCCCAGTTTAATTACATAATGGGGTAAATAGCTCTGTGGTAACGTATCGGTCTGTGGATCGTGGGATCCTCAGTTCGAATCCCACAGCCGACTTGACGGCTGGTAACCGCATGTCATACACAAAAATATATCACCTACCGAGATCTGTGTAAGCAGAGTGCTACACCCACGATGGATAAAAGGCGTAATGATATATTTATTTATTTATATAATGAAACATTAGTATTTTTAGAAACCAATAATACTAAATTTACTTGTATTGATAATGTTTTCATTGCGGAATAATTATGCATGCGCGTTTCTATTTTGAAACAGTCCTGTCTGAATATTAAAATTAAATTCACTTTTGTCGTATTCAGTAATAAAATACGAGTAAATAGCATAATTGAACTACTTATATTAGCATTATTTTACAACCTATATTGGTAACAGTTTAACAGTTATTCTACACTTTATTACCTAAACTTAGTGAGTATCCATAGCATACCCTATGTAATAAACGGTATTTGCGTTTATTACTATTTAAGATTGCAAACGATATTTAGAGATTTCAAACTAAGTAAATGGTTCATTCTTAGTTGTTCGTGGAAAAAACCACTTCTTTAGTATTTCAGTTCAGTTCCCGCCTAATCAGCGGATGTCAATATGTTGTAGGAAATATTTAACCAGAGTCTTATGCGAGAGTAGTGCCCAGTTAGAGTTATTTTGAGTGCCACTGTCCCATCCGTTCAGTAATAAATTGTGAACCTTTGATCAGAAGTCTTTTTTCTAAATACTCTTCGGAATCGAGTTAAAATATTCCGTGGTGGCCAGCGACTACGCTACCCTTGGTTATTCATTTAATCAAGTAAAACCCTTTCGTATGTCAGTTACCTCTTGGTACCAAGTGCGAGGTACCTGTTACACCTACACAAATTTGAACCTATTAATTATTAAATAAATAAGCGAAATTAAGGTTGCGATCTAAGCTGCCTCTGGATTCACAATTATTTAAGTAAAATTAGGGTACCTACTTAATGTACCTACAAACTTATTATGGTATTAGAATAATAAAATTTCATACTTACATAACATCACTCTATGGGGGTAGCACGAACCCAGAAACACAGTCAACTAACAATCAATCTCCTCCAAATATTCCTATCCTGGCACACCACTTTCACCTCGTCCGCTATCAATCATACCCAACCAGTTATTCCTCGGACGCCCACGCAATCGTGCACCTTCAATCTAACCCACATATATTAGTTTCACCAACCTTTCATTCGACATTCGCTCAACATGTCCAAACCACCTCAACTGACTCACTCCCACTTTCTCAACAACATTCTTCTCAATCTCACACTCACCATACACCAATGTATTTCGTATACGATCACGTCTCGTATACCCACACACTCCTCTCACATATCTCATTTCTACAGCAATTATACGTCGTTCATGTTTCTTCGTCCATACTCAATATTCAGAACCATACATCAATGTAGGCACTAACACACCATTATAAACACTCAATCGAGCATCTCTAGATACATTCTCGTTTCGAGCAAATATACCCAGAGCACCTAATACCTTGCACCTGCAGACTTTCGCCTTTCAATCTCTCGGTCAATACGTCCATCCCTCGAGAACATACTACCCAAATATACAAATTCATTCCCTTGTTCCAATCTCACACCATTCACTGAAACATTACAATCCGTCACCAAATCATTCTTCTGAAACACCAACACTTTACATTTATCGACATTCAATAGCAGATTTAAACCTTTCCCTACTTCATTTATGCTCACAATCATTCTTCTCAATTGCATATATATATATATATATATATATATATATATATATATATATATATATATATATATATAAGCTAACTTATGCTTAAAAATGGAATTGGAAATAATGATGTTCCACTCCATACAAAAAGAAACTACTTTTCTACCATTATCATTCACTCTTGAATCACCAAATTTACCTAACACGCTAGCGGACACTCTTTACTCGCAAATAAAATTTCACTCAATAATAATACACAAAATTACATTTCTGCATTTAAATCATTATTATATTTAATATTTATTTATTAAATAAATAGGTTATATATTATGCAAATAAATGTGCTGCTTTATTTAGTTATTTTGAAATATATGGAGGTACGGTTGTAAGAAGCGGGTTCTTTATTCAGTATTATTTAAATTACACGAAAACTAAAGCAGTACAAAAATTAAATATTATTGTACATAATGTGTACAATATTATAAAATAAACAAAATTTTTACAATCCCTAAATGTAGGGCTCTGCGAAGTTAGCTCTACACAAATTATTATTAAATTAAATCAGAAACTGAACGCGTACAAATTTTACATTTGTTGTACAAAATTGTACATAATATGTACATTATTATTAGCTCTAGTTTACTTGTTTATGAAATAAATGTAGGGCACTGTGAAGTTGGCCCTACATAAATATGTTTTATTAATTACAATAAATTATAAGATATACAAAAAAAAAAATTTTATGGTACAAAAATGTACATAAAGTGCACATTATTTACACATATTTTTTTTAAAATAAACGTATTTATGTAGGCCCAACTTTACGGAACTCAGTAAAATGGATTTTATTTTTAAAATATAAGCTTAAAACAGAAAATTCCGAAAATACATCATAATTTGAATTTCAAATTGACCTCAAATTTTTGCTCGTCAGAATATATAAATATCTATTATAAAATATTATATGAAACTGGTAGCTCAGTAAAATTATTTTGATATTAATATATTTACATATATATTGACACTTTTTAAATCAAAACGAATTATGCCAACTCAGATTCCAGAGTGCTATCTTTAACAGAAAAAAACTAACATATTAGGTATGGTATTAGTATAAAAATAGTTATTTGTATTCCTAGAGAGGGAAAGCGCTTCTTTTTCCCTCTCGAGTTCGAAGTTTGCCTCATGAGCGCAGCGAGTGAGGCATTTCGAACGAGAGTGGAAGTAGAGCTTTCCTCTCGTGTTAGACACAACATTTTTTTCACGACATGTTTCTAAAAACGATTTACTCGGATCTAAAATACACTTTGAGAACACAACTGACAGACTGATACGTTAAAAGTTAGGTTATCAGACACAAGGCGGTGTAGCAGTGATGAAAATGAACTAATCTTAAATATTTTTAATAAGTTGTCAAATTGTGTTTTAATAAGAAAAAGAAATATATGACATAATTGTAAGATAATTTAAAATACGTATATCACTAGAATAAGGATTTTCAATAAAATTGGGAATTTATTTATAATTTGTATAATATATTTTTTGTAAATAACATTCATATTGGTAACACTTCTATATTTTCCTCACTATTTCGGGGGATGAACGGTGGGGTTTCTTGGCATGTCGTGAAAAAAAAAAACTTTTATATTATGTAGGTATAGGTAGTAGCAAAATATTATAATATTTTTGAAGAAAAAATATGTTTGTATTTGCAAACAAGCTATCGTGCTAGTCTTATAGGTACCTATAATGGTAAAATGATGATGAATATTTTTAACATCTTCTTCTTCAGCCTAAATGATTTAATTAACCGATTGGTGTAATTTTTTCCCCTCATTGGATAATTTTCACTACTAGTACTAGAACGGTCGTTGACTCTCGTAACATAAATAACTATTAAGCGGCATAGAGCAAATCATTTTTCGTAACTAATCGATTTTTTTAATCATCTGTTGACATGGGTTTTGTGATACCGAATAATTAAAAATATATATATATATATATATATATATATATTGTAGCTTTTATTTACAATTAAATACTTTAATACACATATAAAGTCTCCGCTATACTACGTATTGCAAATGATAATATATTTGCTATAAGTAAATTTAATTTATGGATTATGCGATTTTAAAGAACTACAAAGACCACATATTTTTCCTGTATAAAAACCAGGTACTGTAATAACCATGTACTCCTTGGTGTAATAAATATCTACACCTAAATCATTAAACTTAGTTTTAGTTAAAATTACATCGTCTTGCAAACGCCATACACTGAAAAAAATTCAACAACAATATAATCGATTTTTAGCAATTACGTATGTACATTCTTACTTGATGCTCTGATTAACATCCAATTCTTCTTTAACCAAATTATTATTTAGAGTAATTGTTATATTTCCATTAGTTGGCTCAATTTTTAATACATCATCTCCAGTGTAAACAGTGTAAGCCATATTTTCGAAATTTGATGGATCGTCAATGAACACAGCAAATTTAGGAAACTGTGAGCAATCAGCTGTTGCTAAATTATTTTTATTCCTAAATTTTATTTCTTCACTTGGAATGGTTCGATTATCAACAGTCGTAATGTATTTGTAAGTTATGAGACATACTTCTGAAAATAAAAATAATTACTTAAAAATTTTAAATGCTTCATTTAATCTTACTATTGAGCCCCATGTTAATATTCCAATCATCTTT
The DNA here is from genome assembly GCA_963942605.1 of Poecilus cupreus. Classification (NCBI taxonomy): domain Eukaryota; kingdom Metazoa; phylum Arthropoda; class Insecta; order Coleoptera; family Carabidae; genus Poecilus; species Poecilus cupreus. Next base: position 18,658,191 of record OZ012720.1, on the reverse strand, counting down.
AATTAAAAATCTAGTATTTAAAAGTAATTTGTCAATAAATTCAAAACCAGCGTAATGTACAATTGCTTCTTTTGTATTCCACTTGATAGTAACTTTAGGTTCTACAGAAGAAAAGTCTAGAGCAATTTTTAAATTATTAATTCTTGATGTATTTCCTTTGTCTTCATTTTGAGATGGATGTTTCTGAATTAAACCAACAAAAGACTGAAGTTTATGTGTAATTGAAATGAACCATTCTGGCATCTAAAATATTAAAATAAATTGTTTAAATGTAATATTGAGAGTACTTGTTTATTACATTGCTGAATTTGATATCTGAGGTATATTTTCTGTATGTTGCTGCTTCTTTAGATGCAAGATAACAAGCTAAAGATATTGGTGTAAATTTATGCCCCATAGATGCGTTTCGACATTCTTCATACGGCCAGATGTTTGAAGATAAAGTTTTTTGTTTTTGTTCATCGGTTACCTTAAATATTTGAAATAATGTCTTTTACATATTTGAAATATTTCATTCCAATTTCTTACGGAAGCAGATGCGACTGCTTGTATAGAAGCTCCATCTGTAGGACAAGAATCTGAATCTTTCATATTCTTTCCCCAAATCGCATTAAAATTAGCTGTAGTCGGTTTCGATGGTTTTAAAGTGAACATATCGGCTTGTATATCCGGAAAATGTACCTCTGAATTAACGCAAAGCTACAATATATAATATTTTAGTACATTTTACCAATAGAACTAGACTGCTGCACAAAAAAATGCGACACTTTTTTTTTCGCTACTCAGATGCAAGAAACCTATGAGCTAGGTAGTTAACTAACATTGAGTAATTGATGAATCATTTATGAGTATTTTTTTTATTTAGTTGTTCCCTCACATTTGTATTAATTTTATTTTTTAGAATTTTTATGCTTTTATTATAATAATTTAAAATTATTTCGTCCAACAAGTAATTTAATTTTTTGTTTGATATAAATAGCTCCGTGGTAACGTGTCGGACTGTGGATCGTGAGATCCTCAGTTCGAATCCCACTGCCGACAGTTACAAATTTAGATTTACCCCTGTGGTTCCCCCTCCACTAACATCCTTGGGGGCTATGATTTGACGGCTGGTAACCGCACTTCATACGCAAAAATATATCACTTACCGAGATCTGCGTAAGCAGAGTGCCACACCCATAATGGGTAAAAGGCGTGATGATATATTTTATTTTATTTTTTTTTGTTTGATATCCTTTCGATTAGTTATTTTTGTGAATGTCATAGTCGATATATTTTAATTTTTAAAATGTATTTTTATATTATGACACCTGAAGACGTAATACAAGCAGTTGATCTTTGTAATGGTAGCCGCGGTATTAGATACATCGGGAAAGTGTCAAATTTACCACGAAATAGAGTTCATAACGTCATTAAAAGGTGCGATGAAACCAATTCATTCACCTGAGGAAAAATTCTGGTAAAAAAAAAAAAAACGTAGTACTGCAGACCGGGATTATCACTTAGTTTACATTAAAATTTCGCGAGATCGCAGTGTATTGTAGCTCAATAGATAAGAGATGCAGGTGACACCAAGAAGAATAAACGAATATAACTTATTATCTCATAGACCTGTAAGCTGCATATCAGAACTTGCTGCCATATCACCGGCAGCGAAGGTTACATTTTGCGAGGGAACACAAAATTTTCTAATTTAATTCTTAAATCACGGCGGTTAGAACCTACCATCGAGGCCCGAGGAGGAAATACTCGTTATTAATTAAGTATAAATTAAATTTATATTGTATAAGTTATACTTATGAATTATTGTTTCTTTATTATTATTACACTTTCATTTTATTATCTTTAAATATTTCATAGGCTATTATCAACCGTTTTACAAAAATTTTACAGCAATCATAAAAAAGTGTTTTATTTTTGCCCAACAATGTATTAATGTAATTACTTTGTTCTCTTCTTTGTTAGAATTTTCATGGTCAACAGTCAAAGAATAATTCAAATATCTCTTCACTGGTATCCAGTAAGAAATTAAAGTAGCATTCCAAAATTGTTGCGTTGTATTTTCAGATAAATTTTGTTGAGATAATGTTAAAATACTTATAATTTTTGATCCTCTTTCTGAAGGATCCGGTGAAGTTATTTCAGTTTGTTGAGGAAGAAGTAACGTAGTTTTTAGCTAGAAAATAATAACAATATATTAAAAATTAATTATATAAACTGGTTTGGTACTTACTTGTGTAGGTTCTTTGTACAACGGTTTAATGTTAATGGCAATTCCACATCTCCCATGACAGGGAATGTAAGAAATGTAATCATATATGTGCATTGCATAGAGCAAGGGTTTTGCCATTGGTAGTATTCTATAACCAACAAACTATAGCTTTTACAGATAAATGTAATGGAAAACTTACTGAGAATTGCTTTGGTGATATGAATACACATCCAAAAATGTATTTTTTACTTCTTGGTAACTGTCACAGTCAAATAGTAATACTTGAAATCTGTTTCCAAAGTTTTCAAATGGTGTGTTTATTAAGTAAATCTAAAAATATTACCAAATTTTAAGGTGTACCTATCTACTTCAAAATGTTTTATTTACCTTATCCTTTTTTGGCCCTGCAGTAATATTATAAATATTGTCACACTTTGGACAGTGATGTTGAAGAGCTTTTGAACCATTGCTAACTAAATATGTATAGCTTTGAGAGTGTATTAAAACGTTAATATATTCGTTTTCATTTCGGATTTCCGTAAGTTCCACAAGAGATTTTTCGAAATCGATATTTAGAGTCCCATTAAACAAAAATCTAGCTTGAAGTTTCTTACCTCGTTCTACTCCATGCCACATGTGGCTAATTGGATTATAAAGTTCCAAAAATCCTGTTGTGTATGTATAATATCTAAATATAATATCATAATTAATTAATGTATATATTTAGAATAAAGCACGGGTAATAATATACACAAATATTTCTTGAGTGAAACAACTAAGCCAGTCAACATTGGTCTCATTATTAATAAAACGTCAAACAAAAAAAAAAATGTAGATCTAATTGTAGTATAATTGTACTGTTTAGGCCCATATAATAATTTCTTTCTTTCTTTATTAGATAATAAAAGAAATGTGTAAACTGTAATTGGTATTAAAACAGTATTGTATAAATAATTATTTTTACTTTTTAAAATTTTGTATATAAGGATTAAGATGAGTTCACATACAACTTAATGCTGTTGCCTTACTTTTGTTTTGCATTTATATTCGCAACTGAAATGGACTCGTATCCATCTGGTGGTAAAAATAAAAACTGCTATGAGGAGTAATGGTGTGTATGACGCGTTTGACGCAATGTTAATAAAAGTGATCTTTGTGTAGTTGTTTAGCGCAATATTATTCCATTTAATTTATTTTCTCATTTATTTGTTCTTGACTTATCGTATTAAATTTGATTCGTTTTATAATGAGTTCCACAATCAAGAAAAAAATCATAACAAAAACTGCTGCGTACATATATGGCTTCCATTTTCGTGCTAGCAAGAATATGTGATTTATTTACCATTTATTTCCAAAAAAGGGTGCAAGTAAAGTGTAAATATTAATCAAATATGGAGAACTTGAATTGACCGAATATATGAGAATTTTATATTACTATGTTTTTTGAAGTGAAGGTTTTGCGAGCCGATAATTTAATTCGAAATCGAACATTATCGCTCCATTAAAAAAAAAAAAAAAATTGATGTTTATTGAGTGACGCTGAACAGAGGATAGGTGTAGTGCGAACTAGGGATCGTCCCAATATAGAACATAAAACATTTTTAAAAGTTTAAAACTTAAGTGTCGTGAGTCCGTGATAACCGGGAGTGCCGGGACAGGTACGAACGTTAAGAACAGCTGAGAGTGCGCGCCAAGGCTACGCAGTGTCTCCAATAGTAGAACTGTGAAAACTTGAATTTCAGATTCAGTGTTGCCAAATCAATTAAAAATTAAAATAAAGTTTAAAAAATAAATGTTAGTTTTTTTAACCCAGTACGGTGAAGTACAAATGAACAGAGGAGAAAGAGAAAGAGAACTTAAAGAATTTATGAAAAGAAGTAGAAAGGAGGAGAAGATAAAGAAGAAATATTAAAAAAGTAACGTTCTTAAGAGATCAGTGGTTAAAACTGACAATAAAAATATGGAAGAAATGGACCTAAAAAAGATGGAGGAAATGTTTAAAAAGTTACTATCTTCTGAGTTGAAAGTTTTAAAAGAGGTAATGAAAGAAAACAACAGAGAACTGAAGGAGGAAATGAAAACAAACAATAAAATGATACTAAAAATACAAGAGGATATCGAAAGAAAGGAAGAGCTATGGAAGATAGAAAAAGAAGAACTACAAGGAAAAGTTAAGCTATTAGAAAAGAAAATTTACGAAAAAAGAGATTGGAAACTTTTTGAGAGATGAACTAAATGTAAAAGCCGAGGTAGAAGCAAACCTAAAGGTAGCTTTTACAATTATTATTATTAAAAAAGCGAAAAACCCAATAATTGTAGTACAGTTCGCAGAATGGGAAGACAAAATAAAAGTGATCAGAAACACTTTTAAACTACGAAATAACCACACAAACGAAAGACAAAAACACCAGATTCCTGACAATATTGCAGAAGCCTTATCAAATACAAAAGAAGCCACCACAAAAATCCTTAGTTACCTACAAGATATAAACTACACACACAAAATATAATATAAAATATAATGTAAAAAATGTAATGTACAATGGTCCTAATAGCCAAAGTCGCTGAAGGACCCCTTCTTTTGGCAAATAAAAAAAAAAAAAAAAAAACTACGAAATAGATATATATATATATATATACAGGGTGGTGACTTGGACGACGCAGCATAGGGATTACAATGGTAAATTCTTAGTGTGCAATTATTTGCTCCCCTAATTATTTTAGAGCAAAACTTTATTAAGATTTTATTTAGGGAAAAAAATTCTGGTTCTATTGATACCATTGTTTACAAATTTCCATTGTCCGGAAGAGGCAAAATCGAAAAAAATAAAATTAACTCTTTTGCTAAAATCAATGATGCCATGGAACAATTTAAACAATAAATAAAAAACAAGCGCGTTAACATTTGCCCTTGGTTTTTGACGTTTAAACTAATTATTAAATACAGCTTTTATAATGTATCCACTCAATTCAACGAAAAAGAAATGATTAAATGGATTTATTCCGGAATTTAAAACAAACTAAAAGCTGATTACAACAATGTCATTTGGCAACAGTATAACTTAGGTTCATATTAAGTAACGACCCTAAACTTATTATAAATTAATTGAAAAACCATAAAAAGACTATTGGGAAACAGGATTTTATTTTAACAACATATAAACACAAAATTATAACAAATCATAGCAAATGTTCAAACAAACCACCATTTACCATAAAAATGGCCCAACCTGTCGTAAAATTCTCGTCTGACATTTGCTAATTGTCTTTGTGATATTTTAGCACACTCAACTTGAATTAGAATTGTTTAATTCTTCTAAATTTTGAAATTCTCTCGCCTCATTTAATTTTTCCATCATTTGGAAGCAAATTGTAATTCTACTCGCCAAATCATGTTCTCGGAACTCTTGGTGAAAATGGTACTTATATGATTGGTATTTGTTTTTTTTTTTTAATTCGCAGTACTCGGAAATGATGTACATCAAAACATTAAAGGTGTTCTTATTTTCCTCGTTCTGAATTAAATTCTGAACGTCATTATTACACCTGTAACTATTTATTACAGTGCCTGTACTCTCAAACTTCAAAATTATCCTGTGGATAGTATTTGCTCGAATTGGCCGTTTCGGATATTTAACACCAAACATGGCACTTACTTCGCGTTCACTACTTCCGGAATAAAACCATTTAATCATTTCTACTTTTTCTTGTATTGAATACATTATAACAACGATATTTAATCATTTAAACGTCAAATGTTAGGCCGCTTGTTTTTTATTTATTGTTTTATTTGTTCCATGGCATCAATGATTTTTGTAAAAAAGTTCATTTAAATTTCTTCGATTTTTTCTCTTCCGAACAATGGAAATTTATAAACAATGGTATCAATAGATGCAGAATTTTTTTCTCTAGATAAAATCTAAATAAGCTATTGCTCTAAAATAATTAGGGGAGCAAATAAGTGCACACTAAGATTTTACCATTGTAATCCCTATGCTGCGTTGTCCAAGTCACCACCCTGTATATATATACTGAGGACGATCTTACAGAAGAAAAAAGAAAGATACAATTCATAATCCGAAACAAGGTAAAAGAAGAAAAAGGAAAAGGAAAAACCGTAAAAATAACGATAGGCAATAAAATGTTTACTTGGAATCCTGAGAGTGAGATGTTACAAGAAAAAGATACAGAAAATAAACCAAAACACGACAATCCAAAAAAGTAATACAAATAAATAATACAGAAGATAACGGTAAGGCAAATAAGCAACGAAAAAGGATTATGTATATTGGATTATGGAACATTAGAAGTTTAAAAGGGAAAGAAATAGAATTAGTACAAGAATTTGAGAAGGCAGGACTAGATATATTAGCTTTAACGGAAACCAAAAAGAAAGGAAAAGGAATAACAAAGTTGATAAATTGCCACATACTGATTTATAGCGGGGTCGAAGAGAACGAGAGAGCAAGAGCAGGAGTGGGCTGTATTATAAACGGACGAAAGGAACAGACAATAATAGATTGGAACTACGTAAATGAGAGGATAATAATAATGTGTTCCTGTTTCTCCTCATGGGAGCATAGGGCCGGAATTCCACCGGTTTCAATGACCGAATGTTTTACTTGCATTAACGATGTTGCTGATGGTCAGTCAACAGACAACTGCAAGGGACCGCCGGCTTATAGTGACCTCCGAATCACTCAGACCCATCTGTGGTCATTTGTCAGAGCTACGAATTATAATTATTTTTTATAATTCGAGATGTATCGTGCGGGACGCGAACCCCGACCGTCAGATTACAGACTGTAAACCTGAGCGCTCTTAGCCTCTTGACCACCAATGGCTGTAAAAATGAGAGGATAATGACAGTTAAAATAGACGATATAGACAAATCACCAACAAACATACTAATAGTATATGGAACAAGTGAAGATGAGAGCAAAACATCGAAAGATGAATTCTGGGATAATTTGCAGATTGAATATGAAAAACTAGAAGAACCGATATACAAAATGGGGGATTTTAATGCAAGAGTGGGCAATAAAAACACAGGGCTAGAAGATATAATGGGGAGATATGGAGAAACAGTAAAGAATAACAATGGAAACAGACTTCTAGATTTCTGCATTGTAAACGGATTAAAAATATTGAACACTCTATTTAAACATAAGACAATACACAAATATACTAGAGAAGAAAGAAGTAGAAACGAAAAATCCATAATTGATTATTTTCTAGCAAACAGTGCACAAAGAAACAAATTAAAAACGTTAAAGTTAAAAGAGGAAGCGAAATTAGAAGCGATCATTATCTGATAACAGCGACAATAAAAATACAAGAAAATGAGACGAAACAAAAACAGGCGATTACTAAAAAAGGTTCTAAAGTAGAAATACTCAAAAGCGACAAATTAAAAGATAAGCAAATACAAGGAAAATACGAAAGTGAGATTAAAAGACTAATAAATTGCACCCCAAAACCAAACATGAACAACGTAGAGGAAATGTGGAATACTTTTAAACCATAATATTAGAAGCAACAAAAAGTTCATGCGAATAAACAGAAGCACATACAACAGAAAGCAATCCCACTGGTGGAACGAACAAGTAAAAGACAAAGTTAAAAAGAAAACAAAAATGGAAGAAATATTTAGACACCAAAAAACAAGAAGACTATGATAATTATAAAATACAAATGAAAATAACAAAAGAAGTAGTGAAAAAGTCAAAAAAGAGTACATGGGAAGATTTTGGAAAACACTTGAGGGAAATTTCAAGGAAAATCAAAAGCTGTTCTACAGAACACTAAAAAGCTGCAAAAAAGAAAACAAATAACACTACAACAGCTACAAGATAAAAAGGGGAGGGTAATAAAAGATGACACCGAAATAATGCAAAGATGGAAAGAACACTTTAAAGAACTGCTAGAATAAAATCATATGATCATTGAAAACACAGAGAACGAAAACACACAACTCATGAATATAATAACAAGAGAAGAGACAGAAAATATTACAGAAAAAGAAATGAAAACAGCACTGAAAAAAATGAAAAACGGTAAAGCTCCGGGACACGATAAAATAAAAACAGAACAACTGAAATATATGGGCGAAGAAGGAGAACTGGTGTTGCTGGAAATGCTGAATAAAATATGGGAATTAGGAACAATACCAAAGGACTGGGAAAAAGCAGTGATTTTCCCCATTCATGAAAGAGGAAACAATAGAGACTGCAATAACTATAGGGGAATATCTCTACTATGCAAAGCGGCTAAATTATATGAAGCAATACTCGAAAATAAATTAAGGAAAACAATAGAAACATCATTGGAAAAGGGCCAGAGCGGATTTAGAAAAGGACACTCGACACAAGACCACATATTCACAAAAAGAAGAATAACTGAAGAAACCATGAGATAGAACAAGAAACTATTTATAGTATTTGTAGACCTAGAAAAAGCGTTCGATAGAGTACCACGGGAAAATATGTGGAAAATACTGAAAGAAAGGAACGTGAACAAACAGTTACTTAGAGCGATACAAAGTGTGTATAAAACAACGTCCAACTATGTAAGAGCAGGAAACAAGGTATCGGAAGAATTTGCAACTACACAAGGGTTAAGACAAGGAGGCGCATTAAGCCCATTACTGTTCATTATCTTCTTAGACAACATCATCAAAAAAAGTGCACATAGGACATCACAACCTAATTAGGACCACGATTGCAGAATGTGCATTTGCAGATGACCTCGCAATATTCGCAAAAAATAAAGAAGATCTACAACACAACATTAATATATGGAAAGAAGAATTAAAAACGCATAACATGACAATAAATGTGGAAAAAACAAAAATCATGGTAATATCGAAAGAAGACACAACAACAGATATAAAAATAAATGGAAGAGGAATAGAACAAGTGGAAACATTTACATACTTAGGCTCAACAATGAACAACAGAGGAAGCTTAGAGAATGAAATGAACAATAGGATATTAGCAGCAAATAAAAGTTACCATGAACTAAATAATGTCATTTTAAATAACAAACAAGTAACGAAGAAAACAAAAATGATACTCTACAAAACAATTTATCGACCAACATTAATATACGGAAGCGAAACATGGGTAATGAATCAAAGAACAAAAAGTAAAATTCAAGCAGCCGAAATGAGGTATCTAAGAAAAGTGGAAGGAGTTACAAGATTGGACAAAATAAGAAATGAACAGATCAGAGGAAACTTACAAACCGAAAGTATACAAAATACCATTGATAAGAAGCAACTTGCATGGTACGGACATTTAGTAAGAATGCCAGAGGATAGACAAACGAAAATGGCGTGGAATACACGAGTAGCTAAAAAGAATAGGAAAGGAAGACCACAAAAGACATGGGAAAAGAATATAGAAGAAATACTAAACAAGAACAATATCAGCTGTCAAGAGGAAAGAAAACTAGCAAAGAATAGAAAAGAATGGAAGGAATTAATTAATAGTGTAAATTAATTAGAATAAATTGAAATCTATCTCGACACCCGAAAGGGTACTAAGAGATATAAAAAGACTATATATATATATATATATATATATATATATATATATATATATATATATATATATATATATATATATATATATATATATATATATATATATATACCGGGTGTCTGTCTTAAAGGTGTACATAGGAGATTAACATGGGAAATCAGTTTTTTGCGTGCTGTTGCTCGGTGTTCTATCGGACAACAATCATTGTGGTACCAATCGAAAGATATCATTTTTCTGAATCAAACGATGTAAAATACACTACTATTTAGTGGTAATTTGGTACCGTAAATTAATTTTTAAATTTTGAGAATTATCCGGTTTATTCAATTTTTATCGTAAATAAATATAGTCATCCATGACTGTTTTGTTTTGATTTCTGTCAAGCTATTTATTTGATGTTTCTGACTTTTGGACTTGTTTAAGATAATTTGTAAAAATATGGCTAGTTAGGTATACTACTGAAGAGCGTATTTTTATAGTAAAACTATTTTTTGGAGGAAAAAGAGGAAAAGAGTGCGAGATCTATTTTCAATTAAGTTTATGAATCGACCGAATCCAAGTGCAACCAGAAATGCCAGTATCCACGAAAAATACACGTGAGCTTAGTAATTGCAATTTAGCAAGAGCAGAAGAACGTGCTTTATTGGAAGAAAGGGTTTTAGGAATGATAAATGTAGATCCTTCGTATAGCATCGATTTAAAAAAAAACTTAACTCTTAATAAATTAATATTATTTAAAGAAAACTGGTTTTTAGACTTTAATTTATTTAATAAAATCTTTACGCAAAAATTATAAAAGTACGCTTGTCATTACTGAATATAACCATATTTTACAAATTGACAGAAACGTCAAATAAATAGCTTGACAGAAATCAAAACAAAACAGTCATAGGTAACTACATTTATTTTCGATAAAAACTGAATAAATCGCAGGATTTTCAAAATTTAAAAATTAATTTACGGAACCAAATTACTACTAAATTGTAATGTATTTTACATCATTTGATTCAGAAAAATGATATCTTTCGATTGGTAGTACAATCATTGTTGTCCGATAGAACACCGAGCAACAGCACGCAAAAAACTGATTTCCCATGTTAATCTCCTATGTACACCTTTAAGACAGACACCCGGTATATATATTTAAGCAGTGAAATTAAATATTTGTAATACAAATTGTATTTTAATGTATTGTTCTAGTTAGTTATATCAATACAAACCATTATCGAAACCATTATTTTTATGTTTTATATTTTTGACTCATGCCCGTACCTAAAGGATAAAGTAAGAAATAAACCATTTTAATAATAAAGTGCCTCGTTTGAAGGTAATTATAATATATTATAAAATATATTCAAACATTTTATATAAAAAAAGTTTTCCAAAAGTGATTAACGAGTCCCCACTTCTAGTCTTGTCAATACTTAAAAATAAAAACAAAAAGGGTGGTATAACTGTACTCGGCGCAACAGAATATGCAACTATAATCCCCTGTACAGAATATTAGACGTCAAAACTTCGTCTATTCAAAATTAATTTAATTTTTTGATTTACTTTCCTATGTTGCACATGTTATCTACAACTCCGATTACTCCTTTTAGTAGCCATTTTATAGGTACAGTGCTGCCGCCATCGGCGATTTCAGTTGCGAATTGTATTTACACACTTCACATAGTACTTAATTACGTTGTTACCAACACTGAAATATAATAATTCTGTAACATGCACTGTCTATGTTCCCTGTGTAAAAAAAGCGTGCTGAGAGAGATAGTTAGTCACGGAAGATGCTATCTTTATCTTACACATGCACATTTGAACAAATGTCACGCGGAGTACATTCTGTCACAAAAGTGAATATCTTTGTTTATGTTCGATTCGAACGCTAACTAGTGGTAGAAAGCTGAACTAACGTAGGATATATAAGTTTCATTGTATTTTGAAATTATTTGCTATTAAAAAAAAAATAATTACAATAGTAGTGATTTTATGAGTATTCCAATGTAAGTATTACATTTGTTCAAGCCGTATTATTTAAATAAGATGTAAAAATGGAAGGGTACATTGTATTTATAGATTATAGGTTAAGGTTGAATTTTCTCAAAAAAAAAAAATTAAATAACAGAAAAATTTGCAATTTGTTACAGTTCTGCTGCCAATAAAACAAACTACCAATACTAAAGCAGGCATTCGCCATCATAAGATATCACACAAAATGAATTTGACATGTATGTTTCTTGAATTGTGATCTGCGCCATCTCTTGATAATTTAAAAGCCCATTACAGTATTGTAAAATACTTCTTGAGCAGAATGTACGAGAAAGGCAACATCTCCCGTGAGTCGTTTTCTCTGTCGGCACGCGCTGTAGTTACAAAAACGCGTTCCATAATTACTATATTTCAGCGTTTACCAATAATACAGTTTTGATAGTTACCGACGCTGATGGGCTGTCAGTTTACCAGAAAGTTGTAATAATTAATTTAATAATGGGTACGTATAGCTATAATACAAATACTTACAAAATTATTTTCTGCTAATATATGTACATTATACAATTGTCACCATATTAAAAAATAAGTGTCAACGCGTCAACCTTTTTCATACCGCTTTCTGATTGGCTGTTGCTTCCGTTGCTTTGCTGTAGTGTTTGCGTTTGGAATTTACAAACTTCTGCAACACAAGGCAACCGCACTACAACAAATCATTAGTGAACGTCAAACATCATATGCGTCACTAGCAATGCAACAGCAACAAGTTGTATGTGAAGCGCAGCTATACTATAGTCATAAAAAAAGTCAATTGCAAAATTATCACGGAAATATATGTTTTGGGGTTCATTAAATTATTTTCTCAATGACGTCTGTATGGATGAATGTGTGTCCGTATTCATTAATTCACGAACGACAAAATTTGATAATATTAGGGAGAATGAGTTGATTTTGGCCATAATTGCAAAACCAATAGTTACAAGTTCACACACAAAATAAAATACGTTAGTAAAATTTATTTTATTTTTGAATTTTTACCTCCCGCCTACCTCTATAGGTAAGGGAGGTATTGTTTTTGGTCAAAAAATTGCGTAGTGAGTTTTCAATGAATAAGCACGTTTTAGGGTCCCTACAATACGATTTTACTATTTTCTCAATGACGTCTGTATGGATGAATGTGTGTCCGTATTCATTAATTCACGAACGAGAAAATTTAATAATTATAAGTTTTAGGATATTAGGGAGAATGAGTTGATTTTGGCCATAATTGCAAAACCAATAGTTAAAAGTTCACACACAAAATAAAATACGTTAGTAAAATTTATTTTATTTTTGAATTTTTACCTCCCGCCTACCTCTATAGGTAAGGGAGGTATTGTTTTTGGTCAAAAAATTGGGTAGTGAGTTTTCAATGAATAAGCACGTTTTAGGGTCCCTACAATACGATTTTACTATTTTCGCGATGATGTCTGTATGTATGTATGTATGTGTGTGTGTGTGTGTGTGTAGTCTGTGACAATTTTTTCGTCTCGCATAACTCAAAAACTATAATACCAAAAAATACAATTTTGTGAATTATTGCTTCTTATATTTAAATGAAGAGCTGATTAGATTTTGGATAAAATAGGTCAACCGGAAGTAGCAGTTTACTTGAAGCCGTTAACAGTTTTTCGTGAAAAACACGGTTAAATTTCCTTTTTCAACAATTTATGTTATTTTGAAAGTTGTAGAATATTTAATTTTACATGTGTTTTGATTACACTAATTTTATTAATTTTCATTAGATTTAGAGATAATAAAATATAAAGAAATTAGATTTCAGAAATCTTGCATTCCTAGTACACCATGGAAACATTTAAAAATTTTCAATTTTTTTACGAAATATGACACATGTCATTGTGATTGTGAAGTTGTATTCTTTTAGTGAGATATATGTCAAAAAAATTAAATAAATATACGAAATAAAATAAAAATTCTCAAATATAAATAGAAAATAACCAAGTAAGAAAGTATGTTTCTGCATCATCAAATACTATTTTGTACCGTTTAAGAGTAGTATTGGGCGGGAGGTTATGTGCTTATATTGAGTTATACATATTAACTATAGCATTTCACCCTTCACTATCTATCTACGTAATCAGATTTAACCAAAACTAAGTAAAGTAATGTTATAGAGATTAGAAAAGTAGCAGTTTTTTCAAAACTTAACCAAAGCAAGTGGATTTCATCAGAACTCAAAAAAAATTTCAATTCGAACCGGTCCGAAGTTGTTCGAAATATGTTTCCTTCGATTGTGACATTTTGTCTTTGGTTCAGTATTAGTTTGAAAAATCTGTACACCCGTATGTCTTACATTTTTTTGTATGTTTCAAAATATAGACCGTAATGGGGTCTTCCACCATTATTTTTATTTTTTTTTTATGAAACTTTATCTATATTGAAGACTATCTACACTTTTAAAAAGTCTTAATTGTTATTCATTAAGCCACAATAATTTTTTTTTAAATGTTGTGACGTCATAGTAGAGGTGTTGCTGGATCTAAAGCAGTAGAGATTTAAATAATTTTTGTTACATAAATGTTCTATTTTATTGTAATAATAATAATAAAATAAGTAAGAAAATATGTGACTACAATTATTTACAATCTGTACTGTTTTAGATCCAGCAACACCTCTACTATGACGTCACAATATTTAAAAAAAAATCATTGTGGCTTAATGAATAACAATTAAGACTTTTTAAAAGTGTAGATAGTCTTCAATATAGATAAAATTTCATAAAAAAAAAAAATAAAAAATGGTGAAAGACTCCATTCAGATGAAATTGATGAAGAATATACTAATACCGCGGTAGAATCTGTTGTTGGACGTAAACACCGACAAGCTAAGACTACAGTAACAAAAAATAAAAATAATATATTGAAGCATCGTGTAGATTGTCCAATTGCTTAAAATTAATATGGTCTCAACAAAAAAATGGAAGATGTGAAAAAAAAATTATGTAATTTTTTGAAATTCCTGAAGATGCCAAAATTTTATTTACCATGCTAAACCAGAAATCTTACAAGCTTACAAGAACCAGCTAACAGAGTAAAACCGCAAGCTCAAAATCGATAAGAGTAATGTCTGGAAAAACTACTGTCAGGGTATAGAAAATATTCCCGAATGCCCCAGACTACAAAAAATCCTCGCCAGGGATATCAACACTAAACTGGGATTCCTGAAAAAAGCGACAGAACTTTCACTGAATCGAAAAAGGACATTGTACAACACTTACTGATGCCTTACTTTGTACTAATGTCATATGACATACCTACTAATTGAAACACAACATATATCCGCATCACTACCAGCAGAGAGCGTGCAAAGAGGACTGGTCAAGATTTGGCCCCAGGGGGATGGAATTTTCCAAGCCCTGCTACAAGAACTCTAACCTTTATGCACTAACAAGGGATGCTTTCATACCACAGCCAGCCGGGGCGACCAATATATGCACTGGCTAAAAGTTTTCGACCTATCAGCTTATTCTCGTTTCTTCTAAAAACCTTGGAGAAGATTGTTGATCGAGACGATACCCTACAGCCATACGAAATCAGTATGCTTACCAACGTTCTCGGGAACTGGCCATTCATGAGTTAATAAGGAGAATAAGCTGTAGCAGACAACAACCTTTTTTTAAACATTGAAGCAGCGTTCAACAACACGTTCTTTCAATCGGTAAACAATTTCCTACGCAGATATGGGCGCTGAAAATGTCTCCAGAAGATGAATTGACGGCATGCCTTGAAATAGAACTATTACAGCCTTCCTTAACAGAGAAATTGTGAGGGCGAAAACGATCAAAAGGTTGTCCTCAGATTGGCGTTTTGTCGCCTGTATTGTGCTGTCTGGTCATTGATGAACTTGTAACAAATCTTAGTTAGCACATTACATTACACACAATTATTTAGTAATTAGGTCAGATTGTATAAATAATATTGTTTATTTGTGACACTTATTGTATATGTTAGGAAGTAGTAAGTGAAGGCAGAAGAAAAATTGTGAGTCTATTTGAACACGAAACTTACATTTAAACTACCCCTGTGAGCAAAGCTACAAGATTCCTTTGGACATACATGTATGCGAATGCTTGGAAAAACTTGGGGATTAAAACCATGTGTAGTCCACTGGATATACTCAGCAGTTGTTAAACCCACTGTAACGTACAGTACAGTTTGGTGGCACCGCGCTAAGCTAGAGACATACAACAAGGAACTAGAAAAAGTTCAAATATTAGCCTGCCTCAGTATAACAGGGGCAATGTCTGCAACCCCAACAAAGGCTGTAGAAGTACTTCTATGCCTCCTACCGTTACATGACGGTAGAACAAGAAGCTATGCTGAGTGCGTGAAGTACGTAAACAAATGGCCTAGGGAGCACTATCTGTACGACCTACGGCCATACGGAAATTTTCAGGAACATTCTAACAATGCGGTTTGACGTCATGCTGTCTACTTACTACTTTCGGGATAACTTTAGAATTGCTATTCCCGACCGCGATTATTAGAATGGAGATTATATAATCTTCGAGGAGAAATATGATTTACAGATGGTTGCGGGCATATATAGACTGGGAGACACAGTTAGCACCAGCTTAAGTCTGGGCAAGTATACTACTGTCTTTTAGGATGAAATGATTGTTATTCTTATATGCGTCCAAAGACTTCTAAACCAGAGAGTGTTGAAATACACAAATCTTCAATCTGACGTACAGTCAAGCAGCGCTAAAAATGCTTTAAAAACACAAGATAAGTTCAGGCCTTGGTGGAACTGGGAACGAACAACAAGGTTAACTTGATGTGGGTACTAGGGCACCAGGGCTTTGTAGATCTCCCACGATCTCATTATGCAGAATCAACATGAGTACAGTCAAGAAGGCTACTTAAGACTGGATAGTGAGCAACACTGCAAGGACTGGAGAATGTCTGCTGGTATGAAACATTCTACATACAACTACTTCATTCAGGAACCTTCTAAAGACAATACAAAATAATTTCGCATACTGAGCAAAAAGAAAATTAGCACCCTAACAAGACTCATTACGGTTCACTGCAAGTTGAACAAACATTTATCCAGGATGGGACTAGCAAAAACTCCCACCTGTACCAGCTGTGAAGAGGAGGATAAAACAACCTTTCATCTTTTCGGCGAGTGAAAAACTTTCATACAACAGAAATCTAGATTGGTTGGGCATCGCATTCTTAACTTTGAGCAAATCAAAATAAAAACCAACCACGGGAAGATACTTAAAACCTTTCAGACTGAAGGACTATTGCGAGACTAATCTGAGGAAGATAGTACAGTAGGATACAGAAGCCGCTGTGCTAGGGACTTGTTATATTAAAGTTAGACAACAAGACTGACAACTACTCTCAATACATAATTGTATACTGTGTGTCCCACGTAAATGTTGGCATAGGCAATTAACATGTAAAATCAGTTTTTTGTAAATAAAAAGTGGCCGGCAAAAAATTATGCATCCAAATTTTGTATCACAATACTGCAAATATCCCTACATCTTATTTAATACAGAATAATTTATTTTGATACCGCAATTTAAAGACATTAATAATAATAATTCCTAATTTTCCGCCTACTCTTTTCATTGCTACTGACGTATAGAGCTTGCAATTTGTTTTAAATGTTTTAATCTGTCACAGTCAACATGAATACATTAGAGTTAGAGTGGTGAGGTATGTCATACCCAACAACTCTATTTTTTGAAACATTTTTTGTTGTTTTGAGTAAATATTGAATTGTTTTGTTAAATTAATATTACTAAGTATTATTTGTTTGATTTGTTTGACCCATAATAAAGTTAAGAAATATATTTAAAATTACTGATAGTTTTAATGAACTTTAGTTTGGCGTATGACATACTCCACACACAAAACGCGTGACTTCTTCTTCCACCACACTAACGAAGGGTTAATACAAAAAAATGGAGGTAAGTTGTTTAGCTGTTACATCTTGCAATTATATACAAAATGGTCAGCTGCAATGATTTCGTCATCATTCATATTAGTTAATATTAATAATATTTACGAATAATACAAACCTGAAATCAACATCGAAGTTATAATCGTATTTTCTATCGTTAGTACGCGTTAGGAAGTTTCCTCTAGTTGAAGCAATCGAATTAGAAACAATTGCTCTGATGAATAAAGTTCCCATGTCCGTCGGTTCCATGGTTTCTCGAGTATATGGTACTACAATACTTTGATAGTTAACGTGATATTCCAGTAACATTTTAATGTGCTTCATTTCTGAAAAATAATGAAAAACGTAAATGTAAGGCTTAAAATTTCGTAATATGGATCTAGAATGATTTAATTTCAAGAATAATGAATTCTAACAAACTAAAAAAAAATTACCACTGCCAAATTTCTTGAACCCTTTGCCGTCAATAAAATAAATAAAAACAGTTTTCGATTGAATCTTGACAATCAACTCAATGTGAATTTCTTCTGGAGATAATAATTTAACATTAGATTCTTCTAATAATTTAATTAATTTGTCAAAATTCTTCATATCTAATATTTCATTATTAACATCTTGCAAGTGATCAGCAACGCCTTGTAGTTTTAAATAAACAGCCATTTGATTAAAATTCTTTTGTGTTGCATAGTTATTCATTGACAAATAAATTACATTAGGATTGTTCGAAACAGGGTTTTCAACAAGAAATAGTTGAATAATGCCTCCAAATGCACGTTCGGTATCGCTGTAATCTAAAATATAATTGCCAGTCATCCATTGTTGTTTGTTTCGAGGAGGCTTTAGTAATCTCACAACATGACCAGCCAATTTGCTTCTGTAAGAAAACAAAATTAAAAAATGTAATGGTATATATATTATACAAATTACAAATACTCTAAGGAGATAGTCCTTGTGACTGTCATCGAAAATCGTTTCTGTTTTGCTCCTATAGTTAAAGTTGAATAGTTATATAGCTTTTTAAAAGATCAAATATTTTTAAATATAATATAAACTAGATATAAAAATTGTGAACATTCAAGACATGTACTCCTTTTCAAAATTCTAGTTATTTAACCATACTTGTACGTATTTTAAAATAATTAAAATGTACATATTTACTTACAGATGTTTTAAGCAAGGATATTGAGTTTTCTGAAGCGATATCAATGTTGTATAAAAAAAATTGTATAAATGTGAATCTGCATCGGCTTGCATGTACCAAAAGAGAGTTAACAATCTTGATCTTGTAGGTTGTGCAATCAAAAGCATTTGAAACGCAGCAACTCTCATTTCGAGATGTTGAGTTCTATCTGTTAATATTGGCCAGTATACTTGATACACCTTAAATAAAAAAATAAATATGATATACCATGTGTTTAAATTTAGAGGCTCACCATTTCGATCTCGAGAACTTTGAGAGCTACGACTTTGCTTAAATGGGATAATAATTGCCACACTAGTTGGACAATTTAATGATGTTTTTGTTTTCCCAAAAAAATGCATATGGACACAAAACCTACTTTCGTAGATTTTTTTTCATTTTAATTGTATTTTTACTGTCTTATTTGAAGAATATTTATTCTGTGGCTCATAATCGAGGTATGATACAAATTTTAAATAGGACTGATAGTAACTAATAGCTTAATTTTTTTTCTGATTTTAATTATATATACAGGGTGTCCCATTTTACATTATATCCTTGAATATCTCGAAATGAAAGCATTTTACTGAAAAGTATGCCGAATCATAATCGTCATGGTTTTGAGGTGAACATCGGATTTTGACAAAATTGCCCCATAGCTCCCCAAGGGGGGCCGGGAGGGGGGTCAACTTAAAATTTTTAAATGGGAACCCCTATTTTTTATCACAGATTCTGAAAGAGCGTTAAAAAATATGAAGGGTTTATTCGGATACTTTTTTTCAATTTTCAACATGTGGCGCTATAATCGTAACCTGCCCGTAGTGCACATTGGGTAACGCTAATGCCGACGGCACGCAAACTCTTTAACGAAAAAAAATATTTTTTGACATTTGGGGTCAAATGGATAACTTTGACCTGTTCCAACAGGTTTTGATGTTATAAACAAATGACTAAAAGTTCACTTATTACTTCTAGTACCATATAACATAAGTATAATGTCTATCGAATTTACTTAAATTATAGGTAGTTTAACGTTATAAGAACAAAAATTGGTTTTTAATTATTTTCAAAAATATTAGAAGTGTACAAAGTACATAATAAAATCAGGAGATTAGGTTTTACTATCTACAAAATTAAGTAGGTATTTGGCCTTATACAGTGATCTACAGATTTTTTCGGGAAAATAAAAACATCATATAATTCGTCTACTTGTGAGGCAACGTCAAATTCAGTCGTAGATCCCAATGGTAAGCCTCTAAATAGAAACATATTGTATATATGACATTCTATTGTTTATAATTGTAAAGATGTGTCAAATTAGGTAGAATTGTTTATTAGCCATAAAGGTGCTGTGTTTCTTATTAAATTAAGAAAAATGACCATTGACTACATAAAATAACAAACGTATAAACAATAGAATATCATATCCGATTGTTATACTTTTTTAATTATTGTACATAATTTGAAGGAAAACCCTAAATTGTTATTCATTATTCTAGAATGAAATTGATTGAGTGTCTTCTATTAAAATAAAAACCAAAGTTAAATATTTTTCCGGAAAAGTAGCAGGAATGTTACAGTAAATAAAATAAAATAAATAAATAAATATATCATCACGCCTTTTACCCATTAATGGTGTGGCACTCTGCTTACACAGATCTCGGTAGGTGATATATTTTTACGTATTAAATGCGGTTACCAGCCGTCAAGTCATAGCCCCCAAAGTTGTTAGTGGAGGGGGAACCTCAGGGGTAAATTTAAATTGGCAACTGTCAGCTGTGGGATTCGAACTGAGGATCTCACGATCCCCAGTCCAACGCGTTACCACGGAGCTATTTACCCCATTAAATTAAATTAAAATTGTATCAATTAGTAAGCATTTGTTATAAAATATAGCACTAAATTGTTATAAATTAAAATTGATATATTTATGAGTAAACTGAACAATGTTTACATTAAAAAATTTAATTTGTCGATCTCGGTAGCGCAGTGGCTGATCATCAGTGGGATTCGTATTTTCATAGTATTATCTAATTAGTTAATTGTAATTATAGTAATTAAGTAAATGTAAGTAAAGTACTGACAATGGGCAGTTACTTTTCCATATAATCTAATCTTCAATCACTATATTTTTTTTAAAATATTACACAGATTGATTGTAAATATGAAAGGATTCAAAGAAAAAAAAAACACTTAACAATTTACTTGAAGGTTTAAATGAATTGACAAATAAACAGCATCCTGTTGTGTTTTGTTATTAAGTGGCTCTAAACAATGTGGACAGCAATTTTTCAGCAATAAAAGAATAAACTAAAAGTCGTAGCTTCATGTAAATAAATTCTTATTAATTTTTTTTATAAAGATGGGAGGCGGATTAACTACTTATGTAGCTCATATTCCACCTCATGAGCGGATGATTATGAATTTTTGTGAATAACACAAATGATCATGCTCATCAGTCACTGATAGGATGCCTTCTCGTATTTTTTTTTTTATACCAACTGATCGCTTCGACGTAAGTAATACAGGCATTCTAAATAATGCTGTTGTACACTTCATTAACATAATTTCGTCTGCCACTGCCACAAAAACAACAGAGAAAAAATATGAAATGTCATTTTAATTGCTCTCGTCAAAAAATTACTCAGTAGCTTGGGATATTTTAAACGAAAGATACAGCAACACAGGGTTATTAGTGTACAATCACACAAAAGCTATCTTAACGTTAGAATCTATCACAAAAGAATCGGCACAAAAAATTCGCAAATTACTAGATTCAATTTCCAAACACTTACGTTCTTTAAATGCACTAAATCAACCAACAGAAAATTGGGACACGTTAATTATTTACATAATTACAACAAAATTAGATAATGTTACGCTACGCGAATGGGAATCTCAAAAATTAAAAGAGGAAGTTCCTACCTTTGAGGAATTGAGAAAATTTCTTAAAGAGCGGGCAGATTTTCTTGAAAAATTAGAGTCTAATCAAGCGGACCGTAAAGGTACAAAACAAAAACATGAAGTAGGTAACACAAAAGCGTTTGTAGTATCACAACCGTCATGTAATATTTGTGAAAAGGAGCATTTTATTCATACTTGTGAGAGTTTTCTGAAATTAACAGTGGCAGAAAGGCTTGAACAAGTCAAACGTGCAAAACTTTGCATAAATTGCCTACGAAAAGGGCATTTACAGAAGCAATGCAATGCGGGAAATTGTCGTAAATGCGGTAAGAAACATAACACGTTATTACATTTCGACAACTCAAAAACAAGCGAAGGTAACAACACAAACGTTACTAGTGTATCATGTCACGTGGCAAGTAAACAACAAATCTTGCTATCCACAGTTTGTTTGAAATTAATTGATACAAACGGCAAGGCACATTCAGTTCGGGCACTACTCGATTCCGGATCACAATCTAGTTTTATATCAAAAAATTGTTGTGAGCGATTAAAATTAGCTGTAACAAAACAAAACGTTTCATTATTCGGAGTCAACAATACAATGTCGCAAATTGAAGGTAAATGTCAAATAAGCATACAAGCTCGAAATAAAAAATTCATAACACAAATACAGTGTTTCGTATTACCAAAAATCACAAGTCAGTTACCAACTGTTGGATTTAACAAACAAATGTTAAATTTACCTGCAGATTTAGAATTAGCCGATCCTAATTTTAATATTCCATCAAAAATTGATATTCTGTTAGGTGCTGATTGTTTTTGGGACATAATTGAAGCAAAGCAAATCAAACTCGGTGCAAAAATGCCTATTTTACAAGAAACTAAATTAGGATGGGTCATATGCGGTCCTATTTACATGCAAGGTAAAGCACGAATACAATGTAACTTTTCTACTAATTGTGAATTGCAAGAACAATTAACGCGATTTTGGCAATTGGAAGAGTGTACAAACGAAAGGGCTTGGTCTTGTGAAGAAATTGAATGTGAAAAACATTTCGTTCAAAATACTACTCGAGATGCGGAAGGGAGATTCGTTGTTACAATGCCGTTAAAAGATTCATTGAATAAGTTAGGTAAATCTAGAGATCAAGCAGAAAAACGTTTCTTTAGTTTAGAACGCAAATTAGTTAATAATTCAAAGCTAAAAGAAATGTATCAAAATTTTATACGTGAATACGAGTTTTTAGGTCACATGACAAAAGTTCACAACGATAGTAAATCACAGTACGATTATTATATGCCGCACCATTGTGTGGTACGTGAAGACAGCATGACGACAAAACTTAGAGTCGTATTTGATGCATCGGCGCGTACATCATCGGGCTATTCATTAAACGACTTACAGATGGTTGGCCCAACTATTCAAAATGATTTGCTTTCTATTTTGCTTCGTTTTCGAAAACACAAATATGTCATAGCTGCGGATGTTTGCAAAATGTATCGACAAGTATTAGTCAAGCCAGACCAAAGATCATTGCAAAAAATTCTATGGCGCGATCATCCATCTGAACCATTAATAACATATAATTTAAATACGGTTACTTATGGGACAGCTTCAGCTTCATTTCTCGCAATTCGATGCTTATGGGAATTAGGGGAGCAATACAAAAAGGAAAATCCCAAAATCGCAAAAATAATACAACAGGATTTTTATGTAGACGATCTGCTAACGGGAGCAGATGATAAATCAGAAGCATCCGACATATGCGGAGAATTAACTACTGCTTTAAGCAGAGGTTGGTTTGAATTGCGAAAATTTTCCTCAAACGAGCCGGAAGTACTAAACCAAATCAAGGGATCAGAATCGGAATTAAAGGTAATTAATCTTGGCGAAAACGAAAACACCAAAACATTAGGCTTAAATTGGCATCCTTCCACAGATGATTTACTATTCAAAATAAATCGAGGTGACGTATCAAAGGTCATAACAAAACGCACAATTTTATCAGATACTGCCCAAGTGTTCGATCCCTTAGGGCTTTTATGTCCATGCATCATAAAAGCAAAAATAATACTCCAAAAGTTATGGTTAGAGGGAATTAATTGGGATGAACAGCTGCCGTCACAGATTCGAAGTGAATGGCTAGAATTTAAACATCAACTACCTGAATTAAATAAATTACGGTTAGCACGCAGGGTAATTTGTAACAATCCAATAGATATTCAATTACACATATTTTCGGATGCGTCAGAGTATGCATACGGGGCGTGCGCTTACATACGATCGGAAGATGCAAACGAAAATGTTTTCGTTCAACTTATTTGCGCTAAATCAAAGGTAGCTCCATTAAAATCGGTGTCAATACCGCGCTTAGAATTATGCGGTGCTGTCATAGCAACAAAGTTGTTTAATAAAATTCGCAAGACTTTAGATATACAATTTAACAATTCTGTCTTTTGGACAGACTCAACTATTGTTTTGGGTTGGTTAAAACAACCACCAAGATGTTTAAAAACATTCGTTAGCAATCGCGTGGCTCAAATCCAAGATTTGACTACGGCAGATCAGTGGCATCATGTCGCTACAAAAGATAACCCGGCAGATATTCTTACTCGAGGTGTAGCATCGAGAAAATTGCAATCTTTGCATGCCTGGTGGGCAGGTCCTCAATGGCTTTCACAAAGCGAAAGTGACTGGCCAAATTTGAAGGTTACAATTGCTGAATTGCCTGAAAAACGGGAGAGGGTTTTTACATTCGTTTTAACCGAACAACAAAGGTTTCAATTCGAAGATTACTCTAGTTTACCCCGACTTATACGAATTATATCGTACATATTTCGATTTACACACAATAGAGTACTTGCAGGAGGCGTGGTCTATTTGGCGGGAGTCTGTTCGTGGGCAACGACCGTTCAGGTTAGCATTGAGTCTTATGGAGGTTTTGGTTCTTGTGACTTATTTTTGTGTTTTGTCGGTGTTGATTGCGTGTTTTGTTTATATTATATACTTTTTAAGAAAGGTAAATGTATATATAATGTATTTGCATTTAATACATATATGTAAAGCAAGTATATTTTAAATGAAATGTATTAGAAACACATTAAATGTATTGGTAAGTTGATGTATAGTATATGAATCAATACTGATGACAGATATTTTTTCCAAATATTACTCCTTAGATTCTACCGATAAAGCTTTCACATATTCACTTAATTTACTCATCTAAAAATGAAATATAAATTAATATATTTTGAAATTTAGAGTTAAAGAAAACAGTTATATCAAAGAAATAAAATAATAATACTTGTCGTCTTACAATGCTTTGTCTTGTTAGAATTATGATGTTAATTGTCGGAACCCTTGATAACTGATTAAAAACTGTTTAGTAACTGAAGAACTTAACTAAAATCATTTTTTATATCCTCTTCATTTATTGTTGGGGTTGAAATTGGTGGGTGGTTTGAAAATTACTTTAATTGGTTTATTTTGGTAATAAGCAAACAGTTTTTTAATTTAGTTAGTTGATGCAAAATTTACTTCTCAAAATTTTCTTCAAATTGAGGTTAATTTCTAATACTATTAAAATTTCTGACATCTACATGGATTTTCACTAATTGTTAAATAAATAAGCATATACCATTTCTTAATCTATCAGAAAATACACAAAATATGATGAGAATATTACAGTTTTATAAATTATTTTCATCAACATTTACGATACTACACTTTTAAAAAACGATATTTTAAAATTGCTTTATATATAGGAGAATTTTGTGTAACCAGTATAATTACGAACTTACCTTAATCAACGTCATAAGTTTTCTTTTTTCAAAACAAAGTAGAATGCGAGTAACAGATAATTTTACAAAAGTAAACATGAATACTCCATAAGACGCCATGTTAAAATTTTGTCTGGTTGCCCAGGAACAGGTTCGCGCGCTAAGTTTGTGACCTTGATGCAAGTACTCTATTGCAAACATAGTTCTAATCGAAAAATTGGACCAGTAACTATACTGGAAATAAATCAAGCGCATAACACTCTAATAAAAATCTCACAAGGCGAATCCTTTCCTCTTGAAATAAATGAACTTAAAACCAAGGGACAAATAAACTCAAAAGGCAAAATTTTAGGGCTTAACCCATTCTTGGACAAGAACGGAATACTTCGCGTAGGCGGAAGATTAAAAAATTCCCAATTCTCTTACTATAAAAGACACCCAATTATTGTAAGTACGAAACATCACTTAACAAAATTGCTTTTCGAAGAAATGCATCGCCAATTACTTCATGTTGGCCCTCAACAATTATTAGCTACCATTCGCGAAAAATACTGGCCACTTGCTGGCAGGAACCTAGCAAAGGCTACTGTACATAAATGCATGCGATGCTTTAGATTCAAACCTAAAACAGCTGAATTAATAATGGGAAATTTACCCAAACAGCGCGTTGAGCCTGGTTTGCCATTTGAAACTACAGGGACTGATTACGCCGGCCCATTTTTACTCAAAGATAAAAGGGGACGCGGCGCAAAACTAACAAAATGCTACATTTGTTTATTTGTTTGCTTTACCACAAAAGCGATTCATCTCGAGCTGGTGAGCAGTCTAACTACGGAAAGTTTTATAGCCGCATTACGTAGATTTGTCTCTCGGAGAGGCAAACCTAAACTAATATTTTCAGATAACGGCACGAATTACGTCGGTGCTAACGCCGAACTAGAAAAATTATCAAAATTCTTAACTGAAATCAACGATCAAATAATTGAGCAACTCGCTTCCGAAAAAATTGAATGGCGGTTTATACCACCTCAAACACCTCATTTTGGAGGACTATGGGAGGCTGGAGTAAAGTCCGTCAAATATCACCTTCGGCGCGTTCTTGGTGATGTTCATTTAGTATATGAAGACTTTTACACAATACTTGTACAGATAGAGGCAACCCTCAACTCCAGACCATTAACTCCCCTTTCATCTCATCCAGATGACCTAAATCCCATTACTCCCGCACATTTTTTGGTGGGAAGATCTCTCACAGAGTTGGCCGACCCAGACTACAAAGGTGTTCCAGTGAACAGACTTTCCTTGTACCAGCATCTGCAAATGCTAAAACAACATTTTTGGACGAGGTGGTCGCGAGAATATATTTCTCAACTTCAAGAAAGAACCAAGTGGAAGAAAACCCAGAACGAGTTGCAACCAAATGCACTTGTGTTAATTAAAGACGACAACCTTCCACCAATGAAGTGGAAGCTCGGACGCATCGTCGAGACGCATCCAGGAAGTGACGGGGTCAGCAGAGTGGCCTCCATCCGCACCCAAGGCGGAATCATCCGTCGGCCCTTCTCCAAGATATGCCCACTACCAATCGACTCATCAGCAACCTTCGTTGAAAGGCAGCCCTTTCAAGGCGGGGGGCATGTTCATGAGTGAAACAGTGTAAACATTGAGAGAGTGCGCGTGAACGTTTGGCAACCCTGCATCCAAACAGCCGGCTGCTGTAACGAGGCATCTGCGCAGAACAGTCAGTTCATGTCAAGAATTAGAGACATACAGACCTGCTTTAAATTTTGTCAAAGTTACAATTTTTGTACAAGTTTAAAATAATTACAAGCATTACATACAAGTTGTGTTCTTCTTTTATTAATTCTAAACGATACACAACAACCCCAACACTAGTGTTAAAAGTAATAGGAACGTGTTGAATGTTATTTTACTGTTATTTTTAACACGTTGATATCGATTGGTATCTATAAATCAACAATATAACCCTACCTGTCAAAATATCTTCTTTTTAAGTATTTATTTAGTTCGTGGGTTTGTTTCATTCGGTTTAGCCTCGTTTGACAAATTTCCCCATTTACTCATAAAATGTCACTTTTAACACTTATATCACAAATAACTATAAATTTGTAACTACGGTTATTAAATATACATACCTACTCCTACAGATTTTATGACGAAAGTTAATTGGAAAAAATGGCATATTATAAAGGTCAATTTTAACAGTTTCTAATTGTTAGAGTAAAATTTATGTTTTATATTCAAATATAATAAATTTAAAGTACTCATATTGCCAAAATTAAAAATACTACGCATATTATATATAAACGTAACAAATAATTAAAGAATTCAACTTAACATTTTTGTCGCAGCAGTTAAAAAATTTTTTTTAGGCATACTTATGTACTAATACTAATTAGGTACTAACGGTATATCTAAGATTCTTTTTAAATGTTTGAAAATTAACTACCCGTGGTGCTATTTTCAAAATAGCAAATGAAATAAGCATATATAAGCCGATGTCGGTAGTGCAGTGGCTGTGTCACTAGCATAGCACCCTAACCTAACATGACACTAATGATATATATATATATATATATATATATATATATATATATATATATATATATATATATATATATATATATATATATATATATATGTACGAAATTAAAAAAAAAGTAAAAAAAAACACCGTATTTCAATTTTATAGGTGTTATCTTCACAAAAGCAAAAGAAAAAAACATTTATAAATCGGAAAATATAAACATTTAAGAAAAAAAATGGGCAACCAATGGGCACCAATCAGACACTAAAAGAATGTTTATTAATTTAAAAAAAAAATGTAAACTTGTGGTGCTAGCGTGAAGTTAGCACCAACAGAAAAAAATAAGTATTAATAATTTAATGCACATAAACAATTTTTAATATATTATTAGGGCACTTTCGGGCACTAATTAGGCACTAACGATGTATGTACGAAATTTCTAAAAAAAGTAAAAAATTCAATTTTATTGGTGCTATCTTCACAAAAGCAAATAAACAAACGCGTATAAATTGGTAAATATAAACAATTAAGAAAAAATTTTTAGGGCACCAATGGGCACCAATCAGGCACTAAAGGAATGTTTATTAATATTTTTAAAAATATAAACTTGTGGTGCTAGCGTGAAGTTAGCACTAAAAGGAAAAGAACATTAATAATTCTGTTATTATAAACAATCTACAAATTATTTTTAGGGCACTAATGGGCACTAATGAGGCACTAAAGATATATGAAAAAATTTTTAAAAAATATCATACTTTTGGTGCTAGCGTGAACTTAGCACCAAAATAAAAAAAGTGTTAATAACTCCTTAATTATAAACAATTGATAAAAAATATTAAGAGCACTAAAGGGCACTAATCAGGCACTAAACACTGGTGTATGTTTCATAATTAGTGCCTCACCCTTTGGTGCTAACTTCACGGACCCATCATTTGGCACACTTGACTACAACTAGAATTGCTGTCGTGCCTGCATTTAATATATTCCGCGTAAATTTTTAATAATTAATTTTGAAATGTAATGTTTAGGTATAACTGTTGGGTGCTTATCTAGTTGTATCGGTATTACAGTAGCATGCCACATGTTTTCAGTCTCTTTTAATGTTTTAACAAATTAGGTTTGAAATGTTCAACAAATATGTTTTCTTCTGCATAGTAATTGTTTACTATATTATCTTTTCTGCATTCTTCGATTTCCCAAAATATTGCTATTTACGTCTCTAGTGTACTTAAGTTACAATGCGTTTTATTTCGAATCTATAATAGAGGCACATTGTCGCCGGCAATCCACTGGTTCAAAATATACTTGCCCCTAACAAAATATCGACATTTCCACTTATTTTGAAATTTGTATCAGTTAAATTAATATTTAAAGGAAATTTCACATTGTCTTTTTCAAACGAAATGGTTAGTAAGTTATCAGTTATGTTGAAATAATAAAAATCACTCATGCTTTGAAAATATAAATAATATATTTTTATCGTAGTAATCTTGTCAATTATTGAAAAAAAATATGTTTTGTGTATGTCATAAATAAAAAGAATATATTTTGAGTTATTCTGAATACCAGTGTATTAATATAAATAAATAGAATATCCCAATCAATTATAACAGGTTATGGGCCCAGAAGGTATTTATTAAAAATAATAAATATGGCCAAAAATAATAACGTTAATTTTCATATTGAACCGCTGAGGAAGAATAATTACGACACCTGGAAGGTGCAAGCACAGGCAATTTTAATAAAAAATGGATTATGGGGGTACGTTAATGGAGATATCCCTAAACCAAAAACGGAAAATGAAAGGATTGTTTTTCAACAACAAGATCTTCTTGCAAGATCTGATTTATTATTAATAATATCTCCATCAGAACTACGTCTAGTAAAAAATTGTGTAACCTCCAAAGATGTTTGGGATATTTTGAAAAAGACCTATGAAAGTAAAGGACCAGCGCGAAAGGCGACATTATTGAAAAAATTAATACTAAACAAAATAACTGATGAAATGGACATTGGTGATCAAGTAAATGACTTTATGGAAACTGTAAACAAACTTAATGATATGGACATTAATATAAATGGTGATTTATTAAGTATTATGCTGCTATACAGTTTGCCTGCTACGTTCGAAAATTTTCGAATAGCTATAGAATCTCGAGATAATTTACCAAGTCCAGAAGATTTAAAAATAAAAATTATAGAGGAACAAGAAGCCAGAAAAAATAATAGTGCTAGTACAGAAGAAGCTTTTTATGGAAAATATAAAAAGGGAAACAAAGAATGGAAAAACAAATATAATCCACAAAACAGACGTACTGTTGTAGAGTGCTACAATTGCCACAAAAAGGGACATAAGGCCAAAGATTGTCGTGCACCAAGGAATGTGTCAAACAGCAATTTTAATATCATGTCTTTATGTTTAGCAACAAAGAGAAACCCTGCAAAATTTGAGAAAGACAAATGGTGTTTGGATAGTGGATGTACGTCACATATGTGTTACAATAAACAATTATTTGATAGTATCGACACAAATGAAACTTCTACTGTAAAATTAGCTTCAGATGATTATACAAGTAAAGTCGCTGGAAAAGGAAAAGTAGCATTCAATGTTGAAGAAACAAAAAATATAAACTTGTGGAATACTTTATATGTTCCAAATTTGTCTACAAATTTTATATCAGTAGCCAAGATAACTGATAAAAATTACACTGTACATTTTTCAAAATACTTTGCTACAGTTAAAGATAAAAATGGAAAAACAGTAATGAAAGCACAGAAAATCAACGGATTATATTACGTAAATGGAAGAAAAGGGAACAACCAAGAAAGCAAAGAAGAAATAAACGCTTCAATAGAAAACAAAGTAGAAACTTGGCATAAAAAGCTAGGTCACATAAATGAAAACAATCTAAAATTGGCAATGAAGAATAAGAAAATGAGAGGACTATATTTCAAAGAAAACGAAAAATTACCATATTGTGAAGCTTGTATAAAAGGAAAATTAACAAGAAAACCATTCCCAAAAAATGATGAAATTAAGAATAGAACTACGAAACCTTAAGAAATAATTCACTCCGATGTATGTGGACCAATGCGGAAAATCACTCCCGGAGGATCAAGATATTTTGTTACATTTACAGATGAGTATACAAGATACTGTAAAGTTTACTTTATAAAACGTAAAAACGAAGTTTTAGGAAAGTTTAAGCAATATAAAGAAGAAGTAGAACGTTTTATGGATAGAAAAATAATATTTCTACAAACAGATAATGGAAAAGGAGAATATTGCAATAAAGAATTCAATGAATATTTGAGCCAACAAGGAATACAAAGAAGATTGACAGTATCGTACACCCCGCAACAAAATGGTCTTGCGGAACGCAAAAATAGAACACTACTCGATAAAGCAAGATGCATGTTATTAGATTCTAATGTACCAAATAGATTTTGGGCAGAAGCTATTTTTACTGCGAATTATTTATGTAATAGAACACCTACAAGAATAATAGAAAATAAAACACCTTTCGAAAAATGGATGGGAAAAATTCCATCAGTTAATCATTTACATATATTTGGATCAAAAGTGTTTGTATTAGACAAAAAGAAAAGTAGTGGAAAATTTGCTCCAAGATCAGAAATAGGAATATTTATGGGATATTCAGAAATAATCAAAGGATACAGAGTTTGGATGCCAAAGCAAAATAGAATTGAAAACTGTAGAGATGTAAAAGTATTGAATAAAATGTTTTACAAGAATAAAGAAATAGAAGATTCAGCGTCAACAGAAGAAGATAATGAAGAAATTGAAATAACAATGACAGAAAATGCAGAAACTAATAACGAAGGATTTGATGAAACCGTTGGAATGACTGAATCTCCAACAAATGAAATAATAGAGTCTGAAACGCAAATAGAAGAAATTACGGAACCCAGCGAACCAAATAAACCACGAAGAGAAACACGAACACCAGAATGGTTAAAAGATTATGAAACGTTGTATATCTGTACAAAAGATAACGATGAAACACATAGTGAGTGGAATGAAGCTATTAAAAGCGAAATAAAAGCACATTTAAAAAATGATACCTGGAAAATAAAAGAAAAAAATGAAAATATGAAAGTGGTTGGTTGCAGGATGATACTTAAAGACAAACTTGGATCAGACGGTAAAATAGAACGAAAAAAGCAAGATTAGTTGCAAAAGGGTATACACAACGGCCAGGAATTGATTTTAATGATACATATGCACCAGTCGCTAAATTAAGTTCCATTAGAATGTTATTAGCAATGTGTGCTGAAAAAGGTATGAAATTGTATCAGATGGACGTAACTACAGCTTATTTAAATGGAAACATTGAAGAACAAATTGTCATGGAAAAACCGAAAGAATTAGAGAAATATCTCTGCGAAATAATAATCGAAGAGGGAAATTCTGATGACATTTCAATATATAAAAAGGGAAAAGAAATGTTAGAAAATCTAAGAAAACCAGGCAAAGAAAAAGTATGTGAACTCCAAAAAGCACTGTATGGGCTCAAACAAGCTGGTAGACAATGGTTTAAAAAGCTTGATGAAACCTTACGCGAAATGGGATTTAAACAATCACATGCAGACCCATGCATCTACGTAATGGAAAAAGGGGGAGAATATACAGTAATTGCCATTTACGTAGACGATATTATAATAGCTTACAAGAATGAAAAAATGTTGAACTACGTGAAAAATATTTTTATGAAGACATACGAGATGAAGGATATTGGCCAACTGAAATATTGCTTGGGTATAGATTTTGAAATAAACGAAAATGAAATAAAAGTATCACAAAAAAATTACATTGAAAAATTATTAGAGAAATTTAACATGAAAGACTGCAAACCAGTAAATACTCCAATAGAAACAAATTTGAAATTAGAGAAAAATTGTATAAAATGCGAAGATTTACCTTACCAACAACTAATTGGAGCTTTGATGTATCTGGCAGTTGCTACAAGACCAGATATACTCTACGCAGTATCATATTTCAGCCAATTTAACGAATGTTATGGAAAAGAACATTGGGCAGCAGTCAAAAGAATTCTACGATATTTAAAAGGTACGAAAACGCTTTCTTTAACTTATTCAAAAACTAGAAAACCTTTGGTTGGAATGACCGACGCAGATTGGGCATCTTGCTTCTTAGACAGAAGATCTTACACGGGATATTGTTTTATCTACGGGGGCAGCGTTATAAGTTACGAATCAAAGAAACAACGGACCGTGGCACTTTCAACAGCGGAAGCAGAGTACATGGCGATGACAGAGGCAGCAAAAGAAGCAATTCACCTGCACCAATTAATTCAAGATATAGGTGTAGTGTATGCGGTAATGTACGTTATTTAATATTGTAGGGTATGCGGTAATGTACTTAATTAATAGGTGGTTCTTGGCATAAGCGCAGGCGTTACGAGAGTTAGGTAGTCGGGAGAGTGAAGAGGACAGTCAGGCTAGAGCAGTGACTAGACGTGGTGATAGTGAGGGTGAAAGCGAGAAAAGATAATACAAGACACAAGAGCGTAGGAGAGACGCTACAAGTGGCGACGAGGATAAAAGAAAAAGAAATAAAGTAAGTACAAAAAAAAAAGTATAATACAAGATACTAAATGGAAACTTAGCAGACGATGTCTGGTCATTAAATTGACGTTGAAAGAAAGTAGATGTGTATGTATCATACATAAGCAGATATAATCTGGTCATTCAATTGACATAAAACTGGCAGATATAATCTGGTCATTTAATTGACATACAAGAAGCAGATATAATCTGGTCATTCAATTGACATAAAACAGGCAGATATAATCTGGTCATTCAATTGACATAAAACAGGCAGATATAATCTGGTCATTCAATTGACATACAAGAAGCAGATATAATCTGTTCATTAAATTGACGTAAAAGAAGCAGATAAAATCTGGTCATTAAATTGACGAAAAGAAGCAGATAAAATCTGGTCATTAAATTGACGAAAATAAGCAGATAAAATCTGGTCATTAAATTGACGTAAAAGAAGCAGATAAAATCTGGTCATTAAATTGACGTAAAAGAAGCAGATAAAATCTGGTCATTAAATTGACGAAAATAAGCAGATAAAATCTGGTCATTAAATTGACGAATAGCAGAATATTCTGTTATTAGCAGACTAGTTCTGAATCTTAAAATTGATTATTTCCAGGGTTTTCAGCAAAGCTGGAAGATGTCACTAACATTAGAAAAATTCGAATGTGAAGGTGACTCTTGCTCAGTCGGAGTAAGATGGGAACGGTGGAAAAGAGTGCTCTATATTTATTTAGAGGCTTCAAGCATCACAGTAAGTGAAAAGAAGAGAGCAAGCCTACTGCATTTTGGAGGACTAGAACTCCAAGAAATATTCTACAACATTCCAGATACAAATATCCAGCAGCCCGAAGGGGCAGATGTTTTCGACATAGCTATTAAGAAACTGGACGCGTATTTTGCTCCTAAACAAAGTAAAGTGTATGAACGCCACCTGTTTCGATTGATTAAACAAGAACCAAATGAGAAGTTTGAGAAATTTTTAGTGCGTCTGAGACAACAAGCAGGCAAGTGTCAATTTAATGACACGAATGATCACATTATTGACCAAATTGTAGAGAAATGCACTTCTAACGAACTAAGAAAAAAAATCCTTCAAATTGGTGACACAATTACGTTAGATAATATAATAACCGAAGCTAATGCTCTTGAGGCAGTCGGCCGGCAAATAAAAGATTTTGGAAATGAATGTAGCACAAGCCAGAATATAAATAAAATAGAAGATACACCGAACAGAAAGTGGCGGAACCAGAGAATAGAGAATACTGGCTGTGGAAGATGCGGAAGTTATAAACATTCTTCAGAAGACAGCAGGTGTCCAGCTAAAGAAAAAGAATGCTTAAGATGCGGTCGTAGAGGACATTTTCGTCAGTTTTGCAAAACTGTACATTTTAATAAAAGGAAACCTGAAGAGAACTACAGAAATAGAAACAGCCTGAAAAGATTTAAGTCTAACAGAAATTCAAGTACCGTGAATGAAGTAATCCGGAAAGATACTCATGAGAAAGATTACGTGTTTCATATAGATGATGATGCGGTTGTGGAATGCAAGATTGGAGGAGTAAAAGTAGAAATGTTGATAGATTCAGGGTGTAAACAAAATTTAATTACGAGTGAAACGTGGGAAGAGATGAAAAAGGAAAAGGTCGCAGTATACAATCAAGTGAGAAATCCAAACAAAAATTTTCTAGCATACGGGAGCAATGTGCCACTGAAACTAAAAGGTTCTTTTGATGCAAACTTACAAGTAGGTGAGCGATCCGGTAATTATACATTTTATGTAATTGCAAATGGCACCAGAAACCTTTTAGGCAAGTCGTCCGCTATGGCGTTAGGGATATTAAAAATTGAGGTAAACCAAGTTGAGATTAGAGCGTTCCCAAAATTCAAAGACGTTTTGATTGAAATACCGATAGATAACTCGGTTCAACCAATCTCACAACCATATAGGAGAATTCCAATACCCTTAGAAGAAAAAGTAGATGCTAAAATCGAGGAATTACTTAAAAGAGATATCATAGAGGCTGTCCAAGGTTCTTCCAAGTGGGTATCACCGATAGTGCCTATCTTAAAGAATAATGGCGAAGTTCGTCTTTGTGTAGACATGAGACGAGCAAACAAAGCTATTATGCGTGAAAATCACCCACTGCCAACGATGGACAAACTATTGCCAAAAGTTAAGAATGCAAGGTATTTTAGCAAACTGGACATCCAAGACGCGTTCCATCAGATCGAATTACACCCTGATTCGCGACATATTACCACCTTTATTACAAGTAAAGGTTTGTTTAGATACAAACGCCTCATGTTTGGGATAACTTGTGCTCCCGAAATTTTTCAAAAAACGTTAGAACGAATGCTTTTAGGATGTGAAGGTGTTATCAATTTTATTGATGATATATTAATATACGGGAAAGACAAAGTTGAACATTATATAAGACTGAAGAAGATTATGGTACTGTTAGAAAAAAATAATGCGGTATTACGAAACGAGAAATGTTTATTTGGAGTTACCGAGGTACATTTCTTAGGTCATGAATTGACAGCAAAAGGAGTAAGACCACTAAAAAAAGTACATTTCTACTATACAAGAATTTCGGCCTCCGGTAACTAGAGCAGAGCTACAAAGAAGGGCTATATAACAATCACTGGGATGAGGAAGTCAAAACCTACAAGTTATTTCAAACTGAACTATGCTTCTATGAAGACATTTTACTGAGAGGAACGAGAATAGTGATCCCTAAGAAGCTGCGGAATCAAGTGTTAAGTGCTGCCCACGAAGGTCACCCGGGCATTGTTGCAATGAAAGCACGGCTAAGGACGAAAGTATGGTGGCCGAAATATGATAAAGAAGCTGAAAGCTTAGTTAAATCATGCAAGGGGTGCACTCTTGTTTCAACACCAAATCCGCCAAACCCACTAAAACGTCGAAAATTGCCAAATGAGCCATGGGCAGACATAGCGATAGATTTAATGGGTCCATTACCTAGTGATGACTACATTTTAGTAGTTGTTGACTACTATAGTAGGTACAAAGAAATAAAAATTTTGCGGAAAATTACTAGCATGGACATTATTAACCACCTAAAGGAAATTTTCAGTCGACTTGGGTATCCAGTTTCAATAACAGCGGATAATGGCAGACAATTCACCAGCGAAGAGTTCAAGTCATTTTGCAACGAAAGAAACGTAATCATGTACAATACCGTACCTTATTGGCCCCAACAAAACGGGGAAGTAGAGCGTCAAAATCGGGATATCCTAAAACGTTTAAAGATTAGTCAAGTCGAAAAGCGGAACTGGAAAGAATGCTTACTGGATTATCTTATCATGTACAATAGTACTCCACATTCTGTGACTGGTAAAACACCGTCGGAATTGTTTTTGAGGAGACAGTTTCGTGACAAAATTCCTATGATCAGTGACATTGGTAATAAATCGGACGACAGCGACATTAGAGATATCGATAGAGAAAGGAAGGAGAAAGGAAAAGAATATGCGGACAGGAAGCGAAAAGCAAAAGAATGTGATATGCAAGTAGGAGATAAAGTTTATATAAAAAACTTAAATAAAGCAAATAAGCTAAGCTTGAACTTTGAGCCTACGACACACACAATAGAAAGAAGAAAAGGGGGAGATATAGATATACGAAACGATGAAACTGGACAAACGTATAGAAGAAATGTAGTACATCTAAAGAAAGTGGAAGGACAGTGGAAAGTTATGGATGGAGAGAAAGAAGCTAGCGAGGAAAAAAATCAAGTAGAGGCAGAAAGTAAGTTGGGAAGTGAGAATAGTCTAAATTAATTTCATTTCAAAAATACTTGGTTATTTTCATGGGTTCTGTATGAATTATTTGGTTCAAATAAAAACAAGGGTTTTGTAATAGATTTGTGAATTTATTAAAATTATCCCAATACCTTAATAACAACAAAAAATATATATAAAAAGAAAGGGATGTAGTGTATGCGGTAATGTACGTTATTTAATATTGTAGGGTATGCGGTAATGTACTTAATTAATAGGTGGTTCTTGGCATAAGCGCAGGCGTTACGAGAGTTAGGTAGTCGGGAGAGTGAAGAGGACAGTCAGGCTAGAGCAGTGACTAGACGTGGTGATAGTGAGGGTGAAAGCGAGAAGAGATAATACAAGACACAAGAGCGTAGGAGAGACGCTACAATAGGAATAAACCAAAAGAAAATCAAAATTGAAAACGACAATCAAGCTGCGCAAAACATGGCGAAAAATCCAGTTATAAACTCAAAAAGTAAACATATAAATATAAAAGAACATTTTATCAAAGAAACAATAGCAAATGGTCAAGTAGAAATTGAATACAAACCTACAGAAATCATGGAAGCAGATCTATTCACGAAAGCTTTACCAGGACCAAGACTTATGCAATTAAGAAAACAAATTGGACTTAACTGAACTTATTTTCAAAGACATTCGAAAGGAGGAGTGTTGAAATAATAAAAATCACTCATGCTTTGAAAATATAAATAATATATTTTTATCGTAGTAATCTTGTCAATTATTGAAAAAAAATATGTTTTGTGTATGTCATAAATAAAAAGAATATATTTTGAGTTATTCTGAATACCAGTGTATTAATATAAATAAATAGAATATCCCAATCAATTATAACAAGTTATTT
Source organism: Poecilus cupreus (assembly GCA_963942605.1). Classification (NCBI taxonomy): domain Eukaryota; kingdom Metazoa; phylum Arthropoda; class Insecta; order Coleoptera; family Carabidae; genus Poecilus; species Poecilus cupreus. The sequence continues at coordinate 18,619,809 of OZ012720.1, read as the reverse complement.
TTGAAATAACTAAACATGATTTGATTTGAATTCTACGTGTGTACTATAATTGGAATTACTGCTCGCATTATTTATACCATTTATAGAAATATTTGTGGGCTGAAGTAATAAATAATAAATTACTTTCCAGCAAAACAGAATTTGGTAACAAATTTTAAATAAGTATATATTTTCTTTAATTTAAAACCTTTTTTCTTTGTAAATTTTATGTATAAACTGTCACTTTTATTATATGTATAAGTATATACATATTTTTGTGTCTGGTTATGGAATTAATTTTGTTTCTATTATAACAAGTATTATTTAATTATAATTTAACTGATTTATGGTATTGTATTATTTTGTATATTTATCAAATCGTATATTATGTATTACCTACTTTCTGGCATAAAAATGTATATTTTAGAAGCCACTAGAGATGTATGTATGTATGTATGTAATAAACCTAAATCGTTATATACTGTAATACTGTGTGTATTATTAAATTCGATTGAGAACCAACATCAAACAGTACGTGCCTTTTTTGCTAGTTTCCTGAATCGTCTCTAATAAATATTTCTGCAGTACAGAGGAAAGCCTGATTATTTACTTGTAAGCTTATTATGAACATTATTTGTATTTGTTGACACCGAATCTGTTAAATGTAAAAGAGTATTATGTTTTTGTTTGCAAATTTTGCATGAACCATATTTACATTTGAAAGCCTTGTGGGTTAATCGGAAACAATTTAAACATATTTTATGGTATTTTAATTCATTGATTCTCGCTGGAACTGGCAACTGTAGAAAATCTTTACATTTATATAAGCAGTGTTCACTATTACACAAAGGGCATTGCATTTTTCTTTTTAGGGAAAAACAATTAATAGCTCGATCTTTATTTGAACTACTGCTACTTTGAATAAATATTGATTATTCAACGCCATAGTAAATAACCTAATAAGAGGCTTACACGTCATTTAATTTGACCAATCAAAGCAGTATGTCAGCGAATTGTGATAATTTACGTTTTAGAAGTGGTTCCATTAATAAAATTAATGAAAATAGTGTATCTTGTTGAATAATCTATCCAAATACCACTCGAGGTAGATATTTTTTTAACTTGCAAATTATTACATATTTCGCTCATAAAAATTTCTTTAATAGCACTCGACCTTCGATCTCGTGATATTTTTAACGAAATTTTTTAATTGCGAACTAGAAATAAAATAACTTTAAAAAAATTTTCTGATTTTACAAAGGAAAATTGTTGTACTTTTTTTTTTCATAAATAAAGGTACATCAACTACAACTGGTTATTAGTACCCGGGACAGTAATGTAATTTATATAGTGTAGTACATAGTAATTTAAATATTTTGTAGTATCTGTATATCCGTAAGGAATTTGATGACGTTGGTGATGGTTTCGGTGTTGTTCCCCAGTATATCTTCGAGTCTGTTTGGTATGTGGTTTCGTGTTCGTTCGATGGTGTAGTTCGGGCAGTGTACAAGTATGTGTTCTATTGTCATTTGTGTATCACATGTGGTGCAAGTGGGTGGATTAGACTTTTGTAATATATATTGATGAGTTAAAAGCGTGTGTCCTATTCGTAATCTCATCTAATTTTGTAGTATCAGGTTTTATTTTTCTTAGTTTGTTGTATTGGTCCACTTCTGATTCCAGTCATCTTTAATGCGTTTTCTTATTTTTTGTATGAGATCATGTGCAGTGGTTGGGATGTATGTGATTGGTTCGTTGGTTGTCTCTTTGGCGAGTCTGTCAGCTGTTTCATTGCCTTTGATCCCTATATGGGACGGGATCCACATAAATGATATATTTATTTTTCTGTTGTGTATTAATTCGTGGATATTATCTTGAATTTTTTGTATTACTGGTTCTGTGGAGTAAAGTTTTCGAGTTCCTTGGATCACACTTAGGGAATCAGTGCATAGTGTGTATTTCTTATTTGAGTGTTGGTGTTGGTTTATCTCTTTGAGGGCACGTAATATTGTGTACGCTTCGGCAGTGTAACTTGATGTTCTGCTTGGGAAGTGAACCTTGATTTGTTGCTGGGCCATTATTACTGCTCCTCCTGTTGCCTCATGTGTTTTACTGCCGTCGGTGTATATTTCTTCCCCGGATTGTGTATTGCTTATTTCTTGAAATAGTTGACGATATATTTCCGGTGTTGTTACACTTTTGTTATATTCTGTTAGGTCTAGGATGTAATTTGGGGGTGACTTTTTCCATGGAGGTATTTTATCTGTGTAGGAGCATTCAATGGTTGGTAGGTCCATATTTAGGTTTCTTAACGAGTTGTTGATTTTTTGTTGGAGTGGTATATCTGTTTGAAGGGTTAGGCGGTTGGGGTTGGTTTTAAAGATATATTTGTATGCCGGATTGTTTGGATGTTTGGCTAATTTGCTGACATAGGAGAGTGTAAGTTGGCATCTGCGGATTTCGAGGGATATTAATCCAGACTCATATTCTAAGCTTATAGCCGGGCTAGTTCTAAACGCTCCAATAGACAGTCTGATAGCGGTATTCTGAATTGGTTGTAATAATCTTAGGTTGCTATATTTAGCTGTCTGGTATATAATACAAGCATAGTCAATTTTAGATCGAATGATTGTTTCATATAATCGCAGTAATATATCTCTGTGTGAGCCCCATTTGTTATGGCTAAGGCATTTGATTAAGTTTAGACCTTTTTGACATTCCTTTCTCAGGTGTTGTATATGAGGTTTCCATGTTAATCTTGCGTCTAATATAACACCTAGATATTTAATGTTTGTTACGTAGTCGATTTTTTCGTTATTTATTCTTATAGTAGGTTTTGTTATTGGTTTAAGTAATTTCGTAAATAGCATCATTTTGGTTTTTTCTTTAGAAAATTGAAGTCCAGTATATTTGAACCATTCTTCAAGTTTGTTTGTTGTGGCTTGTAGTTCCGTTTTTAGTGTTTTATATTTTTGTTTTTGTAATAAATTGCGAGGTCGTCTGCGAAAAGTTATGCTTTTATGTGCTGGGGTATGAATTCCGTAATTTTGTTCATGGCTATCAAGAATAGTGTGACACCAATTATTTCACCTTGCGGTGTTCCGTTTTGGTGTAGCTTCATTGAGGATAGGATGATTTTTTGTAATTCCGCGATATGTGCGTGGAATCCGTTAAGGTTCCACTGAATGATGTTCATTTTTACTTTTGTTTTTGTGTGTTTGTGTCTTCTTGCTGTTCTTCTTCTTCTTCTGAGAGTTGTTGTTGTATTCGTCGGTGTAGTCGTGTGCACCTATTTTTTATTATTTTTCTTTGGAGTTGTTGGAGTCATTCATCATTTTAAGTAGTTCGGTTGTATTATTTGTATATTCTCGTGATACTTTAAGAGGGTCTATACTGCCGTATGTGTTTTCAATAAAGTCTTTAAATCTATCATATGATAGCATGTATGACTCGGGGTTATCTTTTATTTCATTTTCTATACCTTGTAGGAGTTCTTCTGTCGACATATTGTAAGTAGGGCTAACAGACCTAGGTTTTTTCAGTCTTTTGGTTTCAGCGATAGATCTGGAGCTTCTCGGAGAGCTAGACGGGTCATTTTCTTCTGTTAAATTTGTGTCGTCATTGTCGTTCAGTCTTTTAAGAGATTTTATGTTTTCGGTTGTAGAGTTTTGTTCTTTTGCAATATTTGCTGTTAATGTAGTCTGTATTTGAGCGCGTGGTTGGGGTTGCTGTTGTTGGAGTGGGGTAATAGTTGTGGAATTTTCTTTTGAGTTTTGTGGTAATACTTGTTTTGGTTGTTGTGGTTGGTGTTCATTTGTTATTGGTGTTTGTGGGACTGGTTGGAGTTGCTGTAGTTGGGATACGCTACTGTCTCTTGATGTTTGGGGAGATTGCGAAAGTGTTGTGTTTGTTTGAGACTGGTTTTGAGACTGTTGCGATATGCTGGTTTCTTGTGTTTGATTTGACATTGTTTCGTTTTGACATTGTGCTGCAGTGTGTCCCTGTTTTTTGCAGTTGTAGCAGGTGGGTGTGTCTCCTGTGAGGAATATTATATATTCTGTGTTGTCGTATATTATAAGTAAGGATTGTGGTACTAATGTGTTTTCTTTATCTGCAATATAAACCTGTCGCCTGAAACTCAGTATATGTGCGTATTCGTTTTCTTGTATACCAGCCCTAAGGAAGGTGATGGGTGAAATCAATCTGAGGTTTTCTTGTTTTAGTGCTTCTTCAATAATTTGGTGGGGGATAGAAGGACATACATTGGATATGACGATTCTTTTAGTTGGTGTTATTAGACGTCTTATTTCTACAATTCTATTTTCGACCTCTATCTGCCTGTGTTCTTTAATAAGATTTTCGACTATTTGTTTAGATGACAGGTAGATGCATATGCGATTATGCGATATACGGGAAGCAAATATTATATTTTTTGGTTCTACTATATTACCTATGGCTACAATGTATGATTTGAGTTGAATATCATTTATTGCGTTTATTATTATTGCTTGTTCTTTAGATGGAAACATTTAGTTTTTTGTATTATTTAGGTTATATTTTGTTTTGTCGGCCAAGCTGGTTCCTGGTTGAGTGGTTTGTAGGTCGTGTAATATCTTGTTCTGTAGTGGCATGATTATTTTTTCTTTTTTTTTGTATTATCGGCATAGTAATTTTGTTGCTTTTGGATAATAGGTGTCGCTATGGAGTCTGATGAAGTGTCTGGTATTATTTAGGTGGTGGGTTTTTAGGTTGGAGGGATATTATTAAGGTTGGGTTATGGTTGTAGGGGTTGGATTGGGTTTATGATAGGTGGTATGATAGGTTTACAGGGTATTAAGTTGTAATTAATTAAATTAAACTTAATACCTTGGTTTTTAGTTGTCAACTGTCACTGTCACAATTTACGGTTGCACTGTTCAAGGGCGAAAGTCAACTGTAAGAATACTTTAAGGAACATAACAATTTAAATAATAACAAATTAACTAAAATCACTAACGTACGGATTTAATTTCGCACAGAGGTATTCGCTGGTAAGAACACTGTTTTTAATTCTGATGACAACAAAATATAGAAAATCTTTTTTATTCTAATGAAATTTACTCACTCATTTATTTACCAAGATTTGCCGGAAAACCCTGATAGGCCTTCAAATAATCTACCACTTACTATTGATCAAATATTTCCAAAACTTAATCAATTCGTAACATAAACATAATACCTCCCTTAAATATATGTATGTGCCTCGGTAAAAATGATAGAATTGAAGTTAAACATGTAGTTAATTAAACCATCATAAAAAATATAAACAGGTTGGCAAAATTGATTTATTATCAGACTGAGGGATTTTAAAGCAAAAATTAAGCATAGAATTGCAACGGTGTAATGCAGCGTAGGTTATTGGTACTTTACCTAATCAAATGGCTTTGGGTGAAATTTTTTATATTTTAAATACACATAATAATATATCAAATCAACTATTTTCTGTTAATAAAATATATTCATTCATTAATCAATTTTTCTTTGTAAGATTTTAACTCATCGTTTGTTTAACTTTACTAATGTATTCTACAGAAAACTAAAATTTAATATAAAATAATATGGTTGCACCAGATTCATGTTTGCCCGACCAATAGATTTTTTTTTAAATATTTTCATTAATAGAATAATATTGTTTTTCTGAAATCGATAATAAAGTACACGATATTATTAGGTACGCGAAGTTAACCAACATAGTAGCTCAAGTTAAACTTTACATACTCTTATGTCTAACTTGAATTACAAACCTAAAATGACAAAAAAAAATAATTTTATAACACTATTGGTGAATTTATTTATTATTTACCTTTGATAATAAATTTTCGGATTTAATGTAGATCACATGCAGAAAATATCTAAGAACATATAAAAATAATAATAAAAATAATAACAAAATTTGGCACTTTGACAGTATTTTTGTTATCACAGCCAACCCCGTCGCAACAGTTAACTGACGTTTTACAAATACATAATGCTATTTACTTATGTTTTATTTAATAATTTAACGATTTCGGAAAAAATATAATATATACCTCGGCACTAAAGTATTTTTTATTACTCATATGATTTATGCTCCTCGGCTATCGCCTCAGATAAATTCCATATTTGTAATAAAAAATTATACTTTAGTGCCTTGATATACAAATAACTATTATTTGAAATCGGCACTAAAGTACTCCAAAATCGTCATTAAAAGTTCGGAAATCGATTTTGAGCAATGCAGTGTTGGCAACCACGTAAAATGAAAAAATATGTGCAAGAATTAACTAATTAATTCCGATGAAGAAATTGAGGACAAAACACGATTTTGAGTATTATTTACAACTTCAATATTTGAGGCACAATATACAGTATGTCCCAATTAAGGTACGAATGCATTGGGATCTCGAGAACCGTAAGCGATACGAAGTTGATTAAATTAGACGAAAATTGCATCATTAGTATGGTAGTCTGAGCATGTATTTGTTTTTCCAATTGAATGCATAGGTCACTAGATATTGGCTGAAATGTTAATTTAGCGATTTTCTTTTTCTGCTGATAACTTTGTTATATGACATAATACGAGATTCTGGTTTGCACTTTCTTATGACACTTTTTAATGGTGAATTTGCAGAAGTATTCTATTTTTTTTATATCTTAACATAATAGGCCATAATAATTTTGAATAGAGATTTTTTTTTGCTTTACATAGTACAATAATTAAATGTTCGATCTGGAGGGCAATAGATAGGGATTTAACACAATTAGATTTTTTATAGAGTTACTGAGAAAATAAACTCGAAAATAAATTCGAGAATATTAGAATGAAAATGTATTACGAAATGCCACTGTACGAATTCGAAATCAGATTAATCCAAGAATGTTAAGTAAGTTATAGAAAAACAGAATGAAAGGCGCAGAAGTGCTTGGATCAAAATAGCCAATTAATAGAATATTTATAGTTAAGTTTTCGTAAATTATTTTCAATTGTCTGAAATTGTTATTTTCTTTCACAGCAACCTATAATTCATTTTTTTCAATTCAATTTTTTTATAAATAACAAATTTCGTTAATTTTTCTATTAATTATAAAAATATTTTATTAGTGTTTTATATCACTGTAAAGCAAAAAAAAAATTTTTATTCAAAAATGTCCTGTATACCATTGTCTTACAGTAAGTACATGAACTATCTCTACCCGCGTCACTATAAGATTTACAAATTTTATCAGGTCTTGAAATATAATATTTGCTCGGGTCAGCTACTATGTTGGCTAACTTCGCGTACCTAGTAATATCGTGTACTTTATTATCGATTTCGGAAAAATAATATTATTCTATTAATGAAAATATTTAAAAAAATCTATTGGGCGGGCAAACATGAATCTGGTGCAACCACATTATTTTATATTTAATTTTAGTTTTTTGTAGAATACATTAGTAAAGTAAAACAGACGATTTGTCCATTTAGTCGGAATACTGTGTTCTTGACCCGGCCAAACATTAATTTTAAATAACTAATAAAATAATTGTAAACAAACAAAATTTGTGATTAAACAATCGTAAACAAACGATAAACAATCCTATTTTGTAATAAAAATATTAAAAAAATTAATTGGTCGGGCAAACGTGAACCTGGTGCAACCATATTGTTTTACATTTAATTTGGGCTCGGGAGCAAAACAAACGTTTGAAAGTAGTAAACATATTTAAACAAACACTGTAGAATAAGTTAGTAAAGTTAGACAAACGATTAGAAAATTTGGTCGGGCTAGTGAGAACCTGACCCGACCAAACATTATTTTTTCAAAATAGGTAAAATAATTGTAAACAAACAAAATTTATGACTAAACAAACGTAAACAAACGTTAAACATTACTATTCTGAAATAAAAATTTCAAAAATTTTAATAGGTCGGGTCAGGTTCACGGACTTTGATTCTGGGCTCGTATTATCAAACACTAATTATTTTCCAAATTGAAAGCAAATAAAAGAAAATTTTTCACTTCAAACTTTTTCGCAACTGATTCTGTAATAGAATTAAATTGAATTTATTATTGTGTGTGTCTAGAAAATTTCTACTTTCGATTTTGTAATTATGAAAAAAAATCATTCAGTTCTGCGTATTGCCTTGAAACAAAATTGTAAAATTTTGTTACTTTATGTTTATTTGTTTATGAGTTATTGTACATAGGAACACACATCCATCCATCCGCAAACATTCACATTGAGAAAATAATCAAAACAGATTCACGGAACCTTAGAATTTCGTCAACGATTATTACCATTATTTCAATACTTTCTTTCTACATGTTAAAACATTAAAAAGTTGCACATTTATTTTGTATTTAAAAATTCTAAAGCGTGTATTACACGACGGAGTTATTCTTTTCATGTTACTTTAAATTGTCTTTATAAATGAATTTATCAGTCTATTTACATGATCAAGTTTTTAGTGAATTAAAACAACCAAGTGTTAAAAATTCAGTTATACCAACATAATTGTATTCATTGATTTTCCACCACTTGAAATTTTTAGATTTATATCCACTAAATTCTCAACTACTTCCCTACTTCACTATCCCATTGAAATTTTATTATTAATTCAACACATGTAAAAAAAACACAAATTATATTTGACAGTCAGTTGCCACTTCGCTTAGTAATCTTTTAGAAACTTTTAAGAGAAAGTACCCCATATAACAGTTTTTCGTTATAAGTATTACTTGATAAGTCTACTCATCTATCTTTCGTACACTTACGTCATTGTGCGAGAGTGAAAACTTTTAAAGTCACTTGAAAAGAAAAACTTCATCGTGTAATGCACGCTTTACTATTCTTATATATCTCTTCCTTTTGAAACTATATTTAGTTTTCAAAATCAGTACACAAAAAAATAAATAAATAATTGTACACAATTGATATGTAACTATGCGTAAAATTAAGTAGAACATTATTACTTACTTGTAATGGTCTTTCAGGTGCAGATTGCATTGATGCTAGTGCAGCAAGGAACCGAATATGTCTTGATTTTTCATTATTTTGAACAATGGATGACAAATATTCAGCAACTGAACCTAATTGCAAATTATCCAACCCTTGTAGGTATAACATACGTTTCTCGTAACTTGTACTTTCTGGAAAATAACACTATTTTTAATTGCTCATTATGGTCGCATTTTAATTAATTTCTTAATACCTGCAAATGAATTAAAATATCTCAACGCGTAGTCTTCAAGAGTCTCCAGATCACATTTTCCAGCCTGATATGTTTGGTAAACCAAAGTAGCAAAACTTAAAATTGCTGCATGACGAATTTTCTGATCATAATTATCGCTCAACGTTAGCAAAACTTCCATATCATTCAATAGTTTCTTACTGTGTTCTTTGACATAAAAAGGAAACATTGCTAACATTTTAATTGTAATCAAATCTTTAACTTCTCTTTTAACAATTAAATCTTTCACAAAATTGACACTATTTTCTGAACCAACTTGAGGGAGTAATTCCAAAAAAATGTTTCTTTTGGTTTCTTGCTGGTAACTTGTGCCAATAGAAATATCTGTATATAATGTTGTGAAGCTTTCTTGGTTAAGAAGAAACATTGTATAGTATAGAAACATGAGTTCTCTATGAAACTGGATCACATTTTTACTTAAATTTTCTTCTTCCAAGTTTGTTACGACTTCATCTAACAGTATGATGATTGATTCCAGAACTTCTTGTTGCTTCATTGATTTGTAGCGCCCATGAGTTAGATCGCTGATATTTTGAACGTATGTTAAAGATGTTTTGATTAAATTTATAGGGACCTCTACATTCTCTGGGGCTGTGTATGAGCCCAACAGTTGATATACTTGACTGAAATAAAATGCAATAAGATAAATTACCTAGTTTTAATTAATAATTAAGAATGGCGAAATTTCCCTCCTTACTATTGGTAAGTCTGTTGGGCTTCTCCTTGTGCTTGGAAGGGTTGCACATACACTCTCTTATTCGAAATGACATGGTGAAGCTCATGTTTGCCATCACCTCGGCCTAGGGTGTACTCCCTGGTGGTGCTAGCGGTAAATGGATCCTCCTCAGCACCAGGACATGTGAAACTTGGTGCACTGCTCCAGATGTGAGCCGGGTAATTGAGACACCTTGCCGGGTCGATCACCTTCCTTACGTATACAAACTCGGTGTTGTTCACCACGGAGTATTCGATGCCGGAACAGTTACCGTAGAGATTGTTCTAAAAATTATAAAATATAACTGCTTGATGGAATTATATACCTACGGAATACGTTTGTGCATGTATATGATGAAGATGGAATTGAATGTTAGAAGAACAGTTATGAATAAATGAATTATTTGAGGTGTTTTAAACATATTCTGCAGATGTAGAATAAAAGACTGGTGAAAGAAAGATTTGCAGGCTAGTATGATAATAATCGTCTGAAAACTACATACATAATTAATTGTTTGTTTTATGAGCGATGATTCTAGTTTCCTTACCTCTATAATATAAGAAGCAGGAGTATTAAGTTTCTTCAGATTGAGTTGTAATACACTGGCAATAGCTCGTTTAATGTTCACAGACCAAAGCGGGTCATCTTCGTTTACACTTATCGAATCAACTTGACTACCAGCGTAGTGTATGATGAATGGTTCTTCAAGAGTATTTGCATCTTGTGGAATAGGAGTCGGATTTAGAAATTCCGGTATTTTGTCTCTTGGACCGTTGTATAGACTTGTGTTGAAGTTGCTTAACTTGTAAATATAATAAAAAACATGGATTAATACACAATATAAAACTGGATATTTTGGTGTATATAGGATGTAACATAAATAGGTCTATTAAATGTTGTTGTGTACAAAAAATGATCAAACAAAAGGGTCCCATTTAATAGAAGTAACAAACAGAAAATTCAACCAGTGGTTCTTAAACGGTAGAATTTTTTTTTAATGGTAACCTATAGAAATTTTTAGTACATTAGATAGAGATTTTTTTCTTATTTCAAAAACATAAATATGACATTGGGTTGTGTAACAATTATTACCACAAATTTCCATTGCGCTTTTTTTTCATGTAAAAAATAGAACCATTGGGGGTGGGGGATGGTGGAGAGGTCAAGATAATGATTATATTAAATATTGAAAATTACGAATTTTATTAAATTTGATTACAAATATCATGTGCTATTATGCAATCATATATTATTATGAGCTGATTTAGTTTCCTATATTGGATACCTACACTAATGGTCACATATTTGTATGCGCGTTTATGCACCATAACAAATTTCTTCTGTGCTCGTACAGTTTCTAAATTATCTATATTCTGTAATTTATAGTTGAATTGAATGATATATTTCACATATACTTATTCTTTTTTGTTTTTGTTAACTTCTGAGCGAAACACTAAAAAGCTTATATAATTTCTAGACGGAAAATGTTAAGTAACACAGTAAATATGGCGGATTCAGGCAACATAATCAGGAGACTAGTTTTAAAAAATATTAATAGGATTTTTATGTCTCGCGCGAACAGTCATAGTGAATAAACGTGCTATCGGGCGAGAATTTACTCAAGGCTAATCTAATAAATCACGCCATTGGCGTAGTATACAACAACATTTATAGAAAACATAGAAAAAAAATATCACATAACATCAGTGAAATAAGAAGCAAAAACACAGATCTCTCCTCGGAGAGCATCTGCAAACACAGCTCATGGACAACAACCAATCAGGAGGATCCCAGCGAACAACAGGCATATTTATTAACAACGGCGCCATGGAGGTACGTCACAAACAGTCAATCACACACAAAAAAAACGTAAAATCATCGTTGATGATAATTATAGCGAAACACATAAAAAATACATTCTAGACGAAGAGAACCTAATAATAAATAACAAATATCACGTACTACAAATAACTGATACACAACCAGAAAACAGGCAAAATACAGACGAACAAAAAAACTATAAAAATTCCACCTATCTACCTACACGATGTTAATAATTATGAAATAATAATTAAAGATATTACACAGATAATATCAAACGAATTCACCACACAACAAAAAGATTATACTTTACGAATCAACCTAACAACTATCAATGATTACCGCGCACTTACAAAATTCTATGACGAACAAAAGTTGAAATACCATACATTCCGTAACCCAGACAACAAAATATTGTCAGTAGTCATAAGAAACCTACCTATATCAATTAGTATAGATACAATTAGTAACGAATTAAAAGAAAAAAACATATCCAGTACTAAAAGTCACGCGCATGCTTAATAAAGACAAATATCCGATGCCGCTATGTGTAGTAGAATTAACTGACAACGATACAGGTAACGAAATATTCAACCTGACAAAAATATTTCATACAATTGTATCCGTAGAGCCCAGAAGAAAATCCAAAGAAATACCACAGTGCACAAACTGCAAACGCTATGGACACACGAAAAATTATTGTAAACTAGACTCTAGATGTGTTAAATGCAGAGAAAATCACCACTATAGTAAATGCACTAAACAAAAGAACGAAATCCCAGAGTGCATCAACTGCGGAGCAAACCACCCCGCAAATATAAAGGCTGTCCACTATACCAAAAGATTAGAAAACCAAATCCTAATCGATCATCCCAGCAAACACAACCAATAATAGAGAACACAATATACAACACCGAACCACCCACCCTTAATCAAAATAACCCTCAGTCATATGCAAACCGTACAAAGAACTTGGTGAAAGACCCCATTGTTCTCCGCTACAAATTTAAGTCTATTTCGGCCTTAAGTGCACTAAATATTGTAATTTTTCTATATTTGACGCATAACCGCTTGTAAAATTTGGCACAAAGTACATTTTGTCCATTTTAAATGAAATTAAATGTAAATAAACAAAAAAGTTCAAAACACAAATACTTCTCTGTACAAATCAAACGTAAACCAGAGCGCAGCGATCAGGGACGGATGGGGTAACTTACACCGGTCCGGGAAATTAGGAGTGATCGGCCCCGGCATTTTTGTTTTTTTGTTTTCTTATATAGGGTGTTGAAATGAAGAACGCAGCATAGCGTTTTGAATGTTATTTTTGAAATGTTTAATTATTGGCTTCCCTAATTATTTAACGTCAAAATAGTTAACCAGTTTATTTAGCGGAAGAAATTATGCATTTTTTTAACACTAATATTTAAAATTTCTACTGAAAAAATGAGGAAATGTTTATTGATAATTTTCTTAAAATTATCAGTGCCATGATAAAATAACAAACAAATGTACCAATTGAAACTTATTGCTTTTGTCTGTCATTTGTTGTTATTAGTGTTTTATTTTAGGGCCAGTTGCACAGTTAGCACTTAAGTTTTTTTAAGCTTAAGCTTTAGTGTATGGTTTAGTTGTTGCACAGTTTCGTTTTTCAGTTTAAACTGTCACTTAAATGTCAAATACTTAAGCAATGTAGTGTCGCTTAAACCAAAGTTTAAAATTTTTTTATGTTTTTCACTTGCATTATCTACTTTAGATACATTTCTAAAATAGATCTTATAATTATTATTGATATTGATGACGATGAAGATGAAGAAATCTTATATATTGACATTTTCATGAGACCTCGTCGTAGACCTGGAGAGAATAGGTACAATAATTTCAATGAATGGAATGATGAAGAATTTTAAAAAACAGGACTTCCCAAACATTATCAGTCCCAGGGCACTTACGTGTTCAGTATTTTGTTCCGGTGCCCATGTCGAAATATGTGTACATTGACATAAATCAGACACCCGAATGAAAACAACTTAAGATAAACCTCACATTTATTAAAATTAAATATTTCAAACTAAAATTATGAAAATACAATAACGAAGACCCTAATAAATTACAAAAACTTTTAAACAACAACCTTGGTGATAAATATGATGTGAAACAACTGTCAGTTCTAAATCCAAGAATTAAAATTGTTGGGTTGACTGGTGAACTTACTAAGGAACAACTTAAGATTTATTTACTTGAACAAACTAAACTGTGTTTCCAGGATGAATACGAGTATAAGTGTGATATTTTAGATAAATACCATAAAATAAATAAATAAATATATCATCACGCCTTTTACCCATTGCGGGTGTGGCACTCTGCTTACGCAGATCTCGGTAAGTGATATATTTTGGCGTATGAAATGCGGTTACCAGCCGTCAAGTCATAGCCCCCAAAGTTGTTAGTGGAGGGGGAACCACAGGGGTAAATTTAAATTGGCAACTGTCGGAAGTGGGATTTGAACTGAGGATCTCGCGATCCACAGTCCGATACGTTGCCACTGAGCTATTTACCCCATAGATATATATACCCCTTGAAAAAAAACAACAACATTTACCAGGCGCTATTGCAAGTTGACCATAAAACGTATAACAACATTCGTCGTTGTTATAAATGCTGTGGTTTTCACCATATAGCCAAAAATTGTTCTAAAAAAGTTCACTGTCCTAAATGTGCAGGTGAGCATCAAATCAAGGATTGTAAGTCCACTGAATCCAAATGTATTAATTGTATTAGATTTAAGTCGTCAAGCAAATCTGATATTAAAACCGATCATTGTACTTGGGACCCATCCTGTCACGTTTATATAGAGACTTTAAAAAGATTCAGAAGTAGTATTTTAGGCAAATAGCAATTACAGAATTGCGAGTACAACAATTCACGTAATACTTCTACAATGTTGAATTGTTATTATCAAAATGATCAAAGTCTTAAAATTAAAATTGATCATCTCTTTTCAATAAGTTCAATTCTTGATTACGATATAATTGCCTTATCTGAAACTTGGCTAAATGAAACTGTTCTCAATTCTGAATTATGTGATGGTACTTTTAATGTCTATCGTACTGATCGTAACTTTCAAGCTTGTAATTTAAATCGTGGTGGTGGAGTTGTTTTACTCATAAATAAAAGTCTCACATCCTTCAAAATTGATCTTAGTGATTACTCTAATATACTTCCTGTTAATATTGACATTGTTTGCTCTAAAATTGTACTCAATAATAGTACACTGTATATTTTTGTGATTTATATTCCCCCAGCTATGAATACCTCTAGCTTTAACACAATTTTTGATTTTTTTGAGCATTTGCCATTTTTGCAATTTAACAACTTTGTTATTGTTGGTGACTTCAATATTCCTGAACATATTTTTGATCATGTATCTCCTAGAGTTGAAACATTTAACAACTTTCTTTCCCTTTTCAATGCTCACCAATTTAATGATGTACGTAATCAGTTTGGTAATTTACTGGATTTGGTTATCGCTAATATTAATTGTAATGTTACACGTTCCAATGATTTATTATTTGAATCCGAGTATGCTCATCACCCGGCAATTAATTTCGAAATTTTATTTGATACTTGTAACCGTAGTAATCCCCCTTTAAAAGTGAACTGATTTTAAACGTGCTGATTCCTGTAAACTTTATAATCTCATCGACCAGTTTGATTGGGATACGTTACAATAATTTTACAATGTTAATGATGCCTGTGAGTTTTTATATAACACGCTATATAAATTTTTTGATGAATGCGTACCTATCAAACATGTCAGTAAGAAACGTTATCCGCCATGGTTCACTGCTGATATTAGATCATGTATCAGGAAAAAAGAACATTACAGAAAATTATCTAAGAAATATATTAATAATCAATACTACTTAAGTACGTTTAAATTCCTTCATTCTAAACTAAAATGTGATATTAGGATAGCATATATCGATTATGTATCGAAATGTGAATCGTCTCTCAAGAATAACCCCAACAAATTTTGGGAATTTATAAATCATAAAAGAAAAAAATCAACAGTACCGAGTAGTATGATTTATAACGGTTCTATTATGTCTTCGTCCACTGAAATATCAAATGCATTCGCTTCTTATTTTAATACTGTGTACACCCTCCCTTCTAACCTCCCACCCCCTCTTGTTAAAACTACTTATTCTAATTCTATTTCTCTTGTTCACATTAACAGAGAGGCTATAATTTCATCAATTAAGCATTTAAAATCTAACCTCACATGTGGTCCTGACCTCATCCCAAGCCTATTCATAAAGGATTGTGCCTATCCCCTGTCTAATGCTTTGTATCACATTTTCAACCTTGCTCTTAGTACCAACACGTTTCCTGACTTATGGAAAAATACACGCATCACTCCAATACATAAGTCTGGCGACTCGACCAATATTCTTAATTACAGGCCCATTGCTGTACTATCCAACTTTAGTAAGGTTTTTGAAAAGATCGTTTACACATCAATATTTCCAAAAATAAAAAAAAAATGATTTCTTTTACTCAGCATGGGTTCATGAAAAAAAGATCAACGGTTACTAATTTGTCATATTTCTCTCATGTTGTTTCATCCATTCTTGATGCTAGAGGTCAAGTTGACTGCATATACACCGATTTTTCTGAAGCATTTGACAGGATTGATCATAATATCTTGATTCATAAACTCAAGTCTTTCTCAATTTCCCCGTTGTTTATCTCTCTTCTCTCTTCATACCTCTCCAACCGTACTCTTTTTGTCCAGTATTTAGGACATAAATCTAATTCATTCATTGCTACATCTGGTGTTCCTCAGGGATCTAATTTAGGCCCGCTCCTATTTTTACTATTTATTAATGACGTGACAGAAAATTTCGAATGTGATAACCTATTATTTGCCGATGATCTCAAAATATTTCACCCTATATATACCTCTAATGACAGTCTTCTTCTTCAAAATGATTTAAACCGACTTTATCTTTGGTGCCTTAACAATAACCTCCACCTTAATATTAACAAATATCATATAATGTCTTTTACACGGAATTCTTCTCCAGTTCTCTTCCAATATTCACTAAATCAGACTCCTGTATCCCGTTGTTACTCTACTACTGATCTCGGTGTTACCTTCGATCCTAAACTAACATTTAATTCTCATATTAATAATATTTACAGTGCTTCTATACGTACTCTTGGTTTCATCATTCGTAATATTCGTCACTTTTCAGATGTTTCATCAATTTTCGCTCTCTATTTTTCCTTTGTCCGTTCTAAGCTGGAATATTGATCTCTTATATGGAATCCTTTCTACGAAATACATCAGAACCACATTGAGTCCATTCAAAAAAATTTCTCAAATATATTTATTTTAAAATTTATCATTTTTATTGTAACAAGCGCGTTCTTCCAAATTGTTTATTCAGCATTTTATAGTTCAATAACCGCGCTTGTACGAATATTGCAAATATCAATTGGAATTAATGCACAAGTAGGTTTCTATTGCGTGTGCAAATACATTTCTTTGATATTTGCAGACACAGATAATGATGACACGATCAACTTGATGACATACTTTTAGCTGTTTAAAAGGACAGTTTTTGGCAGTCCAAAAAAGAGTAACGTTTTGAGAGTCAAACAGCGCTACAAGATGTAGCCATAAAGAAATATCGTCTATTTAAAATATTGGTAACTGTAACTAGGTAACATAATTATACGTTTGCGTCAATTTTAATATTTGTATTTGTTTGTAAATTTTGCTCAATTTAAATATAGTAATATTTTATTAAAGTAACCTTTGTCATCACCAGTAAAATGTGTTTCAGTAATTTACACATTTACAGCTCGGCCGAAGCACTGTTACATTATCCTGAAATCACCATTTCTTATACCTCATTACTTGAAATGTTTAATATTCCAAGTCTGTACCTACGTCGTGAACTTAACTCAGCCCTCCACCTCTCCAAACTAATCCATGGAGAAATAGATGATCCAAAGTGCCTCTCCCTCCTCTCTTTCCATGCTCCTTGTATACAAACTCGCAATTCCTCAACATTTTATTTACCGACCGCAAGAACGAATGTATTTTCTGCGTCTCCTATTCATCGTATGTGTATAATTTATAATCTCCATTTTTCCACTGTTGATGTTTTTCAGTTGAAACCCAAAAATTTTCATTTTTGTATTCTCCATATTTGATTTTATGCATGTTTATTTTAAATATTGTTATTTATTATTGTTTTAATCTGTATATGTAATTTTTAATATTATTATTTTGTACTCTTTCATGTATTGTTCCTGTCCATTTTGTTAGGCTTTTGCCTGTTCGGCAGCGTAATAAATAAATAAATAAAATACAAAAAATAAGAAGTAAATGGTGAAAAACTTCAACAACTAACATTTTTTCAGAACTCGGAATAAGATTTGACACTGCCACTCTTATTTCTCTCTCCTCTCTCCATATCGATTTTTGAGTGATATTTAATTTTTATTACAGCTGCAGCTAAAAATCTTTACTTATTTGCAAACATTCATATTTTTTAGTTTAGGTAAGTATTTTTTTATTGAGAACTGTGCAACATATACAGCTCAAGTATTTGATTTAATCTGCAGTTTAAGGTTTAACTAAACTTATACTTAAGTGGTAACTGTGCAACTGACCCTTAAGTGTCTTAATTAAAAATGTGAAATTTGGAAGAAAAGTTAAATATATTCAAATGGTTTAATGGTCAAAATAGTGCACGACAAAAATTTATTAAATAAAATAAACTCTTACAGGCAGATAAAAGGAATGTTTCAATCATCTGTAACTTCGTTTCTAAATTAATTGTATTATCAAAATGTATCAAATTTTATGCTAACCAATCTTAATTACAACCTTAGTTAATATAATTTGGTTCTAAGAATGGAAAGTGAAGTTACGAGTAATAATAAAAATGGAGTTAACGCTAATCCCTTTTATGAATCTGCATGTAAATTAACATAACATTTATTTTGCTTTTCATGGCACTGGCGATATTTTATCACTAAACATTTTAGCTATTTTTCCGATTCCAGGTGGAGTAAAATTATAAATGTTAGTTCGAACATGCATAAAGTATTCCTCTACAATAAACTATTTAACTTTTTTGATGTAAAATAATTAGGGAAGCCAATAAATTGAACATATCAAAAATAACATTGAAAACGCTATAGTGCGTTCCTAGATTCACCACCCTGTATACTAGTTTATTAAGTAACTATTTTAAGTTTTGATACTTAGAATTGAATGGAAACGTTGCAATGTGTTCTGTTGTTGTTGGAATATAGTTTTATCTATATATTGTTTGTTAAAACTGTTCATTTTTTGGTAAATTATAAATAATTTTAAGTTCTCTTTGGTACTCAAATGATGAAATAGATACAGAAACTAAACGATGAACATAACTATTTTTATTAAAGCGTTTGTCCATGTAGGTTTGCTATATAAGTATCCAAGTATATAAAAAATTAATTTAAAGTTAGTTTTACTCTTATCCATTTCTAAACTTGTCAATTATTTTCTAAATGAAAATTATCTAACCTATCGCGACATCGGCCCCGGCGGCCCTTAAACCTTGCGGCCCACCGGGCAATTGCTCGGTGTCCCGGCCGTCCCATCCGTCCCTGGCAGCGATAGTCTCCTATACCCTCCTCAAGCTCAACAATCGAAGTAAATTTTGGTACTGCTAGCTTCATGAACCTTGCGTACGAAGTGTCATCTCCTTTCTATAATTTTACTTCGTGTTTACTGCGCGACCTGTTATGTTCCACGAAAGTACGGGACCTACGCAGTGTTAATTTTGTATACTAAACTATTGTTCTTTTTTATAATTGCCAAAACAAATATATAATTATTCTAATATTTTCTGTTTATTGTATTGGCAGCATTTTAGTTAAGCCAGCAAGTTGTATGGAATTTGTATTAAACTAAATTCAGTAATAAAATAGAATATAAAATAGTTCAAAATTATAGACACGTGAATCAAATAATCTTTCATCATTTTTGTTTAAAGTAGTGTTGTATCTCAACTCTATGACATATTTTCGAGCTAAAACTGTTATTAAAAGTCATAAAAAATAACGAGGTCAGTACTCCAGTGATAAATAGGGGACACGCATGAAATTTAAAAATCAATGAAAGTTTGTTTTTTACATACATTAATGTTATTTGTTTCGTATCGTAACACATAAAATATATTTTGCTCATAATTTTTATAAGAAATTAAAATTTAAAAGTTCATAATTTAACCTACAGCCGACCACTGTGCGTAGATTGCCGAGTTTACACGAAGAGTATGTGACGTCAACTTCCTGGCTGTCATTTATGACAGTTAACTCTATAAAGTATTTGGTGGTATATTTACGTTAAAATAAGCTCTACTTTAACATTTTATTATAAATATATAATGTCAGAGACCGACTTTATCAAGGCACAATGTGATAATTTGCCAAATATCGATGCCTTTGCTTTATGCCTATGGAATTGATTAAACATAATGATATTTTTAGTGGGGAAGAAATTCTTGGTGTTAAAACACAAGTGTAAGTAATAATTATGTTAACACGTTGCCTGCATTATCCGTCTCTGGAGACCGATGCAATAATTTCTTTTAAAAGTAGCAATATTAATCTTTAATGCTAAATACCTAGAATAGTATATTGAACAACTAGTGTTACAATGACCTTTTTTGTAATACGAGTATAGTTTACGTAAACGAGCCGCAGGCGAGTTACGCAAAATAAGAGTATTACAATTAGGCATTGTAACACGAGTTGTTCATACTACTTTTCAGAGCTGAGCAGTATTTCAAATACTTGTATTTGGTATTTCGGCTAAAATACTTTTCAAAAACGAGAATGTATTTTGTATTTAGTCAGTTTTGAGTATAAGTATTTGGTATTTGAAATACTTATAACGAGTATTTGAAATACCTAAATTGTATTTTAATTACATCAACAAGTATTTGAAATACAATTCGATGTATTTAAAATACATTAAAATGTATTTGAAATACTATAAAATGTATTTAAAATACTTAGTATTTTGTCAAAATAAACGCAAATGAAGTTAAATCTAAGACTAGCGACGTTGAAAGTTTCTTCTTTGGATTTGAAGACGAAATGATCAACAATAATATATCGCAATAATTACAATCAGGGTACAATAACAATAATTAGAAATAATGCATTATGTTCAGGATGAAAGAACAGACATACAAATGTTAAATGATTACCAAATAGTTAAAGAAATATTCATCAAATATAATACGTGTTTACATTCCTCAGACCGTTGAAAGAATGTTTTCTTTCGCCTCAATAATAAATGCACCTCGGCGTCATGCACTACCCGATAAAATTTTTGAAAATTTAGTGTTATTGAAAGCAAATAGGTAATATGTGATCATAATACTTTATGTCGAAGCAATTTATTAATAATTTATTTTGTTATAATTGATTTTATTTGTGCAATCAATATAGAATATATATTTATTTTTTCACATTTTATTATACATATGTAATATATAAATAAATGTATACATATATCAATATTTTTTTAAATATACTCTTTTTAATTAAATTAACTGTATTTGTTCAATGTATTTTGTATTAAAAATAATAATTTTATTAAAATACTGGTATTTGAAATACAAGTTGTTGTATTTTGTATTTGATACCCAAGAAATACATCCGGTATTTGGTATTTCAAATACTTTTACAGATTAAATTGTATTTAGTATTTGAATTTTACAAATACAAAATACAGTATTTTGTATTTGTATTTCAAATACTTTCTAAGAGTATTTTGCTCAGCTCTGCTACTTTTCCTATTTCACGTTCATAAATTCAATAAAAATAAAAATAAAATAAAATTGTACGGCATGTTTAATATACCACTGGTCACCAAGGGGCTTTGCCCGCGGAGCCTATCGGGTCCCAGGCCGCAACCCCGACGCAGGGGCTCCGATTCAATAATTTTACGTGAACAATGACAACTACAAGTTTGACAGACTGTTAATTTTACAAATAAAACATTCCCCAAAATAAGTTGCACAAAATTCAATTTTATAGCATTGTTTTTGAGAAAAAGAGTGTCACAAAATTGACTGTGTGTACGTGAAATAGGAAAAAACATATTAAATCATTTCAGTCCCTAGAGAACTATAGCGCTCTGTTTAAAAAAAAACATATAACTTGCTGTATCGGTCATCCCAGATAAAATTTCCTCATTGTTTGCAATATATGTTAATGTACTAGTAAACTTCGAGACTTATGATTGTAAACTATGGGTTCCGGTGCAATAATATTCGTTTATGACATAACATAACGAAGAAGATCAAAGTTTTCTTTAACAAGAGTTTTTAGTGCAGCTCTTTAAATAATTTTAGTTCTTTTAATTAAACAATTAAATTTTTGTTATCAACTACAGTTTTTCTTCACTAATAAATAAACTATAAAACATCATTCAGCTTTTTAATCATGTCTAAAATTACTATCACCCTAGTACGGTATGGGTTGTCGGAAAGACTGATGTGCTTTTAATAGTAACATGGTGGAAAATAAAGAATAGAAAAACTTCACACACATGCCCTTTTGATTGCTGAGAGATATCATTTTTATTTCGTCTCATTGCATTTAACCGCAATATTCTACTTTTTAATTAATTAATTTATCAACCTGATATATAATGTCACTTTCGCATTCAAACCTTCAAAAATACATGAAAACACACGAAAACAGTATGCTATACAAAAACATGTTCTATGTGTACAAGGAAGATGACGTCACGACAGACAACGGCACACTCTACGATCATTTTTGTGCGTTTTTTGAAACTAGTTCTTAAAACATTAATATTTAACCCTTTATGATAAACAAATTAATTTTTAACTATTTTTCTATAGATACAGGGAGTATGAAGTTCACTTTAAAATTATATAAAAAATTATGCGTGTCCCCTATTGTCAGCAGAGTAACCTACTCTGCGCGTCCTATCAAGTTAAAAGTAATTAACAATCAGTGTTCCTAACTGTATTGGATACATAAATAATTGCAAAATATACATTTTCAACAACATGGCTACAGTTGAATAAAGGATTTACTACAACCGCTCAATAACAAAATGGACAATTTGCAAAACACCTTATCTGATTTGAGATATACGGCACAAAACAATGACAAAAAAACTTAAATCCTAATTCAAACAACTGAAAGAAAAAATATACAAATTAGAATGTAGCTTCTCAGGTTTAACAAGCAAATTGTTATAAGGTATGACAATAAAATTACGGGACTGATGCAGTAAAACTTTTTCTTTTAAACGTGTACATTTCAAATTATTATCTCTTCAATATACACTCTATCCTTACACCGCTCGGTGCGAAATTTCCACTGTTCAAAACTATGCTGGAAGCCTTCTTCTGCGAGCACGTTCATGATACGTGCCGCTTTATTTCACAGCTTCAAGGGTCTGAAATATTTCTTCTTTTAATACAGATTTGACCTTGGGGAACATATGAAAGTCACATTGTGCCAGGTTGATTGATAAGGCGGATGATTTAACACTGGGATGTTATTCTTGGCTAGAAACGAGCTTAATTTTGTTCAAATGTGAGAATTTTCGGTACCAATTTCATACACTCTTTTGGCATTTTAAAATTCTCAAGTAAAATTTTCCTTACGCATTCCTTGACAATTCGTAGAGTTTCAGCAATCGCACTAATAGTTAACCGAAGATCAGATCGGATCAGATTACCGATTTTTCCAATATTTATATCGGTTTTTTATATCGAAGGGCATCCCGTATGGGCGTCGTCTTCAACTTCTTCTCGGCCATTTTGAAAACGCTCTAAACACTCAAATATCTGCGCTCGAGATAAATATTCATTGCCATATACTTCTTTTTAAAAAGATTATTTTCTGTAGCGAAAATTTCACGAGAATTCGTGGTTCTGTTAAACCCTTATCATTTTTCCGGCATGTGAAGAACGGCAATCGAAAGAGAAAGTTTCACGCTACACTGTTGTCAGTCGTATGAATTTGTCGCATATATAATTCGTTTGTAGTAGCATCAGTCCCGTTATTTTTTGCTACACCTCGTATATTGAAAATGAAATTAGGTGGAAAAATCTTATTTTCTTTGGAATTCAAGAGCAAAATGTTGATAATATAGAACAAAAAACCTTAAAATTAATAAATGATAATATGAAACTACCAGATATTACCACAAAGAACATCGAAGATGTACAAAGAATTGGAATACCTGTAAATCAACGAACAAGACCAATTCTAGTAGAATTTGACTCTAAAAAGATAAAAATAGTCATCCTAAAAAACGCGAAATTACTTAGAAATTATAAAATATGCTTTGAAGAAGATTACTCCTAATATCTTGCAAGAAAGAAAGACTCTAAAACCTCACCTTATAAAAGCAAGATAAGATGGATTGAGAGCCGTGTTACATCAAAATATACTTTACATAAATGGAGATAAATATATTGTTAAGGGTCTCGTCTCCACGTAGCTCAACTTCGTGTTCGATCTTCTGTTTAAGGAGTGTAGCGCGGTGCGGAGATCTTTAGACCAACCTACTCGTAGTAGAACATTTGTATTACGCAGAAAGATACAGAAAAAAAAAACGCACGGGCTACCGAATGACAACTAGCAGTCACACTAGAAACAAATCCCCGCTCCCTGCAAAGAAAGGGTCCTAGTTACTAATATCATCCCCACTACAATGCTCCTCAACCCGTACCCTGCCGCATCAACACTAGGACACTACTTTAAAATACGTAATACGTAAAAGTGGTTTAGATATTTCTAAATTATATGCGCATTTTTATAGATAGAGCAAAATTTTAAAAACGAATTTACAGACGACAGATGAAACTAGGTTCGTGCCGAATTGCATTTTCTATATCATTAATGAGATATATCGTGTTAAATATTGCTTAAAATGGACATTTTCGAAATTTTTAAATAATGAATTCGAACATTTTTTCGAAATTCTAACAAGGCATAAACTTAGATTCACTCTTCAAGAAAACACTCTTTATTTTTTTGTTGTTCTAAAATTCATATGTAATTAATAATACAGAAATTACGACACCTCTTTCCACGCAATATTTTGTTGCGGAGACGAGACCATTAATGACAACACTGAGAAAGATGAAGAAACAAACACAGAAAACAGCAAAAGTAATACT
This sequence comes from Poecilus cupreus, assembly GCA_963942605.1. Lineage (NCBI taxonomy): Eukaryota > Metazoa > Arthropoda > Insecta > Coleoptera > Carabidae > Poecilus > Poecilus cupreus. Next base: position 18,594,793 of record OZ012720.1, on the reverse strand, counting down.
GAACAAGACAACGTACCTTCCATACTAAGGAAACAACGTTCTATATCACTTTCATCGGCAGTAAATTTATATAAAGAAGATAACACCCGTAATGATACACCATTTATTAACGATCATGAATCAATAATACAGGCAGCGCCAAAAACAACTCAACAAAAAGAAACTAAAAATACACTAAAAAAGTGAAGCACATGAAACACTTCTACCACAACAACGAGATTAAGTTCGTAAATAAATACACTTACTAGGTAAAACATTCACCTCGTCAGGCAGTTTTGTAGAAAACACTAATGAAAAATTAAAAAAAAAAGCTTATCGTGCTACTGAAGCTATAAAAAACACGATGCTGAAAGCGCAAATACACTGCTGGGATACTAACCTGAAATTGTACTGTACCGTACTTCTAATCACATTATTATACGGGTCGGAAATCTGGGGACCAACGCAATACGAAAACTTTGAAAAAGGGTCATCACAATACTCTAAAACTGTATGCGGCTGGAAAAAGACAACCCCTGGTCACATAATTAGAAGAGAGACAGGTTTCAATAAAATAGAAGTAGTAATCGCAGAAAGGGTACTAAATTTCTGGCACAAAATAGTACTTGCGACGGAAGAAAGACATATTAAAACGTGTTGCAATAAGCTGCTGAATCTAAATAGCGAACCTGCGTCCATTATTCCAGAGAAGAAACAAATAAGATATAATGAGTTAGACAACTCCAATATATACTTACAAAGGCATTTAAAGTATGATTGATATTTTATAAAATTGGAAAGAAAAAATGTCTGTATCAAAATACATGCCCCTGAAAAAGAATACGCGATGTTGGATAATTATTGTGAGGTTGTAAAATGGAATCTGGGATTTCAAACGGATTCATTGTGCAACTCATATTCTTCCGCACAATTCACATGTAATTTCGAAGAAAAAAATATTACACAAATTTTATATTGACGTAATATAAATAAATATTCTTCTTCGATATAATCGATTTCTACTCAGAAGTCTATAGAAGGAATAAATAATAGTTGAAATATATAATTCATAACATAATGATGAATTTTCGCATTCAACAATCACCGTACAATCTTACAGTCTCCACAAACTTCATCGTAATTTTTACAGATACCTATAACATAATGACAATTTATGTAAAAAAATAGCTGGTGTAAGAATTGCCATTTAACGTGTAAGAATTTACAGCTCTTACAAATTCTGTTACAGACCTTACAGAATTACTCAGAATTTGCCTATAAATTTAACTGGAGTTTAAATTTCTTTATATGCTAGCGTATCATAATAAGAACATTATAAACCTCAATTGGTACTAAGTACCATAATGAAATTATGTAAAAATGTAACAACAAAATTCGTAGGAACAAGTTTTATTTAATTACAGTATAATTATTGTAAATATTTATAATACATTTAGTTTTTTATTCACAATAGTTGACATACAGATGTTAAAATGTTCCTAATGCAGTGCCGTAGCCAGAGGGGATAATTATTGTGAGGTTGTAAAATGGAATCTGGGATTTCAAACGGATTCATTGTGCAACTCATATTCTTCCGCACAATTCGCATCAAATTTCGAAGAAAAAAATATTACACAAATTTTATATTGACGTAATATAAATAAATATTCTTCTTCGATATAATCGATTTCTACTTAGAAGTCTATAGAAGGAATAAATAATAGTTGTAATATATAATTCATTCGTAGGAACAAGTTTTATTTAATTACAGTATAATTATTGTAAATATTTATAATACATTTAGTTTTTTATTCACAATAGTTGACATACAGATGTGAAGACTTATGTGAACAAAAACTGTTTATTATTTTATTATTTAATGTTCATTTGAAATACTTTATATATTTTATTGATCAGTTAAATAATTTTATTAGTTTATAATTAGTAGGGAGTCGGATCGAAAAATTTTGGTGTTCGGTTACGGTTAACGGTATTTACACTAATAAGAATTCGGTTTCAATTATCGGTAACGGTTTTTGTTGTTTTAAGTAAAAGTTTAGTTACATTAATTTTTAATTCTAATCTAAAAACGAAAATTGCGCTTCAAAATATAACTATAAGTTGAAGTATTCAAGTAAATTATTAACTTTTAAACTGAAAGATTGGTTGAAAAATGCAAAGAATTTTTATGAAAATGATTTCTGGTTAATATTTTCAGTTTAGTTCAATATTTATGTTTATATATGTGTTAGAATCGATATTATTTTGGTTCGTTTATGTTATGGTTACAGTGCAAATTTATTTTTCGTATCGGTTTTCGGTTTCCTTATTTGAAAAAATAAAATATAGGTTTCGGTTTCCGGTTTCGTTTCGGGTCCCTGATAATTAGGATAAAATATAATTTCCAACAGTTGATAGATAACACAAGCCAACGACGAAAAAGCTTTTTTAATAATTTTACCTAATTCTTATGTTCCTTGGTGCGCTGAATTCTAAAATAATAATAAAAAATCTGATGTTTCCAGCACATAACCTCCCGCCCAATACTACTCTTAAACGATACATAATAGTATTTGATGATACACACATACCTTCTTATTTGTTTATTTTCAATTTATATTTGAGAAGTTTAATTTTATTTCGTATATTTATTAAATTTTTTGACATATATTTCACTAAGAAAAGAGCTTCACAATCAAAATGACATGTGTCACATTTCGTAAAAAATTGAAAATTTTTAAATGTTTCCATCGTGTACTAGGAATGCAAGATTTGTGAAATCAAATTTCTTTATATTATATTATCTCTAAATCTAGTGAAAATTAATAAAATTATTGTAATCAAATCACATGCAAAATTAAATATTCTTCAACTTTCAAAATAACATAAATTGTTGAAAAAGGAAATTTAACCGTGTTTTTCACGAAAAACTGTTAAGGGCTTCAAGTAAACTACTACTTCCGGTTGACCAATTTTATCCAAAATCTAATCAGCTCATTTAAATATAAGAAGCAAAAATTCACAAAATTGTATTTTTTGGTATTATAGTATTTGAGTTATGCGAGACGAAAAAATTGCAACAGACTACACACACACACACACACACACACACACATACATACAGACATCATTACGAAAATAGTAAAATCGTATTGTAGGGACCCTAAAACGTGCTTATTCATTGAAAACTCACTACCCAATTTTTTGACCAAAAACAATACCTCCCTTACCTAGAGGTAGGCGGGATGTAAAAAAGTCGTAGAACGCACCAATTTTTGGTATTTTAATATTCAAAATGTGAAATGTCCACTTCTTGCACAACTATCTTGACTTTTTCTATTAGGACATAAATGAGAAACGCCACCATGGACGGTGGAATATCAATATCAACAGTTGGTCACCTCATATAGAACAATAAAATGCATCACTTCGGAGAAAAACGTATACAAGAAATATCATAGAAAAAAAATAAGCATCTAAAATATTCATATTGAAGTAAAATATATTATCGTAAGTAAAATTGTAGCCTAACCAAATAAAAGTACGGTTTAAGTTTTTTCTTATATATCAAATTTTTCCTTTTTGAAATTTATTCGGTCATATTATGATAGAAATGTGGGTGATACAAGAAAACGGATACCAGATACGGTTTCAGCACCCAAAAATACATAATACTTAGGTGTATTGGTTTAAAAAGTATTTACAAATATCTTTTTTGTTGGCCTGAGTAATAGTTAATAGGTTTTGTCTACGAGCGTTGTTAAAAGTGACCTTTTTAACGGTTGCTTAGAAAGTTAAAAGTGTCACTTTTTAACACTAGTGTTAAACAAAACATAGCAATGTCATAAAAGTGATTTCATTGTTACTTTTAACACATTGCTAACGATTTGTGGCAATAAATCAATAAATATCTACCTGTCAAAATATCATTCTACATTTTTTATTATTTACTAATACATTAGGAAGATCGTAGATAAAATTTTGCATGATATATGTGTTAAAAGTAATTTATTTCGTTCGTGGGGTTGTTTCACTCGACTTCACCTCTTTTCACAAACTTCCCCATTTACTCATAAAATAACACTTTTAACACATATCATAAATACCTTCTTTTTATTTCTACTAAAAATAAATTATAGGTGCCCCCCTAAAACAAAATTCCTGGCAACGGTACTGTCCCAATGTAACTAAGATTATTATTTGAATACTTGTATATTACTATATAAATAATTTAGTTTTTCTCAAAATTAGAAGCATTTACATTTTGCATTTTAACAGTGCAAATAGCATTTTATATTCTTAATATTTTTGTTAAAATGGAATTTATAGTTTGGTGTGTCCAGTAAATTTTCTTTCCGGCTTTTCATTTTCATTCAAATTCAACTCAGTTCTGCGTATCTGCATGAAACTTATAAATTCAAAGTTTCGTTACCATTCTTATATCGTTCAAGATATATTTTGCACACGGACATCCATCTATCTATTCACACACACAGGCGTCATTGAGAAAATGATCAAAACGGATTCAGTAGACCTCAAAACATTTATTTCCGTGAAAATTTCGTCAGCGCTTTTATTTTTTCATTGATCCAATACTTCCTTATGCATTGTATAAGATAGTATAAATTTCAAATAAATCTTCAAGGAAGGGTGATATGGTATCTTTTTCTAGAGAAGAATACCTAATATTTCTATTCCCTCAAAGGCTACAAAAGATATATTATACAACTTAATAAAAGAAAATAGATTTGAAAAACAATATGTATAATATTGCATTATCCTTAAGATTTCGTCCATATTTTTGTGTATTGTGTATTACCCTATTGAGTTAATATGGGGTAGAGAAAAATTCTCTCAGAAAACAAAATTCAACACCCGGTATGAAATGTATAAGTAATATAGGAGTCCAGCCCTGTCTTGCACAATAATTTACATATGTTACAACAGACAATTTCTCACGCTATAAGGTGAGACTAAAAGCTTAGTAAGGTAAATTCTGCACATAAAAGAAAGATATGTAACTTGTAGATTTAGATTCTGTTCTGTACATCAAAGTATAAACACGTTGTATTTGCTTGAGTAAAAATGAAATACATTTTTTTTAAGTTTGAATTAATCTAGTATTATAATAGGCGCAGTTGGTAGGATTGTGATATATCATCTGTTTCGAAAATTCGACAAGAATTCAATTCGTCAAAAAACAGTGATAGTCAGTTTCTACTGTTAAATCACAATTCGAACAAAGACAATTCAACGTCTCGAAACGAACTTCATAAGTGTCAGCAAAGCTAGTGCCACAAGTTACTGTACGAGATTCCCCAACACAAGCATCCTGAGAGGGTTGAAGCCGTCGCCACAGTCAGAGCATCATTCCATTCTCCAACGTGAACCAGAATTCTCAATTGCCGAGGAATCAGCATCAACCTCACCGGAAGTGCCGATCCGACCCTGTCTTCCGGCCCAGCCTGCCGAGCGAACATCGGAAAGAAGAAGACGAATCATACCAATGATTAAAGAAACAATCTTACTATTGTAAGTTTATATTTGTATTATTATATTGTCATAATCACTGTATACACAAAATCACTGACACAAATTACAATTTAATTCTGATCTGGATTCTCTACTTGAAATATTAAATAGTTTAAATATTACCGATAATACAATGCCAGATTTAGAAAATCAGCCGATGGTAGCACCCATCGCCGATTATCATAGAAATCAACAAACTATTAATGATTTAGTTAACGCCATACCAAAATATAATGGCAACCCCAAAGCTCTCACGCGTTTCATAACACAAACTTACGAAATTATTGAATTAATTAATGCCTTTGAACCAAATGAAATTCAAAGCAAAGTAATTTTATTTCAAATTAAAAAAAAAAAATTGGTTGACCGCGCAGAAGAATTAATAAATGATCATAAATTCAATACATGGAAAGATCTTCGCGCATTTCTTATTGCAAAATATGATGATAAACAAAAGGCCCCAACTATTGCTTGTAATATGGTTAAACTCCAACAAGGTAAATTAACTACATTTGAATATTTAAAAGAAATACAGAAACTTAACGATCGTGCCGTCGCAAAAATTAATCTGTGTAACCTTACACCCGACGCAAAGGATGGCATCATCGCATTCATCCAATCCATAGTCGTGCATTCATTTATTTCCAGTTGCAAAGACCCTTACAGGAATAACTTAGCCACTCGCAATCCATCTTCCCTAGAAAGTATTGATAATCTCCTTACAAACGATTTTCAATATCTACACGAAAATCAACACCAAAACCTAATATTAAATAAATCCAAAATAATTTATAAACCTACATCATTTAACTTCAACCATCCTATTCAACAAAAATCATCCCCTATGCAACAAAAGCATGTATCACCAATGCGAAAATTCCCTAGCCCGCAAAGAACACAACAAATACAAGTATACCAACCCAAACCATTCGCCTCGCGAGAAAAAATTCGAAACGCACAGTTTATGAATCCAACCCCTATGAGTATGCAAACTCAAACAACCCGTCCACAAAATTATTTTCAACGAAACCAACCACAGCAAAATTACATATGTGAAGAATTATTTGATCAAAATTTTGAAAATAATGAATCCAAAAATTTAGAGACTGAAAATTATTCTGATATAAAAGAAATTAATGAAATTACTGAAAACGAAAATGAATACATTGAACAAATTGATACTCAAAATTTTCACCAACTCGATTCACCAGAATCGAATCGTTAGCAAATAATTTAACTCCCTTACATACAAATTAATAATTCTAAAATACTTCTAGACACAGGTTCAACTCAAAATTATATCCACCCGAAATTAATTAAACCTGACACAATTAAATTTTGTGAACATTTTATAATTCATACATGCAATGGCAAATCGTTCGGAAGTGAGTTTACATTTTTTCAATTTAAAAATTTAAATTTTAAGTTATATTTTTAATTTCCACAAAGATTTTGACATTTTATTGGGCATACCCGGAATTTAATTATTAAAAACTAAATTCAATTTTGAAACAGGTAAAGTAATATTTTTAAACAAATATAAATATAAATTTCAGTACTTAGATCAAAAACAAAATAAAACTCTTAATATAGAGATAAATAAACAGACCATCAGAGATGAACACTTAAACGAATCGAAACAAAAAGAACTATTTATAACCTTAAATAAATATAAAAATTTAATCTTAAACGATAATCAAAACCTTTCGTTTACTAATAAAATAAAACATGACATAAAAACAACCTATACACGCAAAACAATACAAATACCCAGAAGTATACAAACAGGAAGTGCAAACTCAAATTGAAAAAAATGCTGAACGACGATATAATTCAACATTCGTACTCCCCCTGGTCTTCTCCCATCTGGTTAGTCCCTAAAAAAATTGACGCATCCGGTAAACAGAAATTTCGCGTTGTAATTGACTACCGTAAACTAAACGACAAAACTATTGACGACAAATTTCCTATCCCGGACATTACAGACATACTTGATAAACTCGGAAAATCAAATTAATTCACAACCATAGACTTAACCTCTGGCTTCCATCAGATAGAAGTTAATCCCGAAGCTACCTTCCAGCGCTTGATGAATTTTGTATTAAAAGATTTGGTAAATAAAATATGCTTCGTATATCTCGATGATATTATTATCCTCGGTACATCTCTAGAAGAACATTTAATAAATGTAGAAAAAGTGTTTCAAAAATTACGCGAAGGTTATCTCAAAATTCAGTTAGATAAATGTAAATTTCTCCGTAAAGAAGTAGCGTATCTCGGCCATATCATTACAACAGACGGAATCAAACCAAATCCCGATAAGATCCAGGCAATTAAAGATTTTACAATTCCAAAAAATTCTAAAGAAATTAAGTCCTTCCTTGGATTACTCGGTTACTACCGACGTTTTATCGATAATTTTTCTAAAATAACGAAACCACTTACTACTTGTTTGAAAAAAGGAAACAAAATTGATATAACTAATAAAAATTACATAGAATGTTTTGAGAAATGCAAAACTCTTCTATCCATCAACCTTATACTGTAATATCCCGACTTCACAAAAAACTTTATCTTGACGACGGACGCTAGCAATTACGCAATCGGCGCCGTACTCTCCCAACGCGATGGAAACAACAAAGACTTACCAGCTCTTATATTTCACGAACATTAAACTCACATGAAATTAATTACTCTGTCATTGAAAAAGAACTACTTGCTATTGTTTGAGCAACTAAACATTTTCGTCCATACCTGCCATCACTGATTACTGTCTGGCTAAATTCCTTAAAAGAACCTAATCAAAAACTTATCAGATGGCGCCTCAAATTAGAAGAATTTAATTATGAAATCGAGTATAAGAAAGGCTGTCAAAATTATGTCGCTGACGCTCTCTCGCGCATAAAACCAAAATTTGAATTTCGATAAAAAAATTCTGATATTTTTGAATAAAAAAATCCATTGGTGCACTGTGTTTCCAAAGACCTACATATGTCACAAGGATTTGCTAAACAAGTGAAACAAAAATACACTTTAACAAAATTATTTAATTTAGATAATAAAATTTATATTCAGAAATCACCTAGAATAATATTACATTTAATAACAAAAGAATTCTATGATCAAAGAAAACCAACCCTTTTAGATGTTGAGAAATGTTTAAATAAACTACTGGAATATTGTATTTAAAATGACATCAATGAACTTGACCTACCACGCATTGGCACTGGACACGATAAATTACCATGGATAAAAATTGAAAAATCTATTCAAAAAATATTTGGCAATACTTCAATTATATTTAACGTGTTTAAAAAACCTAGTAGTAGTGAGTTTTCACACGGTCAACACGTGCATTTTGTGCAGCCGATAAAAACCTCGTTTATTTCGGGATATCTCTGTGAAGATTAAAGTGTGAATGGAGTGAAGAACATTGCTGTGTAATTTAGTGCAATCAAAGATAAATCTTTATTGAATATTTGGATGTGACATCGGATGACCTTCCACATAATTAACGTAAAGTGACAGCGCACACAAAGTGTGAATAGTGGGAGTAACAGTAGCGCAAGGAGACGCATGCGCGACTTGCAACGATCAGTGTCCCCAACTGTGGCATAAATGAACAACAAAAGAAACTACGGAGAATTAAACGATAGTCAGGAGGAAGAAAAACAAATATTTAGTAGTAGTAAGAAAATAATAAGAAGCCCAGACTGGCAACCAAGAAACGAAGAAACATCAAATAAAATGGAAAGGGAGGAAATAAAAAAGTTAAATGAAACTATGTTAATGATGCTGCAAGAACTAAAGGACAACACAAAGGAAATAAAAGCACTTCGAGAGGAATTAATAGAAAAAGAACAAAAATGGAATAAAGAAAACACAGAACTGAGAAATAGAGTGGAAAAACTTGAGAGTCAGGTAGAATACCAGGACAAACAAAAAAGGAAGAACAATATAATTTTAAAAGGAAAACCGGATAAAATACCTCGAAATTTCCAAGACATCAATGGTCTACTTAAACAAAATTTAGGGCTACAGTCAGACATAAAAAAGGTTAGACAATTATAGAACAACGTTTTATTAATAGAATTAGAAAGCTGGAATGCCAAGCAAGAAATTATGAGGAAAAAGAAAATATTAAAGGACAAAATTCCCGATTTATTTATAGAAAATGATTTGACTAGAAAAGAACGAGAAACCCAAGCCGCTCTGAGAAAAATAGCAAAGGCTGAAAGAGTAAGGGGAAAACAGTCATAGTGAAATACAGAAAAATAAATATTGACGGACAAGACTATGAATGGAATGATTATGAGCAAGGTGTGGTTGAGATGGACACCAAGCCAAAAAACTGATAATAGAACAAAACAAAAAAGGATACAGTACGGAAATAACTCAGGAGAAGCAAAAGGATACGAACAAGGAAATCAAAAATACATATACAAAACTGGGAACATGGAACGTCCGAAGTATAGCAGGAAAAGAATACGAACTGGCAGACGAAATGAATAAAATGAAGATAAGGATACTGGGCATCACAGAAACAAAAAAGAAAGGTAAAGGTCTTAAACAAATAACAGAAGATAATTGGATGTACTGGTCGGGAGTAAAAGAAACAGAAAGAGCAGCCACGGGAGTCGGATTAGTAATTAGCAATGAATTTATAGATCAAATATCAAACATAAAATATGTAAATGAAAGAATTATGTCGGCGGACTGGAAAACACTAGATGGCCAAGATCACACGATAATAATCGCATACGGACCTAACGAAGACGAAAAAAAAAAAAAAGAAATCAAAGATACTTTCTTCCAAGAATTACAACATGTAATAGATGGAACAAACAAAAACATTATAGTGATGGGCGATTTGAATGGAAGGATAGGTAAAAATAATACGGGAATAGAAAGCATAATGGGAAAAGAAGGGGAAGAAGTCTCAAATAATAACGGAAAAAGAATAATTGACATATGCATAGAAAATGATTTAGTAAAAACGAACACGTTCTACGCGCACAAAGACATACACAAGTACACCAGGGAAGAAGCCTCCAGAAACGAAAAGTCTATTTTAGACTACTTTATAACAAGTAAACATATAAAACCAAAAGTAATCGACGTGAGAGCGTACAGAGGAGCAGGAATAGGCAGTGACCACTACCTGGTGGTAATGAAACTGAGGGACAAACACAAAGGCAAGCATGAAAAAAGAAAAACTATAACAAAGGAGAGAATAAGAACATATGAACTAAGAAAAGACGAGATAAGAGAAAAGTATGCAAAAATAGTAGAGGAAAAACTAAAGGATTTTAATAAGGAAGTAAGCATGGCAAATATGTGGGAGAAATTTAAAAATAGCATTTTGCAAGCAGCGAGAGAAGTGTGTGGAATATCAAAAATAAATAACAAACAGATGAAAAAATCCCCCTGGTGGTCATCGGTCATAAAAGAAAAAGTAAAACAGAAAAAACAAGCCTGGAAAAAGTACCTGGCAAACAAGAATACCCTGAACTATGACGCATATAAGAAGGTAAGAACAGACGTTAAAATCACGATAAAAGAAGCAAAAAGTAACGAATGGTTAAAGTTTGGGCATAAACTTAGTGATGCGTACAGAGACAATCAGAAACTATTCTACGGAGCTATTAAAAGAATGCGAATTGAGAAAGAAACCACACTAAGAAACATAAAAGACAAAACTGGAAATATAGTTAAAGAGGAAGAAAAAATAATGGAGAGGTGGAAAGAGTACTTCGAGGAATTGCTAGAACAAGAAAACCAAATAAACGAAGCCGAAGCTGCAAGAAACGAAACCACGAACAGCGAAGAAACATAAAGAGGAAATCACAGAAGAAGAATTGTTGAGAGCGATGAGGAAAGTAAAATTAGAAAAGTCACCCGGGCACGATGAAATAACAGCAGAAATGATTAAATTTATGGGGAAAAGAGGACAAGAATGCATACTTAAAATATTTAATGCCGTAGAAAACCAAGGCACTCCTAGGGACTGGCAAATAGGAGTTATAACACCCATTTTTAAAAAGGGAGACAACCAGGAATGTAAGAACTACAGGGGCATCACGCTACTTAGCGTGCCAGGAAAGCTGTATGCACGAATCATAGAAGGAAGAATAAGAGATCAAATAGAGCATACCCTTGAAGAGACACAAAGCGGATTCAGACCCCAAAAAGGAGTACAGGACCATATATTCACTTTAAGGCAATTTGTAGAAAAAGCACGACTTTCATCTAGCGAATTGCACCTTTGCTTTATCGACTTAGAAAAAGCGTTCGATAAAGTAAATAGGAGGAAATTATGGAAATGTCTAGAACTAAGAAAAGTAAACAAACACAGTATTGACAGTGCAAGAAGGCTGTATGAACAAAACAAAAATTATGTAAGAGTAAGGAACAATACATCAACAAGCCCGCTTCTATTCATAATATACCTCGATGAAATAAAGAAGAGAATTAAGAACAAGTTAAAATCATATAAGGTAGGATACCGAAAGATGAAGGTGGTCAAAATAAGTGAATTATGTTATGCAGATGACATGATTTTAATAGCCGAAAACGAAAAGGATCTACAACATAATATCAAAATAATACATGAAGAACTAAACAAATGGAACATGAAAATAAACAAAGACAAAAAAAAATAATGATCATAAATAGAGGCGGAGATATAAACGGAATAAAGATAGATGGAATACAATAAGAACAAGTGAAGACATATAAATACCTAGGAGTAACGATAGAAGAAAGTGGAAAATTGAACCAAGAAATAGTAGAAAGAACAAACAAGGGAGGTAGACTTTTCAACGCGTTAAAGAAAAAGTTCTTAAGCAAGAAAGAAGTATTAATTATGAAAATAATAATGTATTACATGAAAAAATTCAAGCAATGCAAAAATTCTGGACGAACTGGTAACTATAAAAATTGAGAATGTTATTAATCAATTCACACAGGTAGCGCAAGATATTTATTTTTCCTTGGTTCAACTTGAAGAGACATTTACCTCCTGTAAATTAAATATTTTATATTTTGGTATAATAAATTATCAACAATTTCTGAAAGAAATAAATAAAATTGAAAATAAACATTTACGTTCATTAAATATTAAATAATATTCAGAATAACGATATTTTGAAAACATATTGCTCCTATAACGATTTAAAATTGACCATTCTTATTGAAATGCCTGCAAACACACGAGTAGAGAACTTAATACAAGTCACACTTATTCCGACAAAATTAGATGATAAGGAATATTATTGTACATCTGAAAATAATGAATATAATAAATGCTTGGAAAATTTATCTGCTATAAAGAATTTGAACATTGTCAATGTTCAAAATTATCACAAATAAATTCGGTAATAACTGTGAAAAATTCAAAAATAAAGTATTTATATTTCCCTAATGAACAACAAGTAAAACTCACTTGTAATAATAATTTCGAAATACAAAATCTTAAGGGAATTTTTATCACCGAAACTTGTGACGTGAATAATCAAATAGAAATATCTAGTAACTTTGGAAATTTAATTGATTTAAATCAAAATATAAGAAACATTCAAATAAAACATTTAGAATATAAAATTCATAATATTTCTAACTTCAGTATAGAAAAACAAAGAGAAATTCATTTAGATTCACTTCATAATATCAACAATAATAATGAAACTCATTATATAATATTGTACACTTTAATAGTATTAATTATAATTATAATTATCTGTTATTGTTTAAGGAATTTTTGTAAATGCAGACGTTATCTTTCTAAAAGAAACAAAATTAATCAAAAAGATATTGAGTTAAATGAAATTAGTAAAAGTAATTCTCCTCAAGAATTAGCTTTTCCTCTTAAGGGTGGAGGAGTAATATAGGAGTCCAGCCCTGTATTGCACAATAATTTACATATGTTACATCAGACAATTTCTCACGCTGTAAGGTGAGACTAAAAGCTTAGTAAGGTAAATTCTGCACATAAAAGAAAGATATGTAACTTGTAGATTTAAATTCTGTTCTGTACATCAAAGTATAAACACGTTGTAGTTGCTTGTGTAAAAATAAAATAATTTTTTTTTAAGTTTGAATTGATCTAGTATTATAATTTATATAAATAAAAAATATATCATTATAATCAAAATTAATGAAAAATATTTTATTTTTATTTTCTTATTATTCTGCTATTGTTTAAGTACTGTATTCATCTAGCTATTTTGAGCAAGAAATCCTAATGTATTTCTGGGAAACACTGGTCCAGTATTTTAATGGATACTTGCAAAAATTCTCATACCTGGATATTTTGTACAATTCTAATCTTCTCTAACTAAATACATAAGATCAGTTTCCTTTCAATAAAAATCATACGGAAAATTTTTCAAAAGAGACTTCAACACTAAATTTATTTTATTATTACGTCAACTTTCATTCGCTAGTAATACTTTACCCACTCTTTTTAAATGAAATGTTAATAGAAGAGTGATTCTGACAACGAAATTCTACGAGATGACCAGGAAATTTGTTATGCTATTGTGCATACATCTTTCAGTAATAGTTTTCAACCAAAAGTAATGTCCTCAATTTTCTTTAATAGGCAACTAGATCGTCAGATCCTTTACCTAATGACACTCTAGGGGTCACTTAAAATATAGGTGTGGCATACTCAGATCGACAGTTGAAAATAGTGAAAAACAAAAATATTTCCTTAGCATAGAATGCAATTGAATTTCACATTTTCAATGGACAAAAATCAAATGTCAATTTTATCATAGTTTGAGATAATGTTTTTAACAAAAAATGAAATAAGCATTTATTGGAATTATAATGTTTTGTTTTGTAAAATAAATTATTATTTGAATATTTTAATTAGAAACTGTTCTTTTTTTGTGTAGAATTCTAATTATACAAGATGTTCAAAAAGTTCCGGGACGGTGAAATATCTTGAGAAATACACATCGAATCAAAAAACAAAAAAAAACACGTTTTTAATGTTTTTAAAAATCTTTCTTATGTCACCAAGCACGATCCACCTGCGGGTGGGGCGGCGGGCCACTTTGAAATCTTAAATGAGAACCTCCATTTTTTTATTGTACATTTCGATAGTTCGGATAAATCTGAGTAGGTTTTGTATGAAACTTTTCCCGTTCCGCGATAGATGGCGCTGTAATCAGAAAAATAATTATTGTCGAGGTTCCCAGGAGGTGGCGGTGGGGGAATCGTGCTAGGGGACATAAGATAGGTTATGAAAAATATTAAACACGTGTTTTTTGTTTTGTTTTTTGATTCGATGTGTATTTCTCTAGATATTTCACCGTCCCGGAACATTTTGAAGATATTGTATAATAGGTAAGGTTAAGCGACTGGTTGAGAATATAATATATAAAATAACTACTCAGGACTGCAGTAAATTTTTTTTTAATTTCAAATAAATAACAGAAAATGCACGCCATTATTTGTTGAGTGAGCTTTGTTTTCCATTATAATTTGTATAAATGTAACATAACTTAGCAATTTATAGATGTTGTAGTAGAAAACAGGTCACTGAACAAATAATTTCGTGCTTTTTCTGTTATTTATTTGAAATTCATTTTTGCTCATAAGATGATACATTTGGTTGGTGTAACGTCGGGTTAGACTAAATAATAAAGAATTTGGTTGCAGTCTTGAGTAGTTATTTCATTTAATAATTATATAAATAAATTTTCTAGTTCTGTTTCTCCTACCTGTGCAACAACATAGCCTTTCACAGCAGTGATGGTAAGCAAAGCTCTTAGATCCCATTGCGAGTACACTTCTGTGGGCAACAGAGACCCTGTCCTCACCAGGCCATAGTACGAGTACTTCCACTGCGTTCCTTGGGGAAATAACTCACTTTTCACTTGTAGACACAACAAGATAGAAACTGTAAACATGTGACGCTGTCAGACTGTTTACATCGATTAAGATGTGTTATTATATCAAACAATGAGCAACACTCATAAATTATGAAAACTTACATATATAGAAATTTATTTGTAGGTTACTATATTCATAGTAAACATTTTATTTACAATTGTGATAGGTTTCAAATATTTTTGATAAGAACGTGAATTATCTAATTATGATTTTCAATGTTGCAAAATTTGTTCTAAATATCTACTTAAATTAGACAGTAGGTATCTAATATAATTTTAATTTCGGATTAAAATTATTCAAACTTCAGACAAAACAGATTAAAATTTATTGCTACCGCTAGCTCTTAAAATTATATTACGTATTATATCTCTTGACATTAAATTGAACCTAATGGTATTAGAGATTAATTTATTTGGTAACTTATTAATGTTAAACAATAAATTGGACTACTATTGTTTAAGAAGCTAAAATAAACAAGTACATAAGCACGAAACAAATATGTTTAAAGAATCTTAGAGTAAATTTTTTTAAGTTTTTTATTTACAAATATTTCATTAACTAAAAAATTATATACCTACACCAAATGCAAATAATTAGTTGAAATTTTAGATAGGTTAGGTTACATGAAGTAATGTTGAATATATTATTTTGTAAAGGGAGAAATACATTACATTCTTAATGAATTTGAATCAAAATTAATTTTAGGTACTTATTTTATAGTTAAAATTTACATTTGGAGTCTGAAACATTTAATAAATACAATGTTTTGTATAAATGGAGTTCTGCGATATCATCCTTTAATAATAATAATAATTCAAAATGAATAGGGAAACAGAAATTAGTAAAAAAATTACATACTATGACACAAAATAAAATGTTATAGATTATGAAAAATAACTTACAGAAAACGCTTGGAATTAGTCTCATATTTTCAACAACACTAACGATACTCTACAAAATATAATCTGTGACCTCTGATCTTCGTCAATTCTCCCCACTAAGCAATCTCAGAACAAAAAGTAATTTTGTTTAACCGAGCGTTAATTCATTGTTTTAACGATCTAAAAATACGCTTTTATCTAGTAGTCAGAAATGTTATATTTTTGTTTAAAAAGCCGTGACATGTCAATTTGCGTGTTATTAAAAAATCTCTTTATAAAATTGTGGATTATTTTTTCAGAAAATATTTATAGTATTATTTGAACATATCCTTGAATCTTAGAATAATTAAACTAGTTGTGTCCTAATAGAATCCATCTATTATTTTTTTTAAATAATAATCTATTACACAACAATTTTTTAGTAGATTCCCGTTCCCAGGGTTATGTAGTACATAGTCATAGTTTTTGTTAGTTGTCATAGTCATAGTTTTTTGGCGTAATCAAAAGCAAAATCACTCAAGTTTGCAAACTTCAAACTTTTATCATAATCATAGTCTTTATTCTTATATCAAAGAAATGTGTTATAAAAAAATTAGGTAAGTAAATATAAATTACAATGTTTCTTCATTACTCAATTAAAATTAGATTAAAAACGTATCAACAAATACTATAATTGTGATAACCATTTGAAATGAGCCTTTACTGGAAATAACCTGTGCTGATTTAAATTAACTACTACTGCTAACTAAAAATATACAGGGTGATTCACGGATATGGATTATTTATCTAAACTTTGAGTGTAAATGAAAACATTATTGTTGAAATCAACATTATACCCCAGGAATATAAATGGCTCAAAAGGTAATTTGAAAATTTGTCATGTACTTAAAAATCCGACGGCTTTCTTATACATATAAATCTAAATTTCATTGCTTAATAATTACACTGGACACATGTTTGAAATATAAAAGATTATTCAGTTATTTAGTCCAGGGAATAGACGTACATACAAGAAGTGGCCTTGCCTTGCAAAAGGTCAAGTACTTAAAATATCTTAATATGCCAAATATGTCGGTCCCACAGTTAAGAATTCAAGAGTTTGACCTAACAATTGTGCATTCGGCGTGTTTCGTCCTTTTATGTTCTTTTTTTTTTGCTTTTAATTGGTTAATATTACGTAATAAACTGTTATATGCAAAAATGTAGACCATAAAATTCTCTACAGAAAATGATGTTAATAATTTTTATTTAAATGTTATAGTTTCCCAGAAAATCGTGAAAATAAAAAATTTAAATTTTAGTCTATTTTAATCAAGCCATAAATTAAAGTGTTACAGTCAATTAAACACAAAATTTGAAGAAAATTACCTTAAATTATTTGTTTTCTCGGGGAATGTGTATAAATTACTGCTGAACCAGAGTTCCCAAAAGTGTAAAAATATGTTAAAGTCCGACCATTACGTTATTGTTATCATAACTGCCTGGTTAGCTGGTCAGCCGGGCAGTTATATACCAAATAACGCCCCAGGGCGTGATAAATTTGACGTTGTTGCTATTGGGTAGTGTTGCCGCGAGACGAGAAGTGTCTATTAAAGGACAAACTTGAATAAACATATTTTTATTTTTTGCTGCATTTCATGATATAGGTACCTATTTTTTTTTTTTGTATAGTATAAAATAAAATAAATATATCATCACCCCTTTTAACCACTATGGGTGTGGCACTCTGCTTTCGCAGATCTCGGTAAGTGATATATTTTTGCGTATGAAGTGCGGTTACCAGCCGCCAAATCATAGCCCCCAATAATGTTAGTGGTGGTGGAACCACTGGGGTAGGTAAATTTAAATTGGCAACTGTCACCTGTGGAATTCGAACTGAGGATCTCACGATCCACAGTCCGACGCGTTGCCACGCAGCTATTTACCCCATTATGTTTTATTTTATTTTATGTATTTATGTGTTAATAAATCATTAATTTTGTATGTGGTGTCTAAATATTAATACTCATTTGAAACAGAAAATATATACTTATTCGAATTTACATATCAAGACTTCTCGCTTCGACAGTGACGTCTCGTCTCGTTTCGACCCATTCTCCATAACTTTTATCTCGTTTCGTCTCGTCTCGAAAATCTAGACAAAAATCTATCGAGACGAGACGAGACGAGACACGTAATTTGTCTCGTCTCGTGGTTAGAATACACAAACACAGATTTCTATAGGCAGATAGAAATATTGAAATAAACAAATTGGTATTGTAAACCAAATAAGAATATCGCGTTACCTAGTTACAGTGTTTGCAAACAAATAGACGTAAAAATATTAGATTCTGCAACAAATTAAAAAAAGATTGTTTTTAGAGATTATTAATATTTCGATTACTGATAACTGCATAAATTTGAGAACAGACATAGACAATTTTAAGAATGTTTTATTTTTACAACCACATTTTATCCTTTTGTAAATGAGTTTGCGCAATGTTTAGAATACTGTATTCTAACTTCTTTTGGTTTAGTTGATTAGAACTATCACTCCATTATTATTTGGTTTTTGTTTTTGTTTTGTGATTAGGTTGGCATTTGAGTGATTTTCTCTGATATGGCAGTCACTTGTTGATCTTCAAACGAAGAACATCGTTTTTAGAATTGAAATTATAATATATTTACCTACTGTTCCTTACATTGTTACTTAAGATGTTAACAACTATTGTAACTTATATATTTCAAGAACGTAAAGGTATGTACTGTTTGGGCATTTATTATTGTAAATTTGTAATTTGGTTTTTAGTATATTTAGTTCTGATGATGGTGTTAAATATACCGAAACGTTAACGTATTCTGGCTTAAATTATTTTAAACCAGTACACTTTCCAACTATCTAAATCCAGTAACATAATATTTGGACGCTAGCTATTTCATTTTTATATTTTATTAACTTTAAATTTAAAGAAAATTAATAAAATTAGTCTAATCAAAACAGATGTAAAAATAAATATTCTACAATATGCAAAATAACATAAATTTTTGGAAATCCAGTAAAAAAATATAAAGAAATTAAATTTCATAAATGTTCAATTTTTTACGAAATATGACACTTGTCATTGTCATTGTGAAGCTGTTTTCTTAGTGATATATATATATATATATATATATATATATATATATATATATATATATATATATATATATATATATATATATATATACGAAAGAAAATTAAATTTCTCAAATATAAATAGAAAATAAACAAACAAGAAGGTTTTTTTCTGTATCATCAAATACTACTTTGTACCGTTTAAGAGTAGTATTGGGCGGGAGGTTATATCAGATTTTTAACCCTATTTAGAGGCCGCAAAATAGGGTAAAAATCAATCAGTTTGGGTTTCGCGTCCGTTACCATTAACAACGGCCGCAAATTCAATTTCGAGGCCTGTTTTGCGACTGGGATATGCTTATTTCGCGTCCAGTTGCACAAAAATCAATTTTTTTATTTTCACGATTTTCTGGAAAATTACACCTAAGCAATAATCATTGTCAACCCTAAAGATAATTTTAAGGTCTACATTTTCGTTTATAACAGTTTTCGCATCCGCAATACAGGTCCCGAAATTGAATTTCGCAGTTGTTATGGTAACGGCCGCGAAATCCAAAATGATTGTTTTTCTCTATTTCGCGGCCGTTGTTAATGGTAACGGCTGCGAAATAGAGTGAAAACAATCATTTTGACAATTGAAAATTTTTCAAAATTAATTACTTTGTTTATTAAATGTCAAATCCATTGCTACTTTCTATAACTGTTTCAAATTAATAAAATTTGTATTTACATATTTTTTACGGTTGTACAAAAAATAGTGTGTACACCTTGTCCGCGAAATCCTTTATTGCCCTCGAGATTGTCCTGCCTCGGGAGCAAGCGGCCTCGGCGACAATTATTCTCCCTGTACGCTAAATAGTGATTTCTCGGCCTTGGTATATTAACAATTTAAGTAATCTTAACCGTTCAAGAGATTATCGACGAAAATAAAAAAATGGACATAATTTTTTGGGCGAGTAGGTCAAAAACTTGGATTCTTGATCTTTTGCAAGGTATTGTGTTTTTATATTCCCTGGACTAATTTGTTTGTAACTGAAAATATTTTTACGAAGTAGTATCAGGTGAACCCAGAGTACATAAAAAGAAATAGTGAAATTAGTATACTTTTAGTGTGCATTTTAATGCAGCAAAAATATTGGCGGCACGCATTTTAAAAGCTTAAAAAAATACCTATTAGTGTTCTTATAATACACTTACTTATAAGGCTTGATAGTGTAGTGTCAGGGTTGTTGCTAATAATTTTCTAAGTTTTAGTGGAAAAAATTTAATAATAAATGCTAATTCTTGTAACTTTTAAGAGGTTAAGAATTGTGAATGTTGTGGTATTGTGGGTTGAAGGGTTAAAAGTGCAGTACCTATACTAAATTAAATGTGTAAACCAAGTTTCTTTTTTTAGGTTATGAATATGTGTCACGATCAAAACTTAGTTGGCAGCAAATAAATATGGACATCCTGTGTCTAATAGTATTACAGAGCTAGCGGTTTTTAAAGGTGACTGAACTAAGTAGGGCAGTGAGAAACTGTACCACCGCCGCGCCGCTTGGCTTGCTATTTAGAACGGCTGGGTAGTTGATACTCTATCGCATGTGTGAAAGAAAGGTTGCATAAGAGCTACGCGAAAGTTATGAACACGAAAATGAAAATAGTGGCAGTAGCAGATTTAAAATCAGACATAGCAAATATTAGTAGGTCGCAGTCTAATACAGTCCAATCGTAATTCCCTGCGGCTGATGGAATTGTTAAAAACAAATGCACCTTTCTTAATTGATTGTAGGAAATGCAAATCTATCGTTTGCACTTACATTCAATTTTTTTTCCAAAAACAATAATAAATAATGCAAATAAACAAAAAAAATTGATTTCTAAGTATGTTCAAACTATGAAGAAAATATTTTATACTGAATAATGAAAAGAAAAATTGAATGCAATGAATTCTTTTTCAGTCGATGATAACGAGATTGAGACTTGTTTTCTACTTGTCCAATTTATTAAAAAATTGTATAAATGATTATCAGGTAATTCAGGAGAATTTTCTTGATCTTTTATATATTCCAGGTTCATAGGAATATTTGCTTCTTCCGAATCAGTTAAACCAAATCGTTTAATAAGTTGTTTAATTTTTGTACTTTGATTTAATTTGATATTACCATCTTCGTCACGTTCTACTCGAACTCCAATATAATGTGTTACTTCACCTAGATCTGTAATTTCAATAACATTTGACAACATTTGAAATATTTTATTTTTTATCTTTATCGTGGACAGCATTTAAAATATCGTCTACATATAGCAGCAAATAATTCCATCAATTATCTTCCTTCCTAATGTATTCCTATATATTATAAGAAATATTAAGAATTCGAGAAAAATGGAAAATATTAAAAATAAAGAGCAGGAAATTCTCTACAAAACAGATGTTCAAGGTTTTTTTCATAGAAACAATAGTTTTTCTGTTAAACACACTTGAACATGGTTGATTTTTTTATCACGGGCGAACAGAGTGGAGACGCTTAATCTCCAAATTGAGTTGGCGGCGCTCCACCTTTTTTTAAATTCCAACACGAAAAATAATTTTTGCCAAGTAAACCAAAGAGAATGTAAATAAATATCCTTTCATAATTGACAAAATTTTTCAAGAAAATTTTATTTTTATTATCCAAAACTAGTTTAACAATAATTTACTTCCTGTTTTTTTTTAAACCATATTACATAAATGTCGAAATATAAACAAAAAAAAAATTTTTTTACCAAAAATCCTTCTAACATCATTAATTACGTAAGAATATTTTTCAAATAAAAACAATGACAATTTTTAATATCCTACCTGGAAAAACTAAACACAAATTAAATTCTGGTTAATTTTTTACTTTCTCAACAATTATGATATTTCAGGATACAGCATTAAAAAAAAAGCTTAAAAATAAATATTTTTTCGCGATCGCTCAGAAAATGAGCTCTTTCTGATCGCTTTCTAGATCGGAAATTTCTTCTTTACCAAGCTAGCTCGGAAAATTCCTTCTTTTCCGAGCTAGCAATGTTTCCATAGTGATCAGTTCTTTATTTATTTATTTTTCATTCATGTGTCAAATATTGCAATAAGGTGTATGAATTATTATTTCTTTTTTTCAGGATCGTGAAAAAAATATTGTACCCAACATGACCTGAAAGTGTCTTCGCCTACGGCTCGCTCTGGAATATGCTTGTTCACCCAGTAAAGTATCACTTTCAGGTCTTGTTACGTAAATTACTATTTTGTCTATAAAAAATACAATTTGTAGCTTTACATGTCTACAAGAAGTTTCGTTAATAGTATATTAAATAATAAGTCAGGAAAGTGATACTTTACTAGACGAAGCGGCTGTTTGAAATACGAGGCCGTCAGGCCGAGTATTATAATACGCTGAGTCAAGTAAAGACACTTTCCTGGCGTATTATGTATACTATTTTTTCTGAAACCGTTTTAATTTAATAAATAATAATAAATAATTATGAATAATTCAAAATATTTAAATTTTTTGGTAAGAATCATATTGGCGATAAACTACGTATCCAAGGTGACAACAAAAGCTGTTGAAAACGTGAAAACAACGACTAATAAGAAAATTATTTTTGTGTCAAAAGTAATGGGGTCTTTTACCACTTTTTTTTATTTTTTTTTATGAAACTTTATCTATACTGAAGACTATCTACACTTTTAAAAAGTCTTAATTGTTATTCATTAAGCCACAATGATTTTTTTTAAAATGTTGTGACGTCATAGTAGAGATGTTGCTGGATCTAAAACAGTACAGATTGTAAGTAATTGTAGTCATATATTTTTTTACTTATTTTATTATTATTATTACAATAAAATAGAACATTTATGTATCAAAAATTATTTAAATATCTACTGTTTTAGATCTCTACTATGACGTCACAACATTTTTATAAAATCATTGTGGCTTAATGAATAACAATTAAGACTTTTTAAAAGTGTAGATAGTCTTCAGTATAGATAAAGTTTCATAAAAAAATAAAAAAAAAAATGGTGAAAGACCCCATTGATTTTAGTGTGTAAAATCTTGGAAAATAGCGAAGAAAATGAGAGTGAGGAGTATTTAAGTCCTAATGAGGCAGCTGCAGCAGTAGAAAATTTACTACCGAGGAAATCAAAAGACCGATATGAAAAAGTATTAAATTTTGTTGTTATTTTTTTGAGTCAGGTAATGATATATTTTCCTGACTCAAATGCGTCAGGAAAGTGGGTACTTTCCTGACGATTTCAGAAAAAAAAATTAAAAATTTAATAAGATACATAAAAAAAATAACATAAATGTCAAAATATGCTCTTTTTTATAAAAATATTAATACAACATATTGAAAAAAATAATTATTACAACTTGAAGAAATATATTTAAGATATGATTTTAGGAGTTCAGTACACGCAGAACTCAGCTTTACACATTACAAATTAAGGTCTAACATGCGCTTACTTGGATTTCAATTTCAGTAGTCGAGCTCATTCAGCTGTGGGTATGAAACATGCGCAATTAACAGAGCAAGAAATCAGTTTTTTAACAGGTTTCAAAAACAGGTTATTTATTTTATTGGTTCGAAAATATAATTTTAGCAGAAACCGAAACCGATATTTATATTTACTAAAAAACCGGTAACAGTAAAGTTACTTACTTACCAGTGGGCAAAGTAAGGATTTATCTACGAGAGAAATTTTAGTACACAAAGCCGAAGGCTGAGTGTGATAATTTTATCGAGTGCATAATTCCACTTTGCCCACGTGTGAAGTATAACACCTCTTAATAAATGCAAAAATTAAAGAAATATTATTTTACAGTGACACATGCTTTAAAATTTCTGAATTAAAATGTCAATCGAAGTAGTTACCAAGGTGTTGTGTGTTTATTATTGTTATAAATTAAAAAAAAAAAAACTCACTAGTGACTTTTCTCAAAATTATACGCACTAGTGGGTAATCTGTTACTTCCCTTGTTTAAAATCGCCATAGTTATAGAGCATTTATTGAGAGGTGTTGGATAAAAAAAATAAGAAAACCTATTATTTAAACCACTTAACTTATTTTATTATTTGGCCATAAATCCCTGTACTGTGTAGTGTGAACGCATACCGCAGACGGGTCTTCTACCCTCTGCTAGTAACTACGTACAACAATGTACCGATGTCCTTGTTTTCCCGGGTTTAATGAAACCGGTTAAATGAACTTTTTTGAAATACCGATTTTTTTGATCAGATAATCGGTTTTTATTGAAAACATCCTACGGTTAATCGTTTTTGAGCTGAGAGAAACATTCAAAAATACCTTTGAGCAAAGTGCCCTTTTGGAACTCCAGATTGCAATAAAAGAGAAGTGAATAACTAGATGTTATAGCACTTCCATATACAACATTTAAACATTCTACGGCTAATTATTTTTGAATTATGAGAAAAATTGAAAATAACCATTGGAGTAAAATGTCCTTTTGGCCTAATCGATTGCAGTTAAAAGGTGGACAGGTGGAGGTGCACAACAAGAAATTACAACAGTCCTATATACAAAATTTCAACATTCTTCGGCTAATCTTTTGTGAATTATGCTATATATATATATATATACGTACAGACGTTATACCGAAACTAGTCAAAATATATTCAAGGATGGTCAAAATGGATATTTCCATTGAAATAAGAAAACCGAAATTTTTCGTAATTACAATATTTCCTTTATTTCGTACAAGAAAGTTGTTAAATGCATTTTCCCAGAAAATTATCATATTTCCGAAATAAAAAATTAATATCTATTTTGTAGATAATTTTATGCTCTTTATTTTATATCTTGTGTTTTCTAAAAATTTCTAATATTTACTGAGATATTTACAAAATACTAAAATAGTGCCCCTATACACCCTCCTCCCTTTTTTTTCATAAATCCGCGATTATTTTTGTGTAAACTTTTTTTATATATGATTACACTACGTTTTAACTATATTAGTGTAAAATATCTCTTGGATTCAACTTTTCTTAAACTTTTAGTGCATTTTACCCTCCAGCGATTGTACTAATAACCACTGGTCAACTTTACTTCTTATTGTTTCTTACAATAATATCGAAAATTTTTTCGTTCCATGTTCTTGCTTTAATTTGTAAACTTTGCTTTCCAAACCATTTTTCACATAGCCATTTGGTTGTTTTACGTATAATTCTTCTTCGAATTTTCCATTCAGGAAAGCTGTTTTTACATCAAAGTATTTTATTTTCATGTTCTTGGTAGCAGCAACAGAAAGTATTACACGAAATGTCGCATTATTTGCAACTTTACCATGTTGATCTTGTTTTGCTTTGAAGATCCACTTGGTATCAATGCCTCCTCTAACTTCTGGTAAATTTGCCAATTTCCAGACTTCTTTTTCTTCCATTGATTTCATTTCGTCATCTACAGCTCTAATTAATTTTACACGTTCTTGTTCTTTAAAACTTTGCATATCTTTCCATGATGAAGGTTCTTGAACTTCTTCAGTTGTTTTATATGAAGACAAATAACGATCTGGTGGATTACCTTTATTTTTTCTTTCTGATTGTCTTAAAGAACAAATATCTTTTGTATTATTTTGATTCACTGATGTCTGTAATTAATTTTTTCTACGGCCACTTAGAAATCTGCTCGTTGTATGTTTGTTGTTGCTAGGGATATGAGGTACATTGCAAGCATCGTGTGAAATGAATTTGTTTTGTGAGTATTTCAATACAGATCAGCTCATTTAAGTACAGGTGCCATTGCTAGGATACTTATTTAGAATTGTCAAATATTGGAATGATGAAAGCGAGACAACATTTTAATTAATATTAAATGAATTAGGAAATAATATCGTGGTCGTAGAAAAAGTATAGTGTACAACTCGCATGGAATGTCCATTTCATACTCATATGATTTGCAGCATGAGCCGAAGGCGAATGCTACAAACTCGTAGGAAATGAGTACAATTCCATGCTCGTTGTACAATATACTATTTTTCCACTTCCATTTTATTATGAATTAAATATTTAATAGCTAAAGCTTCTGTACAAATGATGGTTTGGAGTATGTATTACTACAAGATGGTACGCATAAATTGAAAAAGAAATGCTGGCCTTTGTAGCGGCATGTAATAAGTTTCATTATTTCATATGGGGTAAAAAACAACCAATTCAAATATTAACTAATCATAAACCCTTTGTGCCAACAATGAAAAATAATGTAGGGTATGTAAAATCTACTAGACTGCAAAAAATGCGTTTAAAATTTAATAAATATAATTAAAAAGTAAATTACTTACCTGGTAAATTAATGCACGTAGCAGATTTCTTATCACGGTCATTTGTAAAAAAAGTGGCAGGTGATCCATCCATGTTACAATTAGTACATGCGTTAGCAAATATGTAAAAGTTTCAGATAGAGTTAAAAATAAAATAGCTGAGGAAACCAAAAAAGATAATAGTCTATTGTTAGTACTTTTAAATATTAAACATGGGTGGCCAAATGAAAAATCTCTAAGTTCTGAATTAAATCAATATTATATAAACTACAAGATAAGTTATGTGTAGAAAATAATGTATTCTTTATGAATAAT
Organism: Poecilus cupreus; assembly: GCA_963942605.1. NCBI lineage: Eukaryota > Metazoa > Arthropoda > Insecta > Coleoptera > Carabidae > Poecilus > Poecilus cupreus. Next base: position 18,567,806 of record OZ012720.1, on the reverse strand, counting down.
AGAGTTATCATCCCCATATCCATGCGTAATTATATATTAAAACAGCTATATGAACCCCATATGGATATTGAGAAATCAAAGGCTAGGGCTAGGCAAGTAGTATATTGGCCAAATATATCAGTTGATATACAAAAACGTCAAAAAGTGTAGAATGTTTGATAAATATCAAAGAAAGACTTGTAAAGAACCATTGATACCACATTTAACACCAAATTTGCCATTTGAGAAAGTAGGTGTAGATTTATTTGAGTTCTCAAATAGTGATTATTTAACACTCGTAGATTATTACTCAAAGTGGATTGAGATAGTACCATTCAAAAATAAATCTTATAAAAAAGTTATAAGTAAACTAAAAGTTATATTTGCAACGCTTGGTGTACCACAAGTAATAATGTCGGATAATGTTCCGTTTAATTCATGAAAGAATAAACAGTTTGCACGGGAATGGAATTTCAATTACATTTTTAGTAGTCCAAGGTATCCGAAGTCAAATGGGCTAGCTGAAAAGATCTGCAGAATGCTCTATTACAATATCGAATTCGAAACACAACAATAACAGGACTAAAATATTCTCAAACACACATGTTGATGAGTAGGTGAACTAGAACTAAATTACATAAAGACATCTTTGTTAAAACTACATGTAAAGACAGATGTAAAAGAACAATTTAAGCGTGGCCAAATTAGTTACAAACGTAATTATGACAAAAGTGCTAAAGAAAGACCCGAGTTCCAACTAGGTGATAATGTTCTTTTACTTAAAGATAAAATTTGAGAGCATGCTCAAGTTAAGTATAAGTGTGATACACATACATTATATGTTGTTAAGGATCAAAATGATAATAAATATAGACGCAATTATAGTTTTTTAAGAAAATTTAATGAGCCTATATTTAAAACTACGGACGAATCTGATAATAATAATTTTAATAATGATTTAAATTTAACATCCAATGAATCTGCTGATATTTGTGAAGTTATTAACAATAATAACAATAATTTAAATTCATTAAGTAATAATGAAGCAGGTATGGATCAATCAAATCAATCAGACTCATCTGTTGTAAAAAGCAGGTCCGGTAGTATGGTTAAGTTTCCTGCTAAGTGTAAAGATTTTATAAGAGGGAAGGTGTAATGATAGTAGACTTATTAATATTGTCATGGATATAGTTGAGTTGACATTCGATAACTTACTTACTTAATCCCGAGTCATTTCTACCTTTGCAGGTGTAAGGCTATTGGAGCTGAGTGTCGTTGTTTATAGTGCTGATTTCTTTTTGCCCTCCTCTTGTGCCAAACCCCTGCAATGGCTTCAGCAAATACCTCTCTGCTCTGCTGCTTCCTTTATTTTTTCGCTCCACGTTTTGTTTGGACGGCCTCTTATTCTTTTTCCTAATGGTTTCGCTTCGTATACTTTCCTCGGCAACCTGTTTTCCACCATTCTGTGTACGTGTCCTAACCATCTAAGCTGCCCTTTCTGTAGTACTTGCTCTACTGATTGTGTTTGTAGCTTCGTCCTGAATGTTTCAGTTCTTATAAGATCATTTCTTGTCTTGCCTTCTATCTTTCTTAGGAATCGCATTTCAAGGCTCCGTACTTGACTTCTTATATTTCCCGTTGTTGTCCATGTTTCGCACGCATATGTTAATATTGGCATTGCAACTTTTTTAACGACTTCCACTTCTTTCGGTATTTCTCTCTTTCCTAAAAATCTATTTCTTATTGCAGTAAATAGTCTTCCTGTTTTTCCTGTTCTTTCAAGTATTTCGTCTTCGAGTTTTCCTGACTTACTTATTACACCTAGATATTTGTATGAATCTACTTGTTCCAATTCTGCGTTGTCTATTTTTGTCGTGTGCTATTTATGATCATTGTTTTTGTCTTTCCTTTGTTAATTATTAAGTTTTTCCTTTTCATTTCTGTGTTGTATACGGTTATGTTATGTTGAAGCTCTTCTTCGTTCGATGCCGCTATAAACATGTCATCAGCGTAAGATAGTTCACTGGCGTGCACCTTCTTCATTTTACAATATCCTACCTCGTATGGTTTTATTTTGTCCTCACAGCACTTTATTACATCGTTCAAAATCAGTGAGAAAAGTACGGGGCTTAAAACGCATCCTTATCTAAGTCCTTGCTTCACCTCGAACATATCTGTTGTTTGGTTTTTTACCCTCACGTATACTTTTGTACTTTTGTTCAAGCTTTTAATTTGTTGTTTTGTTTCCTTACCCACTCCTCTTCTTTCTAGGCTCTGCCAGGCGTCTTCACTCCTTATTCGGCCAAACGCGTTCTCTAGCTCTACAAAACAGGCGTGTATATTCCTTCCCGTTTGCATTACCTTTTCACATATTTGACGTAGTGCAAAAACATGGTTTGTACCCCTCTGTTCGCTCTGAAGACGCACTGTGTATCTTTAATTGAATGTTCCACTTTTTCTCTTACCCTCTTTTCTAAAATTCATGCGAAAAGCTTTCCTGCTACACTAAGCAGCGTAATACCGCGGTAGTTCTTGCAGTCCTTGCTGTCCCCTTTCTTGAATAGTGGTATTATGACCCCGATTTGCCAGTCCTCTGGTGCTCTCTATGTTGTCAGAACGTCTGCCATTATTTCTCTGAGTCTCTCATGTCCTAGATCTCCACAATATTTTATCATTTCAGGTGTTACATTATCTGGTCCTGCCGCTTTTTCTATCTTCATTTTTGCTAATGCTTGTATAAGTTCTTCTTCGCTTACTTCGCTGTTTTATTTTCATATTCTGTCATCTGTTGCTCTTCTTCGCTGTTTTGTGAAACTTTTCTACTTTCCTCATGTGTTTTTTCATTTGATTTTTTTGCTGTTTCCTTGTTTTTTAGCAAATTTTATTTTATTTCTTATTACCACCTTTCCCTGCTTTATATTACTTCCTATCTTGCTTTTCATATTAATTTTAACAAGGTAATGGTCGCTTCCTATTTCCGGTACTCTGTTTTTCACGTCTGTCATATCTTTCTGTAGTTTTACTTATAACGAAGTAGTGAATTATTGAATTTTGATTTTTACTTATATCCTCTTGGGTGTATTTGTGTATGTCCTTGTATCTAAACTTTGAGTTCATGATTATGAGGTCGTTTTCCAAGCTTAATTCTATTATTCTCTTTCCGTTAGAGTTTCTTGTTTCTCCTCCTTTGCAACCTAGATACCTTTCTGGCCCTCTATTTTCCTTTCCTACTCTTCCGTTTAGATCACCCGTTAGTATTATTTTATTGTTGGTATCGTCAATTTCTTTCTGCAATGTTTTAAAGAATTCGTCTTTCGTTCCTTTGTTTTCGTCCTCGTTAGGTCCATGAGCTACCAAAACTGTATATTGCTCGCCTATTCCTCCTATCTCTACATCTACTGTTAATAGTCTTTCACTGATTTGTTTCTGTTTGGTTACTCTTCCCATCATTCCCTTTGTCATTATTATTCCTACACCTGCGGCCGCTCTCTATGTTTCCTTCACTACGGTCCAGATTGCTCAGGAGCCTTTTGTGATTTGCTGTGTAAGTGTGCCTTTCTTTTTTGTTTCTGTTATTCATATAATATCTAATTTTGCTTTCTTTATTTCTTCAATTAATTCCTGTTTTTTCCTGTAACTCCTCTTACATTCCATGTTCCCCAAATTATTTTTTGCCATTGTTTGAACTACTCCTTTCTCGTTTTCGTTCCACGTATAGTTTATTCCATTTATTGTGATTTTCTTATGTGCTACTTTAATCATGTTTCCTTTTCCTTTTTCATTTCTAGCTATTTTTTGCAATTCGGCTTGTATTCTTCTCTCGTATACAGTCAGGTCATTTTCCACGAATACTTTTGTGCCTTTCAGTTTATTTTTGTTACTCATTTTTCGCTTTTTTGTCCTCCCAAGATTTCATTTCAACCCGGATTATTTTCTTATCTTTATCTCGGCTGATATCTGTTGTTCGCTCTTGTTTAGTATCTATCTGAAGCTTTTTTAGTAGTAATACATCTAACGATTTTTTCCTAGTTTGTTCTGCCTGTTTCATGTCTTGTATTATTATGTTGTGTTTCCTGTTTGCTTTGTTTTGCTGTTCTGCTTTTTGTTCTAATTTTTCAATTCGCTCCCTAAATTTCTTCCTTTCCTGCCCCCATTCCTCTTGTTTTTTCTTCATTTCTTCCTTTACACTTAGGATTTCCTTGTTATTATTTTTTACCTCTTTGTACCTTTCTGCATTTTTATGCACTGCTAATTACTGGCTGTCAGCGTTGTAACTTGCTCTGTGCGTTCTGCCGCCCAAGATCTCCTCTTTACTACACTACTTTCACACATTACTCCTTCAAACTCACGCAATAACTATAGTTTTTCTTCATCCCTAAATTCACTCACTATTTAATACTGTATTTATAAAACGCACGTATATTCATTACGTAACAAAGTCGATAACAACAAACGTTCACATTAATTAATATATTTAATTACATAAAACTGTGTTGATTTAATTAAACATACTATTTGTAATCAAACTAGAACATCTATGCTATCTTTATTTCCTTCGACTAGTGAGACTAAAAAATCGATATCGTCACAAGAAAAATTACTCTTGTCTGTCATTATTTAAGTATTTACAAATCTAATAAATACACCCAGTCCAAAATGTAACGTTATTAGGCTTCCAAATTATCAAGAGAAGGCGTTGATCACAATTCATGTAAGGTACATGTCAAATTCATTTTGTAGTTTGCTTTTATTGGCAGCAGAACTGTTGCCATATACACTGCAAATGTTCCTGTTTTCATAGGTTTTTTCTTTGAGAAAATTCAATGTTAACCCATAATCTAGAAATAAAATATACCTTTCATTTTTACATTTTATTTAAAAAATATGTCTTTGTTGAAGTTTTGTAATAATAAATTATTTTTGTAGTTGGCGATTTCAAATTTTCGTTGTCATAGATATTGTAAATAATTATAGTTGAAATATGTTTCGTAAATAAAAAATATTGTTCACAATACTGTCAATTGAATAAGTCGACAAATTTACTATCACAATAAAACCCCTGTTTACTTGGAAGTTATTTTTCTTTAGTGTATGACAAATATTTCCACTGTTGCACCTATTATTCACAACAGGTTATGGGCCCAGGAGCAACGTTTTCGCACTAAGAAAATCTTCTAAAAGATTGTGAATAAATTTGTTTTCCCTGTCAGCAGCATATACAGCAATGGGTGAACTGGCAGATTATAGAAATCTGAAGAAATTCGAAGGGTTGAATTTTGAAATGTGGAAATTTCAAATGAATACAATTTTCGTAGCACACGATCTCCTAGAATATGTAACTGATACAATAAAGAAACCAGAACCGACTGAGGATCTTGCGAAAAGGACGTTATGGAGGAAATGCAACGCGAAGGCCATGTACATCATTTCTTCTTCCGTAGAATACTCACAGTTAGAGTATCTTATCACATGCGAGACTGCAGCTGAAATGTGGTCAAAATTGCGTTCCCTATATTAGCAGCAAAGTGAATCGAATAAATTACTATTAATGAGTAGATTTCACGATTACAAAATGTCTACTGTTGCTCGAAATATAGCTAAAATTGAAAATATGGCTAGGCAATTAAAAGATCTAGGAGAAAATAATTCAGATTTAACGTTAATGGCAAAAATTTTAGGCAGCCTACCTGCAAAGTTCAATAACTTTATAACAACCCAAAATATAGTACAGCGTTTAATAAAAGAAGAAAGTCACATGTCAATTTCAGATGACATGACTAGTGCATTATCTGCCATGCATATTCATGATAATAAAAATAAACAAAACCTTCAAACCAATCCCATTATAAAAAAGATATTAAATGTTTTTAATGCCACAAAAAGGGTCACATATCTAGAAACTGTCGAAAGAAGCAACGCAATCAAAATAATTATAGAGAACAAAACAGAAATTTTGCAAATATTAGTGCACTTACTGCTTCGACATTTTCTGATCCGTATATATGTAATTTAAATGTAGAGGATGTTTGGTTAACTGACAGTGGAGCTTCTCAGCATATGAGTTTTAGGAGAGAATGGTTTCAATAATTTTAATTGAAAGAAAAGTACAAGATAAATGGATCTTAGGAAAACTTGTAGATGTTCTTTATATCCCATCACTTAAAAAGAATCTATTTTCAGTGGGAGCTTGCACCAATAAAAAATATAATATTTGTTTTTAAAATAATGTTGTAAATATTTTTGCAGGCAAAACACTGATGGCCACAGGAATTAAACAAGATAATTTATTGTATAGAATGTTGTTTAAGGTTGTCATTCAAAAACAATTATGTATAGCAACCAAAGAAACCCTAAAAGTATGGCACAATCGTTTAGGTCATGTGAATTGTAAAACTAGAGTCGACATGGCAAACCAAGGGGTAGTAGAAGGTTTTAATATTATAGAGAAAAGCGATTTCTTTTGCGAAGCCTGTCAATTTGGTAAGCAACATCGTGCTAGCTTCAAAAGAAATCAAGAAAGTTTATCCATACTGATTTATGTGGTCCAATGTCTGAATCAATGGGTGGCGCAAAATATTATCTTCTTTTCAAAGATAACAGTTCATGTTACAGTCATGTATACTTTATTAGACATAAATTTGACACTTTTGACAAGTTTGTAGAATTTGACAAGTATATTTTCAATAAATTCGGCCATCACATTAAAGCTGTTAGAATGGATAATGGAACTGAATATTGTAATTATGAAATGAAAAATTATTTTGCCAAACATGGAATTTCATTCGAAATAACTGCACCTTACTCCCCGGAGCAAAATTGACGTTCAGAAAGAGAAAATAGAACAATAATGGAAAAAGCACGTTCAATGCTTTATGGAAGAGAATTACCTAAATACCTTTGGGCTGAAGCTGTCAACACCGCGGTTTATATTCTAAATCGCACCTCATGCTCCCGGACGAAACACACAACACCTTACGAACTCTGGACAGGAAGAAAACCAAATCTGTCTCACATTAGAATTTTTGGGTGTAGTGCTTACCTGCACGTTCCCGACAATCAGCGAAAGAAGTTAGATGCGAAATCTAAAAAACTAATTCTCGTCGGTTATGAAGGTGAATCTAATAATTATAGGCTTTGTGATTTGCAGACAAGACGAGTTGTTTCGTCAAAAAGCGTCATCTTCAATGAAAATGACATCGATGTACCTTCAACCAGTGAGAAATATGAAGACAGAATTTATTGCACTGAAAATGGTGAAATAACTGCTTTAGAACAAAACATCTCGAAAGAAGAGGTTCAAGACCGTCGTGAAAATGCAGAATGTGAGCAAGAAGAGCCTTCGTGTTCTCAAGAAAATGTTAGAGCTTCATGTTTGCGTGATCGCTCTAAAATAAAGAAACCTGAGCGATATGAAGCAAACATAGTTATCCACGATGAACCAGCATCGTATGAAGAAGCTCTATTAGGAAATAATGCAAGTGAGTGGCAAAAAGCAATTCATGAAGAGATTGAAGCTCACGAGAAAAATGAAACGTGGTCTTTAGCTCCGTTACCTAAAGATAGAAAGCCTGTTGGATGTAAGTGGGTCTTCAGAGTGAAATATTCTACATCAGAATATTCTCCACCGAGATACAAAGCGCGTCTGTGTGCGAAAGGGTTTTCGCAAAAACAAGGCGTAGACTACCATGAGATCTTCGCTCCAGTTGTCCGGTACGATTCTGTAAGAATTCTTCTTGCGCTTGCTGCTGAGTGCAACTTGAAGATTCGTCAGTTTGACGTAAAAACTGCGTTTCTGTACGGTGTTTTGCAAGAAGACATCTACATGAGTGTACCGGAAGGTATTAAGATAAAAGCCAATAATATTGTGTGTAAACTTAATAAATCTTTATACGGTTTAAAACAGTCTCCACGAGTTTGGAATAAAAAATTTGATGACTTTCATAAAAAGTTTAATTTTAAACAAAGTTTTGCTGATAAGTGTGTTTACATAGGTAAATTTGAATTTAAAGAAGTATAAAGTATATTTATCATTATACGTTGATGACGGTTTAATTTTTAGTAAATCCACCAAAGCACTTGACATTTTAATAGCAGCAATGCAAAAATCATTTGAAATTACACTTAGTAATGGTTCCTGCTTTGTTGGATTACAAATAGAAAGAATTAGTTCTAATAATATTAAACGCATTTTAAAACGATTTAATATGTGTGATGTTAAAACTAATTCTGTTCCAGCTGATCATAATGTAATTTTGAACAATGATGTCAATAATGATTACAATGATTGTGAACTACCATACAGAGAAGCTGTCGGAAGTCTTTTGTTCCTAGCTACGGTAAGCAGACCTGATATTGCTTTTTCAGTGGGAGTAGCAAGTCGCTATTTAACAAATTTCAATAAACCTCACTGGCAATATATAAAACGAATTTTTAAATATTTAGCGGGGACAAAAGATTTTGGAATTCTCTATGTTGGTAATGGGAGCACTCTCATTGGTTATTCTGATTCAGATCATGCAGGTGATGTGGATACAGGAAGATCCACGTCAGGTTACATTTTTAAATTTGCAAATGGTCCTGTTAGTTGGGCATCACAAAGACAACGCATTGTCAGTCTCAGCACAACTGAAGCAGAGTATGTAGCAGCTAGTATGTCTTCAAGAGAAGTAATTTGGTTACGACAATCCTTAAATGACTTACATTTTGATTGTAAAGAACCCACTAATATTTATGTCGACAACCAAAGTGCTATCCGCTTAATAAAAAACCTGGAGTTCCACAAGCGTAGTAAACACATTGATATACGATATCATTTTGTGAGGGAAAGATATGAAAATTTAGAAATTGATATTGTTTATATTTCATCTGAAAATCAACTTGCTGACATACTAACTAAAGCATTGCCCCGTGATAGATTTCATCACCTTTGTTTTTATATAGGTTTGAGAAGTTTAAGTAAATTAGATCAAACTGTTAAGAACGTAAATTTGAAAAACAATAATTTTTATTAAGTGGGAGTGTTGAAGTTTTGTAATAATAAATTATTTTTGTAGTTATTGTATTATTGTTGAAATATTGTTAGGATATATGGTTTTATATATTGTAGAAAATGATTCAATGATTCAAATAGATATAAGCGTGAAAATATTTTTATTTATTTACTGTCACTCAAAATACAACAATAATAATTATTTCAATTATTCTAATGCCTACTGCCATATTTTATTTTTAGATATAAATTAAATTGGAATTCTAACACTCCTCCTCAATTTAATTTCTTTTCGTTTAACCAATGCTGGCTGATTCCACAAGTCGTAGTCCGGTACGTAGTTTATCAAATTGTATACTTGGGAGAGGTTTGGTTAAAATGTCTGCCAATTGTTCTTTTGAACATAAATATTCAGCATCTACAATTTTTCTCTCATACAGATCTCTAATAAAATTGTATTTTATGTCTACGTGCTTTAATCTTTTATGTTCCCATCTTGATAATAAGTGAATACAGGATTGATTATCTTCGTAAATTTTTGGCGGATCCTTATTTACAATTCCAAAATCTCGAAGAAGATTTTTCAGCCATAGTAAATCGGATGATGCTGTAGCCAAGGCAATATATTCCGCTTCTGTCGAAGATAATGCTACTGTATTTTGTCTTTTAGTGGACCAGTGCACCACGTTCCCAAATACTTTTAACAAAAACCCAGAAGTAGATTTTCTGTCAGATTCACTGCCATAATCTGCATCCACATAACATGACAAATATTCTTTCCCTTCTAAATTAAAAACCAAATTCAGATTTAATGTTCCTTTAATATATCGTAAAATTCTTTTTAATCCTTTCCATCTTGCTTCTGTTTGGTCATGCTGGTATCTGCTAAAATAATTTACAGCAAAACTCAAATCTGGTCTTGTAGTTGACATGACGTACATAATGCATCCAATGAGATCTCTGTAGGGTTTGGAATCTTCAAGAAGTTTCTTGTCATCTTCTGTGATTATTTTCGTATCTATCGGTGTTTTTATCCAATTACAATCTTTCATCTTAAATTGTTCTAACATCTAACATCTTCTCGAGATATCTACGTTGATTCAAAGTTATTTCTCCATTTTTCCGTTCAATGTTAATTCCGAGAAATGTTTGTAGGTCGCCTAAATCTTTCATTCGAAATTTTCCTTTCAAAGCTTCCTTATATTCTTGAATTTTCTTGTAGTTGCTTCCAGAAATTATAATGTCGTCAACATATAGTAATAAGTAAATAACATTATCATCTTGCATCCAAACATACAAACATTTGTCGACTTCAGATCTTCTAAATTTTAAATCTTCAGTAAGAAAAGTATCAATCGTTTTATTCCAAGCTCTCGACGCTTGCTTGAGTCCGTATAATGCTTTTTTCAATTTACAAATCGAGTTTTTTTGACTTTTAAATCCTGGTGGAACTTACATATATATCTCCTCCTCAAGTTCACCATGCAAGAATGCATTTTTAACGTCCATGTGATGAGCGATTAAATCCTTTTTCACAATGATAGCGAGGAGAGTTCTGAGAGTTGTCATTCTAGCCACAGGTGAATATGTCTCTTCGTAATCATACCCTTTCTTCTGTGCACAACCTTTAATGACTAATCTAGCTTTGTATCTCTCTATGTTACCATTCTTGTCTCTTTTAATTGTAAATATCCATTTATTTTTCATTAAATGTTTTCCTTCAGGCAGTGTCGTCATTTCCATGTCTCATTATCAATAAGTGCTTTAATTTCTTCTTTAACGGCTTCCATCCATTCATTTTCATCTTCTCTTGTACCAATTCCTTCAAAACTATTTGGTACATCTTCTACAAATGTTTCAGCATGTAAAGCTAAAGCTGCATAATCTTCAAGATATAACGGTTTCTTCTTTATGCGTGTGCTTCTTCGTGGCTCGAACTCTTGTTCACTTATTTCTTCAATATCTTGATTATTATCTTCTTTTTCTTCATATCTTTCTTCCTGATAAATCCAATGTTCACTAGTTGAACCATCGAAACGAAATTTATTTTCAATAAAAATTGCATCTTTTCCAGAGATTATTTTTCTTCTGGATTCCAAAATTTGTAACCATTTGGGCAGTATCCAACGAAATAACATTTTAATGATCTTGAATCAAACTTGCTTGGAATTAGTTCTTTAGGAAGTCTCAAATATGCTATACATCCAAATACTTTTAATTTCTTAATATCTGGCATTTCGTCATACCATAGTGCAGCAGGTATTTTGCCATTTAGAGATGAAGTGGGGCTACGATTAATAAGATATACTGCAGTTTGAACAGCTTCTGGCCAAAACGACTTTCCTAGCTTACAATTTAGTAGCATACAACGTGCCTTTTCTAAAATAGTTCTGTTCAATCTCTCTGCTACCCCATTTTGTTGCGGTGTATATCTAATCGCGAATTCAACTTGAATGCCTTTACTTTCAAAGATGTCTGTTATTTCTTTTGATATATATATTCCCTCCCATTGTCGCATCTAAATCTTCTCAATTTCCTGTTAAAATGCGCAGTTACCATAGCTTCGTACATTTTGAAGTATTTTACCACTTCCGTTTTTGAATGAATGAAATCATCAATAAAGGTTAATACATATCTCTTCTATCGTGAGAAATTGGACTTATCGGACCAATCAGATCGCTGTGTACTAATTCCAATGGATATCTTGTCCTTTTACGATGCTGATTATGTGGTTGATGTGTCTGTTTCCCTGTTATACACACTTCGCAAATCTTCTTATTCATCTTCAAAAGATCTGCATTTATTCCCGTTGTTTGTGTTTGCAGTTTCTTCACATCTTCATAATTTAAATGTCCCATTCTCCGATGCCATAAATCTAGATCTTCATAATTTGTGATTACGTTAGCAAAGGCAGGTCTTATTAAATTTAATTCATATAATTCTACATCATTTCTTTTAGCAATTGCGACTGTGAAGTTTTCTTTCATAATAATTCCTCGTCCATTTTCAAAAATTACCCGAAAACCATTCATTTCAAGTCGTCGTACTAATAAAAGATTAAATTCCAAATTCTGTACTGAAAGAACATTTTTAATTGTAATCTTAATTTGTTTATTCTTAACTGGACTTAAAAATTGAATTTCTCCCATTTTGTTTGCTTGTAAAAATGCTCCAGATTTTGCAATTTTTATTCTAACGGGTATTTCAAGTATTGTCTCATTTTCCAGTCCAATCTTGCTATTGATTAAATGTTCTGTTGCACCTGAATCCAGATACCATTTTTTATATTATCTGTAGTATTTCTATCTGTTACCATAAAACAAAAACCAGATGAATTTGTAGGAGGAACATGGGTTTCTGAACTGGACGCTGTGTTCGCAGATTGATTCCTATTCTTTACATTTTGATTTGCTCGTAGTTTTCGACATTCTGCTTTCTTATGTCCTGTTTTTCCACAGTAGTGACATTTAAATTGAAATTTCTGAAAATTGTTTCCCGTTGTAATCGCTGTCTTATTCCATTTTTCGTTATTATAATTGTGTCTAGAGTTTGACGCAAACGCTGTTGAAGATGATAATTCAACATTCATTTTCTTGTGATCACTTCGTTTTTATTCTTCATCTAGAAGTCTATTTTTTACAAAACTCAGTGTTAGATTTTCTACATTAAGTGTTTCAATTGCTGTCACGACATTGTCATACTCTGATGGCATAGTTAATAAGAGATGACAAACAATATCGGTCTCTTCTAAATGTCCTCCTGTTGAGCGCAAATCACGTATGAGTTTATCAAATTTTAAATAATGACTAGCAAGTGTGTCATTTTTTCCATTAAATTTCATACTTAGGAGTGTTTTTCTTATTAATAATTAACTAGCAATACCTCGTCTTTCGAAAGTTTGACAAAGTGTTGTCCATAATTCAAAAGCTGACTCTTTGTCTTTGGCATACTCTAGATGACTATCTGCCATTCTGCATATAATTTGTGTTTTTCATTTTCTATCACGCTTCTTATGTTCTTGTAATTTTCTTTCCTTTTCTGTTTTCTGTTCTACAGTATCAGTTGCATGTATTTTTATCATTTCTTCATAAAATTGTTGAGTATATTCGATTAGTTCCATCTCTTCTAAAAGTGTCTCAATGCGAAATTTCCAATTATTAAAATTAGTTCCATCGAAGAGTGGAATCCTGTACTTATCAACTTCATCAGCCATTTTCTACAAAATATTTTGTGTACAATATTTGCTTTCTATATTACGCAGATTCTGGGCCCATAACCTGTTAGGATATATGGTTTTATATATTGTAGAAAATGATTCAATGATTCAAATAGATATAAGCGTGAAAATATTTTTATTTATTTACTGTCACTCAAAATACAACAATAATAATTATTTCAATTATTCTAATGCCTACTGCCATATTTTATTTTTAGATATAAATTAAATTGGAATTCTAACAAATATGTTTATTAAATAAAAAATAGTGTTCACAATACTGTCATTTCCACTGTTGCACCTATTATTCACAACAGTCTTAACTAAATGTAATACTTACATTGGAATACACTTAAAATAACTACAATTTTAAACAATAACAATTAATTTCAAAATACAATGAAATTTATGTACATTATGGTTAGTTCAGCTTTCTACCACTAGTTAGTGTATTTTAATTTTGAATGCCCAATATATTTAAAATAGTTTGACAGATTTGATATTTGAGCTTAAAAATCTTAGATTATAGGACAAATTTACAGGTTCCAGTGTAACCAACGCTCCTGTACTACAATCTAACTAGGGAAAACAAACCATGGAACAAAAATACATTGTAGAACTTGTACATTTTTATTCGTAGTATAAAAATGAGTATAAAAATGACAATAAAGATTTTTCGGAATTCAAATTTCAATAAAATGCTAAAAAATAAATATTATTGCCTTTAAAAATGCAATTTGTAGCTACAGGTGTCTATGTCTCAATAAAAAAAATAATTAATTAATGAGATACGTTTTAAAATTAAAAAATAACATATAAATGTCAAAAAATGCTGTTTTTCTTTATTAAAATGTTAATACGTGCTATCTGTACGATTGTTTTGAAAAAATAACTATTACACATTTAAGAAATATATTTAAGATATTATTCTAGCAGATCAGTGTATGCAGAAGTCAGTTTTACACATTAAAAATGAAGGTCAAACATGCGCTTACATAGATTATAAATTTCAATCTCAGTAGTCGAACTCATGCAGCTGTGGGTATAGAGCATGCACATGTATCAGGGCAAGAAACCGGTTTTTATATGGTTTATAAAACCGTGTAACCGTTTTCATAGTTTCAAAAGTGAATTTTTGGCAGGAACCGAAGACAATATTAATATTTCCTGAAAAACCGGCAAGCATTAACAAAAAAATAAAAAACCAGTTATTTAAACCATTTAACTTATTTCACTATTTGGCCAAAAATCCCTGTAATTAGTAATTGGAACACATACCGCAGACTGGTCTTCTGCCCTCTACTAGTTATTACGTACAACTATGTACCAGTGTCCTTGTTTCTCGGATTAATTAACCGATTTATTGAATAAAACCGATTACCATAACCGTTTTAAAAAGAGGTTTGTAGGCAGTTAACCGGTTAATTGTTTTTGAGTTATGAGAAAAATTCAAGAAATCCTTCGAAGAAAGTACCCTTTTGGAACTTGAAATAGAAAAGGAAGTTGCATAACTAGATCTTATAGCAGTTCCATATGTAAAATTTTAACATTCTACGGCTAACCATTTTTGATTTATGCAAAAAATTTAAAATAACAATTCATGTAAAATGCCATTTTGATTTTGGCCCTATCGATTGCAGTCAAAAGGGAGTTACACAACAAGAAGAACTACAGTCCTAAATACATAATTTCAAAATGTCGATAGTACAAATAATGTAAAATTTAGAGACTAATAATTGGAATTGGGAACTACTAATATGTTTATTTAATATATGTATACAGAATAAAAATTTGCATGCCTATCTCGGTGGTCGTGGGTTCGATTTGTGATATTAACATAATTCACAAATCATTCAATCATGAGGCGACGAATGACCAAAGTAGTTAGTCAGCTTTCCGTCTTTATAAAAAAAATGCATTCATTTTTGTTATTATTTATTTATTTCATTTATTAATTGGTTTAATATTTGCATTAATTATTACAGTGTAATACAATGTTATTATTAATTACTTTTCCAAAGTGCATACGCCACATAACAACTTATCGTAAATAGAAGGTACTTTCACTGAAATATATTCCGTGTTATAATAGATATCTACTTTTCTATCTCTAATATGGAACACATTTTCACCCAATTGCTCCAGCCTGCAAAAATAAATAATTATAAAATTAATAATATAGTGTTGAATTACTGGGTTCTAGATTTACAAAATTTTTACAGAGTTTATAGGGCCCCACACACTTCGTTCTTTTTGTACTGTTATGAACCTACGGTTAAAAACCGTGCGAAGAAAGTACGATGGAGCTGTAACACACATCCAGTTTTTAAGTAGCAATCAGGAACCAGGAGCAGGGACCCGAACCGTAACAAAACCGTAATCGAAAACCGCACCGATATTTGACTTTTTGTGATACCGTGACCGGAAACCGAAACCTATATTTTATTTAACCAATACAAAAAAAATTCTGTAACCGAAAACATAACCGAATCGAAATAATATTGGTACTAAAACCAGTATAAATACAAATATTCTACTAAACTGATTTTTTTTTTTTTGTAGAAATACAAGTACTTTGTTTGCCTTGGAATTCGAAATCGAATTTAAGGCACTCTACTACTTACCCCATTTTTATTTTTTTTTTACATTTATAGTATAATATACTCATATTTCGCGGCTGTTGTAATGGTAGCGGGAGCTAAATAGGGTAAAAAACAATAATTCTGGATTTCGCGGTCTGTATGGGGGCTGCGTAATGCTTATTTCGCGTCCGGTTGCACAAAAATTTATTTATCTGTTGCAGTAATAAGGAAGAAAAAGTAAAATATAATATACTAACTTGAAATCGTCAAAAACGTTGTAATACTCATTCTGTACTGTTCCGTTTATTTTGATCTCAGCTTTGCCGTCTATTGCAGTTGCAGTGAGAACATGCTCATTGGAATAAAACGTGAATCCGACATTTTTATCACCTATAGTTTGACCTAGCAAACCTCTTGTAGATACATTATAATTATAACATTCTGCAAATGCAAGCCATTCTTTGTCAGGATTCGAAATATATTTTCCAGAGAATTGTTGAATTCTTGATGGTGTTACGGTACATGTACTACCTGGAATACAAATATTAATTGAAATAAATAGTAAATATATTTGTGTATCTTTATTTTTTACTGACAAAATACTTTATGTAAAAGATGCAAATAATTAATTTTTTTTTTCTTTTTAATTAAAGTTTAATTAAATTTTATATAGGAATACTTGATTTACTTAGAAAAAAGTTTTAACACTTACTGGCATATCCAGGAGCTGCCAAATAATTCTCATTATGAGCTAAACAATTAGGGTTTCCTGCTTGTTTCGGATAATAAATTGTAGTATTGTAATATTGTTCGGGATCAGTGATGTCATGATGCCATAGACGTTTTAATAATGCTAATTTTACATTGTCTTTACCAAAACGAGAGATCTCAATAAAAGGTTCTTCAATGGATTCAGTTATATTTCTATCTTCTAAATGAATCTACAATAATTAAAATTTGACGAATATCAATGCCGACTATAATGTTTTGATAAAGCTTTGTATTTTACACGGATATTAACGATTCAGAATAGACTCCGACGTTACCCAACCTAATTGGCTTCATCTTCGTAGCTTAGAAACGCCCTTGTCAATTATGAATACCTTAATATCCTTATTAAATAAATAGCTATTATTCTTTATCATATTTTGTATTTTGACCGGTACATACCACTGTTGTTACATAAACTTTATAGTTGTCATATTCTGTAATTCTAGCTGAAACTCTTCTACATTCTTCTGTAGGTGCGGTAAACTTTAAATCTTTAGAATCCAATAAACATTGTTCATAATCTTTCATCACATTTTCATCTTCAAGAATTTTGTCTTTATCACTAGCCTACAATTAATTTAATTATAGATTAGCATCGTTTGGTTTATTACACTGTTGACTTGTAAAACTATATTATTTGCCGATGACAGAATACGAATGTATTTGTTTTATTATTTAAATTAGAAAATATTATCATATTTATTCCTAATTTTAACTGCTTTCCTAATTCACAATAATGTTTTTTGGCATTCAAAGTACTAGAAATAAAAGTTATGCTGTATTTTTTTGTATATATACAAACATAGTTTTTGTATTGTATTGCACTTTCTACATAAAAAATTTGTAAGTTGCTTATGCCGTACAATTGTGAAAAATTATTTCGCACGCAATTGTAACTAACTTACTTACCAAAAAATAAAATCTATGAGATATTCTGTATTATTTTCGTTCTTTTTATAGATATAATAGATCTTGGAGGAAAGAATATAAAGGAGAGTGTGTTAGCAAGCGATAGTAAAGCCGCTTCCCCCACTACAAACTACAATTAGAACCGCTGTTATCGCGTTATTATAGCAAACATCAGCACTTAGCAGCCGTACTGTTTTTTCTTCTATGAATGAAAGTCAGTGGCGGCTCGTCTGGTGAAGTAGGTGAAGAGCTACTTCGCTTACTTTTTGAGAAGATAGAGGATAAATATTTTCCATAACTAGAATTTTTGAATCAATAAATTTTCATGTTTAAAAACATATAAAGAAGTAAAGAGTGTAGAACAAGTGATAAAAGTGAAGTGAACAAATAGACCAAATATAAGTTAAAAGAATAGTTTTTACAGTTACCCCTCGAGGTCCAGCGAATTGTCAGTCAACAAGCAAAAGGACAGCTAAGAGGAAAAGCGAGCGCAGCGCGCAAGCAACTAGATGAGCAGAGTTTGGACTAAGCCTAAAACATGGTGTCGCGAAGCTCGCTTATTACTATAATAAAACCAGTAAATAAAGTGATACGCGAGTATGCAAATGAGTGCTGGAGGAAAACGCGGAAGAGAACAAGACGAGTATTACGCAATCTTTCGCGAAAATAAAAGAAACCCCGAGATTCCAAAACGACGGCAAGCAGTAAAGTAAAGGAAAGAAGCGGGAATCCAAATTAAAGTAAAAAGCGATAACACCTCGTATAATAATATACAAGAAGAAATCAACATGGAAGAGATAAAAAATATGATACGAGAAATTATGACAGAAGTATCAAAAAATACAGATGAATTAAAAAAGGAAATCAACGGACTAAAAACATAAATAAGTAAAAAAGAAGAGAAACGGCAGAAAGAGAAAAGGCAACTGACAAATAGAATAGAAATTCTAGAAAGTAGAGCCGAGAAGGAAGGATAGGAAAAAAGAAAGAAGAATATAATAATTAAAGGAATGCGCGTAACAAATGGCAACGCAAAGAGGAAGTAGAAAACTTTATCTCCACTAAATTGAATATAACAGCGAAAGTAATGAGAGCGCATAAAATTAGAAAAGAAGGACAACCAGAAACTATACTTGCAGAAGTGGAATCAATGACAAAAAAAAACGAAATTATGAATAATAAAAATAAGTTGCGAAGTATCCAGGTTCGTATTTGTAGCGACTCAACAATTGAAGAAAAAAGAGATCCGTAGCATAGCTAGAAAGGAAAGACAGAAGGGTAAGAAAGTTAAAGTAGGTTACCAAAAAATTATTGTGAATAATGAAGAATATAGATGGGATAGGGAAGAGCAGGGAGTAACACCACGGTCAAAGCAGAATAACCTTGCAAAATACGACTAAACGAAACGACAAGACATAGGATCATAAAAAAGACGCAGGTAATGAATAATGACATGAATTTGGAACCGAAACTACAAGAATTATTATACTTCGTAACTTGGAATGTAAAAGGTACCTATTCAGAAGGTGCTCTTAAAAATTTAGTACATGAGGCAAGACGATACAAAATAGATATATTAGCCATTCAGGAAATCAAAAAAAAAAAAGGAAACGACATAGTAGAGATTGAGGATTATATTCTTTTTAAAAGTGGAGGCCAAAACCGAATGTTAGGTACTGGGTTTCTCGTGAATAAAAAAATTCGTAAAAATGTAATAGATTTCCAACCAATATCAGAAAGAACGTGTTATATAAGAATTAGAAGAAAAGAAAAATATAACAACATCGCGAGGTACGACATGAAAATTGGAAGACACAGCAAACACGACTCATAGAATTCGCGATGGAAAGAGAAATGGTGATTCCGAGCACACAGATATATATATATATATATATATATATATATATATATATATATATATATATATATATATATATATATATATATATATATATATATATATATATATATATATATATATATATATATATATATATATATATATAAAAGAGTCTGTATGGCACCAAATGGAGAAATAATAAATCAGATAGACCATATAATAGTAGAGGAACAGCATGTTAAATATGTCAGTAAAATAAGAAGAGGCGCGGACGCAGACTCAGATCACTATTTGGTACGAGCAACACTAAAGCAAGAATTAAGAGCAGAGTGCAGGAAAATATTAAAATGACACTCCGAAGAGCAAAGAAAGATAAAAAGAAAAGCTGGTACGATGAAGACTCAAGAAAAATATGTGAAAATAGGAAAAAATCAAGGGAAATAATGATTAAAGATGACACAGAAGAAAACAAAAAAAAGTAGAAAGAAACTAGAAGAGAGATCAAACAAATCTGCAGAACCAAAAAAAGAACATACAATGAAAGTAAAATAAAGTCAATAGAAGAAAAGTACAAGAACAGGGAAATACGAAATTTTTACCAGAATGTGAAAACTTCGAAAATGGGATATGAAAGTAATACAAAGTATTGTAAAAGCAAGCAGGGATAACTTATGGGAAGGGAAAAGGAGAAAGTAAACAGATGGAGACAATATTTTGAATAACACAGCGCAAGAGGAGGAAGAAAAGATGGACCAAGAAAACCAACAAAACGAAACAAAGGACTGGACAAATATGGAAATTACACCCCCTGCGTTAGAAGAAGTACAAAAAACTATTAAGAAATTGAAGGACAACAAAAATCTAGTAGAAAATGGTATCAGAGCTGAAATGATAATACATGGAGGAGAAAAATTTATAAAAAAAATTTGTCTTCACGTTTTTTACCCATTATGGGTGTGGCACTCTGCTTACGCAGATCTCGGTAAGTGATATATTTTAGCGTATGAAGTGCGATTACCAGCCGTCAAATCATAGGAGAACAATTACATTCTAAAGTACTCAAGAAGGAAGATAAATCTATGTATGAATTCTACAGAGGAATAGCGTTACTGGATACGACATATAAAATACTAGCAACGTTAATAAAAGAAAGGCTCGACAGCTATACAGAAAATATTATTGGGGAGTACCAATGCGGATTCAGATGCAATATATCTGTCTTAGACCAAATATTTGTACTAAAACAAGCACAATTAAACTTTCACGAGCACAATAAGACACTGTTCGCAATCTTCATTGACGTTAACATCTTACAAAAATAACACTGGCAAACACATAAAATAGCGTAAAAGTTGAAGAGAGTACATCAAGTCCATTCAACGTAGTTAAAGGATTAAGATAAGGACATCCCTTATCGGCTATACTATTTAATTAGCCCTAGAAAAAATAATAAGAGATTGCGGAATCCATACAACCGGAACGCTCTATAATAAAAATCACCTGTGCATGGAATACGCCGATGACGTTGCAATAATAGCTAAATCCCAAAAAGAATTATAAAGGATAATAAAAAAAAAAGAAGAAAATCCGCATGTTGTGAGAAGTAGTTTTCAACATAAATTTTCTATAAATGTCTGGGAAGAAATAGTAAATGGTACATTAATTGCACCTTATACTACTAAACAGTACACAATAATTTACAGGAATTATTGGAAGATGTTCCTTTAAATGTGCGTTAACAAGCTTGGTTCATGCATGGCGGTGCACCACTGCATTTTACAAGAAATGTTTAGCAACATTTGAATGAAGTGTTTGAAGGTAGATAAATAGGTCGCGGTGAACCTGTATCATGGCCTCCTAGGTCATCAGATCTTAATCCATTAGATTTTTATGTATGGCGACATTTAAAATATCTAGTCTATGAAAATCATAATGAACCAGAAACAGTCTCAGAATTGCGCCAAGGTATTGGGAACTGCGCAGAAATAATAAGGCAACAAAATTTATTGCATCGGGCCTGTAGTGTGTTTGGTACAATGCAATGATTTTGAACAATTTTCGTAGCAATGAGTTGTTGCAGTTTATTCTGATTTAAATGATATCCTCATTTTTTTCTTTTTCTTTTCCTTGTTAATACCTTTAATTTTATTAGTTTTGTTTAATTTATTTCATTGGTAACATTATTATAAATAATTAAATGTACCATTAAACCAGTGACACTAAAAATGTTTGCTAGGAATTAAATACTCTAATTTTTGCGATTTTCAAAAAAAAAATTTTTTTTGTTCTATAATCAGTATATCAAATTATATAATATGCCATTAAAGTTTTGTGCAGAGGTACAGAAACACACTGTATAATAGAATATAAAATTTTACAATTTTGTAACACTAATCCTGATTTTTAGGAAAAAATTAACGGTCTCGGAAAGGTGCCTTGAAAATATAATTTTAAACGATCGTGAATTGTTTTTTTTCAATTACTATATTTCTTTGATAATTAATTTTATTTAACATTTCTTTCTGAGAAGTAAGCTATTCCAGTGGTTCAAAAAATGTCCACTTGCAGTAACTGCGAATTTTAAGAATAGTATATTCTACAACAAGTAATGGAATGGCACATATTCCACGCGAGCAAAATGTTTGTAGCCCGAGCCAAAGGCGAGGGCTACGGCTTGCGAGCATGGGATAGGTCATTCCGTTACATATTGTAGCCTATACTTTCTATAAAAAGGTTTTGGAAATTATACAAAAATAAAAATATAAAACTGTTGAAAACGTCAAACTCAAATAAATCAAATTTAAACAAACAGACGTAACCATAGCAACAGAATCAAGATACTTCATATGTCGCTCTAATAAGCGGTTCTGATTCGTCGAAAATATTCCATATGCCGCGTATGGAATGTTTCTATAACAATTTTTAGTAGTGGAATGCCTAGATTCCAAAACAGTGTTATAGAAATTTGTTTTTTCATGATCAGCACGTCGTACAGTATACACTATTCAATTTTTTGTCCTAAATTGTGGAATACTACACCGTGAGATGTAGGGTGTAATAATCAATAAATATCAAAAATTGCTTTGAGCGATCGTTAATTGTTTTTATAACAGTTCTTCAGAGTTTTCAAATTATTAAATTGAAGTTGTATGGAGGGGGAATAGTATATTCTACAACAAGCAATGGAATGACACATATTCCACGCGAGCAAAAAGTTTGCGAGTGTGGGATATGCCATTCCCTTACATGTTGTAGACTATACTTTATATATCAAGATTTTGGAAATTATACAAAAAATACGAATATAAAACTATTGAAAATGTTAGACTCAAAAAATTAAAAATTAAAACAAACAGAAGTAACCATAGTAACTGAATCAAGATACTTCATATATCGCAGCTCTGATTCGTCGGAAATCTTCTATATGCGGCGTATGGAACGTTAGTGATTTCATAACAATTTTTAGATGTAGAATGCCTCATTTCCAAAACAGTGTTATAGAAAATATATTATCAGTTTATTTACCCATGTTGAACGTAACACGCTATTGCTATTATAATAAACAAAATGGGAAAATCTATTCTACATTTTGCGTAAGAAAATGCCCAAAACAGATTTTGTTTCTGAATGACTTTTACTTCAGAAAACGATAACGAATTATCTTAAATAATTTTCCTATTCTATCTTGTCGAAATTTGGTCATCAATGTAAGAATGATACTAGATAAATGAATATAAAATTATACTTACAGAAAACACTTCAGTGTAGATGTATTCTTTTTTGGGATCACAATCTTCATCATCGTCAATATTTTTAGAATCAGCTATAACAATTTTACTTTTTGCAGATTCAAATGGATCTAAGGTTAATTTATCACTTCGTAATCCAGGAAGGAAGAATTCTCTGCTTGCACAAAGCTAAAATATTATTCAATTAACTGAATTTATTCACTACAAAGATTACAAATATTTACTTTAAGTGAACGCGAGCTATCCAATGATTTTATTTTCAATTTTAGATCTTGGTAAACTGCCATATTTCTATTTCCTTCATCATCATTGCTCGGAAACAAATCAAAATTGTAAGAAATATTGACGAAATTAAGTACTTCGCCATCTTCGAGATTGTTGGTTAACAATTGAGAGGCAACAGTGAGATGATTAGCATATCCGAATCTGTTTCTGATGTTGCTGTGAACGTCTAAGGTAAGAGTAGTCTACAAGTAAAGAAAATGAAATATTATATGAGTTTTTATGGATCTCAACTGCAAAAAATTTAATATTATATTTTTACTACTTTATGAAAAAAAAGTGTTTAACAAAGATTTTCAGGCGTATTAAATGTTTTCAATTCTAAAATCAGATACATACTTCAGATTTGTTTATTCCTTTAGAAGTATAAATTGGTTGAGATATGTAAGAACCTCTTGATAGTTCTGAGTCTAGCCAGAATTTTCGAGCCTCTCCACCAACAAAATAAAAAATTGGTCCAGCTAGTGGAAAAGCGCTAAAATTATAATTTTAATTGTTAATAACAATAATAATAACTTAACTTTGTTAAATTACATTTTTCCATTCTTTACCACTCTTAATGTTTTTTCAAGTGCGTAAATGAAAATATCAATTGCTACTTACTCTACATTGGCCTGATGATTTTTTGAAAAATATAATTCGCTGAAAGTTAAGCTATAGTTTTCGTTATGACTCATTCTTTCAACTCGAATTTCTACTCCAAACGGTTCCATATTCTAAAAGTAAAAAAATAAATGAATTAGAATGGCATTGATATTTTCCTGGAAATTAATGTTAAACTGAAAATAATTCAAAATTCAGTACGATAATTAATTCTCCAATTTACAAAGTATACTTTCTGTTATAATATCTTTTTATATTTGTAATACTTATGATTTGTACATTATATTTGTTTCGAGAAAAAAAAAAATAGTTATTCTTAAACATTCTTGTTCTTCAAATCTTTTCAGTATAACACTTGCCGATACAATATAAATTATCCAAGACACGAATGATTTACACAAAATTCGCAAATATTTCATTTCCACAGAAATTATAATTTATGCATGTTTCCTCATTAAACCAAATATTCAATACTATGTACACGCCCTAAGGTACCTCTTCTTAACGAAATTACAAAAGAAATAGTTTATTAAACTTCACTGTTGTTAAATTATTATCTTACGTTCGTATATGAAGTATATTCG
This sequence comes from Poecilus cupreus, assembly GCA_963942605.1. NCBI lineage: Eukaryota > Metazoa > Arthropoda > Insecta > Coleoptera > Carabidae > Poecilus > Poecilus cupreus. The sequence continues at coordinate 18,543,302 of OZ012720.1, read as the reverse complement.
TCTGTAGGCAATTCATTAAATGGTTCACATTCTGGACAGTACTGTTTAAGAACTTCCTCATCTTCTACGGCTGTACCCATCATGTGATCCCAGAACTGCGTGTACATGCCTTCCTCATTTTTCCATATCAAAGTAGGCTTACTACTAAAGTTGCCGGATAAGTTAATATTTACACTCTTCTCATCGACATAGTATTTGTAACTAGCTATGTTGGTATCCGCTAATGGATTGTATGCTTCAATCCATGTCTGAAAGTACCACGAGGATCTAAAAATAAAATAATTAGTTTTATTAACAAATTATATTTAGGTGATCATCTGGCTGCACTACAAGACATTATTTAATCAAATTTGTCTATTTTCTTAATATTTCCTAAATTATAATGTTCCTATGCAGTAAATGAACGAGTATTTGTTTACCTAAGTAATTCTACTTAACAAACATACCATAACTGATCGCTGTCTTTCAATTTATATATTGTAGTAATATATACTTCATATAATTTTTTATGGATTTCAATGGTAAATTCTTAGTGTACAATTACTTGCTCCACTAATTATTTTAGAGCAAAAGTTTATTTAGATTTTATCTAGAGAAATAAATTCTGCATCTATAGGTTTCATTGTTCATAAATTTCCATTGTCCGGAAGAAGAATCAATGATACTATTAAAACAATAAATAAAAAACAAGCGAGCTAACATTTGCCCTACTACCCCATTTACCAAATTATATTGTTGTAATCAGCTATTGGTTTGTTTTAATTTCCGGCATAAAACCATTTAATCATATCTACTGTTTCTTGTGTTTCGTGCATTATAACAACGGTATTTAATAATAAGTTTAAACGATTTCTCCTCTTTCGGACAATGGAAATTTATGAATAATGGTATCAATAGATGAATATTTTTGTCTCTAGATAAAATCTAAATAAACTTTTGTTCTAAAATAAATAGGGGAGCATATAATTGCACACTAATAATTTACCATTGAAATGCTTTTGCTGCCCCGTCCGAAACACCAACCTGTATAGTCGCGCTTGGCTATCTTATACTATAAATCGCCGACAAAATTGCAAAATGTGCTACTAGATTGCACATGCTCAACAACTTATCCTCCTTTTCTTCGAAATGACTAATTCTCGTAAAAAAAAAGATTGCATCTCGCTATTTACTCATTTTTAAGCGTGGTACTAGCAGAAGATCTCGAAAATATATATTTTTTTAAACGTTAGTTGAAAAAGAACCACATAAGTATTGAAAATTAACTGAAGATCTCAAGATCAATAATTCGATAAGGTACACGGAGTTATTAATTCCATAAATTCATACCTGTAATTATAATAGCTTTCCTTATATTCATTAAATGTTGAAATATCTTGCAGATAATTTGTAATAAAAATTGGTGTTCCTAATTCAGAAGGTATATGAACAAAATCCATCACTGGATAAGTAACCTGTTTTGAAGTTGACAGAAAATCTTCGATTTCGTTTCCTAGAACATAAAGATAGGATTTTATTTGAATTGTAAAAAAAATCAATTTGAATGGACGGCCTGATATGTAAAAACGGTGGTCACGGTTCTTTATTATCGAACCAATATTACTATCAAACTAAAAGATTGAGATAAACATTTGAATAGCAATATAAACCCTAGCGTTCTGAAATTATTTGTTGTAAAAAAAATAATTTTCTTTAGAATCTAATATCTCAAATCAAAATTTTGTAAAATATTACTCAACACCACCGGAAATCAACCATTTACTGTACAAATGCATGTATCTTATCCCCAAACATTTTGCTTTTAGAATACGCAATTATAAATTAGAAGAAATATAATCCTAATCTTCACAAAATTAAATTGCTGAGCTTTAGAATTGTAGAACTCGTTTTATGTTATATATATATATATATATATATATATATATATATATATATATATATATATATATATATATATATATATCGGAATTACAATTACAAAAATTTCATTTGCTACCTTCAAACATTATAACATACCTAAATTATTGAGCTCGTCTTGACCAAAATTACGCATATGTTTAGCGTACACAGCAACATGATCTACAAATATTATCAGATCAAAGCGGATATTTTTAGTTATTTCCTGAAGTTTAAAATTGTTCTCTTTTAATATCTTGAGTAATTCAGGTACTGAAGAAGCTTTGAGGTTCTCTATATAAGTTTTTACATAAAGCCAATCAATCAGCCCATCAATATTCAAATACATCCTGTAAGTTCCAAAATCGAAGGATGCGGCGAAATTATTAAACGTTAATTGCACTATGTTAACCATATTTGTTCGTGGATCTGTGATAAGGTGAGTGTCAAAATACGCTCCAAAACTTGATTCTTTATCGGCGTAAGATAATCTGTAGTAACCTGTTGCCCAATCTTTAGGAAAAGAAGGAATGCTAGAATTTTTGACAGCTCTAGTTGCTTTTGCTCCCCTGAAAGATTATATTTTTTTTATAAATTGTCGGTATTTTTACTTTATTTCAGAAGCATAAAATTTTTCATATTTCAATTAGTTTCTCTATATCGGTTAAATTTGCAATGTACTACTTCACCTCTAAAATAGATGATTCCTTTTGATTTGTATCCCAGTTTACTTCCAATTAAGGGAAAAAGGAGCATTAAGTATCAATAGGATTCAGATGTCCTTAAAAACACAGTTTAAGAGGCACATTATTCGATCAACGTGAACTTGAAAGCGATGTTATCTTTAGCTAAGTTTCATTAAAAACAGTTTGTTGGGCGTGAATTGCTTAAAAAACATTCTCAATGATGTACAAGTAATGTTTATATGGAATAGTGGAATACATACAACCCATGCCCGACAAACTCGAATCACAGTTCACAATACTCATATATAGATGACCCATTAAACTGTGTTCTCAAGATAATTCGAATCCGACCGCCTGTTAGTATCGTTCCCTTAATTTTTACGCAAAGTGTGATAGATTCCACAAAGAATCATTTATTTCGAAGGTTAAGTAGTATGAAGCAATAAAAACAAACAAATTATGTTTTCAATGAGGTATTGCATGTTTTTTTTGTAAGCAAAAATATTTGTTCCCTTTTTTTTTATCATAATTAATGGAAAAATTGTCTTTGAAAACGGAATTTTTAAAAGTGCAGCAGAATTCTATCACTTGCTTTTACATATTAAGAAAATATTATTTAATTACAATTATATAATATAAATTTCATATAGAAGATTAACATGGGAAATCAGTTTTTTGAGTGCTGTTTCTAAGAGCCTTTTAAAATTATAATTCTGGAATTATTTTATATTTCTAAATTCTGCCTGCCTTACCTACTATTATTGATATACCAGTTAATATTTTGCGCAGAATGTAGAGAAGTTATTACATAATTTGCTAATTGCCTGTCCTCGGGATCATTTAAATCCTGGCTATATTTTTCCACGATTGAATTAAAATGTTCTTCGCTTAACTGGGTAAATAGAAGCATTTCTAAAGCTGCCACTCTTACTTTAAATGGTTCGGATTTCTCTTGAACGATAGGCCAATATGTTTCATATATCTAAAAGTAAATCGGATTTAGAAATGTATTAATTAGTGAAAGATTTATGCCAACCTTTTTGGATGGTTGATAAAGTAATTGTTGTTTAAATCCAGTCAACGCTAGGACCCTAAGGTCAGCAGATTCCGATGTGTTTGTTGCTATTCCGTTCATGAAGTTGGTAGTTAGACATTCACCCATATTTATTAATCCTAATAAATATGTCATTCGTTCTTCATAATTTTCTCCTTCTGAAATGAATATTTTTTAAATGAATGTGTGTTTTAGGCTACCCCGTTAATAATGATTAAATAATAAATGCCACTAAAAATATATACATATCGTTTAAAATATAACAAGTAAACCCTAATTTTAACATTGTCTAAATTATTAAAGTTGCAATGCAGTCGCTGATTTAGTTAAATAATTTTAGCCCCATATGAATCTATTTCTACTAATGTATCTAGGAAAACAGTTAAGATGGAAAAATATTTTACACATACCTAAGAATTTGTTATTGAATGTTTGGATGTATTTTTCTATGAATTTATCACTAATCATTTGTTTCTTGCAAGATTGGCCGACAACAGATGCAAAACTTAACACAGCAGCAATTTTCACTTGGTTGTTCAAATTTTTATTATCTAGCCATGATTCTAAGTGTACTAGTATCTCATCCGTAGGGTATCTAATATGTTTTGGTAAAGTAGCAAATGCTTTTATCAAAGGAAATGAATTTCCGTAGTTTGGAACAGTCGCCACGAACTTGCTGAAATATTTTACAGATGCATTTGTTCCAATGTACGGTAACAAAGAAAAGTGAAAGTCAGCCAAATCGCTATTTTCTTGTCTTTCATAAATTGCTTTTTCAATATTTTGTAGTCCTTGATTGTCCATAATCATCAAAATAAGAAACATTTTTTCAACTGGATCAACCTTTTGTATATTATAATTTTCCGCAGGTGCTTGTGAAAAGTTTTTGTGGAACTGATCGTAGTAATCCAAATACTGTTTTGCAAGTACAGATTGATCTTGTTCATAAGAATGTCTTCCTAATGTTGGTTCGGAGCCGAATTCATAAATCAAGTTACGTTTATCGGTGAGTTCTGAAATATCAATTGAATTTTCGACGTACTTTGATTCCAGTAATGTAAATCTTTGTCTAAAATTAAAAACAGAAAATAAATTTTCTATACTGTATAAACATAATATATTTTTAAATGTTATTCATGCATGATATATCTTACTTTTGAACAGTATTGAGAATGTAAGGAGAACTTCGCATAACTTTATATGTGATGTTAGTTTCAGATAATCCTCTCCACAAACTTTCTTCATGATCATCCGTCATTACAAAACTTTTACTGAATTTAACGAAATCAAATGAATCAAATAAATCATCAACTCCTGGAGCTCTTAATGTACTAGACGCAATACGTAGTGGGATATCGTTACAATTCCAACTGTTCATTGTTTTCTCATAAACGGTCATGTTTATATCGGATCCGGGTTCCCTGCGTTCCTTGGAAAAGGTGCCTTCACAATTACCATAGATGGTTTGCTGGAAGAATATTATGACCGTTTATTGTAGAAATGTACAATATAGTAATTATTTTCCAAAAAATTTCGGTAGTGAGAATCTTGTACTTACTTCTTTGTAGGGCTGTTCAACTTTCTCGTTGGGTTTTACAGTTACTTTAGCGAACGCTTCAAGATCTAAATTAAAGAAACTGGCTATGGCTTTTTTCATGTTAACGGACCAGAGAGGTTCATTGGGATTCACGAAAATGCTGAAAGATTTATCTGCCTCCTTGTTAATTACAAATGGCTGTAGTAGAGCTTCTGATTCCTTCGGAATTTCTTTTTCTTGAACTTGTTCCAAATCACTTATTTTGCCATTAAATAAGCTAGTTTTCACATCATCCAACTACAATACATTTTAATTTATTAATATGAAATAATTATTTATTTTAATACCATGCACACTAAAGTACACTTAACACTTTTTATTTATAACAAAAAAATTATGTTATTTTAGCCTGGAAAATAAATTTTATAATAAATAACGATTCGTAGTATTGGTGTAAAATATCTTTAAATTTTTAATTAATTTCTTTTCAGTTTGATTTAAAGAGAATTCAGTGTATAAATTAATATTGAACTTGCCTTTGCTACTATATTTTCTTTATTAAAATACAGGGACAATTTGCTGGAAATAGTCCATCTTGCCAAAGATTTGTCGCACGCAGTTGTCGTAGTATCTACGGTACCAGTGTACGAGTAAATATAAGCAGGAATCTTCGCATTTTCTGATATTGGATTGCCGTAACTTGCAGCAAGGAAATAAAATATGAATACTAAAAATAATTCATCAAAAATCATCACTCAATATTTTTGTCATAACGTTTTAAACTTAATAAATAATGTTACATGTATCATAAAAAAAAATAACAAAAATTTTACGTACCTATACTGAGTATTAGTTGCTTCATGATTGCTTGTACACAGTGAACTGTTGAAAAATTTGTGAATTGCTGATGTTATATATACAATTTATTAAGATTGAAATTACTATTCTTGGATAAGGTCACAGAATTTTTTTTATTATTATTAAAGATAACTGAGCTATCTGAGATAATGTAATTAAGGTTTATCGTTTATGTAACCAAACATACAAAACTGGTAGAGAGTAACAAAATATTAATTTTAATTACAAGGATTCTAAAAATATAAATTACTTATTTTCCAACATTTATTTACATGTGATTAATGTTGTTTATTAAAAAATATTTTTGAACTATAATATTCATACTATTAATGAATGTATTCTAATCGAATGTAATTAAAATCATTATATATGATTATTTATGTAAATAATTTATTAGAATAAATTTGTTTGTATTTAATAGGAAAAATTTTAATTTATTGCTAAATGTATTTTTGTTATTTTCTGGCAAAAAATATTTCGTTGAAGAGAATATACAAACAGAACGACTAAGAAGAATTACAAGGAAACAACAATACTTGGAAGCGTTAGCCTTGAATTTTATCATACATAACTTGATTACCCGTGTAAATATCTTTACGAAAGCTTGAATTGAATTTCAAGTGTTTCCAGTTAAAATAATTATGACTATTTATACCGAAACTGATTTAGAATTTACACGTATACATACATAAAACATTTAATATTAAAATGATGGACGAGATACAATCAGATCAAAAATTTGTTTCAATATCACATGCTTGGAACAAGTAACCCTATCACGTACTTGGGTTGCGACACACACCAGACAAGAACACGTTACTAACAAGATTGTGTTTTTCTCTAGAATATGTAAGAAAAACATTACAGAGAAATTATAACTAAAATTCTATAAAACTATTGCATTACCCTGTTTAATGCAGAACAGGAAAATATTGGTTTCTTGAAAAAAGACCGAAATTCCACACAAGCAGCAGAAAAGAAATTTATGGTCGAGAAGACATTCATTAGGTCAATAATGATCTTCTCGACCGGGGTTTTTATATTTTATTTTTTCACTACCATCTCTTAATAGATATTTAAGTAACGAGTACATAATTTAGAATTTTATAAACGATACAGTTAAGAGGCCGAGACAGCGCAACGAAGAGAAAGAAATAAAAGGGCGAATCAATAAAATCCTATTATGTACATGAGTTTCGGTTTCTTTAGTTTAGAATGACAGTTATATTTGACACATGACGTTGACATGATAAAATTTATTTGTTAGTTTCGATTTGCGTTTTTTACTATTCTATGGTTACCAAGCTATTTATTATTACATATTTTAAAAATCTATTGTAGGCACCACAATACCTCCCGTCATAGATTTCACAGACCACCACTTTCAAGAAACGCTCATCCCTTAAAAAGTTTTCAATTATGATACATGCCAAAAAATTACATGTTTCAAGCGTTATTTTTTTTTTTTTTCGAAAAGTACAGGTTAGCAGTAAGTGTATATTCGCGTAATTTTCAAAACTCGCTCGCTAAACAATATCGCTCTTTTCATAACTTATTACGTAAATATCTATTTTATTTAAAGTGTTGTAATTCGTAAATGGTGGCAGTAAAAGAAAAAATTTCAAATAACAATTTGTAGTAGATAATAATTTTGAAAGATTATTTTAAAAACAACCATTAACATTAATCTATAGTTTACTGAGATATTTCAAAATAATTTGATAGTACTACCACTTCCGGTTGTTGGATTATCACCAAAAACTAATCAGCTCTTCCTAAGGAGTTACAATTAATATATCAAAATTTTCAGTTTATTAGTTTCTGAGAAACCGTGTAACTTCATATATCCACACAGATTGACAGATAGAAGGACAGACTGACTGACAGAAAGGAAGACACACAGACATCATCGCGAAACTATTAAAATTGTATTCTAATTCATAATCCTATAATCTCTGCACGTTTTTTAATTCTTGAATATGTGATTAGAACTAAAATTTTAAATGTTGCAATACTCGTAATAATAATATTTATATTAGGTAATATTTACCTATTACACATAGATTTGAGAAATTGTGAATTTTTAAACAACATTTACTGCAGACAGGGGCACACTAACCAGATGTGCAGAGTGTGACCAGCATCCGGGCGCCGTACTTTAGGGAAGCTGCGGTGATAATAAAAAAATTATTACAAATTAAGAAAAATAATTATTATAATATAAAGTTACAAAAATAAAATACACAAGTATACCTTTTACAGTATGATTTCACATTAACGAAATGTTATTTCACACATATGAATACTGAATACTGATTTTTATCAAAATCGTCTATTTATCACTAATAATGTCTTTTTTCTGAAACCGGAGCGAAAGTACTATTTTTGCGCCTAAAATGCGGAGCGAAAGTATTATTTCCTTGACTAGTCATGAAAACGATTAATCGTTTCTTAGAAACGTAGTCAGGAAAACATTTTTAAACGTTCTGTTAACTTAGAAACGAGAGAAGTGCGCTACTAAATACATATACGAGAGGGTGTATTGATAAATTGGAACTTGGAACTTTTCGTAAACAAAACAAAAAGCGGTTACCATAACAACAAATATGTTGTTTGATGAGGAAAATTAGCCGTTGTATATTTATTGACTGCGATATGGATTAAAGGCTTAAATAGATTATTTTTTTAAGAATTCATACATAAGTCTAACTCAAAGACGACATTTCGACCATTCTCAAGACTAAAAGTTCATATTAACACAACACAAATTAAAGAGCAAATAGCATAAAATTAGCTGGAAGAAGGTAAGACAGCATAGTAGCACGAGTCAACTTAAGTTGAAACAAAAGTTGTGGAGCTAAGTTGTTGTTGCTACTTTGCGGCTAGGTGGAGAAAACCTTCAAGTACGTTGGAGTCAGTAAGACTTACAGACTCCGCCTTACTTGAAGGTTCCCTACACCTGGGTGCAAAGTAGCAACAACTTAGCTTCTCACCTTTTGTTTCAACTTAAATTCATTCGTGCTACTTTGCTACATTACCTTCTTCCAGTTAATTTTATGCTACTTGCTCTTTAATTTGTGTTGTATTAAAATGTACTTTTAGACTTGAGAATGACCTCAATACATGTCGAAACGTCGTCGATATTTTTTATTAATTCATAAATAAATAAACAATTTAAATGCCGATCTCGGTAGCGTAGTGGCTATGTCACTAGCCTAGCACGCCAGAGGACGTGGGTTCGAATCCCACTGAAGAGCATGGTCGTTTGTGTTTACACAAATTCATTATAGTAGTTAGTCCGCCTTCCATCTTCGTAAAAAAAAAAAACAATTTAAGCCTTTTATACAAATCTCATTCAAATATGTTGTTTGACAAATAGTTTCTTTAATTTTGGAGATAACTGATTTCACAGTGTGAATTTTCAAAGATACCATGTCTCATAACAATTACAATTTTGATAAAATTGAGTATTGATCGGTGATGAAATAACTGTTTTTAAAAGGATTGTCCGATAAGAAAATTTAAGCGGTTATGTTGGATACATTGAAAAATCATTGCCCTTCATACGCAACCGTAAAAAAATGGGTTGTCGAGATGAAGAACAGACGTCACAGATAAACACCGTGTTGAAAAACCCATTTCCGTGTCCACTTTTAAAAATGTTCTATCCGTACATGATATGATTTTGGACAATCGACGAATTGGACTCAAATATGTAGCAAACTATTTCGTACGAACGTATCTTTCATATCGTACATAATGATATGGGTATGGGAAAATTATCTGCCAAATGGATTGCAAGATTCTTGCAATCAAAAACGACTCGTAGGACAACCTCCAAGTTACTTTGCAGTCTTTTTAAAGAAGATTCTTCGAATATTTTAGTTCGTATTTAAACTATGGATGAAACATGGATCCATAATTACGATCCAGAAATAAAAGACTAATCAAAGAAATGCAAACATGCTGGATACCCCCCCGCCCAAATAAATTTCGTGTCAAGAAACCGGCAAGAAAGGTTCCCACATCAACTTTTTGGGATAAGGACGGAATAATTATGTCGAACTACTTAGAAAACGTAAAACGGTGACAGGTGCATATTATTCTATGTTATTAAGGAGGCTTCGAGAAAAAATTGTGGAGAAACGCCGTGGAAAATTGTGCAACAAGTCCTTGATTACGATGCAAATTTATGAATTTGGGTTGAATTAATTGACCCCCCCCCCCTTTAAACAGACTTAGCTCCAATAGAATTTATAGTGTATAAAGTTAAAAGGGGATTACATTGAATAAATAAAAATTAGTTTTGAAATACAGTAATGTTTTCTATGTTAGGCTAAGAACTTATCAATACACCCTTGTAGAAATTCAGATTTAATTTTTAAATTTAAATTAATTTTTATTATTATCAATGGTTTCAGAAAAAAATACATAGCTTATCAGTAAAATGTCTGACCTTGACTCGGTGCAGTAAAATATTTGGCATCAAGTGCCTCATATTTCAGCAATGTACCATTTTATCGACTCTTATATAAATAACTATTTCCTACTCCTACCTGCGACTCTATGCACTCTAAATTGTATTTTTAAGTTAAGAATCAGTGTTTAAAAATATTTTCTGCATTTACTAGTTTAAATGCCCTAATTTAATCTTCTTTCTTGTAGACTGAAGTGTCCGTTTGTAAGCAAATAACCAAAGCAACAATTAAAATATTTATTAAAATTATTTTATATAAATTACATTTATTATTAATAGTTTTATACAGTTAATAACTACAGAGTATATTTAAACGAACAATTTATTTAAAGTTATTATAGAGCTGCAACATACTTAGCGCGCTCCTGTCTGGAGACATGACTGTTGAAGTAGAATTTGAAGATTACTAATCGTACTACAATTTTTAAAAATAAAAAATAATCCGTTCCTTTTGATAATGTTATTAGTTAGAAAGTTTTAATTAATATATTGTAATAAAATCATAGTTACAATGAGAAAAAAAAAATAAACAGGTTTAACATCTATATGTCAAATATTTATCAAAAGTCATACGTTTTCAGTTGGTTTTATATGTGTCAGAAAGTGGAGTGGTGGCCACATCACATTTTTTTTTTAATGTAATTGGATATGAATGTATTCTTCTGCCACGGGTTCAATAACCATATTAAAACATACATGCTCGCCTGCAACAAAAATGTAAAAGAGAATTGCCTGCCAAGATGGCAACCTACTTTTTTTATTTGCTTATTCGATTCAGTATTTTTTTCTGAATTCAATAATATTCACATGTAATGACCAAATTTTACAAAATATTTCATCATTTTTATTTAAATATGCATATACAAAGTTTGCTTATTTGCTTATTTTTTCAACAATTAGTCTTTCCCCGTGAAACGATTTTTTCAATAATTAATTTTTCGAGGCCCCTGTTTGGCGGGGGCTCCTGTTTGGCGGGGGCCCCTGTTTTGCGCGGGCCCCTAGGCATTGCCTATTGGTTAATCCAGCACTGTACATGACCAAGTGTTATAAAATTATGAAAATCGTTTTAAAGTACACATATAATTGTGTGTCTGATAATTAAGAATGTCCATTATTTAAAATTATTAAAAGAAGTCATATTGAATTCGTAGCAAGCTAGATTTATCTTACGTTTTTACAAATTTGTTTCTCAATTAACTATTTGTATACATGAGTAATTGTTATAAAATTCTGAAAATCATTTTAAAATATACATACAATTGTGTGTTTAATAATTAAGAATATCTATTATTTATAATGGTGAGATTTTGGTAAGGGTAAAAACCTAAGGGTTCCGGGATGTATAATAATAAGTATGATAGACATATAGTAAGATAAAATTAATTAGTTATATGAATATATAATGTTTTATATATATGAATGGATAGTGGGTGAGAGACAATAACGATGTCAATGGATATTAATAACGGGAAGAAACGTTAATTAATTAATTTAATTAATTGTAAAATATCACGTTTTTTGCTATTTATACGGGGAGAGGGGGGACAAAGGGCTAACATTCGTACTAAACATTCTATTTTTTGGTACAAATAATAGGAATAATATTCCCGATCGATTTCCTTTGGGGGCAGATTTGACGATCTTACCTGGCTACAGCCTTTTGAGAAAAATTTATTATGGCATTATGACTTATTTATTTAATTATATACATTTATTATCATAAAATTTCAGATTTGAACTATTATTTCTTTATTAATTATACATAATTGTGATATCATATTATTTAATCAATAATTCTGTATATTTCGTCCGTCTATGAATTCTTAGTACATCGGCAACTGATGCATCGTCGTCTGGGAACAACATAGGAAAGCACGCGGTCTATACAACATAATTGTATTTATTGAAAATTTAACTGTTTAATTTTCGAGGGCATGTTAGTTGAAATTGATATTAATAAAATTAAAATAAAATAAAATTTTATTTAATATTATTTTATACTTGATTGAATCCGTCGTCGGCACTAGGTGAAACATTGTAAAAAATAAGGTAAATAATGTAATTCTTTTGTAAACTTATCAGTCTTCTGACGATGGTGTAAAAGCCGAAATCGCGATAAAGAAAAAATATATCAACTGTGAAACTTAGCCAAGTGTTATTATTTACCTTATTATAATATTATTTTGTTATAGTGAACTTGCATCGTATCGAAACAAACACAGATATCGATGATAGTGATGACGATGACAGTGTTGCAGACCCAAACTTGTTTAAATAATATTTTATATTTGCAATTTTGAATTAAAGTATTGAACTAATATATAGCCTTAAATATTATTGCACCTTCCTTAATTAATTAAAGTAATGTTTTATTGTGATACGATTTGAAATACATAGTACAAACTTATTTTTATTTTAATTTGAAATTTTGTTATGGAAAAAGGTAGAATAACTTTTTTCTGGATTTAATAGATCTTAGGTTTTTGTAAAAAAGTTAAATAAAATTGAAATGACGTGTCGACAATAATTTGCACCCGGTTGGTGAGCAGCACACATGGCAGCTAAATATAATTAGTTGCCTTTGCTACAGGAAAAGTAAAAATTCGAGATTGTGTGTAGTAAGCCAGCCTAGAGATATAAACAATAAATCCTGAAACATATACTACTAGTGCTCTAATAAATCTTAATTAATGTATTGAACTACTATACAGGATGTTCCATTTAAGTGCTACACTATTGCTATCTCGCGAAGTATAAGAGATACGAAGTTCGTTAAATTAGCAAATAATTTCTAAATTATATGACTTTTAAAATAAAATTTTTATTAACCAGCGGTTTTCAAAATATGGGATTGGTACAATATACTATTAAATTTATTTTCATAAAATTTCAAGTCTAAACAATTATTATTTTTTAATAAATATAAATAATTGGGATATCAGATTATCTAATCAATAATTCTACATATCATGTTAAGCTATTTTGAAATTTTCAGAATAATTCATTACATAAATTATGCGAAAAACGTTGAACAAATAACTTGTTGACTATGTTTTCCTCTTCCGTAAAATAAATGTAAAAGTTAGGTAACAATAATTTTACATTTTCCAAAATAAACTATAGGCTTAATCACGAATTTCAGAAATTTTATCATATTTATTTTTAGCAAAGACGCAAACCCCGTATAAATTTGTTTCCTTTGGGGACATTACAAATTTATACGGGGTTTGCGTGTAAGATAAATACTTTTGGTGCTGTTTTCAGATTTTTGTTGTTGTTGTGAATAATATAACCGGTAAAGACACATTATATACCATATTTTATTACTGACTCGATACTGTTAGTGAGAATATTTTATTTATTTCATTATTTTGTCATAAATATACCTAAGCGCATTGTGGATATGGCAGTAATAAATGCTTTGATTTTATATCGCTCTATGCATGGTTATAATGCTATCACTTGTTTAGATTTTCGTAGAGCTGTTGTAGTTACTTACATGAAACTCACATCCCGGGCTAAAAGATAAACCAAAGTTGAAGATAGCCTTGAAAATGTTCGTTTTGGTGGTCTGAATCATTTTATGCAATATGATGACGGTATAAAGAAAAACAAATGTATGATTGCAAAAGTAGACCGAAAAGTATCTGCATAAAATGTGACGTTACCCTTTGTGCAAATTGGATTTTACCTTACCATAAAAAGTAATTACTATTTATTGTTCAATATTATAATAAAATAAATATATCATTTATATTTAATAAATAATTTCAAGTATGTGCCCATAGTTTTTATTTATTTAAAAATACATTACCCAACAGGGCCCTGTTTCACGAAAGTTACAATTTACAAAGTCACAATTTCACATTTACAGGTACTTGTAATAACAAGTTCACAAGTATAGGTGTTTCATGAAAAATTTTAACGTCTGTAAAAAAATAGTTACAACTGTAAAAAGTATATAAGTTAGGTTGGGGTACATATAAAGTATTGTCAGTTAAAGATTGTATTTGTAAGAGTGTATGTGATGATATGATGTCATAAAAGAAGGAAGGGAAGATGATTTAGCATCTTGTTTGTAGCTCTCTCAGACGAGAGAATAAAGTAAAAAGTAGAACTTGCAATCAGGTCCACAGGTCCACAGACACCTATAACGTTTAGGCAGTTATCTCCATATCTATATAATGCTCTTCATTCTCTACTGGTGCATCTGTTTTAATTAGTGTTCCATCCACACACCCGATGACCAACGGCATCCGTACTTTGGGCGGTCGAACACATGGTGAAATTTGATATCATTTAATGCAGTACAGACACTTGCTTTTGATATTCCTACAAATCAGCGACACCATGGTACTGACCTCCACTCCACTGCCTAACCAGTGGGGAGCTGCACACAAATAATTGAACTCTTTCTGAAAGTGCCTCACTTCTTGTTGCACGTCGAAGTCTGTGCCCTATGTCTCCAAGAAGTAATTCCATATTCACGGATGACATTCGAAATCTCTCATTGAATTCGTAAATGGTAACAAAATCTAAATTTGTTATCTTAAATGTCGTATGTATAATTCATCATCAGAGGAAGAGTCCCACATACCAAGTTTTATTAATAAACAACACAAGTTTACACGACAGAATAAGAAAATTACATACCTCGTGAGATGGGTGAAAATTATTGTTTATTTTCACCAGTGTAAACTTGTAACTTGTAAAAACGCATATTATTACAAGTGTAGAATTGCAAAATTGTTACCTGTGAATTTGTGAAAATTCACTAGTTATTACAAGTGTTGTAACTATGGTTTGTGAAACACTTGTATCTCCTGTTTTTCACATATTGGTGAAAATTTACTGGTGAATATGTAACTTGTAACTTTCGTGAAACAGGGCCCTGGCAAAGGGGCAGGAAAAACATAAATGTAAATACAGTAATGGTACAACAATACACATATGTCGAAAAGTACAGATTAATAGTTTAATTTTTCACATTATTTAACAATTATGGCTGAATAAAATTGAGTTGGCTTGTGGAGGAAGATATCAATTGCTGAATAACGAAAATTATACAGCTGGCACATACGATTAATGGGCGAAGTAGAAAATACATTGGTTCTAGGAGTAGGGAGATAGCAGATATTGGAATTATGTGTGAAGACAGAAGGAGTATGGAAAGTAAGAAAACTTAAGCAGTTCGGGTCGTCAATATCACCATGAATCAGTTTGTTGAGGTATCGAGTTAATTTCGCGTCTTACAAAAAGACTAGAAAAATTAAACATCTCAAGAAGAGTATTGTAATTAACAAGCACATCTGGGTAAAAATGATTTTAAAAAATATAAATTTAAGAAATTTTTTTTGGATAGATTCAATGTGGTCCTGGTGTGTTTCATAAAAAGGATTCCAAATTAGGGAGCAATACTCAAGTTTCGAACGTACAAAAGAATAGTAGAGAGTAAATATAGCTGAAATGTTCGAGAAGTGACGGGTGTTCCGTATAATGAAACCGAGCATGCGGATAGATTCATTGCAAATATTGTTCACAAGAGTAGTGAATGTTAATTTAGGATCGAAAGTTACATCAAGATTGCGAACAGTGTAACATCGAGAAATTGAAGTTTGTTCAATTGTGTAATTAAATAAAATTGGGATTGGTTTTTTTGAGAAAGACATGATTTTGCATTTTTTTTAGGTTCCATGAGAAATTGTTAGAAGAACACCAAAGGGATAGAGAATCGAGATCATTCTGGAGAAGGTTACAGTCTGCAAGAGTTGAAACTGGTTGGAATATTTTCGTCGGCGAATAAAAGGATGTCACATTTTAAAATACAAGTAATGTCATTGACAAATAAAAGGAATAAAAGTGGCCCCAAATTAGACCCTTGGGGCACCCCAGACGTTGCAATATATGAGGTAGATTTCTGACCAAAGGATTGGACGAAAAGAGTACGATTAGATAGACACGGAGAGAGGAGAGAGATAAGAGATGTTGAGATGGAAAAAGATTGAAGTTTATGAGATGGCATGATCTATTCTATCAAAAGCCTTGGAGAAGTCAGTATAGTGTAGCACGGCGGGCCAAGACTGAACTTTAGGTTGACAAATAAAATACAAACACTATTTAAAAAGGTAAAAAATTATATTTAATTGAAATGGTGAAATGATGAATTGAATAAATAACAAACAAATACAAATTACAAATATTACAGCGACGACAACGTATGAATATGCTTAAAAGTTTCAATTACCAAAAAATATTTAGCAAAATAAAATTACTCAAATTCTACATCTTGTAGAGCACTGCAGACGTCAGAAGACGTCTGCTCTGTTCAACAACCAAAAACTAACTCCCTGTCTTGTGCTAGCCAAACTACCCATCTACCCCACAAGCGGGTACGCGGGGCAGGGAAGGAAACGTTTCTCACAGAACTAGCACAAGCATTCCTTAAAAACTAAAACCTAATCTAGGGTTACCAGGATCTGTAAATCTGTCAACCCCAGATGGCATCTCAAGCCGATATTTCAGAATATTTGCCGCAATAATCTCAAATGACTATTTCTGATAACTGAAAATTCTAACACACAGGTGTGGTAATAAATTGAACTTAAGAACTCCTGTCAAGGCGATTTTCGATGCATTCATGTCCAAACGCAGTTTGAAACTTGATATTTTAAAATCGCTTTGACAGTAAAAACAATAAATCGTATTCTGAATGTTCGCCTTGTTACAATAGACACAGTCAAGTTGACTTTTTGAGTCGAGTACCAAAGAAGCGACATGAGTATAATAGCATAAGTTGCTAACTCTTGACCTTCCAGCCATAAATCCATGTTGGGTTGGAGATATTAAATTTTTTATTTTGCAATATATGCTAGTGTATAGTATACTTTCGAAAATCTTACTGAAATTGGGCAGAACGGCGATAGGTCGGTAGTTGTTAATATTAGAAACATCACCAGATTTATGAATAGAAATAATCCTAGTAACTTTCCACATATCGGGAAAAGTATTAGTGGAAAAGGATAAATTGAAAATGTGAATTAGCGCATTTGAAAGCGGATATGCACAGTCTTTAATCATCAATCTGGGGATGAGATCAGGTCAGCACGTAAGATTAGATTTTAGTTTTTTTTTTATATAGAATTTTAAATATCCTCAAGTGAAACATGATTTAAAGAAATAGTATGTGAAGAAGGATTGACATGACAATTAATAAATTGCCAAAATTTGTTTGGGTTCCCTTTGATAGAAGATTCACACTTCGAAACATAGATTGAATAAGCATTTTTAATATCAGTTTTTAACTTAGAACGTAAAGATTTAAAAGAGTTGGCATAAGACGTATTATTTGGATATTTGTTAGATAGTTTTCTCAAGTGCTCTTTTCTTTTTATGTCAGCTTTAATTTCAGCTGTGAACCAGGGCGGAAAACGTTTCTTAAATGACTGTTGGATTGGGACGCACTGATCAAAAAATGAATATAGAGTGTTCTACAAAAACTCACAAGCAGAATTGACATCCTTAAAATGAGCAAGGACATCCCAATCAAACTGACCAATAGGACAATAAAGTTTTATAAGTACAATAAAATTGTTTTCAGTTTGGAAAATAAATTATGTATATTGAATCGGCCCAGTGATCTATCTATGGATTACCCCTTTTTTGACAAACTACCAGATGAATTTTTGTAAATAAATTTTTACTATTATTTCGATTTATTGTAAACATATGTGCCAAATATTTTTTCAAAAGGAAAAAAAATTGTATTGGGCGTTAATAGATTGTTATGCTACTTAACATTATTGGAAGACACGTTTGTGCTCCAAAAACAAGTAAGGATGATTTATTCGAATTAATTTTAAGTCCATGGTTTTTTTACCCAAAAAAATTATGCAAGATCCTTAATAATTAAGTCTCATCATAGTTAGACGAATCTAATATTTGTAAATCAACAGCGTATGAATGAATTTCACAAAAAGTTAAAGTTTGAGGTAAATCAGCTATATAAATTAAGAAAAATAATGGCCCGAGAATTGAGCCTTGGGGTACACCACCTGTTAAAGAAAACTCAAATAAAATTATTTTTTTAGAATCTTGTACCACATTGACAATGAAAGCTTCTGTTACAGAAATAATTAATACACCAGCGTAGAGCAATGACAGAAATTTTTTAATTAGTAAACTTAGATCAACCATATCAAACGCTTTAGAAAAATCAATTTGAATAAAAAATGAAATTTTAGATTTATCATAGTTGTTTATTAAGTCATCTACTCTTAAGAAGACTAGTATTTGTACTATGAAATTTTCTGAAACCCGACTGATTTATAGGTAATATTTCAGATAGAAATTTTGTAATTTTTATCAGCACAAATTCTTTCCTTTGGTGAAATGCTAATTGGTTTAAGATCATCAAAAGTTAAGGGGTTCGTGTTTTTGGGTAACTGTTTGACTATAGCTGAATTCCATGTCTGGAAAAACACTTTCTAGTATACATGTATTGATTATATGTGTAATGATGTTGCTTATAACAGAAAAACTAATTAAAATCGTTTTTCTGGATATTTCATCCAGACCTATGGCACCTGATTTAAATTTTTTTAATATATTCTCAATGTCAATAGTTATCCACATAACTAAAAGTAAAATAATCTGTATTATTTCCTCGAATTTTATTTGTATTGTAAAAATGTAAGGTGTCTAGATTAATCTGTGTTGCCTCAACTTGGTTTATGAGATGTTGTCCATATTGTTGTGGCTTATATAAATTTTCTTTAAGAAGATTAGCAACGGTTTTATTAACTTCTATGCGATTAAGATTGCGCCACAGAGAACTAGAATTGTGGATATTGTTATTAATACATCAATCTAAAAATGCTGTTTTTTTCTTTTCTAATTGCTGTTAAAATTTCATAATTGTTTATAATATTCCCACTTTGCCTCCGTTTTAAAATTCTTATATTGTGATACCTTATCTCGCTGACGCTTCATAATTTTTATAACTGGAGTTATCCAGGGCTTATATTGTTTAGTAGTGGAAATAGATTTAAAGGGACCATGAGAGTTGAACAGTTTAGTAATTTCATTATTAAGAAATGCATTTTTTTCATTAATATTGTCTATGCTAATAATACGATTTCGTTATTTTTTTAAAAGTTACTATATTTAAAATTAGAAAAATCTTTATAAGTAAAAGTTTTCCTCGGAGAATTTATTTTAGGCAGGTTTAAAACACAATAAATTCTATCATGATCAGAGATCTTACTGCAACATCCCCGTGTAATTCTTGGAAAAGATTAATGTAGTAGAGATGAAATAAATTTTTTCATAGAATGCTGGATACAAAACTGTGGCAAATATTTAATAAATTACTTAACTTTCTGGTACTCACATGGGGATTTAAAATAAACAGACGGTAATACCAATATTTATGTTTCTTCATTTACTATAAAATCAGCATTTTTCCGTTTTCGTTTTTCAACTGAACCTGTCTCTCGAAAGTGGACGTGGATTCGTTTGAATGTTTGTAAACTTGGTTGTCGACGCCTAGGAAATCGCTCAAGGTACATTCTCTTCGCTCTTCTTAGAATCCTAGTTCAGTCACCGATTATTAAAATCATATAAATCAATTCATTTCAAAAATTACTTTACAAAGCACGTAAAAAAGGTTACAAATAAACATATGCTTTATTGTCATTATTTTAAGTTGTTTTACCTTGTTACATTTTGTTTAATTTCGCAAAGCCACCTAGAACATTTGAATAAAAATAATTTCTGATATTTCTTAATTATCTTATTTATTATGTCTTGAATTTTTTCATACAAATTTATGACAAGTAAAACATCTTTGAGAAGAGAAATAAATGGCGGTTTTTATTTTAGTAAAATAATTTTGATTTCCATTTGAAAAATGAAAGTTGATAGTCGTATCATGTAAATCTGACTTTATAAAAAAAGTTTGTACCTCTCATCAAATAGTACCTACCATTAATATAATAAAACTTCTATATGAAAAAAAATTCCTTATAATGAAAAAGTTAAAAGTAATTAATAATTTCAATATTGGCATTGTTTTGTTTTTCGAAAAATCATCATTACTCCTGTAACTTAAGGAATATTTAAATTATACAAAAACTTTTAGCATTTGCTTTACCAAGTTTTGCATTCTATTCTCTTTTTCTAAATGCTCTATTTTTGTACTGAGGTGTTCCAATTTTTTCTTTAAAATCCCGATGTTGTTCCTTTCTCATTTGTTTTAATCATTTTATCCTGTTGCTCTTCGTTTGTACCTTTGTTACTCTTGATTAACGATCGCCTGAGTTTCTTATTTATTCCGAGTAATTCAATAAATTCTTGCTCTCTTCTACGTTTTGGTTCATTTCCAGTATCTTTATCACTTTCCGAATCATTTTTAAGGATTTTTTGCATACCCAACTGGGAGAGACTCAGAGGCTAAATTCCTACCAACGAGTCTGCGATTTCAATTCTTCAATTATTTTTATGTACAGTAGCACTCGTGCCCTACGTGCTAGGCTGGTTGCTTTTGTTACCGCTATTAATGTCTAACTTTAATGATATGTTGTTGCCTACTGTTTATTTAAGGCGTTTGCAGAGTTTGTTATTTTTCAGCTAAGATAGCCTACCCTACAGAGACAGCTGACAAGAGACCGTCACGAATTTTTACTTTCACTTATCAATTATTACTCACTTTTAATTCACAATAATAATTTCGAAACAATACTACTTTCGCAATTATACACACTAAATTATATTCGAAACAAATTAAAATGATTCATTTCTGCAAATTTTTCATACGCCTATATTTTTTTATTTATTTGTTATTGTTCTTTAGATATAAATAACTTCGGTAATGAATCCGTTACGAAAACAAAAAAGTTATGCTAAATTTGTTTATAGTTTTGTTAAAGTATATTCTAATTCAATAATGTAAAACATTCAAATATCAAGAATACATTATATTTTGTTGAAAACTTTTTTTTAGAGACCTATGTTTTGAAGTATAGGTTAAGATAGAGAAATTTCGTGCTTCAGAAAGAGAAAAGTAATTAGTTGTTGGGAGAATTCTGAGAATTTCGGGCTTAAAAAGTTTTTAGTATTTCAGTCATTTATACCGTGTGTCCCACGTAAATGTTGGCATAAGCAATTAACATGTAAAATCAGTTTTTTGTAAATAAAAAGTGTCGGGCAAAAAATAATGCATCCAAATTTTATATCACAATGCTGCCAATATCTCTACATCTTATTTAATGAAGATTATTTTATTTTGATACGCCAATTTAATCTAATTAATAATATAACCTAATATTTCCGCCTACTCTTTTTATTGCTACTGACGTATAGTGCTTGCAATTTGTTTTAAATATTTTATTCTGTCAATACTCTAATTGTTTTCAAATCTCAAATATTTTCCCTTCAAAATATTTTGTTCTAAAAATAACACAAATACGACAACAAACTATTAATCAAAAACAATTCGCTAATAATTATTCACTAATAAGATTTTAATAATTAGTCTGCATTCACTATTTGATATATATACTACTTCCTTAGGTCAGGAATAAACAACCGTTGCTAAAACCTTTTCTTTAATAGAATATATAGTAGTTGTAGTTTTTTAAAAGTACGAAAGTACGAAAATATCTTCTTTAATCCGAATTTATTTGTCGTATGCACCACATCCGCAAAAATATAGTCCATATTTGCTTATAGTGTAAAATTATCCGAAGCGCAAGATAAATTGCTGATACCCGCACTTCAGCAGAACTGGCGTCATCGCCTGATAAATAAGAATTAGTATTTATTTTCAGTAGTAATATAACAAGAGAGTAAGAATAAATTGAAAATAATTTGACAGATCTTTCGAAAACTTGTTGCCAGGCAATAAGTTTGAGAAAAATACTGGAAAATTATTTTCTATTTTTCTATAACCCTGTTTTGGAAACTACCCATTCCACAACTAAAAATTGTTATGGAATCACTAACATTCCATACGCCGGGTATGGAATATTTTCTACGAATCAGAGCCGCATATTAGCGCGATGTATGAAGTATATTGATTCAGTTACTACGGTAACGTCTACTTGTTTTAATTTATTTTTTGAGTTTGACGTTTTCAACAGTTTTATATTTGTATTTTTTGTATAATTTCCAAAATCTTGTTATAGAAAGTATAGTCTAAAACATGTAACAGAATAACATATCCCACACTCGCAAACCGTAGCCCTCATCTTCGGCGCGGACTACAATTTTTTGCTCGCGTGGAATATGTGCCATTCCATTACTTGTTGTAGAATATACTATTCTATAACACTGTTTGGGAAACTAGGCATTCCACAACTAAAAATTGTTATGGAATCACAAACATTCCATACGCTGCGTATGGAATATTTTCGGCGAATCAGAGCCGCATATTAGCGCGATATATCTTGATTCAGTTGCTATGGTTACGTCTGTTTGTTTTTATTTGACTTTTTGAGTAAGACGTTTACAACAGTTTTATATTTGTATTTTTAGTATATTTCCAAAATGTTGTTATATAATAGTATATTCTACAACAAGTAATGGAATGGCACATATTCCAAGCGAGCAAAAAGTTTGTAGTCCGAGCCGAAAGCGAGGGCTGCGGTTTGCGAGTGTGGGATATGCCATTCCGTTACATGTTGTAGACTATACTTTCTATAACAAGATTTTGGAAATTATACAAAAAATACAAATATAAAACTGTTGAAAACGCCAAACTTAAAAAATTAAATTACAACAAACAGACGTAACCATGCATAGTAACTGAATCAAGAAACTTCATATATTGCGCTAATATGTTCTAGAAAGTATATTCTACAACGTAAAACGGAATGGCATATTCCACCCTCGCAAACCGCAGCCCTCATCTTCGGCTCGGACTACAAATTTTTGCTCGTATGGAATATGTGCCATTCCATTATTTGTTGTAGAATATACTATTCAAATTTATCTAACTCTCTAGTTATATTTAATTAGATTATTTTTTTATTTCATCATCAAGCACGGCACTATATCTATCTTTTTTGCTCATTTTTTACTTGCGTTGATAATAACTATCTTATGTTGGTAGCGGGATTTTATCGGGGTAACAGGGTTTTATCAGTATAATACTGTTCCCATTGGTTGAATTTTCAAATGGTTTGCATCATGATTGGTTAAAAACTAGTCGTAGAAATTTATTACTATAATAATAAAAAGATAGGTTAAAACGTTATAGACACGTAACATGCAATGAAGCATTTAATTGGTTTAAGAAACTTCGAAAAATATTCACGTAAAATATAATTACACCATTATTATCACTTATCACATCAAATAAATAAGCTTTTATTATAATTTTTACTGTTTTCTATTTGAAAAAATATAAGTTTGTGTTATATCTGGACTCTGGAGCCACAGAAAAATATATATTTATGTTATTGGTTAGAAAGAAAAATATATGTAGGTATCTTTTTATTTGAAACATTTTTATCAATATGCGAAAGTTTATTTTTAATTATTGGAAATTAAAATAGTCATAAAAAATATCATTTTTTATCAATAACTAGTGACTCATGCATTTTCTGTGGAAAACCAAAACATATTAGATTGGTCTGTAGAAGGGCAACTCTTGTCTAATTTAATCAGTCAAAGCTTTTATAGTTTTCGAAATCCCAATGGTGAGTTAGTAAATTGAAACCTCGATTGAAACATACTGTTTACTGTATATTAATTAACGTTGGAGGAATAATTTCATTCGACTCTAGGGCACATGATAGACATGATATTTGAAATATCTATTCTGTGGTTACACGGAGAAAAATGGATTGCTAAAGGTTTATTGCTAGTAACATTATATTTATTACATAAATATTCATAGTTATAACAGTTATCTTGTATTATTTTTTATATCTAAGGTTGCAATATAAATATTGTTATCGCTGTATTTATACTACATTGTTATTGTAGCTGTTTATGTTGATGATTTTAGCTTATAGACTGCTAAAAATATTATTATTACATTTTTACTTAATATAACTACATAATATAATAAAATAAAATATCTAATATTGTTATAAAATTAACAAATATATGGATGTTTATTGTAACAATATAATATTTTAATATTAAATATCAAATATTGTTCAGACAACCAGCGATTTTTTGGGCGAACTAATGACTTTAGAGAAAAATGTTATATACAAAAAATGACCAGGAAAAGGGACCCTATTTAATAGATATAACAAACAGAAAATTAAACCTGTGGTTCTCAAACGATAGAATAAAATTATATTTTTTTAAACAGTAACTTATATAAATTTTTAGTTCATTAGATAGAAATTTTTTTCTGATTTCTACGATATAAATATTATTTGAGCTTGTATAACAATTATTTTGAGAAAAATGGTATTAAAAATCAGAAATAATTTTCAATATTGAAGTATGCTATGCAATAAACGCAAACAAATGATACAGGTGACAGATAGTTTTGTTACTTACGGTAATAAGTGTTTGCTTTTGTAATTGTATAATTACTTATTAATAAATAATGGCTTTGCAGTTGCAATCATTAAGAAATTTAGACTATTTTAATCTTACTGTTATGTATGGAGAGTGTGGAAGAAATTTAAATTCAACAATACAGAGATTTTTACGGCTTTATTCCCAAAAAGTGCAACCCACTCGTGAATTATTGAGAACAATTTTTCGAAATGCCCAAACTATTGGATCATTTTATAAATTGAAAAGGGAACGTCAACCCGGAATAATTGATGTCGTTAATTCAGTATAGAGAAACTTATTTCCAACAGGATGGAGCTCTAGCACACAATACACAACGTGCCAGTCTAGCACTTTATCAACTTTTTGATGATAGATGGATAGGCAATAATGGTATAATACTTTGGCCTGCTAGATCGCCTCATTTAACTCCATTAGACCTTTTTTCTGGGGCTATTTTAAAAAGTGTTTAGTGTTCCTCCAACAACTAAGGATGAATGTAAAAATAACATTCGTCAAGTAACGAGAGACTTAAATGCTCAATCTATTAGATTTGCTATATCTTCCGAATTGAGAAGAAGAATTGATGTTTGTCTACAAATCAAGGAGGTGTTTTTGAATACAAATTATAAAAAAATTAATACTTTTAAGTGAAAAAATATAAAAAATACCTATGGTTGCATAAATCGTAAATAATTTCCATCATATTGTTATTCTTTTTTATATTATTGCTATTATTTTCTGGTATTTCTTGGTTATGTAGTTTATTTGTTATTATTAATTTCTTAGTAAAACACGTTATTTAAGATAATAATATATAATCGTATTAATAGTTATTTATTTCATAGCCTATTTCAATATTGTAAAATTATTTCTGATTTTTAATACCATTTTGTGTTTAATTTTCTATTTGTTATTTCTGTTAAATGGGCCTTTTTTTCATGGTCATTATATATATATATATATATATATATATAAATATATATATATATATATATATATATTTCTCTAAAGTCATTAGTTCGCCCAAAAAAGCGCTAGTTGTTTTAAAGGAAATATCTTGTATATTAGTATTGCTCTGGGACAGAGTTCGTTGTTCGTTGGGCAGGCGAAAAACCGTCGTACAGTTTATGGCTGGGTGGTTCGTGTCGTGCGTAGTGGTAGTTGCATTTTTTATATTTGTATCAATAGTGCTCAAGGCCTTCGTTAGACATTTGATCGCCAGCGTACAATAAAACATTTGGCGCCTCCTGAATTATGTCCGTAACTTATATTAATTGATGTATTTCCATAAATGTGAATAGATTTATTTATTTTTATAAAACATAAATTTAAATATGGATATCAAACAACATACACACATATTCTTTATTTATAACTTACTTTATTTATATTATATTATAGATAAAAGATTAATGCCCGGTTTTTATAAAAAAATTAAACTCCAGATAAATTTACATCCTTACTGAATTTACATCAAAAAATCCAAATGACATTCAGATATTTGACAGCAATGCTAAGTAATTCGTAAAATTTTTAAATGATGTACATTTATTAAAAACAAATGAATCTATTTTAAAAGTAAACTTAAGTGACAGTTAAATTTCTTTATATTAGACAACTATAGGTTGACATTTTCATCGCTGCTTAACTTTATCTGATGAGCAAACAAAGAATACACATTTAATAAATGGAATTAAAAACAATAAATCAATGAGTATATTTTATTATGTTATAAAGACAACAAAATAAAAAAGAAACAAAAACAACATTTTGTACAATAAAATACACATTATTTATATACAAGATGTTTCCTAAATTCTTCTCAATCGATTAGTTGCTTTATTATTGAAAATTTAAGGAAATGGACAGGAGAGAAATTGTAGCGGCTGAAAAGTTCTGGAAAACTGGTTGAAAAGTTTTAAGCTTCTTTTGTTTTAAAATTATTTTTTTGATAGTATATATATATATATATATATATATATATATATATATATATATATATATATATATATATATATATATATATATATATATATATATAGTCTGATACCCTTTTACCGTTAGGTGTAATTTCAAAAAATGTTTAACGATATTATTTAAAATTATGGAGTTATGATTTTTTTTTCAATAATTAATGTTATATTATTTTAATGTCAAAAACACTATAATTTCAGTGAACTATGATAACAACTGTATAATAACTAAAAAAAAAAGAACATCATGCACTGTATTTATTTTTGTAAAAGTGTTTTTGCATAGTTATCTACAATTTAAAATCGTTAATTTTTGTTTTTGTTAAATTAGGTAAGTAGGTATTTTGTTTTTGTATATTATAAAAATATAATAAGACTGTTATGAAATTTAATAAAACATTGTCTTTCATATATAAACAAATATAGTAAAATATTATATTTTCAATTTTTGTCCTGCACTTTTACCTAGCACTTTTTCTATTTTTTAAAAAATATTTTTGATATGAATATATAACCAATTTTGCTGAATTTTTTTTTCTGATAAATGTCTTATAAAATACAAGTTGATACTCCAAGAATGATGTCACAAGTATATACAATATTTATTGTAGAAATGCTCACGATTAATCAATTTATAGCTACTTTTAATACGGATACAGTTCATTCGCTAGGAGATTTACTTGATATTACTGTGAGAACCAACAGAGAGCAATATGTTTATTCTCACACACAACAAATAAATATCTTTATTTTCTAGCGAATTAACTATGTCCATATAAAAAGTTGATTAATCATGAGTATATTTTGTTGCTGCTGTTACATGAGGTGGAGGTCGTATCGAATCGGATGAATTATTATCACTATTATATGTTTTACTTACCTTACCCCGCTGCTTCCTTGAACGTATGCCGCGCACTCCCGATTACAAATTAAACGAGCAAACAACTTTAACAACTTTATTACACAACTATCGCTAAATAAATATACAGTTAAAATGATATATACAAAATGAAAAATGTAATGAATGAACGGCGACTAGGCTGGTTGACGGCAGGAACCAAAGTGAGAGCTACTCAAGCCTTGTCGCCAGCTAAGTCCCCGTCCGCGGGGTGCAGGGGTAGTATTGTCCAAGAGTCTCGGGCAGGGTGTTGTACATCACATGTACCCCGAGATACCACCGCACATCCGGCCAATGCTAAAAATAACCTAGGGGCTGAAGGCCATCGTCTTCGGCCGACCAGCGGTCAGTTCCGGGAAAGTACAGTCATGTTACACTGCAATAAATATTGTATATATTCGTGACATCATTCTTGATTTGCTATTGCTAACGTTAAAATATATTTATTGCTGAAATTATTTTCTAAATGTATTAATAATAATAATAATACTTTTATTTCGTTAAGAGAATAAAAAAAAAAAAACTCCATACAAAAGAATTGGTAACATTAAAATTATTCATTCATATTTTGTATTCTGCATAATTACATAATTTTCCTTATACATTAAGTGCAAATGCTCTAATTTTTAAACAAATTTAGACAAAATTGAATATATCCAGAATCTTTTCCTTTGATGGCTCAACAAGTATTCTCTATTGGTATTCTCCGAGTGGTCGGTAATATACCTTTTAATGAATTTATTTCTTACTGGATCTTAAATGGGACAAGTATAAAGGAAGTGGTGTAAGTTATTATCATCATATGTATTGTATATACTGCAAGTTTCTTCATACACGAACTTATGACATAAACCGTCTTGAAACAGATAAGGTTTTTTCGCTGGCTATTCGAAGATGACTGTATATTTTTAAAGATTTAAAGGAAACATCTATGGAGTGTAATGTAAGTATGGATGTGGGAATTGTAAGAGGAATTTATTATTCTTTTGCTGTCTTCATTGTAAGTAATGTCGCGAAGTGAAGTAATTGTCTTACAATTATGTTTTTAAAATTAGCTTTAATAAGAAATGTTTGCAGATTTCTAGCCCATTTGAACTTATTTTGTTTTTCTATGGGGATGACAGATACTGGCTTATTGTTTAAAGTGAGTAACATGCAACAAGATTTTACATATTCCTCAGACAAAAGTAATATTTTGTGCCAGGAGCGTAGAGCTTTTAGCAATTGTTACTTCAATACTTCTTGTTGCTATTTATTTTCTAATAAAGTAAGTTGGTGTAGATTTTTGCAAGCTAAAAACAGAACAGAACTGCGTTCGTTCTTTCTCAATAATTATGGTTTGAAATTAACTCCATACTTCAGCACCGTATTAATATGAAATAAATTGTGAAAATCTAAGGTTAAGAATAATATAAAATGCCAGACACAGAAGCTGTAAAGACGGGCTGGGTCTACGAGCTCGCTAAAGAGGCCCTCCAGGAGGAACTCCGACGCTTCGGCCTGGACGCCGAGGGTACCGTGCTCGATCTCCGCCAACGCGTGGTCAGCTTTATTAAGCTAGCGACCACCGCCACACCGCCTGCAGCCCCGCCGACCGACATAGAGAGCGCAGAAATGACTCGTCCTTCTGTCCAGATCTGCTAAACGGTCCGCAAGTGGAACGTCCAGTATGAAGGGAAGACGGATCCCATCATGTTACTGGAACGGCTAGCTGAGCTCCAGCTCAGTTACGGCCTCACCGGGGAACAACTTCTCACCGCTCTATCCGAATTACTGCGCGGTAACGCCGTCTTGTGGTACCGCAACACCAAGGACCGCTTCCACACCTGGGAGAAATTCGTGCAGGAGTTCTTCGCATAGTTCATCCCCAACATGCGCTATCAGCTCAAGGAGAAGATAGCGCGACGCACCCACCAGGTAGGAGAGACGGGCCAAGATTACGTCACGGTGTTGCAGACGCTGATGCGGCGACACGGCGGGTACAGTCCAGAACAGCAACTACACCGGCTGTACCGTAACTTGCGGCCCGAGTATCGGCAACGTATCCGCCGTCAAGACTATCCCACCATTCCGGCACTGCTCACCGAGATTCGTTAGGTGGAAGAACTCCTGCTGAAGGCACAGGCCCGTCCACGCCCAGTATCGTCAGTCGACGCGCGCGCTCGTCTTTCTGCCGGACACGCTCTGGGTAATCACCTCCCACGCGCCTGCTGGCGATGCGGCCAGGGAGGCCACGTCCGTCGCGATTGCCGGAACCCACCGAGGCTCTTCTGCTCGTGCTGTTTACGAGACGGCGTCATGTCCCGAGACTGCCGGTGCGCGGGTCAGCTCAGCCGGTTCCACACTACTCAGTAGTGCCCGCCGTCCACCAAGGCGACAACGGCCGCATCCAAATCACGGAGACCGTGAAGGGACACTCGACCGCGGCCCTCGTCGATACCGGATCCACGCTGTCGTACATCGACGGTGCCACCGCCGCCCAGTTAAGGAGCTAGGAATAACGCCAGCACCACCAGCCGTCCGGTACGCGCGGATGGCCAACGGACAGGCAGCCCCGATCACAGGACAGTAACACGTCACCGCTTGGATCCAAGGGACAGCCCGGAAACTTCTTCTTCTCTGTAACCCCACCCTAAACCTGCCGATGATTTTGGGCATGGATGTAGTCCAAACCTTCCACATGACCATCCACGCCGGCGCCCACCGTGTCCAATGTGTGGTGGCCACCGAAGTGACCGTACCGTTACAGCCGATCACCATCCCGTCCAGAGGAATACTGGCCATCGATGCTCTCCTACGTGAGGAACTGCCCCAATTTGAGAGGTTGCGAGGGACCACTCCCTTGGTCAATCACCACAACCGCCTGAAAGACCGCACGCCTCTCAAACAGCGGTACCAGCCACGAAACCCAAAGATCTAGGCCATCATCAATGAGGAGGTGGACCAGATGTTGGAGGGGGACATCATCGAGCCCTCACGCAGCGCCTGGAGCACACCCGGCGTGATCGTCTGGAAAAAAGATGGGAAGCTACGCTTCTGCATCAACTTCCGCCGACTGAACACCCTGGATCTGAAACAGGGCTACTGGCAAATACCGCTAACAGAGGAGAGCAAGCCGCTCACCGCCTTTACCGTACCTGGCCGGGGGCTGTTTCAGTTTAAAGTCATGCCCTTTGGACTCCATGCCGCGCCCGCCACTTTCCAGCGCCTCCTAGATACCGTCATCGGCCGCATTATGGTACAGTCAGTTCGTCCACGGCTTCTCGCGGCTCGCGCGGCCACTGACGGCGCTGCTCCAGAAGGCAGT
Source organism: Poecilus cupreus (assembly GCA_963942605.1). Taxonomy (NCBI): domain Eukaryota; kingdom Metazoa; phylum Arthropoda; class Insecta; order Coleoptera; family Carabidae; genus Poecilus; species Poecilus cupreus. The sequence goes on along the minus strand of OZ012720.1, from coordinate 18,512,096 downwards.
GAAGTGGACCTGGAGCAAACCACAGGAAAAGGCTTTCCAGGCCCTGAAACGCGCACTGACCAGCGCCTCCACCATCGATTGACCTCTAGCGGCACTCGGGATCCGCCACCTTCAGCCGCCGCCGTATTTACCACAGTGCAATCCCGTGGAGCGCGTCTACCGAGTGCTGAAACCATGATCGCATATTACTGCCAGGAAAACCTGGGACGAGCACCTGCCGGAGCTGACGATGGCGATCAACACCAGTAAGCACGAGTCCACCGGCCACACGGCCGCCTTCCTCAACTACGGCCCGGACTGTACCATAAGGTAGGCCACAAGAACCCCAAAGCGCCCCACGACACCGTCCACATTCCCGAAGAGCTGAAGGCCCGGCTAGACAAGCTAGCAGACCTCCGGGAGTTCGCCAAGCTACACTTGGCACACGCCTCCCAGCAACAGTGCCGCCACTACAACCTGCGGCACCGGGCGTGGCAGTCCAAGATCGGCGAGACGGAAATGCGGCGCGACCATCCTCTGTCCTCCGGCCCCTGGACCGTATCCAAGCGGCATTCCGCAAACGTGGTGGACTTGCGCGGCGCTCGCGGCCAAACCCTGAAGAACATTCACGTGAAAGACCTCAAAGCCGTTCCTGCGGCGGACCCTTTGTTTCTGTGTTCTAAGTATGGAAGCCGCACCGTGGATCCGCTGTCCAACTCGTGCCGCTGCCAGGAACCGGACGAGTGAAGCGGCGCCGTCCCAACATCTGGCCGGTCATCCACGTCCTGGGGAGCCGGCTGATCCGCCCAGCCGCCACTGCACCACCAGGCCCCGCCGTCACCGTTCAGCAGGCGATATCCTGGGAACCTGGCGACACCGATGAGGTCCTGAGGAGGGCCTTGGTCTCCAGGTTCGGCCCGTTCCCGGCGCAGTTGAGCGCACTGCCCGAAGGCGATACCATTGACCTCATCACGTCGCCCAGGGAGGAAGCAAATGCCAAAGAAAATAGTGCATCACAGTATAAACTTTAGAAGGTGGTGGTTTATTTATGGACAATATTGTGGAGATGAACATTTTAAATAAATTTTAGTGAAGTATTTAGGTTTTAGTGACATTTTAATATTAATATTTAAGTAAATTATAATTGTATTATGGTATTGGATTTGTATGTGTTTTTTATTTATGAAATTGTGCCCGTCGGAGAAAATTTCTCAAAGAATAGAGGAATGTAACAAGTCTTAAGTCAGCATATTATAGTTAACGCAATGATTAAGTAAGTAGGTCAGCTATTGTTTATTTGTGACACTTATTTTGCTGACTTAGGACTTGTACAAATATATATAAGGTTACTATGTAAGGAAGTAAGTACAGTAGAAGATAGTAAGCTGTATAGTACGTTGATTATCGTTCAATAAAGAATATGTAAGTAGCCGACGGATAGAAGTTTTATTTCTGCTGACTCCCAGTCTCGACAGGACCCCTTTTTATAATGTACCCTCGTTTAAGGGGGTTACAATATCGTCCGACACCGAGGACGACGCGGTGAAGGCCCCGTCCACGGCCGGAGGCATCCGGGTAGCACCAGCCGCCACCACTGGGTCTACCGTCCCCAACAGCCTGCTGGAAGTCGAGCGCGAGCTACTAGAGCTCTTGCGCCCAACCGCCCCGTGCTGCCGTCCAGGGCCCGTATTCTCGACCCTTCGTAATGGTCAAGGTTATACGCTTTCGTACGCATAGCGAATGAAATCCGTAAAACGGTATTCTCGATTCTTCGTTTCAATACGAATTCGTGCAATTGTGTTCGTATTGAAAACGAATGGGTATACCCATTCATCATAACGGATTTTAAGATTATTTGTAATATGTACTTCGTGGAACAAAGTGAAATCGTGAAATAGTCAGTAACATTTGTAAGAATTGTTGCAATTTTAAATTAAAATGGACGAAGTAGTAAATTTATTGTTAATTGAAGAGTTAGAAAATACAGAATTTGTTAAAGAGGTAGACCACATGAATATTGAAAACCCTGTAGATATATTAAATTATTAACAAATACAACAGGGGTTCTCAAAGTGTGTGCCGCGCCGCCCTGGGGCGCCGCGACGCACTCCGGCGATCGCGGGCAGATAGTGCTCTGGAATCTTCTAGATTGAGCATTTTGAAACGGCTTAGAAACTAATGGAACTTTATATTTGTACTAGAACCGTTCCCGTAGTTTATAGAATTTTCTAGAAAGATATTGAATATTGTCGAAGCACACACAATATTCTAGAAAAGCATGGAACTTTAATGAAGTTTATAGAACTTTCTTGTAGGTTAAATAGCATGCTATCGGACATTGATGAAAATTCGCGATAGATCTATGAATGTGGGGCGGCTAGTATAAATGCAGCACTCTTTGTTATCATTTGCGTCAACCTATCGAAGTCGAATTTTTAGCTGTAGCTCTAATAAAAAGCAAATATCGCTGAAAAATCGCTGTGGAACGAGAAATGAGAGTGGCAGTGCCAAACCTTATTCTGCGCTTTGAAAAAATATATGGCGTCAGTAAGCACATTAACTTACTTATTTTTTATTTTTAGTTTCATGATTAATTGAATTTTAATAAATGTGAGGTTTTCCTTTTAAGAGTTGTTTTACTTATTTTAACTGGGCATCTTTAAAAGAAAAAGATGCACAAAATTTACAGCTTAATAATTTTGGGTTTGCATTCATGAATTTTATTAGTGTTGTTCTTTGTTTTTCTGAAATTTTTGCGTTATTTGTTTCCATTTTTGTAATTTCATACAAACTAGAAATCACACAATTGACAATAACAGGGATTTGAAAATGACCGGATTGAAATGTCAAAATAATTGTGAAGCCTGAAATAAGCAGAACTATCCATGCGACGTTGCCAACTATTATCGTTCGTGCGTTGCGACTCGCGAAGCGAAGGGTAGTCGAGAATATGCTTCAAGCCATATACATAAAATGTATATGCTTCAAGCATACTGTTCGTATTGCATTATTCGTTTCGCATTCGTATTCGTACGAATGCGAACGAAGTCGAGAATTGAGCCCCCAGATGACGATGCCTGGCTGTAGTCCGTGCGGCTCCGCAACGCCAGGACGGATCGGCGCATCAAGATCCTGCGGACACCGGGTCTCCATCCTATATTGCAAGTTTTAGTGTTGACTGTAGCAAATATGTCATCGACGTATCGCACCCAAACTCTAGGAAAATCTGTTATTATTTTTAAAATTGATTTTAAAGTAACTCATAAATAAGTTTGCCAAAAATGGAGATAAACTATTACCCATAGCCGTACCTTAAGTTTTTTGGTAAAATTTATTATTAATTTGAAAATAATTCTGATCCATACAAATGTAGGTTAATTTTGAATACTCTTCTACTTTAACAGACTCTATGTTATTGTTTTCCAAAAATAATTTCAAGAATTCTAAGATTTGTGGAATGGGTATACTAGGGAAAAAACGCTAACGGTTTTTAATTCTATTAATAAATTGAATTGAGTTATCGACCGCGAAAGTTTCATGTTGAACCGGAAAATTTTTAAATTTATTAAAAAGCCATTTAGATAGTAAATCGGTTGGTGAATTCATACCCGAAATTATAGTTCGCATTGAATTACCAGGTTTATGTATTTTAGGGAGGCAGTACATTTTAGGCATAGCAAGGTTTGAAACATTTTATATTTTAACTGCTTAGAAATTAAATTAAAACATTCTTTAATTGTATTTTCACACGACGATATCATTTTATTTAAGGGTAACTCGTATACATTGTTTTTATTCTCTTTTTGAGTTATTATATATCCGAAGATATTCGTTTGAGAAGTTATGTTTCTTGCAGTTCTTTAAGTTTTTCCTGATTAACTTTTTAAGAGCATTACATTTTCCATTGAACCATCGTTTTTATTAATCTTGTTTGTATTATTATGGTATATTTTATACTTATTTATAATTCCTATTTCTTTGGAAACCATTTCTATTCCTTTTTTTATACAATGATACATTTCTGAAGAATTTAGTTTAAAGATATCGCAATGTTTTGTAAATTACTTTTGAACTCTTCGACTTTTATGGGGTCCCAACAAGTCTTAGAAATTACTGTACTTGTTCGAACTCCAGATTCTCCAGTATTGTTTTTGATACAGCTAAATTTCAAAGAGCATATAAGATGATCAGAAATGACTATCTCTTTGATGGTTGTAAAGTCATATAAGAATTGTAGCTCAAAGATATCAGTCCATATTAAGTCTATTGTACTCTTACCAACTACCCCAACGTAAGTAAAATTAGCAAGGCTATCACTGTAAGATAAAAAATAAAATTTTCTTGTTCCATAATTTCTAGTAGTAATTAACATTTTTTATTTATGGTGGTATCGTGTGCATATCTTTTAGCACTCCAGTTGCTATTTTTGGTAAGCCTTTGTAGATTTGGTTTAGTTCACCAATGCGAGCATTGTAGCCTCCGCCAAGTATATACGAATGATTAGGATATTGTTGAAAAATATTTTTTTAAATTTTCTGAAAAAAGTTCTATTAGAGTTAACAAAATCGTATGAGCGAAAAAATAGGTTGTTCCAAGAATAAAGGTAAATGCGAAATTTGAGAAATACCTGACCTGTTCAAAAGTGAATAAAGAGAAAATTATTATGCCGCCAATTGCTCTACCTGTGCTGGAATTTTTACTGCTTTTTGTTCATATATATTATATCTAGAAATGCAGGGTTTTCTTTTATTTCAAAATATATCCAAATTTCGGTTAAACACATGACTTCATGTTGCAACAATATATTTTCTTCTTTGGTATTTAAATTGTATAAATTATTAAAGCCTTGCACATTCCAGAATAATATTTTGTTAAATTGGTATTGGAATTTACTTTGCTGTGCTTTGGAGTGCTCTCAGATCTAAGCCTAGTTTGAACTTGTACATTTCTATCCAGGGGTCCAGTTTTAATGTTTTTTTTTTTTTTTTTTTTGTTTATTTGACTCTTCCTTTTTGCTGGAATTGACTTAAAGTTAAGTTCTTTGGGTTGTTCTAATTCAGGATTATACTGTGAGTTATTTGCAGTTTGATCATTCTGCAAGTTATTCAGTGCGTCTAAATATATTGATAATCGTTTAGTACTCGAAAAGGCATACTCTTCATTTTAATTTTATCCATTATGTACGTTTCCATTATCTAAATCTTGGGCTGTATATTTTTCTCCTTTTATGAATAGCACATTATGTATTAGAGATGTTTTATATCCTTCTTTTCTTGCTTTATTGAAGTGCGGTTTTAGTATATTTCTTTCTTCAAATACTTTGTGAGAGTAATCTTCAGCTATGAATGTATTTTTATTTTTTTGAAGTTTAGCATTTTGAAGGATATTTTTCTTAACCTTTTTAGAATTAATTTCCACTAATACTGGCCGTGTTTTGTTGTTTGTTCGCTTCCCTATTCTTCATTAGCTGTAATATTCGATATATTCATGGTATTTTTACTAATTTAAAAATTATGTCTTCCAAGTTTTCTTCTTTGTTTTCTTTTAGACCAAAAAATATTAAGTTCTTTGAACGTAATTTCATTTCTAAATTTTCAATTTGTTCATCCCTTGATTTTAGTTTTTCCTCATACTTATCGAATTTAATTTTAGTCTCCTCTTTGAAGTTATGGAGTGATGTATTTAGCATATCTAATGAGTACCTACTGTAATTTAACAATTTTATTAGATACTGGTCCTATTATATCTTTAATTTCTTCAATAGAAACCATATTATTCCTTTTTCGCAAGAAATATTTATTCTACTATAATTGAGAACACTGTTTCTCTTTACTTAAACTTGACGCGGCGAGCTCAACCTGCGTGTTGAGTCGGTGATGAAGTTACCTTCCAAAAATTTTTAGATTCACAAATTCACTGATTTTACGGAACAATAAAGACTTTAACTAAGAACTTTTTTAATATTTATAAAAGTGATAATTTAATGTAAAACACATTTTTAAATAATAATAACAGCAAAATTATTAAATTATATACTAGCAATTTTATCACACAACTTAACTTGACGACATGATTGTTACCCTTATATACTAAATATATTAGATTGATACCATAAATATATATAATAACCAACTTTTATTATAGGAAGAATAATATTCCATTGCTGCTACTAACTCACTAAGATTGCTTATACAACACTTAAATATTAATTTAGTAAATGAATTTGTTGTTGTCATACATGTAATGAATTGTTATTTACCAACAATATTTGTATTGCTACTTTAACTAACAAAAGTGCTGTAACTATATGTTCGATAAATTAATGTTACGATATGCATCTTTATTGTTATAATAAGCATACATTTTTCTCCGTGTAGGGTATGGATGTTCAAATATATTAATCTTAATTTTATTAGATACAATAGCTGTAGTGTCTCCGTGCACTTTATACAATAGCAAAAAAAAATTTTTTCCTATCTATAAATATTTGACTTAAAAAAAAATATTTTCAATGTAATTAAAACTACCAATAGTAAATTTATAATGAGTTGTTTATTTCTAATTTATCGTATAAAAATAATAAAACATTTAATTTTTATTACAAATAAATTGTTATCTCTGACCTGCAGATAGAATTAGGTTACAACCATAATAAACATGCAGTTACTTAAACGGTATCTGTTCAGAAGTAGAATTTAGATTATTCAATTATTAAAAGTGTAAAAGAAAATTGATAATATTATTTCTTGTAATTTTACTTATATTTTAACAATACAATTTAAATTAAATTATACGTATTTATTCAATTCACAGACAAAAATTAAGAATTTAAATCTGGTACGCCTACATTGTTCCCTTGACCTTAATTAGAATATAAATGTGCACTACGTATTATTGAAATTAATTGTGCACTCCAAATTTTCTGATCTATGGAACTACGAAGAATTGAAACAGAAACTATAAAAATTATACGCGTATCTGTTAAAATGAAAGCAAATTTTAATATATTAATAGTATCTACAAATTTTTTTTCTATGCTAATTATTCTAATAACAGTATAATATTTAAACTTGTGTGCGTAAACTGTCAGTTGTGGGATTCGATATGAGAATATTATTATCTGCATCCCGATACGTTACCACGGAGTTATTCACCCCAAATATTAAATGAAACTACATATTTCTAAATCTGACAAAAACATTACAGTGTAAGTTGTAGGTTTACTATACTGTCGGAAGTATAGCAAATTATTTCTATGGTGATTACAATATATAAGTTAACCTAAAAAAACAAACAAACTATATTATACGTTTCTTTCTTTCTAAATTTTTTTCCATCCATTCTTTCTCTGTTCCTTGGTCATTTAATAAGTAGATTTCATTTCTTCTTTCTCTTTCCGTCGCTCTGCAATACTGTCTTAATTGTTCTAAAGATTCCTCTTCTCTACCACTTAATCTACATCTCTTTTCTTCTGCTGACAACCAGTACATGTTACTTCTTTCCTCATTGTCATATCTGAAATGTGCTATTGTAGTGACATTTATAACTTTTAATAAATATCTTGGAATATGTAGTGTCTGCATATTCTTGTATCGTGGGTTATATTTCGTTCCTTGTTCTTGTTTTTGTACGGTCTTGTCTCTGTTTTTCAATGTTTCTATTACAGTTTCTTCATTTTGTCTCTTTCTCTATATTTCTAAGACTGACAATCCATTTCTTTCATAATATGCTTTTCTAGTTGTTCCCGATTTCGTGAGTTTGGATTTTTTTGTTCATTTGAACGTTTTATTGATTTCCAGCATTCCTGTAGTAATGTGTTCTCTCACTTTTTCTTCATACTTAACGGCTCTATTTCCTGTTTCTATTCTCAGTTTATCTATTTTCATTTCTTCCAGTACAGTATAGCTAGGAGTACATTTAGCTAACCCCAATATCCATTTTATGTATTTGATTTGAATGTCTTCGATTATTTGTTTCTCTTCCCATCCGTATATCTTCGCACCATACATCAGAATACTTTTGACTATACTTTCGAACATCATTCACCTTACTCTAATATTCTTTTTAAATTTTCTTTCTCCGATACTCAATACTTGTTTTGTTGCTATTAATGCCTTTTTCTTTATTTTCTCCAGATGTTTATTGTAATAATTATTTCTTTGGAATGTGAACCCTAAATAGGTAAATTCTTTTACTTCTTCTATTTACTGTCCGTCCCATTTAAATACTTCTTTTGTCTCTCTTTCTCCTCCTTTCTTGAATTTCATTTCTTTTGACTTCTCTACATTGAGCGTTAGTTTTTTTCCTTTTTATATATTGTTGTAGTCGTCTGAACATTGCTTTCATTCCTTTTGCATCTTTTGCTACCACTGATACGTCATCAGCAATTGCCAGTGACCAGATTTTCTTCTTCCCTATGACTATGCCCCCTGTTTGTTCCTTACTTAAATATTCCTTCATGTCTGCTATATACGAAGCATACAGCGTGGGGCTTAAAGGGCAGCCTCGACGTAATCCTTTATCCGTCCAGAACTCTTCCGAATTTTCATTGTTCACTTTAACAATGGAGATTGTTTCCCTAAATATACTTTCTATATTTGTTAGCAACTGCTTATCTATGTTCATTTTACTTAAAACTTGATATTATTGCTTACGATCTACATTAAATTTTTAATCAACAATGTGAACAGTTTCGCTCTTTCTTTTAGTTATTCGTAATTCGTATAGCAAATAATAAACAGGTTCTAAATCTATAAATGGCAAATAATACAAAAATGTATTACACACTATATTATGACAACGAATGAAATAATTAGTTTAAATTTATATTACACTCCAGAAATATAAGCGATTAAATATATAATGAAGCTTTCAGTTTCTTTTAGTATGTTGAACAAGAAGAGTACTTATATGTGTTTTATTTTATTCTTTGACGAGACGATAGAGAACTGCAATGATTCCGGTTGATGACCAGCCACCGAACTCTTATCAGCTCTCAATTTTAACGTCCATGATCAATGTATAAAATTTAGATATTGTATTGTCATTAGAATCTGATGTGGCCACCACCTAATTTCTAGAAAATTGTAATTTATAAATGGTACAAATTATAGAAAAATGTGTAAAATAAATATTTGAAACCAATAAAATTCTACATCTTTTTTAATATAACGAAATTTACTTTAACTCAATTATTTACTAAGATATATCAAAAAAACTTGGCAAGTCTTCAAGTAAACTACCACTTGATTGATAGATTTCAACTAAAATCTAATAAGATCGTAAACTCGACATTCAAATTTTAGATGATATTTTCATTAGGTTTTTGAGTCGCACGTGCAAGACGGCGGTGTATTTTTCACTTTCCGTCGTGGATTGTGCGTTATTGCCCCACCATAATAGCATCTGATCAATACTTACATCATATATGTACATTAAAAGTATATCTAAATGCTAATCACAAAATTTACATAGATTTTAGGATTATTTACATTCTACATGCAACAATTTGTATTACTGTAAACATCATTTACGAAAATAGTCAACCAAACTGGCAGTGCCTATGCATGGAATTTTCGCCGCGAATAAAAATTTTCGTAGTCTTACTTTTATTAAATAATTAAGATCAAAATTTTAAATTCTAGTTCATTGCAAGTTTTCAACTTTAATTACTCCATTCAGTTATAACAATAATTCTATTATTGACAAATATACAAATATTCCACCATACATTATTATTTGTAAGTAAATATTTATTTATTTTCTGAAAATATAACTAGTATATAGTCCACAATTTGAGAACAGCCGTATTCAAGGGTTTGATAACGATGAAAAAACCAGACGCAAAAAAAAATTTAGCCGACACAAAATACCTAACAGAACCGTTTCCTGTTTATTATAAAAGTATGGACAATATTCAAATCACTTTTGATGCAAGACAACCTATTTGGGTCATGAACATGAAGAAAGCCATCGCAAGTGCTTTTTATGTTGATATTACTACTGGAGATGGTTTTGAAGGTGTTGAAGTAAGTAAATAATTGTTACTATATTTGATATTTTGCCGTAAATATATAAATTTAATAAGAAGACTCGTATTTGCTCGTATACTGTAAACAAACAATAATAAACATTTCATTTTCAATTTATATTTACTACAAACTTTGTCCGCGATGTGATGACCGTTACGTCATTAGTTTCTGAAAAAATAATAGGCTCTTCAAATAATTTTTTTTATTTTATTTTTCGAAAATAGAGGTTAATGTATGAATATTTTTTCGTATTTACATCAATATTGTAATATAATTAAGCCAGTAATGAATTACTAAAGATTCTAAATTGAACCGTGTGACGACATAGTGACTAATGATAGAACAGCGCCTCCCGTGTAGAATTGCAGAACTACTCAATTTAACTATTGAACAAGTTGATACAAGACAGCTGTACGTTGTGAATTGTTTGGTATTTGATTAATAATTTGAATCCTTGTTGCTGTTGTTTTCACAAAGCAATACTTTATAACCATAATTTAAAGATTTCAACAGATAATCTCAATAACATAACTGACAGCTGACTGACAGATCACAACACTCAACGTCAGGGTTATGCGTGCGCAATCTCTATCTGTCATTCATTTCCTTAAAAAAGCGAGTAATGACGATTTTTTGAAAAATAAAAAAACTACGAACTGGCGCTCCAAATAAAAAATTTGAACTAAGAAAAGTTGCTTGTTTCAATGAGTTCTAACTGCCATTTTCGGGTATTATAATTTAGTATTAACACCCTGTACACTAAGAGAATATATATATATCTAATAAAAATGAGGACAGTTCAACACTCTTTTAAATATTAATAACTAAATTTTATAGAGGTATATATTAACTACTAATAAAACACATGTTTCGTTGCAAATAGATAAATTATAATGCATAAGAAACTAGATTATATTAATCAATAACTTTTTTAGTAGCTGATAAATATGTATTTGTTATTTCCAATAACTGTTTTTTATTTGTTATAAAGAGTTTGTTTCTTAAAATTCAAATATTGACAAAAAATATATACATATTTTTCAATTCCTGTTAAAAGATAGCTTTTAGAGTCTATAATGACTCATTGTACGTATTCGCCTAGATTCCACTTATGTAATGTTTCTGTAACAAATGTATCGCACATTTTGATGAAGTAAATATTGTTACATGTACAACGTAAACATACACAACACCGAACACAATGCAACACTGACTATCCAACAGTCAAAATCAATCGACTTCTGCAAGGCGCAGTGTGCAATTATTAACAGGAATGATCTGGCTCTTAAAAATCAAATATTACCCAATATAAAACAGTTTATTAACCATTAATAGCTACGTTTTAACGTATAATATACTTACATTACCAGTCAAAAAACTTGATAATATGTATTAATAAAATTATACTTCCTTTATGTAAATATATATATTTCCTTGTTATAAATTTGGTTAGTAATTATAAATATAAAGGCAATGATAGAAAATATTAGATTTTTATGTGTTATTGTTAATGTTATTTATAAATACAAATTACTTGTATATAAATTTCTTATTAATAGCTACTACATAAAATATTAATTTTTAAAAATAGTTTGTACACGTTAATAAAACTACCGCTATAAAAACAATTTTATTCCATGTAATATTTACTTTATAAATATAAATACTTGTCCTTTTTTATTGAAATTTTGTCTATAAAACTAGTTTTATAAACCATTTCTCTCAGTGTAATGTGAGCATTAAATGCCAGTTTTTCATCAAATAACACGTCAAGATCAGACGGTCTAGATTTGCATTTTGCAATTGATACAAGCAGGTGTAAGCATGATTTTTACAAAGTAGGTACAAAGAAGCTTATCTGTTTGCACTTACTATAGTTCAAAAATAACTTTCTAGACCAAGCCATTAAACTTTCTTTATCTCTTTGTAAAAGTATAGTTATTTTGACAGTTAAAAAGGTTGAAAATATTCTAATCATCAGCACAAAGTCAACAAAATCATTTATAAATAAAATAAACAATAAAGGACAGAGATTAGGATATAAATATTAAATATATTATAAAGATTGTTGCAATATTATTTTCTTAATTAATTTACATTACATTATACAAAATCTGACATAAATAGCACATAACCTTCCGGCTTAACCAAAAAATTAAAATAATATTTTTTCTTTGCTGATTGACATTAAAACTGCGATTTTTGACAGCTTTCAGTAAGTTGTCACTTTTACTGCCTAACCTAGGCAGTAAAATTATTTTAAAATAGCAACCGATCAACAAACTCATAGTAACCATAAAAATATGCATAATAACCGTTCAATAAACGCACGGCAACGTAATTTGATAGCGACAAATATGTATTAAAAATAATCACTAAATTAATATGAATTCCAAATCGGCAAAAAATAATGTGTTCAGCACGGCACCAAACACATATTTACTGCTTCGGCAGCATTCATTGACGAAGTAAAGCTGCTGTAAATCGGAAATTTGATATCTAGTTAAACAAATAACTAATTAAGGATGCAAAATAGAATAAAATTGCAATAAACATTAGAACTGATATTATTTTACATCTAAATATCCAATAACATTTTCAACTTCCATATTTATAATTTAGATGTGTATATTTAGTGCTGAAACTACAGATTTTTGTATTTATATTCAATAGGTACTTGATATTTCGAATATTGCGAAATTCAGATAAATTCCTTTAAAGACAAAAAATAATTTATTGCATTACGTGTGAAGAAATTAAGAATTTCGCTCACGCATGTTTTAGTTTTGAACACGAGGCGCGAGCCGAGTGGGCAAAGTCACATAAGTGAGCGAATTCGTTTCTTCAGGAGTGTTGTATAGCGCTTTGTTCAATGCTGCTATTGTAAGTACGCGCCCCCATTCTTATGGTCCACATACTCAATGTTACAAATCAGTCAATTTGGTAATGACAGGTGAGTGACACCTGTCATTACCCACCCGTTGCCATAGAAATGAATTGAGTGGACAAAACAGAAGGTTTCGAATTCCGTAAGAAACAACGAGTTTCATAACAAAATCATTTTCCACTTAGTCTTAAAACTATCAAAATTTGTATTCATTATTCGCAGATCCCTTTGACAAAATTAATGGTGGCCAAGGGCAATGTTGCCACCAGGCCAGATTTCACCCGGACTCGCCGGTTTTAAGGTTCTTGGTTGGTCAGTTATTAATTTGTACGGTTTTCATTCATTAATTATGCATTTAAAAAAATATTTAATGCATATTATTAACGGATGACTTAAACTTGACACTGATATGAAGCTAGCTGACGAAAGTAACGAAAAATATTTGTTTAAAGCAGTAAATGAAAAATAATTTGATATCTATTGTATTTATTATATCTATTATTTATTTTCATATATCGGGGCTAGTATGGTTGTTAATGTGTGACATACATAGTGCAATACACATGGTATTTGAAGCGTTTACATTTTTATTTTATTTCTATGTATTTGTATACATTTGATATTATATCTTGTTTTCTTTATTATTACCTAGTATGTAATTACTTATGCAATTGATAAAAGTGATTGTAATACATAAAAAAACTTATTCTAATAATAGAAACTTATTATCGTTTTTTTTTTACTCGAATGTCCGGGTCAACAATTTTCCAAATATGGCATCCACAAATTTGGGAAAGAAAGTTATCGTAGGGTACATGTGGGTTAGTGTGTGGAAAACACATCAAACAAGGTACTTTCCAAAGATATTTAAATAAAATAAGTTTAAATATATCACACGCCTTTTACCCATTATGGGTGTGGCACTCTGCTTACGTAGATAACGGTAAGTGATATATTTTTGCGTATGAAGTGCGGTTACCAGCCGTCAAATCATAGCCCTCAAAGATGTTAGTGGAGGTAGAACCATAGAGGCAAATTTAATTTGGCAAGATATGAATAGCTTAAGATAAAACATTGCTACATCGCTTCAGTAAAACTTGTGATATTAGCCATAACGGTACTACATTTGTTTATTAATGTTCATTAATTAAGTACATTTTCTTAAAACTAACATAATGATAATGTTCGTTGAGATAACCTAGACCATTTTACAAATATAAATAATTTTTTATATATATTTTTAATTAAATTGTTTTTGTAAAGAAATGTTATGTATGCATGTTATTTATGTATCCGAATTATATTTATACTTGAACCTGAATCTGACCTACTTAATTCAACATTAAGCAATGACCTTTTATGCACTTTATGAACATAAATATTTGTTTGATAGTTAAAAAGATTTAATTGTACGAGATATTATATGTATAATTATGCAAAATAGATGATAATAATAAAATATTTTGTAATTATTATATTTCCAAGGTTTAGTCAATATTATTTTTGATAAATTTATCGAAATTACTTTTGAAAATTTATTGTATAAAAATCATGGTCATGTAATATTGTAGAAGAGTACTGTGTAAGTGACAAAAAAAGAAATACTAACCCCAAAATCAAGATAAAATACTCATACTACATTTTATCAATATATGAGGATGACCCAAAAATAACTGGACTTTCTTCATAACTTTTATTTTTAAATATTTTACACCTAATTTTGATCACCTTCAAAGTCCTCTCCATTGATCAATATGTACTTTCACAAATGTTTTTTCCATTGTTCAAAACTGTTCTGGAACTCACTTCATGGGATGTCCTTAACCCTTTCAACGAATTTTGTCTTACCTTCTCCACAGTCCCAAAACGTTTCCTCTTTAGGTTCCTTTTGAGTCTAGGGGACAGCAAGATGTCACAGAGGGCCTCGTAAAGGTGAAGGAGTGATGAACAATCGGTTCCGTTCCATTTTTGTTCAAAAATTGCCACACAGAAAACGCGCCGGGCATTATCATGATGGAAGAACGAATTTCCTGTGCGCCAACGGTCTGCCCTTTTATTCCTTTCTCTTTCAACCAACAAGAAAAAAAAATTTTACCGCCACACGTTCTTTTCGAGGATCAGCTATCTTCATTTTTCGACAAATGGGCAAATGTTGTTGACGTTAAAAGAAGACACACACGAACGGGTGGCCTCACACCGACCAAATTTCGCCTCATGAGAGAGGCCATGACTAAACCTCACCACAGGTAACACGTTCCCCTACAGTCGCAGTCCTTCACAGGCCGAGTTTCGTTACTTTTGGGTCCCGCCTTGCCATCGTGTACTCCTAAAATCATTATTTTTGTAAGCTTAACGTAGCTTTTTATTTTTGTTTGTATAGGTTATAGGTGTTTAAAATAATAAGAAAATAAAATATATAAATAGCTTCATGGTAATACAACGGACTGTGGATCATGAGCTCCTCAGTTCGAATCCCGAAACCGACAGTTACCATTATGCCATTTTAAATTTATCCCTGTGGTTCTTACTCCACTAATATCTTTAGGGGTCGTGACTTGGCGGTTTCTAATCGCACTTCACGCACGTAAATATAACACCTATTATATCAATCATTGTTGCACATTTTTATATGTGGAACATATTTAAACTTAAACCTGAATCTGACCTACTTAATTCGATATAATACAATGAACTTTTTATGCAAAACAAAATGGTTATAATAGAAAAGTATTATTTCTACGACTACTTAGAAATCTGCTCATTGTATGTTTGTTGTTGCTAGGGATATGAGATACATTGCCAGCATCGTGCGAAATGAATTTGTTTTGTGCGTATATCGATACAGGTCAGCTCATTTAAGTACAGGTGCCATTGCTAGGACACATATTTCGAATTGTTAAATATTCTAATAGTAAAAGCGGGACAAATTTATTATCATAATTTAATTAATTAGGAAATAATATCGTGGCCGTAGAAAAAGTATAGTGTACAACTCGCATGGAATGTCCATTTCATACTCGTAGGAAATGAATACCATTCCATGCTCGTTGTACAATATACTATTTTATTATACCTACATCATAATCAGTGTTTCAAACACGCTACAGTGTTCGCAAACGCAAGGTTAAAACACGCCGTGGTTTAAAGGTTGCTAAGCAACAACAAAAATAATTTCTATTAATATCTGTCAAAACTGTAAACGTAAACAATAAATGCTAACCAATCTCCATGTAAACGGCATACGTCAAACGCGCAAAATTATGAATTGAATCAAAATCAAAATGTTGCGTTCCAGTTTTTTCCAGAGTATGGTGCAGGTATAATGAAAAATAGCGTATGGCACACGTGTATAAGTGCTTTTAAAACACTTGTATCATAATATACTATTATAATTATTATATTTTCAAGGTTATAAATTTATAAAAATTACTTTGAAATACAATATTTAAAAATCATAGTAATATCATAAGAAGTGTAATGACAAAAACAGAAATTTGGAAATACTAATCCCAAAACGCGATAAAATACCCACATTTTATTTTATGTTATGTAATTGAGCAAATATAAAATTGTATCCTTATACCATATGCTCCTCAAATCATTATTTCAAAATTTACATGTTGTACTCTATTTCAAAAAATTAAAATCTAAAATGTTTTTTTTTTTTAAATTTAGCTCCAACCTTGTATAATAATATTCCTCTTTATATGAAATCCCTATCAACGTCTCCGTTTAAAAGACATATATAAACGTTGTATTATAATTTTAATTAATTTAATTGTATGTTATTGTTACAAGATTCTTTTGCTCTTTATTTTGTTAATTTACATTGTATGGTTAGGTGGAAAAGTACAGACTTTGGCTGCACCTCACCCTTGACTTAGAGTCAATAAAGATTTATATATTTTATTTATTTGGACGTTATATTAATTTTCTCTCGGATCAAATAAAGAAAATGAAGATTAATACAATAGTGCATTAGCCTAGCACACCAGAGGTCGTGGATTCGAATGCCACTGAAGAGCAAGGTTGTTTGTGTTCATAAAATTCACAATCATCCAATCATGAAGCGACATATGACCAAAGTATTTACTACGCTTTCCATTTTCTTCATAAAAAAAAAAATTATTTCATTATAATAAAGGGGTGATTGCGTGCCCTAAAAATTAGTTTTAAAAAAACGCGCAGAAACGATCATAAAGTGTGCCGTTGTCTGTCGTGATGTCACACTTCTAGTTTAAACATTTTCCGGTCATTGCAACTTGGCGATTTTAAGTAATTTAGAATTTCTTTACGGTAAGGAAAAAATCATAGTCACGCCAGAAAATATTAAGTTTTAATATACCTACTTACATTACAGAAAAGAAAAAATTATTTATTATGTAAAAAAGAGTATACTACAATCTCAGGTCGAAACGCAGATCAAAAAAATACTAATGTGTTATAAAAGATAATAAAAAAATAATATTTGAATAGAAAATTTTTGCACGCCTGTGTACAAACAGAAGTTTTGAGTAATAAACCGTTGTAAAATCACTATTTCACTTTCCAAGCTGTGCGACATTTAAGTAAAAACGTATTTTTGAATAGTGGACCAAACTGCATTCCTTTTGTTCGCCAAGTTACATCGCTCGGACTATATATCATGTGCTTGGTGCCCTGTTTGTAACCAATCTAACATAAATGCTGGGTTTGACATTTTTTATAATAAATTTCTTTCTGCATTTGATGAATATTTTCCCCGCAAACAACTTCAGGTTTCTAACTCAAAGAAATGGGTCTTAGATGACATCAAACAGTTAAACAAAACTAAAGTTACTTTTTATTCTACAGAAGTCCTACCCTGAATTAAAGCAGGGCAAGGATAGCACATACGAAATTAGTTTAAGACGCCAAAAGAAGTCAGATTCAAAAAATATATAACTGACACTGACAGATCAGCAAAAAGCCTGTAGTCTTTAATAAATCAATCCAAGTCAAAAAATACACCTGATAATATTAAATTACGCGTGGTTAATTGAAAATCCTGCACTGTTTGTCATAAACTTTTATGTTCATAGTAATGAAGCACCACATTATACTTTGAATATGATTCCTAACACCCAGAAAGGTATAAAAACATTCCAAATACCTGATACCCTTCGACGAACCCGAAGCATTCTCTCTAATCAATTCTAAACTAAAAAATAAAAATAGATTAGAAAATTTTATCTATAAATATAATGTCTCAAATGGTAATAAGTACGGTTTCAGACCTAATATTTCAACAACCAATGCTATTCAAGATCTATTTGATAAAATTGTCTCTAAAGTTGAAAAAAAAAAAACAAACAGTCGAGGGTATATTTTATGATATATCTAAATAGCCTTTGACTGCCTTGACCTCGATCATGAAAAGCTCTTAGGTAAACAAAATTCTTATGAAATCGTGTTTCGGCACAACTGGATTAACAGCTTTCTGAGAAAACAAACTGTATCATAACGCATAGCTTAAGATATATTAAAAACACAAGATACAGTTTAAGCTTCGATTTTATTCCTGTTTTTTGGTAACGATTTACCGAGGGCTATCGCGGAAGACACCACAATTATAAAATACGTGGACGATACATCCGTAGTTATTCCAGGCAGCAATCTGGCTGAGGTAGTGCGTAGTTGTGAAGCCAAAATGAGTTCGTTTTCAGATTGTTTTAATTCAAATAACCTTTTTCTTAATGGTGCAAAAACTATCATTATGCAGTTAATGTTATAAATTTCGTCGTTCATGTTCATAGACAAACTGTAAACTAAATCTGTAAAATAATCTAACAAATCCAAGTTATTGTTGGCTACATTACATCGATGAATCTGGCTCGTGGCGTACCTACTATGAAATAATTATCTCATCAGCTTCCTCGTGGGCTTCCCACGTTTTCATTGCTTCTTGCGCTGTATTCTCAACGAAAATAAGCGATATTGGCGCTGCGAGCATTCACAATATGGCGGACCTATGAAGGCATGTAGTAACGTAGTATATTTGAGGTATTCGAATTTCTGAATGCTATTTACCATTCAAAATATATTGTTGAAAGTATAATTACATACTGAGCACATATACAATTTTCTTCAAAATGTTATCTCTATTATCTCTGTTCATTTAATTTTATGCGACCTAACGGAAATGAATTGGGGAATTATTAAAATTATCTCCCTGTATTTACAAGCAAGTGCTTCGTCCTCGCCTCCTCATGAAATAAAGAAAATGCCAAGAAGAGCTTAGAAAACCAAGATGCCGCTTGTACTTGTAAACTGTTCACGCGTCTGCGCATAACTTGGTTTCGCCTAGAATTTTGGTAAATATAATGTTGGAGCAGCATTTTTTTCAAGTGTCGTTGACAAGAAATATCTAAAAATATAAATGAATGTCATAATAATAATTAATAATAATAATACCTGAAAAAAATATAGTCATTGCTAAGACCGGTCAAAGGTACGATGCAAGTGATGCACAGTGTCAGGGAAGGAACTTCGCTGCAGGGCGCCGACTACTCCACGACCGGCCCTGGCTCAAAATGTCTTGAACATACTCTCATACGTTTTAATATTGGTTTCCCGAGCATACAACATACTCCCATTCTTCAAAACTGTCCATCTTTTCTTATATTCCTGCATTTGTGGTTATAGTAACAATATTTTTAGTTTTTTTTCTGAAAAATATATAACCTTAAAAGTCTATCTAGTTTTGTTAGTTAGAAAATAAAATCTTGCCGATCCGTATATTGGCATATAAATATGCTATAAATAAATAATACATAAATTCGGATCGGCAAGATTTTTTTTCCATTAAACTAACAAAACTATCAAAACTAACAGCTAATTTTTACATGTTATGATTTTGTATTATTAAAGTGAATTTCCAACTTGCCATATTAAAATGGTATCACTTTATTGTTGCCTTCTGCACGACTCTTGCCGCATATATATGTATGTCTTTTATGTGTTCGATAGGATTCATGTCTGGGGAACATGCTAACCAATCCATGGTAGCAATGCTGACTTCAAATAAGAATTTTGAAATGTAGCGATCAGTGCGCGTCCGGGCGTGATTCTGTATTACAACAAAATCCTCCCATGAGAATGAGACAAATGGCACTACATGTTCTTCCAGGATATATGTAATATAACGTGCAGCTATAAGAGAAGCTCCTTGAATTAGGACTAATTTAGTGCGCGCTCACAAACATATACCGCTCCAAACCATAAGTGAGTCTTCTTGAAACCGTGGAAACAATATTCATGAATATCGCTGCCCTTGTCGTCTCCACACTCGGCCATCAATTACATTTACACAAAAAACGGCTTTCGTCCGTAAACAAAACTTTACTCCATTGGCCAAAATTTCAAAATCGGTGTTGATGTACCAACTCCAATCTCGCTACGTGATGCCGTACCTAAGTTTGGATCAATTTGCGGGAACTCTTGAGTTTAAACAAGCAATAATTCTTCTCATCACAGTTCATTCACATACACGCACTTGACGCACATCATGTAGGACATTTTTCGTCTGGACAGCTGTTTGACGTAGATTTTTAAAGTTTGCATCAGAAGAAATCGATCGTCCCTTGCAGTCGTGGCTTGCTTTCTGCCGTGCCCACGTCTTCGTACGTGCGATCCAGTTTGTCTGATTTTCCGTCTGTGCGATGCACAACAGAAATAGACACTCCAATGAGACTTCCGACCATCCTGTAAGTTTGACCAGATTCAATTATTGTTACTGTTCTAGCGACGTCAATGGGCACTAAATCGGACATTTTTACTTCACTTGCATATAACTAAAAATAAGTCACAACAGAAATGGCTGTTAACCCAGAACACGAATTAAACAATCATATTTAACAAAACCAAATGTGAACAAATTGTTAAATGACATTTACTCTTTTATTAAGCGGTTAGATTTAAATGTGATATAGTCACTAGTCATTTAATGTACATGTAGAATTAGCATTTCAAAAATGAATCTGAAATGTAATCTTTATGTAACAATAATATAACTTTTTTTATGTTCCCCTAATTTTTCCGGTATGTGTATGTATACAGGTTGGTCCATCGGTCGGTATTTCTTATTTTATGCGATTATTATAACCATTACAAAAAAATTTTCCGGACGAAATTTATTTTACATTAAAATGCCTATGTATTTGTAGTATAAGTTTTTCTACCGGGTGTACCATTTTTTCGCAATGCTATGAAACTTTATATTTTTAAATGGAACAATTTATATATTCTTGCAAAATTTGAAAGACCTTTTGTTTCTCTTTAAAATAATTCTTATTTATTACAATCTTAAAATGATCAGTACAGAAACTAGTAATGCTTTTATTAATAAATACATACATAAGGTGTGCCATGAAATTAAAAACAATAAATAAATTTATAAAATATGTTCGAATTGGACTTTATTTCAACAAACTAAACAATACATAAAAAAAGTTGTTAAACTAAGTGAAACTAGTAAATAAGAATTATTAAATATCTGACAGTAACTAATCTGATTGTTTAAACATTCACACACAACTTCACGGCATATTTTCGGTGTGATTATTGAATCATAAAAACGTGAATAGTTTCTGTACTGATCATTTTAAGACTATAGTGAATAAGAACTTATTTAAAGAGAATCATAAGATCATTAAAATTTTTAAAAAATATATAGGAGATTCCATTTAAAAATTCTAAGTTGCATACCAATGCGCAAAAATGGAGCACTCGGTAGAAAAATTTATACTCTAGATACATGGACATTTTAATGTAAAATAAAATTTCGGTAATATTTATAATAATCGCATAAAATTAAAAAAATACAGACCGTTAGTCCAGCCTGTATATACGGCTCGTAACGCAAACTTCATCTTCGTGAATAATGACTATCATAATCCCTCAAGTAATAATACACTAATTAATTAAGTTTAGGTGTAATAATTATGATACAATCAATTTGATGCGAATATCTTTTAAACAATGATCAAAAGAGCTCAACCATCTAATTTTTAGTATTTAAAGAGTATTTTTTTCTTTGTATGTATGTTAGATTAAGTAATTCAATTTAAGTTTAAGTCTGTATTTCCTTACATGTGTATTTTATGTTTTTGGTTAGACTCCAACCCATCGATACATCAGAACCACTAATAAATACAACTCCGAAATCAGTCCGTAAAAAAATTCCGATTCCATGTCTAATAACAAACTACAAAATCCCTGACACTCCAGCTGGACATTTTCCCCACTAAACACCAATCCGCTAAAAACCACCCCCTCTCTTTTATTTCCAGAAATATATAATTTGCATCCTCGTTTGCATCACTCAGCTTTCATTCTATTCCACTTTTCCGAGCCGTCAATTTCGTTCAGTTTAAAATCAATATTAGAACAGAACACCATAATTTCTAAATAAATAAATTTTGTTAGGAATATTGTGTTTTACTCAGCCATCTTTACCGGCTCGCACAGTACACTACAATAGAATACGTGCCCCCTCCCCTAATATCAGTCCTGGTTACGACCTACCTTAAAAAATCTTAAATTTCACTTCTCATCAATTCATTATTCAAATTTAGTATTTAGGAAAAACAATATATAATAATATGAAAAAAACAATGAGTCATCTATTTCAGCAAATATCTAAAATTCACGTGAATCTCTATATTGAACTGATTCATTGAATTATATAATTGCTTTACTATCTTTAGTTTTCAAAAAAATAAAAAAAGTATTCACCAATTATCATTGTGACCCTTGCCATTGCCAGATTATAGAGTTCTTTATATGTGTGGAAAAATTATTTCAAGTGAGAGTTTGTCAGTTGCCATGGGACGCATCACTTTTATATCAGGTTAGTAATTTATATTCTTAATTGTAAATCAAATTTTGCACAGCAATCATTTCCATAATCTGAAAAATAAGTACGAATAAAATAAAAATTAACTTTCTTCTGCTTCACATTTAATTATTTCAACTTAGGATTTACCTAAAATGTAGTATGAAAGTTTAAAACTGAATTTTTACATTATTCGTATGTTAAAAGTACATAAAATATATATATTTTTTTAATTTAAGAAGTTGAAATTTTTGTTAGCAAGTAACAAATTGTGTTTTTTGTAACTAAATATATTTATATAGTATATAGTAATTATTAACATTTATTTTTATGTGCTTTTGACTAAATATTTTTGTAATTATATTGAAGCAGAACAATAAATCATAGTTATTATAACAAATTAAGTTGTTACAAAGAATATAAACTTTCTTTAACAATTTCAAATTAAAAAGTTAGCTAAATTTACTTGTTATTATTGACGAGTCAATTTGTTAAATTTTATAAGTCCAGCAAATAAATAAAAACAAAAATTTTTCTCATAAAAATTTGCAATTGGCAAAATTTTAATTTAACAAGTTGTTATAATTGTTCAAATGGTCAATTTAACACAATATATTTGTCAATATTAACTAAAAATACTTAACAACCGCAAAATTAACAAAAGATTTTTTGTTTAATTTCTATAAAATCTTATTATTTATTACTATAAGCTCTGAAAGCTATTTCAGCTTAATAATGTTTTTACTTTTAACCTAACGCTTTAATACATGGTTATCAATCACTTTAACTGTAATTATGGTAATTACACATACCCTAGGTACTGATTAGAAAAAGTCCTTGCATAACTGAAAGTAAAGAGGGTATATGTGTATTTTATGTGTTTTTTTTTTTAAATAAAAATATATAATATATATTAAAACTATTATCATTTTGAGAAAGAAACTTGTTCTAATTACCTTTAATTTTATATTATATGAATAAACTTTGTTTGGAGCAGCATTCGTATTAATCGCGAATTTAAATCCAAATTCTTTAATCAATTGAAATAATTAAAATAAGTTTGTCGTTTTATAGAGTACTTCACTAATACAATATTCATTCCAGTACTAGCACTGTTAGCTTTCCAATGCTCGGCTGAATTTACCCCAGTTCAGCGCATATGGAAATACGATGGCGTTGTAAGCGTAAACAATGTAGCCTCTGAAGGACCCAATCTTCTTAATGCTATCTGGGCTATTCGAAGCAGAGTTGTTGGTCAAATTTATGGTGATCATGTCGTCGTTAAAGTAAGATAAATTCATTATTTTAAAAATATTATTTTTAGTTTGTTGTTATTGTCCAGAACAAAATTAAATATTCTAATTATTAAAAATAATAATATGTATTATAAAATATGCAAGTAAGTACTTAAATTGTTATTAAAAATATTTTAAGTATGCCAAAAATATAATGTAACTGTTGTTGGCTCCGATGTCATACAAGTTTCCTTCAGATCTTTGCGATATTATAGCCATTTTCTGCTTAAATATTAATTAAAACCTAATGTTTTATATAAAATATTTTAAATATGCATAAGTAACGGCACCTTTACTGGTTATTATGTCAGAATTATATTCAATTTTTCTTTAATGAAGTGTAGAGTACTTTGTAATTATAATGAAAATTTATGCAAATCTTACGTCAATTAAATAACTTTATATTATTGTTTTGTATTCTATTACCATAAGCTTTTAATACTGTTCTTTTTAGTTTAAAGATGTCCAAACTAAGTTGCTCAATGGCTACTTGAACGATTTGCCGGATCACGAGGACAATAAATCTTATAGGGACATTCATCCCGGGCATACAGCTATTTTGAAACCTGTGATTGTTTATTATAACGATATTCAAAATATTTCAATAGTTCATGAAGCTGATGATCCTGTATGGTCTGTTAACATGAAAAGAGGCTTAATTTCTGCTTTTTTAGTTAATAACCCTGAATTAGAAGATAACACTGTTCAACAGGTAGGTAAACAATCCCACCGAAATACAATTTATCGCAATTTCGCAGTTAATAAAAAAAAAAAAATAATAAGCTGCGTACAGTCCAAATTCTTCATAGACCACAAAATTGATACAATTTTTTCGAAAATTCTATGATACAAATATAGAAACCTGTAAAGCATCACACAGTAACTAGAAATGTTAATATTAAATTTTACTATGGCATAATTTACTAGAATCAAAACTCTTCTCATTGCACTCAATATATTTACTATTAATTATGTAAGTAAAGCAAAAACATAACTAAGGATTTTTTTTTAATTAAAAATCTAGATAAGCTATTGCATGCACGAAATATTTAATTACATTTTTATTCGGTCTTCTTAGAGTCGTGAAATGTCTTTGTTGAACAGATAATTTAATTTTGGTTATTGTGATTTTACCGAAAAATATAAATTCCTTCAAAATGATTACAAACTATTAAATTTGAGAAAGAGGTAGTTTTTTCCTAATTGCATCAAGTGTAAAATCGCTAACCCAAACTCTGTCTCAAAAGATTGACAATGATCCCAAAATAACTTAATTTTCCGTTACTGCTTTCTTACACCTATATAATTATTTAGCATACACTGTACGGCAAGTGCAACGTCATCTACAATGTTAAAAAACACGACGATGTCTACATTATTGAAAAGAAAATTGACCACTCTTCCTGTGAAGAATGTCCGGAGTATGACGTCGGCACCAAGACATGGGACCCAACCTTAGGATCTCACACTCCTTTTACCAATGATATTACGTATACCTACACCTACGAAGGTATCCCGGATATTACGAACTTAAAGAAGATTCAGACTCGCGCTGTGGCGAAGTATCAGTCCATGCCTGCTGTCAGGAGCGTTCAAAGGATCATGCAATAGTAAGAACTTATATTATAAATACATACATACACATACATACATCTTTATTGACTTCTAAAATATACATTTTTATGCTAGGAAGTAGGTAATATAAGTAGGTATATTATAAATATTGCATTGCAATCTAAAAGATTAAGAATGTTGGATGTTTGATTCAAATACAAAGTTGTCTCATTATTTATTAAGTTTCAAATAATTATTTTAGTAAAATAAATAAAATAAGAATATTGATAATAAATAAATAAATATTTTATCACAACATTTAACCATTTCGGGTGTGGTACTCTACTTTCGCAGATCTTAGTGAGTAATATATTTTTACGTGTGAAGTACGTTTACCATCCGTCAGTAGATATATGATTTAGTTTAATTCTTACACTTTTTCGTATATTAAGTTGCAAAATTACAATATGCAATTTCTTGTGCAAAAATTTAATGCAATATTTATGTGTACAATACAAAACTTTGTTATACTTCAGGGAACCACAAATAATGATCACTCAAACGAAACGTTTGACATTTTAATACAATCCTCCTCTCTGATACCACAGTACATATGCTTAAAGCATTTATATTGTGGTATAATTTGACATCAAATTCGATACTTTTGAATTAACTATTAATAAAAATAAATAAAAAATTAATTGAGTAATAGAATAAATACATATATCATCACGCCTTTTACTCATTGTGGGCGTGGCACGCATGAAGTCGAAATTAGTTGGCTACCCTCCAATTCTTTTAATTCGATATCCAATTCGGCAAGGTTTCAAATATATGTATACTATTAAACAAATAATTTAATTTTTCTCCGAACTTTATTTATTAACATTATTATTTGAAATAGTTTTTCGCGGCTGATTCCATATTCACAATTAATTAAATTTATTGTTTTATATGTCAACTTTGCAATTGTGACCAAATTCAATTCAGTTCTTTATAATATCATGAAATTATGAAATTTCGTTACTCTATCTTTCCTCTTTCGTGAGTTATTGTACATACATTCAAAAATCCAAGTCGAATTTATTGAACTTCAAAAAACGTATTTTCGCGATAATCTCGGTTTCGATTTTATAATGATTCCTATACTTGCTTATGCTACGTATATTGTAGTCACCTGCTCATAGATCGATGGTTGTACTCAAATTCTTAAATATAATTTGTAATAAAATACTCATAATAAATCCTTTACATCATTTTCTAGCAAAGACATCGTTCTGCTGGATACAACAGAAACTTTCGAAAAAATCGACACTTCTAACGTTAATATTCATTCAAATATTACTTTTGATTACTCCAAAGGTATTGAGGGAGGCAATGAATATGTAAAAAGACCGGGAAACCAACTTATTGAGAAATTCAATGAATACTTTGACGAATTCAAACAATATTTTGAAACAGTACCTTTGAAAAATTTCGATCTAGAAGTAAACAGTACTCTTGATGGTATGTTCTCGGCTCTTCACACCATGAACAAAGATACTCTTCAAAAACTCAGCAGTGATATTTTCGCAAAGGAAGACAATTTATACCAACATATCTTCTTGTCATATCTGCCGTATTTGGGTACAGAAGAGTCTCTTAAATTTATTAAATCCATTATTGAAAATGAAGATGAGAAATTGAATGACTTGTTGGCAATTAAGATTTTGTCAACTTTCCCTGTATATCTCGATGACCACAGTGAAGAACTTTTGAAGGAAATGGAACCACTTATGAACTTGCAAGTGTCCAACAGTCAAGTGAAATATGCCGGAATTTTGAGCTTTGCTTCTCTTGTCGCCGATGTAAATCAAAATAATAAAGTTAAGAAACAAACTTACCAGGCATATGTCAGCCAATACTACAGGAACTTCAAAGGTAAAGAGAATTTTAGTTAATAATAATTTCGAGTAAATAAAGTTATCTACGATTCATTGTCCTTAATTGTTTATCCTTACTAACTAATATTAAATCAGAGATATAAAATAATGTTTCGCTGATAATTAATTTGTAACAAAGAAGCAACTGTTTTCCGGAGGCTTAGGACCCATACAACTCTAACATTCTGTTAATTAACGCACTAAACGATCTTTACTGTATAATAAATGAGTTTAATTAATTAATAATAAAATATAATTCGATTTTTTCCAGAGGCCGAAGATTACGAAGTCAAGATGACTTATCTTCTTGGTCTAATTAACATGCAAGGAGACTTTCACGATGATATGATTGAAATTTGCGCTGACACCAATCTTTCTCACCACTTGAGAACTTTGGCCATTTTCGGATTTAAGAAATATCTAAATAAAGAAGTTCCAGAGGTAATTATTTATATTTATTCCATACTGTAGCATACATACATACTTCATGAATTCTTCTCTTTTTAGGATTACCAGCATTTTTGGTCCATGGTGAAGAACAAAACTGAACATTATGAAGTAAGAGTAGCTGCTTTGGATTTACTGTTATATTCTAATCTCTCATCTGAAGAATTCCAAAATATTATTAATTGGTATCATGATGAATTTGAGAATCCTGATGAACAACACCTTGCCCACTATTTATATACTACTGTTAAAGCACTGGAGAACTCTACTGGATATTATGAATTCTTGTAAGTTACATATTATGTAGAGATAAATTTACATGAATCTCTTGACACGTTTAAAATAATTTTCTATTGCGCAGCCGAAAAATAGTATATTCTACAACAAGTAATGGAGTGGCACATATTCCTCACGAGCAAAAAGTTTGTAGTCCGAGCCGAAGGCGAGGACTACGGCTTGCGTGTGTATGATATGCCATTCCGTTACATGTTGTACTGTACTTTCTATAACAATATTTTGGTAATTATGCAAAAAGTACAAATACAAAACTGTTGAAAACGTCAAACTCAAAGAAATAAAATTAAAACAAACGTAACCATTGTAACTGAATAAAGATACTTCATATATCGCGCCAATATGCGGATCTGATTCGTGGAATTTATTCCATGCGCGGCGTATGGAATGATTGTTATTAAATACAATTTTTTGTTGTGGAATGCGTAGTTTCCAACACAGTGTTATAGAAAATATATTATTTCAATTCAATACATATTATTATTTATGTTCTTAGGGGTGAATATGCAACGGAAGCGATCGAAACAATGAAACCTATCAAGAACCAGCGCGTTTGGACTACTGGAAACTATCGTATGGCCTTCACAGACGGCGACTCCAACTTTGGTGGTGCCCTTCAGGCCCGTCTTATTGCGAACCCTAACTCTAACATCGTCAACACAGGCATATTCTCAATAGACACCTTCGCACTTTCTTTGAATCTTGGTTCCTACAGTGTTTACATCAAAACGCAAGGCATCCCAGATCTTGGTTTCTTATTCGTTTATTTCGGCAGCCGAGACAATGAAAATCCTGTTCCACATCTGTTAGACCTGATTAAGAAGCATGGATACAAGTTTAAAGAATTCGAAGATGCTCATTTAGAAGCTGTCGTCTTCTGTGACGACCGTGTTGTCTTTGGAATACATATTAATAAGGATAATATTGATAATTATGCCGAAAATCCTCGTAAGTATTTCACCCCATTAGTTCATCTCCTACTTATAGGAATTAGGTTTTGCTTGTTTTCGAATTACGACAGAAATGACATTTGTGTAATCATTAATAGTTTTTCATTTAATTATTACATTTTGCAATAAATTGTTAGTTAGTTATTTGACGAAATTTTAATTATCTGTAAAATATACCTTGTTTAATAATTCAATTTCATAAATAATTAGTTTAAAATTTTAATATTATTTGGAAGATAATATTTAATTTTCCGTCAATGTTGCAACCGTTTTAATGAGGACTATGCAAAATGATTGAAAACTGCGTTAATAAACATATTCTTTTTTTACTCTGTTTACTTATCAAATTAGTTTAATAGCATATCTAATAGTTTCATGTTATCCTTTTTCAGTGTTCTTAGACTTATTGAAACTTTTGATCGACTATAATTCCCTGTCCTACCCTCTGCAAGAATACCAGTACGCTGTATCTGATTTGGGTACAGGAATTAAAATTTCTAATGAAATGGTTGAAGTTGCTTCGTATGAATTAGAAAACATCGACAAAATCTTTTCTGCCCTTAGTGATGACAGCAATGAAGAAATTGAAGCTATAGAGTACAATTTGAAATACAGGTACCAAATTTACTTTCATTCATTGGGATATGTCATGAAAAACATAAACCCATATTTTAATTCCTTTGGTATAAATACTTATATACGAATCTCGAAAACTAAGTTATTTATTATCAACAGTAGTACTAACAGGGATCAATCAAGGTTACACAACTTTTTAACTGTGAAATAAATATTTATATTATATTTTTAAGGCTCTGGAAATTTTGTTTTATTGATTTGATTCACAATATATGCCTTTTATTATGACACATTCTAAAAATAAAATATACTTATGTAATGTGTTTTGTATATAACTCTAATAACAAATGGTTAAATTATGAAAGTAACTAGATTTTGCTTAATAAATTTGCTTTTAGAGACCCGATAATAATGATACAAATAAACTATTCTGTTACAGATCTATCTGGACTTATACTTTATACACAGAATGCTACAATCCATTAGTGGATACCAGTGCAGCAACTTATAAATTCGCTAAAGATGAAACATTGATCAATATTCCTTATTCACTTAACTTAACAGATCTTCATGTATTCAAATGGAAACACACTAAAGATTCGTTCAATTGGGTTCAAGATCATGTTATTGGTACATATGTTGATCCACTCTTCTTGAAAATGTATTGCGAGGAATGTGAAAGTGAGATTATTATTCCTATTGGTGAGATGAAAGAAAAAACTTATGTATGTATGCTTTTCAAAATAAATTATTTTTATATTATTTACATAATAACAATTTCTTACAGCACTCTTTAGATAAATTTGAGTCTGTAATAGGAGTTCATATCAATACAACGGTATCCGATAAAACTGAAGAGCAGTTTTATCTTGATACCATCGAACCTGTCAAGTTACCAAACTATGTCGAAATTATCAAAAACCACAAAACAAACACTTTGTAAGTATTGCTTCCTATAAGATAAATAGGATGTACGAGTATAAAGAATGTGAGTCTAAATTAAATATAATATAAGGGTTTGAGTAAGAGACAGACAAATATGCATATATGTGTGAGTGACGAAGAAGTAAATTATGATGATGACGATTCACCTAGAATTCGAATCTGCAATTAAAAACAAGAGAGGGTTCCTTTTTAAGATATTTAAAGTTGCCCACTGTCCCTTCCCCAGGGAGTAGCAATAGTATCGACGAAAAAGAATTTTACAAATTTTGAACACGTATTTTTTAATTTTTTTAATCCGATGCGGAGTTTTTGAGATATTTAGTTGAATCAGGATAAAAAAAAAAAACTCAGTCTGTATATGCGGGATGTAAAAATAGTTTTTATACTTTGCATGGCGCTTATAATAGATCCGCTAATTATGAATAGTGAACTTAACAAAAGTGATATGCCAAGATAAGAATATTTGGAAGAAATTTTTTTATAGATTCCTACTACATTCCTACATTCAGTTTGAGCAGCTGTAGTATTTATATACTCATTTACCTATTTTTATATCTTTAATTACGAGAATTTTTTTTTAGCTCTGTACCATTTGTCAAACCTGTTTTGCTTTTATGGCATGCAGGATTATACAATTCATTCATAAGTAATGATATCCATAGTATTTCTATAAGGACTGAACCGTACTACGAAGAACCTACTGAGGTAATTATAATTTATAGTTTAAGTATGGTTTAACTTTGATTTATGGTTTAAGTTTAGGTTGCTTACTAAAGTATTATTCTATTATTCTTTTTATATATTTAGACTGTCTTTGATTTGGAAATCGACAGCAACGACATCAAAAACGACAGAGATCCGATCAGTGGAGAAGAATTTGATTTTTCTGTTGCATTCACAAACAGAAAATCTCACAACGCTGAAGTTCTGAATTATTTGAACATTTCTGTGATTTACACAACCAAATCTGAATCACCTGATTCAGAAACTCAGCCTCATATTGAGCACAACTACGATATTAAATTATTCTACGATAATGGAAAGAACGACAAATTCAAGGTAATGAAATTTTAATACTACAGATTTATTGATGACTCATTCGATTTGACCATTAATATTCGTTTGTAAGATATAGTATAAAATAAGTTTCAAATTAAAATTACAAGGTGAAATATGTAATAAACTTAATCCTTAATTAGTGTTTATACCAGAGCGAATAAATATATTAATAACCGTTTACTCGCAGAAAGCTAACTTAGTTACTATTAAATTGCATGTTTTAGGTCTGTTTTGATCGCGAAGTTCTTTACCCCAATAGGAGAGTGGATAAGTTCTCTTTGGAGCCTGTTGAACCAACGAAAGCTTCTACTAAAGTGCAATTTGGTCGTGTTGAACAGATAACTGATAATTGTCCCATTACAGACAGTTTATCATTTACCGAAATTTACACAGTATGTATTAGTACATATAATAACAATATTATTACTGCAGGTTCATCATAATTTTGTATTCCACAGGCGACAGAAAAACAAAAACAATACTTGGAATCCATGGAAGAGCACGAAAAATGTAAAAAGCAAGCTAAAGGTTTCAAGTACATTCCTCCAACTCACGACTGCTTAGCTGCCCACAAAGTCATCTCCAAATATGACGCGTGCACTGTATATGCTGATTTAACCAAGGTACAATAGATAATTCATGAACATAAATTATGTATCTTCTTTATAATACTAATTGTTCAGTCATGACAACCAAAGATGTGGCAAATGAAAGTTAGACTCAATTAACATTTCATGTTATTCGCCTTTAGATTACCGATGTACCAGATGAAATTGTTGAAGCATCAAAGGGTGAATTCGGCATGAAGATCGTTGAATACAGACGCATAAATGAGACACACGTAAACGTGGCCTTATCAGAAGAGTTAGTGGATAAAGTTTTAGGGAATGTAGTGTCCTCCGATCACTTAGAACAGACACAAGTTGCGGCCAGAGATCCTGATAATCTTTTATCTGTAAGTCCATCTACTGTTGCTTACGATGACCACGACTTGAAGTTTGGAGTTGGCAGTAAGTAAAATTATATTGGATTTAAATTTAATTTTATTAGTATCATAATACATATTATCCATTAATACCATTTATGTATTTAGAAAAACATCTGGCACCCCATTTAAGGTACTAATGCATTGGGATCTCGAGATCCGTAAGAGATACGAGGTCGGTTAAATAAGACGAAAGTTGCCTTATTAGTAGAGTAGTTTGAACATTTATTTATTTTTCCAATTGAATGCATAGATTACTAGATATTGACTAAAATGTAAATGTAGCGATTTGTTGTAATAGTATATTATGATACAAGTGTATAAGTAAGCTTTTAAAGCACGTACGACGAGTTTAAGAGCACGACGCGAAGCGGAGTGCTTTTAACGTCGCTAGTGCTTTAAAAGCACTTATACACGTGTGTCATACGCTATTTTTTATTATACCTGCATCATACTCTGGAAAAAACTGGAAAGCAACATTTTAATTTTGATTCATTTCATAATTTTGCGCGTGTGACGTTTTGACGTATATCGTTTACATGGAGACTGGTTAGCATTTATTGTTTACGTTTACAGTTTTGATAGATATTAACAGTAAATATTTGTGTTGTTGCTTAGTAACCTTTAAAACACGGCGTGTTTTAATCTTGCGTTTATGAACGCTGTAGCGTGTTTTAAACACGGATTATGATGCAGGTATAATAAAAAATTATTTCTGATTTTTATATAATTTTTCTTGAAATAATTGTCATACAATCCCATATCATATTTATATAGTTAAAAAAATCTATCTAATGGAAACAAAATTTATATAGGTAATTAAATTATTACTACCGTTTGAGAACCACTTGTTGAATTCTCTGCTTGTTATTCATATTAAATGAGGCCTTTTTTCCTGGTCATTTTTTGTTTAAAACCTTTTTCTCTAAAATCATTAGCCCAAAAGAGCGCTTATTGTTTTAAAGGAAACTTCCTGTATATGGATAGGTGCGTGAGGTTAAAATCAGTTCGAGCGATAACTAGAAGATTAAACAAAAAAATGTACGCATAAATAAGGGCTCGACACAATGTAGTCCAGACACCTTAATGCTCATATATGACGCAGCAAGACGTACTTCAGTATTTTACTCCAAATAATATAAAACGTCTTAGAATCTGTGAGAAATAAATATCGAAAACTAAACTTAACACATACACGTGCATTAATAAATTGGCAGGTGGGGGGACATAAACTTAAGGAGGGATTTAGCAATTACTTTATTTTACTTATTTAGTTTATCTTCGAAACCTTTCTAACAGTGACAACTTGATGAATATTAAATTAACTATTTGTAATTTTTGCCTATTCTGTATTGTTTTTCTAATTTAAATTATTTCGTCCTGATAACTTTTCACTTACTTGGTTATGATTATTTTCTTTCTTTCATTAGGCGTATGCTACATTACCCCCGATGAAATCATTACATTCCATGGTAAAGTCATCAACAACTACAACACTGAGTTCGGACCTGATGCTGTGGCTTTCGTTGAATGTTTGAACGACACTCAGGTTGGTTTTACTATCCAGAGATTTGGCGACAACTCTGTCGGCTTCAAATTATGGTCAGAAAACAATACATTCGTCGCTAGCGCTCATGACGGCAAAGCTAAAGTCATCTATAATGGAGAAGAACGGAGTCAAACTGATATCAAGGATGATGATTTCAAGTGAGACTTTATTTGATTTTAATTTATCTTCATAAAATAATGGCTATAAAGAAAAATAAATTACTAATTTATTTTTCCAACAATCTTGCATGAAATTTTTTTTAAAATTTTTTAAAATTTTGGTACTGACGATGATTTTTATTTTTTCAGGATCTATTTCTTAGAGCAAGATGTAATATACATAACCAATGGTATACTAGATATTCAATATTCCACCGAATATATTTCAATTAAAACTCTATCCATTTACAACAACTACATATGTGGTCTTTGTTCCGGAGACAAACATTAAACTTTTCAACACAGTTTACAAAATGGAAATAAACGGTAATGAAAATAAATGTTAAAATGCCATTTGTGTAATAGTTATTAAAATAATTCTGTACATACTTCATAAAATAAATAATTATTAATTATTTCCACGTTCTTTATTATTTATATATTTTTAAATATATGTATATTATATACATACATATACAATGTATAAAGTGTTCCATTTAAGGTGAGAATACATTGAGATCTCGAGAACCGTAAGAGATACGGAGGTTGGATAAATTAGACGAAAGTTATCTCTGTAGTAGGGCAGCTTGAATTTGTATTTGTTTTTCCAATTGAATGCATAGGTCCACTAGATATTGGCAAAAAATATAAATTTAGCAATTTTATTTTTTATTAATAACTTTGTTACTTATATGACATAATACGAGATCCTGGTTTGTACTTTCTTATGACACTTTTTAGTGGTGAATTTGCAGAAGTACTCTTTTTTTTGAGTCATTGATATCAACTATTATTATAAATAACAATTTCGTTCATATTTCTATTAATTATAAAAATATTTTATTACTGTCTGATAGCAAAAAAATATCTGTTCAAAAATATCATGGCTTACTATGACCTCCATACTCAATATGAAAAAAAAATAGTTGATACCAATAATTCGTAAATGTTCAAATATAAAAAAATTATTACTTCTGCAAATTCACCAATAAAAAGTGTCATAAGAAAGTACAGACCAGGATCTCGTAATATATCATATAACAAAGTTATTAGCAAAAAAAGAAAATCGGTAAATTTACATTTTAGCAAATATTTAGTGACCTATGCAAACAAATACATGTTTAAACTACCCTACTAAACAGGCAACTTTCGTCTAATTTAACCAACCTCGTATCTCTTACGGTTCTCGAGATCCCAATGCAAAGATCGCTGGATACTTGTTAATTTCCGGGATGACTTCTACGTGATTTTCTTTGATGTTTATTTTCGTGTAATGACATTCCTTTGAAGTAAGTTCTTGAAGAATTTCTTTCTCACAAGTTGAGCGAAAGTGACCATAGTATCAGATTGAACACTGGTATACTTTTGTTTGAACACGTATCATTTATGATAATTATTTCATTAACTGATTTTAAATAATATTTTGAATTTGGAATAATTGTCATAAATTCTGAATCGTACTTCGTTGGGATTGGATATAGATAGTAAAGCTCAAATTTCTTTTCAAAGCTAATAAGTGTAGAAATGAAATATGATATTTGAATATGTTTAATGTTGCAGTTGACTTTTAACCGCTATTCAAATGCAAGTAAATTTTCTAATTTAGGTGAGAATGGCAGTTGTAAATGATAATGATTTTTAATAGTTCATTGAATAAATCTGTTGGCTGTATTATACTCGGGCTTAAAATTTTAAAATTTCCTGAATTTTATTATTTGGAGCAATAGTTTTATTAATAGTTATTTATTTTACAAGTGGGCAAAGTAAGGAATTACCCACGAGAAAAATTTTAGCACACGAAGCCGAAGGTTGAGAATAAAAAGTACTCTTGAATATTTTTCTTAAATATTTGAAAAATGGACACACTATATTTCGTTAATGCTTTTTTATAAATCTCCGAGTGTCTATAAGTTTTTAAGAAAATTGAAACTTGTATTACTACCTTCATCATCTCTACGTTGCTGCAGAGCCGATTTTATATGTTTAGAGGCCTAAGGCGGAAACAAATTGGAGGCCGAAATACAATATCTAATTTTTTTTTAAATAAATTTTAATATCAAAATAAATTTATAATATAGACATAAATATGTAGTTATATTTCAAAGCAAAACTAAAATTGCTTTACACAAATATAAAATAATTGTTTTAAATCACAATAGGAGATAGCGCTTTTCTCCATATGTTTTTTTATATTATTTTGTAATATAAAATTTTTGGTTTACTAAACAATAAAGTTGTTATAAATGAAACTGTAATTACTTGTGGCCAATCGTTTTCTATAGGTATATTTTGTTTGATTTTCAGTAACATCTTTTTCCTCGGTATTTTCAATTATTTTTAACTCATTATCCACAGCGTTAATATTTGATACAGACGTGTTGCTATTGCACGCTTCCTGATCTAAATTTTGATTTGCATTTTTTTTTTCAAAATATTTTTCAATTTTGCTACAAGAATCCTTAATTTTTTTCCTTCTTAGTTCGCGCCTCCTCCTTCAAATTTTCTTTTGTCATACCTGTCTCTAGAAAGTACCTATACCTACTGTAATTATTTTTATTTCTATATAAACTCTCACCTCTCCGCTATATTTCACCACTGACCCGCTAAGGGTTACGTCAAACTCGGGGAATCCAGTTTCTCAATCTGAGCCTCTCTTAGAAATACATGATGGACCATCACGTGAATTGAAACAATCCGTATTATTTGCAAGACGATTTTTAACGAACGGTATAGTTAGTATCAATTTACCGGTAAAAGTAAATGATGTCGATACGTACATTCCGCTAACTTAGTGACGTTGCCGTTGTGAAAATACATAATTAAGTGGCGCCAATTTAAATTATACATTCAAAATGAAATTATTTAACGCGGAATACAAATGAAAATATTTCGTTTTTATAGTATCCATCAAATTTTTAGAGGCCGCTTAAAATCGGAGGCCTAGGGCAGTCGCCTTATCGGCCTTATGGGAAAACCGGCCCTGCGTTGCTGTATTGCTTCCTCTAAATATAAATCTGGATTTAATTCGAAACTATTTTATCACATAAAACGGAAATTTCATTCTAAAGCCGGTATGGAAAAATCTTGTATTTTATGTTTTGATGAATTGGCCATAGTGAAGTTCTATATTGCTGGCACCCTCACCTGCTCGAAATCGCAAACAAATTGAACTAAATTTTGTGCTAATTACGTGCTAATTTTGTTTTAACTTAATAAATTTCGTGCTATCAAGGAAACGAATGAAAATGAACGTCGAAAAGTGGGGGCGCTCACTAGACGTCTAGCTGGCAGCAAACATCGGGAAAATCGAAACTAAGGACTAAAGTAACCAAGGCATAATTTCGTGCTCGCTAAAAGCAGCAACGAAAGAAAAAACGACTCGAGTTTCTGCGAATTATTTCGAAAAAACCTATTTTTGACCTAAGTTTTGTATCGCAAATGTGAATGAAGTAATTCTAAAAGGAAACAATGATTCTATAATTTCATGCTAATTTCGTGCTCGTCAAATCTCAAATGGAGCAACAACTCAAGTTGCTGAGAATTAACTGAAAAACCCGATTTTCAACCCTGGTTTTGTATCGACCATGTGAATGAAGTAATTGTGAAATGAAACAATGTTATATAATTTCGTGCTAATTTCGTCCCATGTTTAAAAATTTCGTGCTATAAAGACATCCAATGAAAACGAACGTCAAAAAGTGGGGGTGCTAACTAGACGTCTAGCTAAAGTCACCGTGGTATAATTTCGTACAAATTTCGTTCTCACCAAAGGCAACAACGACTCGAGTTTACCAGCAGATAATTTCCAATAAGAATGAGTAGTATAATTCGAGTTTGTCGAGCGTGAGTTATGTATATTTAGGGTTTGTTTGAAAAGTGCATGCAAAGGAAAAAGTTGAAAGTGGAAAAAATGTCCAGTGGTTTCCTACATAGCTCGAAATTTTTAAACTTAGGACGCAATTAGCACGTAGTTAGCACGAAATTTGAGAGCAATTTATTTGTGATTTTGAGCAGGTGGGGGCGTGAACTATATAGAGCCACTATTTTAGTCCTTAGTTTCGATTTTCAGTTTAATTCTCAAAAATTTGAATTGTTACAAAATTTCGTTGCTGCCTTTGACGAGTACGAAATTAGCATGAAATTATAGAATCATTGTTTCCTTTCAGGTTGGCGATACAAAACCAAGGTCAAAAATCTAAATAGTTCTCAGAAACTCGAGTTTTTTATTTCCGTTGCTGCCTTCGACGAGCTCGAAATTATAACTGGTTACTTTAGTCCTTAGTTTTGATTTTCCCGATGCAATCAAGGTTCAATGAAGAAGTTATATATTTCATACAACAAACCTTATTTTGAAAATTCAAACAAAAAGGTTTTTGCTATTTACCAAATTTATTCTAAAGTTCTCGTAATAATTTATTAACTGTTAATTATAATTATAATGGCAGCACGGTATCATTCCATGACATTAAGTATTTAGTCATTGTGTAGCAGCAGCGATAAATATATGCATTGCAACCAAAGAGCTTAAAAGTACCACTGCTGAAAACACTTCTAATTTTGTAATCTTTATGAATAACTTATTTGATTGTTTACATAGTCGAAATTCATTTTCTAACAATCCCTATCAATGAACTCTTTCCGTGAAGAGCAAATTAGTAAAATCTTTACTTGACGAGTCAAAGGAAACATTAAGAAATTTAACAAAAATAGACAAAAAACTAATAAAATTAGTAATTCATCATGCTTTTCTGGTCTTCTTCAAACAGTTAATGGTACAGTAGAGCGTCAATAAACCGGATTAATTGGGACCGGATCCCATTTGAATATTTTAAGTGTACGGATTTTGGAATTAAACTAATAAACTACTTTTTGGGTGTCTTCAACGCAAAATATTAGCTGCAATCGGTCATAAATCACTGTGATGTTTAGAGAAGAGGACCGGATAAATAAAACATTCATTATAAAGATAATTTTACATGTTTTATTTAAAGAAAAAAATACTTCTTTGTATTTTGCAATTTTATGAAGATGAACGTCAATATAATGATGTAGAATTTTTACTCACTAACAGATTAAATCAGGATGTTTTGGAAAACTAATTTTCAATATATTGGCAGAAAGGGGGCTATAACAGAAAGTGATGTTATTATGATCAGTTCAAAAATAAACAGGCAGTCATTTTATTTATCTGTCAGTCCCCAGTTTTCATTGTGAAAAAGTGTTTTTTTCGTAAGAGCTATTAACATTCCTAGCGATGTTATTACTATCATAACAGACGCAGATGTCAGTTTTAAATCCGAGCTCGTAGAGGCACGCGCGGCTCAGAGGCGCGTATGTATCCGAGCTTCGCCGCGCCTGAACTGTTTCCACGGCGCCCTGAATAGCGCGCCCGTTGGAACATTTCGAGGCTCGGACAAGACAACACGCGCCTTGCAAAACGCAGTTGAAATGGAAACTCAAGAGAAACGTTTGTCGGCTTGTGCCGCAATATATTTTGATAAGTGGCCAATATTTTTATTCTAGCTGCTAATGTTTGGTGCAATATTTTAGGTTTATTTCAAAGATAGTTTATTCCGTAGTATATCTGAGGTTGCAAATACGGGCCCTTAATGTACTTAAGTAATGCACGATTCATAAAAATGTTTAAAAAAGTTAACTACCCCGTTTCTTTAATAATAATCTGCCAATACATACCTCGATGTAAATGCCACCGTTCTTCTCCCGAAATAATGAGGAAAATGTGTTGTTCCTCTCTAGAGAGTGTTACCAATATGAATGTTATTTACAAAAAAATTATTATACAAAAATCATAATTTTATTGAAAATCCTTATTTTAGTGATATACATACTTTAAATTATCTTACAATTATGTCTTATATTTTTCTTTATCTTATTAAATCACAATTTGACAACTTATTAAAGATATTTAGGATGGGTTCTGTAGATTATATGTTAAGATTGAATTTTCTCCAAAAAAAACCTATAAAAACAGGAAAATTTGCAGTGTATGGCAACAGTTCTGCTGCCAATAAAAGCAAACTACCAATACTAAAGCAAGCATTCGCCATAATAAGATATCATACAAAATGAATTTGACATGTACCTTTTGGGAATTGTGATCAACGCCATCACTTGATAATTTGGAAGCCCAATATGTATGTGAATTTAATGGAATTTTCAAATAATTGAACAATACGTTGTTAAATAATATTTTTCACTTTGGGATAAGACTGTGCAACATGCTTTCGCATAGAAATCGCTCAACGTATAGCAACCGCTCAACAAATCCATAACAATCGCCCTATAAATAAGTGCTAGACGAAGACGGATAACTCACGATGTATATCTGTCTTAGGCTCGTTTTTCTCTTTCATAAAAGCATGAAAGTGCACGTTTCAAATTGTTATATTTCAGCGAGTTAAGGATGTGTGGCGGCACCTGGAGGTTTTAATTTTTGAGATTGAAATTTCGTTTTGAACCCTTAGAAAAGCAAGTTCTATCCGGTTATCGACGCCATTTAGCCGCGTTTTTATCTGCACATGAAGGGGACTTCATCAACAAAATTAACGCGTACTTTTTTTCCCTAGAGCCTGGGACCGAGTCCAGGGTCATTTTTCTGGTGGGTCGAAGCTCTTAGACGAAACCAAAATAACAAATAATGAAATTAGATTTTTTATTTTATTTAAATAAATTTAAATGAAATAAATTATAGCAATTAATGCTAGTAAAACATAGAAAGCTAATAAATTATTAAAATAAAAAGGTGGCAAAAAACGCACAGTGAAAAAAAAAATTAAATTAAGTTAATTTAGATCTTACCGAAAAAAAATTTATCTACATGTTTACAGTAGTCAACCAAAGCACCACAAATTTAAAAATTATTTGCTCGAAAAAACCACTCTCATAACGAAATACCTGGGACGGCTCACTAACAGGTGTGACAGCTGATAGTTACGTTCGCTTGAGTGTTGATAATTTAATATTATTAATTTATTTATTATAGTTTTAATATTTCCATTAAAAATAACCATTATGTTTTACAATGTTACTTTTAATTTTCCAAACTGCAAACGCCACATAACAACTTATCGTAAATGGAAGGTACCTTCACTGAAATATATTCAGTGTTATAATAAATATCTACTTTTCTATCTCTAACATGGAACACGTTTTCACCCAGTTGCTCCACTCTGCAAAAATAAAAAAAAATATATTGAATCAGTGGGTAATCGATTTACATAGTTCATAAAATTGCAATAAATTCTTCGGACAAATAAGTATAATTTAAAATTAGTCCCTGAAACTATTGTTACCCAGGTAATCCTAGTTTCAATTTAACAATAATATATTAAACAACTAGTGTTACAATGACCTTTTTGTAATACGAGTATAGTTTGCGTAAACGTGCCGCAGGTGAGTTATGCAAAATACGAGTATTACAATTAGGCATTGTAACACGAGTTGTTCATACTACTTTTCCTATTTCATGTTCATAAATTCAATAAAAATTAAAATAAAATAAAATTGTACGGCATGTTTAATATACCACTGGGCTTTGCCCGCGGGGCATAACGGGCCCAAGGCCGCAAAACCAACGCAGGGGCTCTGATTCAATAATTTTACGTGAGCAATGACAGCCCCAAGTTTGACAGACTCTTAATTTTACAAATAATACATTCCCCAAAAACAGTTACACAAAATTCAATTTTGTAACATTGTTTTTGAGAAAAACAGTGGCGCAAAATTGACTTTGTGTACATGAAATAGGAAAAAATATTTTGTTTTATAGCAAAATATGTAGCTTTGCAAGTATATGCGTTTCTATTAGAGATGGGAGAATACCATCCGCGAATACCCGAATACCAGGAATAATAAAACTATACAAGATTCGAGAATTCAAATATTATGATCAAAACAACAAATTCGAATACTTCGAATAATATGTAATATGTGTATTTAGGGCTATGTTCAGCTGACAAGTATAGTTTTAATTTTTTTGAATTTTTAGTATGTTATAGTTCCCACCAGATAAGAGAAAGAGCCGATATGAAGTAAATAGGTATTATAGTTTGATTATATTTTATTTAATAAGAATATTCGAGGTATTCGCGTATTCGAGATATTCGAATATTCGAGATCCAACTAATATTCGAATTTGTAAAAAAACTGATATTCATCCATCTCCAGTTTCTATTTTGAAAAACCAAAAAATTATATACTAACTTAAAATCGTCAAAAATGTCGTAATACTCATTCTGCACTGTTCCATTTATTTTGATCTCAGCCTTGCCGTCTATGACAGTTGCAGTGAGAATGTGCTCATTGGAATAAAACGTGAATCCAACATTTTTATCACCAATAACTTGACCCAGCAAACCTCTTGTAGATACATTATAGCATTCTGCAAATGCAAGCCATTCTTTCTTAGAATTAGAACTGTATTTTCCAGAGAACTGTTGAATTCTTGATGG
Source organism: Poecilus cupreus (assembly GCA_963942605.1). Lineage (NCBI taxonomy): Eukaryota > Metazoa > Arthropoda > Insecta > Coleoptera > Carabidae > Poecilus > Poecilus cupreus. The sequence continues at coordinate 18,469,141 of OZ012720.1, read as the reverse complement.
TGTTATGGTACACGTACTACCTGCAATACAAATACAAATTGAAATACTCATCATAATTCGTCCAGATGAAAATCTCCATTGTTTGTCGTATTTTGATAAACTAGTCACGAGTGTAACCAAACCGGCATTAAGCGTGTATTACACGATGAAGTTTTTCTTTTCAAGTGATTTTAAAATGACATTTGATAGCTAATTCGCCTACTAAAAAACAAGCGGTTAGATGGTAATGTGGTAAAACAAAAATATGCAAGTGTACGGCCAATTTTTAAAAGGAAATTTAAAGAAATACTACTGCATATTCGGTTTTTCGATTCATCTATCTCTCATACACTTGCGTAATTATTGTGCAAGAGAGTTAAAAATTTAAAAGCCTATTGAAAAGAAAAACTTGATCGTGTATCGCACGATTCAGAGAGATTCTTGTGCGTAAAGAACTACATTTAAGATGAGCAAGTGGTCAGCCTGTAGCACCCGAGTGTAATTTAATATCTAATATTGCGATATTTTAAAGACATACACGATTGCCAACCCGTAGATTCGAACTCCAACTGAACGGGTGTCTTACGTCACAACATGCACTGTATAGCGTTTTAACATGCTCAGCCACCGCTCCGGCATGAAATAAATAGTAAATATATTTATGTATTTTTATTTTTAATTGATAAAATACTTCGTGTAGAAGATGCAGAGAAATTCATTTACTTCCTTTTCAATTAAAGTATTTTCACCCTAAATTTTTATAAGAATGCTAAACTACTCAAAATAAAGTTGTAACACTTACTGGCATATCCAGGAACTGCTAAATAATTTTCATTATGTGCCAAACAATTAGGGTTTGCTGCCTGTTTCGGAAAATAAATTGTACTGTTGTAATAGGGTTGTTCGGGATCAGGGTTGTCAAGATTCCATTGACGTTTTAATATTGCTACTTTCGCCTTGTCTTTACCAACCCGAGAGATCTCAATAAAAGGTTCTTCAATGATTTCAGTTATATTACGGTCTTCTAAATGTATCTACAATAATTAAAATAAATAAAGACCAAATGAAATATATCATACGTTATCAAAATAAATGTAACTCTATTTAGACACTGGTTTCAAAAGCAAAATATTTTATTATATTTTGTAGCTTGGATAAGTACATACCACTGTTTTTATGTAGGCTTTATAGTTGTCATATTCTGTAATTCTACCTGAAACTCTTCTACATTCCTCAGTAGGTGCGGTAAAGTTCAAATCTTTAGAATCCGCTAAACATTGTTCATAATCTTTCAGCACACTTTCATCTTCAAGAATTTTGTTTTTATCACTAGCCTACAAATTGATATAATTATTTTACATTAGCCTTGTTTGATTTATTACACTGTACACTTGTGAAACTATGTATATTATTTACTGATAACAGAATTCTGAATTACGTTTAGAATGAAATAATTAACATATGAATGTATTTGTTTTATTATTTCATTTAAAAATCTTAGTAACTTTAGTCCTAATTCTTGTTGAATAAAATTAAATGAGACATCAGATCAAGTTAGTATAAATAATTGAATAAAAAGAATATAAATAACTGTCAATGTAGTTAGTAAAAACATAAAATAATAAAAAGTTATAAGTCGTATTCATAAATATAGAGAGTCTTATTTGTGTTCAAGAAGTAATAATTTATCAGGTTATGGGCCCAGATACGTTCAACTTGTGCTTGTAATTTGTAAAACTCAAGAAAATATTTATTATGAGTACGCATAAATATGAGATTGATAAGCTAGAACATGAAGAAGATTGGCCACAATGGAAATGGCACGTATTGCTAGTGCTCGAAGCTGAAGGATTAGACGATCTTGTATTAGGAAAATATGAAGAGCCAGTAATATCGACTAATGAAGATGCAACTCATAAAACAGATCGAGAAGCAGCACTCGCAAAATATAAGGCTGAGAATTCTAAAGCGGCCAGTATAATTGCGAGAGCGTTGGGCAAAAAATATGTTCAGCTTGTTTTAGGATCAACAAGAGCGAGAGAAATCTGGGAACGTTTATGTACGCGATTTGAACGTAGTACAGCACAGCGTTTGAATATGCTTATGGAAGAATTTTTCACCTTCAAACGTAGTGAATCTGACGATATTAGCATGCACATTGCGAAGATGCAATCATTATTTCACGATGTCAACAATGAATTACAGAAACATGATGAATCAGTAATGTCAGAAAAATTACTAATTGGTCGAATTATGTCAACACTTGGTCCAAATTACAATGAATTTAGAAATGTGTGGGAAGCAATCGAAGTAAAACAGCAAAATGTCAATTTATTGATTGAAAAATTGTGTACGATTGAACTTCGTTCCAAATCATCAGCAATGCCTGGAGAAAATGGGGCATTTTCTGCAAAAACAAGGTGTACCTTCGGAAAGAAGAAACTATCCAATGGAATTTGTAACAAAAGTCAAGGTACGTCAAATTCAGAAAATACCAGAAGTACGAAGAATAATGAAAAAGATTATTTCCCATGGAAGTGTTACAACTGTCAACAAAGAGGACATCCTGCATCTAAATGTACGCAACCACGTAAAATAAAATCTAATGGAGTGGAACAAAATCGAAAAACAGGTGCGTTTTCAGCCTGTGCGAATTTTATTAATGATGGTAACCATATTGATGGTTGGACATGCGATAGTGGAGCATCGTTTCATATGACACGCAACAAATTACATTTCGAAACATATATACCATTTAATGAGCCTCAACATGTAGAATTAGCAAATGGTTCGAAAATTTTAGCATATGGAAGTGGAATTGTTCGAGTTTCTATGTATTATAATGGTATTTCGAATGATGCTATACTTTACGATGTTTGGTATACGCCAGACATATGTCATCAATTATTTTCTGTGAAGAGTGCGACGAAACACGGCAATAAAATAACATTTGAAAACAATCAAGCAGTTATTCATGACAGAAGTGGACAAATTTGTGCGAAAGCATCATTTCTTGGAGGACAGTATGTTATGGATATGCATGTCATCAAGTCGAATAAAACAGTGATGATAAATGTCGCAAAGCAGAAAAATTCATTACAAGTATATCATGAAAGGTTTGCTCATGTAAATAAAGTGCAAACGAAAGCCTTATTAAAGCGCATGGGTATTGAATTTGAAGATAACGACGAATTTTGTGAAGGTTGTGCAAAAGGAAAGTCACATCGTATGCCATTTGCATCAGAGCGATCAGAACGTTCTAAAATTGTCGGCGAAAGAATCAATGCAGATGTCTGTGGTCCGAATACAAAGTCGATAGGCGGTGCTGAATATTTCGTTTTATTTAAAGATGAATACAGTAAATGGCGTCGTATATTTTTAATTAAATCTAAAGCGCTGGTGTCTGAGTGTTTGGATACGTTTCTGAATGAAACAAAGACAGCTGGTCACACGGTAAAGTTTCTCCGTTGCGACGGTGGTGGAGAATTTGTAAACAATGTGGTGAAGAAAATTGTAAGGAAACATGGTATTACACTTGAAGTAACTCCGCCATATACTCCCGAACTAAATGGTGCTGCTGAACGAGAAATGCGGACTATTGTCGAAGCAGCAAGGTCAATGTTGAATTCAAGCGACTTGCCAAGGGGACTGTGGGCAGAAGCATGTAATACTGCCGTATATGTGTTAAATCGTACGTCGAAAACACCAATAGAAAACAAAACACCATTCGAACTTTGGCATAATACCACACTAAGAAATCTTGAACATTTAAGAATCTTTGGTACAAAATGTTACGTTCATGTACCAAAACAATTAAGAAAGAAGTTTGACGACAAGAGTTTAGCTGGTAATGTCATTGGGTATGTAAATAACAAAGATGGCTGGCGTATTTGGGTACCGTCAAAGCATCGAGTCATATGTAGCCATGATGTTATCTTTAAACCAGAAGAAACTTGTTCAACGTCAAAATCTGTAACTATAATTGAAACACCTGTTGACAACAATGATTTAAAGGACAAATCATTCAATGAACCAAACGAAGAATATATTTCGAATGAAAATAAAGATAGCAATATTGAAGAAGAACTGTCTGAATTAAACAAGGAACAGTCAAGTTCCGGAGGAAGAGACGAAGAAAATGTACGTCGAAGTATTCGTCATCAAGAAAGGCCTAAATGGATGAAAAGTGGTGAGTGGGCGTGTATAGCAGATACGCACTATACATATGACACTCCGGCCTCGTACGAAGAAGCAATAGAATCACCATGTAGAAGACAGTGGCTGAATGCAATGAAAGAAGAGTTGCAATCACAAGATGAAAATGGTACATGGGTTTTAGTTCCTCGTCCGAACAATGTCAAAATACTCCAGAATCGTTGGGTACTGAAAATAAAATCAAATAATGATGGGAATTCATTGTTTAAAGCCCGTTTGGTAGCAAAGGGATGCGCGCAAAAAGAAGGTATCGATTTCGAAGAAACTTTTAGTCCTGTAGCACGATTCGATACTATACGCATATTATTGGCTACTGCAGCAAAGAAAAATATGTCAATGTGTCAGTTTGACGTGAAGACGGCATTCCTATATGGTGATTTACAAGATGAAACCTATATGGAGCAACCAGAAGGTTTTAACGATGGAACCGGACGTGTATGCAAGCTGCGTCGTAGTTTGTATGGATTAAAACAGGCTCCAAGGTGCTGGAATGCTCGTTTTCAAACATTCATGAAAAAGACTGGAATGAAGATAAGTTCTGCCGATCCTTGTCTATTTTATCGTCGAAATGGCAATAACTTATTATGTGTAGCAATTTATGTAGACGATGGGCTTGTCATCGCTACTAATAAAGAAGAAATTGAAAAGTTCTTGCAAAATTTGAAAAAGGAATTTAAAATTACAACTGGAACTTTAGATAATTATCTTGGAATGCAAATTTTACAACGTGATGATGGTTCAATTTTCGTAAATCAAACATCATACACAAAGAAAATTTTGGAAGAATTTAGAATGTCTGAAGCAAATCCAGTTCATACACCTTGCCAACGAGCCGAAAGTGGAACAGAAGATACAGTTGATAATGGTCTTTATCGAAGAGCCATTGGTCGCCTAATGTATTTAATGGTGGGAACACGACCTGACATTGCTTTTGCAGTAGGACGCATTGCTCGACACATGGAGAAGCCTACGAATGCAAACTGGAATGAGATTTTACGTATTCTGAAGTATCTACGAGGTACGGCTAATTATGGTATTCTTTACAAGAAAGATGGAGATAGACTTGATGTATATAGCGATGCAGATTACGCAGGAGACAACGAAAGCAGAAGATCAACAACAGGAGTCGTTGCCATCGTATCTGGAGGAGCTGTAACATGGAAAAGTCGTTTGCAAGACGTCGTCGCTCAATCAACAACTGAAGCAGAGCTGATTGCAGCGAACGCAGGTGCACGTGAGCTTGTGTGGCTCAATAGATTATTAGTGGAACTTGGGATGTCATCAGATATACCAACACTTTATTCTGATAGTGCAAGTGCTATAAAACTGGCGAAAAATCCTGCCTTTCACAATAGAACGAAGCATATAGCAGTAAAGTATTTTTATATCCGTGATTTGCTGTTGTCAAATAAAATCCATTTGGAACATGTGGACAGTACAAATCAACTGGCAGATGGTTTAACGAAACCACTAGAGCGTCAGCGTTTTACAGAAATACGTAATAAAATTGGTATTACTAATTAAATGTCTTATTTAATTTGGAGGAAGTGTTGAATAAAATTAAATGAGACATCAGATCAAGTTAGTATAAATAATTGAATAAAAAGAATATAAATAACTGTCAATGTAGTTAGTAAAAACATAAAATAATAAAAAGTTATAAGTCGTATTCATAAATATAGAGAGTCTTATTTGTGTTCAAGAAGTAATAATTTATCAATTCTAACTTCTTTTTTAATTCACTATAATGACACTGGCATCAAAAATACTACGACTAATTGAAGTTCTACTGTATTTTTATATTATTATTTAAACTAAATATAGTTAGTTAATTTCAATATGCATACATATTTCCTAGCACCACTGGGAATACATGTATTGAACTTTCCAAATACAAAGTTTTAAGTTGTTTATTTCACTTAATCGTGCAAAATTATTTCGCATTAAAAAGTTTAAATTAATATCAATATATTTAGTTTAAGTTTACGAAAATTTTCGTTCTTTATATGGATATGATAGATATTTGACATAACCGAATCACAAAATAGGACAAAATGTGTGATCACAATGAAAGTGTAATGTACATGTTGTGTAGAATTTCCTTGAAGTAGACAAAGAAAAGAAAAATTTATACAAATACACTAGTCAAATATGAAACTAATACTTATAATGTGAGTTAATTAGTTTAATAATATAATAATAATAGATCTTTCAAGATAGTCTAAGTGGTATAGGTAAGCAGATCTACTTTGCTAACATTTATAATCCTTTAACATTATCTGTATACTTTTTTTTTAATGACGTGAACAATACATAACCTCCCGCCTAAATAACTTTGTTTGGTGTATAGAATAGACAGGCACGTATCCAGGGGGAGGGACTTGATGGGCTGAAGCTTAAAACTGAAGTTTAAATTTATTTGTCTTTTTACTGAATCATGTAATTTTTACTGAAATGTATTTATATTTACTTGAACTGTGACATTAATTTTAAATGATTTAAAACACGCACTAAAAGACATATATGAAATTGCTAGGAGTCCTGGCATCGGAAAAGATCAGAAAATTGCTTCTGTGGTTGATATGTTCTAAAACTCGGATACGGTTCGTCACAATTTTGTGACTCGGCTCTCCCTTATGTTTATTTGGTTCATTTTGCTTTAAAATAAAAGAAAATCAAACTCATAATTTCCCTGATTTGTTTTTACAATCAGGGTTTTGATTATTAAAGATTTTGGGCTTTTTCCCGTTTTCTGTCCCAGTTTTGTTTCAGATGATCCTATTTAAGTTTTGTCCAGTTTACAGATGCTCAGGTATTCCCTAATACTAAAAAAAAATCCAGTAGAAATGTCACGGCACGAAACACTTATTTTAATAACACTATTTTTTTTTAAAACAAGTTTTTGTAATTTTTAATTTTTTTTCGGCGAAAACAGAGTTTTACTCTAACTTAAAATGCGAGAGTAAACATGAAATATGTTTTAACGGACACGAACTAATGTATGCTGAACACAAATAATATACTGGCAGAAAAAGCACCACTTTATAAACTAGTCTATGTTCGAACGAAAAACGAGAGAAAATCCTAAAATGGTAAATAATTTAAATCCTTACTCTAAAAACAAATCAAAGGACATTATGTCTTTGATTTTCCTTCGTTTCAAAGCAAATTTAACAGGTTAAACCTGGAGAGAGCCGAGTTACAAATCGTAATGTGTTATTGGTGAATATGTACATCAAAAACAAAATTATAATTTTTTTTTGTACTGCACCTCAGTAATAATCCGTCTTTTATTTTTAAGATCCCTTCTTTTAAAAAAGTTTTGGATATAGGCTTCATAAAGAAAATTATAATACACGTTACAGTATTTTCTGAATTTCGACCAATGACAATCGAATATTTGTGAATATTTTGCGTATGTGCTGATACCCGGGTATTTGCACAAGTGCGTTTCCTGAATATTTTTAATCATTGTAAACACAATGAGGAATAGTTTAATTTCTTCCTTTTAAAAGGACAAAAGGGATAACGTGTTCAATTTTTCCTTCAATTTCTTCAAAAGAATTACTTTCAAAACGCTGATGACTAATTTGTCTCCAGCGAGATTTGTCTTTTGAATTACTCCACCAAGGGTCGATATTCCCAACCTCAGATAAACTATAGAATAAATTTGTCAATGGAATAAACAAAAAATATCGCATTAAAATCATAGCTCAAGTATGTAATGATTATTATTCTAGCTGTCATCTTTTGATGCGATATTTCTCCTTTAGTTCACTGAAAACTAACACCATTATACCCCCCTGCCCCTGAGTTTTCGCGCCTGGGAGTACTTATCTAAAATGCGAAAAACTGAGTTGGTTTCGGTAACAATCGCAAAAGTGAAAGTGTATTTGACACAAAATAATAATAGTATACTATTATACATTAAGGGAGAAAAGTGTATGATTATTCCTCGCGGAGTAAAATTGAAGCACGAGACGTATGTGAAGGCTACAATATGACGAGGGAAAAATACATTTCTGTCCTGCGGTGTATTTTTTTTTTTTCAGAACACCAATATTTATAATTAGTAATGCTATATAATAAACAAAGTTGAAGTATCCATTCCATATTTTGTATATGTTTTGTTTCGAAATGCCTTTCACTTCCCAAAAGAAATGAAATGATTCCGATGTATTTCCCATTCAAATCTTATTGCATTTCGATCATCAATATATGAACACTACTAGATATAAATGAATATAAAATTATACTTACAGAAAACACTTCAGTGAAGATGTATTCTTTTATGGGATCACAATCTTCATCATCATCAGTATTCTTAGCGACAGCTACAATCATTTCGCTCTTTGCAGGTTTGAATGGATCCAGGGTTAATTTATCACTTCGTAATCCAGGAAGGAAGAATTCTCTGCTTGCACAAACCTACAATATAATTCAAGTAATTATATTATTATTCACAACAAATATTTAAAACATTTACTTTAAATGAACGCGAGCTATCCAATGATTTTATTTTTAATTTGAGATCTTGGTAAGCCGCCATATTTGTATTTCCTTCATCATCTTTGCTCGGGAACAAATCGAAATTGTAAGACATGTTGACGTAATTTAATACTTTACCATCTTCGAGATTTTTTGTTACCAATTGAGGGGCAATAGTGAAGTGATTAGCATATCCGAATCTGTTTCTGATGTTTCCGTGAATGTCTAAGGTGAGAGTAGTCTACAAGTAAATAAAATGAAATATGTAAATTTGTATGAATCTCCCGTGTGCAAAATTTAATATTATGTTCGAGCGTATTAAATGTTTATAATTCTAAAACTAGATACATACTTCAGATTTGTTTATCACTTTATGAGTGTAAATTGGTTGAGATATGTAAGAACCCCTCGATAATTCTGAATTTAGCCAGAATTCCTGAGCCTCCGCATGAACAAAATAAAAAACTGGTCCAGCTAGTGGAAGAGCGCTAAAATTATAATTAAAATTATTTTTTATTATACCTGCATCATAATCCGTGTTTAAAACATGCTACAGCGTGCGTAAACGCAAGATTAAAACACGCAGCAACAACAATAGTTATTAACTTCACAAGTGGACAAAGTAAGGAATTACCCACGAGAAATTTTAGCACACGAAGCCAAAGACTGATTGTGATAATTTTATCGAGTGTGAAGTATTATGTTTTATCCAACATCTCTTAATAAATGCAAAATTTATTAAATAAATATTATTTGACAGTGATATATGCTTTAAATTTTCTAAATTAAATGTCAATCGAAGTAGTTACCAAGGTGTTATGTGTTATTAATATTGTTATAAATAAAAATTACTCAGTAGTGACTTTTCTCAAATTCATATCCACTATTGGGTAATCTGTTACTTTACTTGTTTAAAATCGCCAGAGTTATAGAGCATTTATTGAGAGATGTAGAAAAAGATTGTAAAAAAAAACGAATCTACGTAGTAACGTAAGCAATAAATGTTAACCAATCTCTATGTAAACGATATACGGCAAACGTCACGCGCAAAATTATTAAATAAATTAAAATCAAAATGTTTTTTCCAGTGTGTTTTTTTTTTTCAAAATATGATGCAGGTATAATAAAAAATAGCTTATGACTAAGTGATTTTAAAGCAATGGCGACGTTAAAAGCACTCCGCTTTGCGTCGTGCTCTTAAACTCGTCGTACGTGTTTTAAAAACTTACTTATAACATTGATTAAAAAATTTTAGTTGCAATTATTTGTAATATAGGGTTTTCCAATAAGGGCGGGTCGATTTTGGCAGCCTGTGGTTGCCATGTTGTTTTGGTGGCGTCTATCTAATCTGTTGTATATTATTCTGTCACTGATGCCAAATCACCATGGCAAGTTACACGACTGAGCAGCACGTCCAAATGATAAAATTTTATTATCAAAATGAGTGTTCGTTAGTGAAAACCTTGCGCGCGTTGCATCCATTTTACAGACGACGCGGTAGCCCTTAAAAGTTAAATCTCCTACGTTTGGTGAACAAATTCGAGACAACCGGTTCGGTAAAAAATGAGTCAACACCCGTACGTCAAAGGAACACCAGATCGGCCGAAAATATCGCCGCGGTCAGTGAAAGTGTGCAGGAGAATACGGGGCTGACCAAGGAGCTCAGAGTTAATGACCATAGACAATGCCGTTTGTTCGCTGACTGGACTTCGGAGCGTTTGGAAGAGGACACCAATTTTGGCCGAAGAAACATATACAGCGATGAAGCGCATTTTTGATGAATAGCTATGTTAACAAGCAAAATTGCCATATATGAGACGACGACGGCCCACATGAGGTTTACCAAGTGGCAATGCATCTACAAAAAGATACTATTTGGTGCGGATTTTAGGCCGGCGGCGTCATTGGTCCGTACTTTTCAGAAAACGATTTTGGTGAGACCATCACCGTCAACGGCGAACTCTACAGAACGACGATAACCGATTTATTTTAGCCCAAATTGAACGATATGGACGTAGACGACATGCGGTTCCAGCATAACGAACCTACGTGCCACACAGCAGAGGCCACGATGGACAATCTGTATAAACGATTTGAGGGTATGGTTACCTTTCACAGAAGTGAAGTTAATTGGCCACCAAGATCATACGATTTGACCCCCGCAGACTTTTTCTTGTGGGGTTTCCTGAAGTTGCAAGTCAATACCAATAAGCCGCAGTCGCCCGATACCCTTAAAGTCAATATATCCAAGGCCATCGCTCAATTTCAGCAGGATCTATGCGGAGAGTCTTTAAAAATTAGACCACTCGGATCCGTGCCACCGTGAGGAACCGCGGCGGAAATTTGAACACTGTTATATTCCATACAAAATGGCATACATGGGCCTTTCAAATAAAAAAGAATTTCGTTAACACCTCACACACAGCTTGTTTTATTCCATTTGAAAATCGCCCCCCCCCCCCCCTTATTGGAAAACCTTTAGTGTACCATTCTAAATGTATTTTCGAATGTGTTAATGAAAATATCAATTGCTACTTACTCTACATTGGCCTCATGATTTTTTCCATAATATAATTCGTTGAATGTTGAGCTATAATTGTTTTGGTTATGACTCATTTTTTCAACTTGAATATATACTCCAAACAGTTCCATACTCTAAAAGCGAAAATGAGTTTGAAATAAAAATTAGGATTAATGTTTTACTCGAAATGAATGTTAAACTGAAAATACTCGAGAATTCAGTGCGATTATTAATTTTTTCACGACCGGGAAAGAAATTCGGGTTCTCTGATACCAAAATCATAACAGAACAGCCAATTTCATATCTGCGGTAGATTTGTGTACTTTCCCTCCCCGCGCGAGGGAAAGTGCTCAAATAATGTGAAAAATTAACAAAATTAAACAAATCAAAGGTAACTATCATAAATTATATTAAATTGAAATAATTTTGAAATACATAAAAACTATCATAAAATTGGGGTCGTAAAAGGAAATAATATATATACACAGCAGGAGAGAAGTGTATTTTCCCTACGGCTCATGCTTCAATTTACCCCGCGGGACAAAAATAATACACTTGTCTCCTTTAATGTATAATATACTATTCTAATTTACCAATTAGACTTTCTAGTGAAACCCTTCATATGTTATACCGGGAGATTTTTTTATCAGTATACCTACATAGTGATGTGTCATTATCACAGTTACAGTCAAAATAATTGACAGCAATGTATTAAAGCGTTTATTTATGAGAGAACATAGAGATAACTTACATTAATTAAAAATAATAATTTCTATCAATTTAACGTAATTTATTAAGTACTAAAGCAATTGAAACCAATTTCTTATTTGTTGAAACTTTTTGTTTCATATTATTAATAATCAATGTAAATTATTCCAATGTTAATCTTAAAAAAACGCGTTAATCCATTGCTGTCAATCACTTTAACTGTAACTATGGTAATGACGCCCCATGTATACCGATAAAAAAAAAAACTCCAGGTATAGTAATACTTATGATTTGTACCATATATTCGTTTAGTAAAAAAAGTATAGTTGTAGTTTAACTCAATCTTGTTTTTAAAATCTTCTCAATCTAACACTTGTAGACACAATATAATCGTGACTCAAAAGATTCACACACACTTCGCAAATACTGTTTCATTTCTATAATAGGTAGTAATGCACCATGCATTGCTTCCTCATTCATCTCAACATTCAATACTGTATATAATATACTTACACAGCCTTGAATTAGAGTCAGTTAATTACAAAATATTCACATAAATTATTAGCTTACGTTTGAATGAGAAGAATATACATCTGTAGGCAATTCATTAAATGGTTCACATTCTTGACAGTACTTTTTAAGAACTTCCTCGTCTTCTACGGCTGTACCCATCATGTGATCCCAAAACTGCGTGTACATGTCTTCCTCAATTTTCCATTTCAAAGTAGGCTTACTACTAAAGTTGCCGGATAAGTTAATATTTACACTCCTCTCATCGACATAGTATTTGTAACTAGCTATGTTGGTATCCGCTAATGGATTGTATGCTTCAATCCATGTCTGAAAGTACCACGACGATCTAAACATTAAAATAAAAATAGTTTTATTAACAAATATTTAGGTGATCATCTGGCTGCACCACCAGAAATTATTTAATAAAATTTGTTTATTTACTTAATATAGGTTCGTACATTATAATGTACACGTGATTGTTTACCCAAATTATTTCACTTAACAAATAACTGCTGCTGTCATTTAATTTATAAGTATTTTGTAAAAACATGCTCCATATAAAATATTTTATGAATTTTGAACTAAAATTGCATTTATAATTTTGACAGAGTTACAATCTAATAAAATTTTATTAGTATACCGAATAAGAATGGCTTAAAAACAGTTAATGAGTTTAAAAAACTTTAAGTCACAGGACTACTAAATCTGAAATTTAATCTTTTATACTATAATCTATATTCGGGCTCTGCCATCTTATATAACTCGCCGACAAAATAGCAAAATGTGCTACTAGATTGAACATGCTCAACAACTTATCCCCCTTCTTATTCTAAATTAGTAATTCTCGTAAAAACATTTATTGCATCTCGCTATTTACTCATTTCTAAGAGAGGTAGTAGCAGAAGATCTTGAAAATATACATTTTTTACGCGTAACATGTGGTTACCAGCCGTTAAATCATGGTTTCTGAAAACGTTAGTTGAAAAAGAACAACGTAAGTAATTATATTGAAAATTAACTGAAGATCTCAAGATCAATAATCCGATAGGCTACACGGAGTTATTAATTCCATGAATTCATACCTGTAATTATAATAGCTTTCCCTATGTTCATTAAATGTTGAAATATCCTGCAGATAATTAGTAATCAAAATTGGTGTTCCTAATGCAGAAGGTATATGAACAAAATCCATCACTGGATAAGTAACATGTTTTGAAGTTGACAGAAAATCTTGGATTTCGTTCCCTAGAACACAAAGATAGGATTTTATATATATATATATATATATATATATATATATATATATATATATATATATATATATATATATCACATTTTTCGGAATTACAAAAATATTTCATTTGTACCCTTCAAACATTATAACATACCTAAATTATTGAACTCGTCTTGATCAAAATTACGCATACGTTTAGCGTACACAGCAACATGATCTACAAATATTATCAGATCAAAACGGATATTTTTAGTTATTCCCTGAAGTTCAAAATTGTTCTTCTTTAATAACTTCAGCAATTCAGGTACTGAATATGCCTTGAGGTTTTCTATATAAGCTTTCATATAAACCCAATCAATCAGCCCATCAATATTTAAATACATCCTGTAAGTTCCAAAATCGAAGGATGCGGCGAAATTATTAAACGTTAATTGTACTATGTTAACCATATTTGTTCGTGGATCTGTGATAAGGTGAGTATCAAAATATGCTCCGAAACTTGATTCTCTATCGGCGTAAGATAATCTGTAGTAACCTGTTGCCCAATCTTTAGGATAAGAAGGAATGCTGGCGTTTTTCACAGCTCTAGTTGCTTGTGCTCCCCTGAAAAAAAAACAAATATATATATATATATAAATTGCCGGTATTTTTGCTTTATTTCAGAAGCATAATATTTTTCATATTTCAATTATTTTCTCTGATTCGGACAAATGAACTACTTCACCTCTGAAATAGATTATTCCATTTTATTTGTATCCCATTTTACTTCCAACAGTCATGAAAGTGACGCACTCACAGCAACCAAAAGAAATCACGAAGGCCAGGAAAAGGCTACAAGTGTCAAAAGGAAGTACATTGGGCTCGAGATTGCTGGTCTGATAAAAAACGCAATCACAATTTTTCCCAGCAGAGGGGGAAGGAAAACGATGAAGCACTGATTGAGAAATCTTTCTCGACTCAGGCATGGATGATTGTATTGATTCTTGGTTTCTCGACTCTTGTGCGACACATCACATGTCAAACCAGAGAACCTGGTTCATAAACTACGAAGAGTTTAAAGAACTCGGGGTCCGCATTGGTGATGGAAACCATATCATGGCTTATGGAAAAGGTAACATAAACGTTCTAGCTTTCGACGGAAACAAGTGAAATGCGAAACACCTGCTAAATGTATTATATGTACCCGAGATTAAATACAATTTACTGTCTTGCCAGACGAAATGTGACACATGTCATTCTGATTGTGAAACTGTTTTCTTATTGAAATATATGTCAGAAAATTAAAGAAATATGCGAAATTAAATTTTTCTTTTTCTCAAATATAAGTAGAAAGTAAACAAATAAGAAGGTAGGTTTCTGTATTATCAAATACTATTTTGTACCGTTTAAGAGTTGTATTGGGCGGGAGGCTATGTGTAGATTTTTTTTTATAGGATATTGGAAATGCAATGTTAAAATTTTCATTATGCGATAGTTCGTTCTCTATGAATTTTAGAACAAAAGTGAACATACAAAAAATGAGACTAAAATTATTGATATAATACATTTATGTCATGAAATTGACGTAAAACTAAATTTATAACTTTATAACTTCCAGAGTGCCATGGTAAACAAAACAAAGAAACAATCGTAATATTTGAATTAGGCAGATGACATTTGGAATATTTTTAATGATTCTTGGCTTGTTTTATTATTTCTCAGTAATCATGACAATCATGGACACATTTACCATTTGGAAATAATTTAAACAAGTCAATAGTCATTAAAACTATGCCAAATGTCATCTGTCAAACTCAAACAATACGACTGTTTATATGTTTTGTTTACCATGGCACTCTGAAAATAGCTAAAATTTATAAATTTTATTTTACGCCTATCTCATGACAGAAATGTATTATATCAGTAATTTTAGGCCCATTTTGATCAGTTTTTGTTTCTGAACATTTTTATGTATCTTTACACTATTGTTCTAAAATTAATGGGCAACGAACTATTTTAACATTGTATTTCTTATGTCCTATAAAAAAAATTATACATCTGGTATACACGGTGGGCCATTTTAAGTTGCGTTCAGGAATATCTCAGAAACGAAGCATCGGATGAAAAATCCAAAAAACACGACTAAAATATTTTCGACGGGGACATCCCATGACACCAAATTAAATGCAAACGCTATCTTAGAGCTTTTTAAAATTATAATTCTGGAATTATTTTATATTTCAAAATTCTTCTTGCTTTACCTACTGTTGTTGATGTACCAATTAATATTTTGCGCAGAATGTAGAGAAGTTATTACATAATTTGCTAATTGCCTATCATCGGGATCATTTAAATCCTGGCTATATTTTTCCAGGATTGAATTAAATTGTTCTTGGCTTAACCGGGCAAATAGAAGCATTTCTAAAGCTGCGACCCTTACTTTAAATGGTTCGGATTTATCTTGAACGATAGGCCAATATGTCTCATAAATCTAAAAGTAATTCTGATTTAGAAATGTATTAATTGGTGAAAGATTTATGTCAACCTTTTTGGATGGTTGATAAAGTAATTGTTGTTTAAATCCAGTCAGCGCTAGGACCCTAAGGTCAGCAGATTCCGATGAGTTTGTTGCTATTCCGTTCATGAAGTTGGTAGTTAGACATTCACCCATATTTATTAATCCTAATAAATATGTCATTCGTTTTTCATAATTTTCTCCTTCTGAAATGAATAATTTTTTAATGAATGTGTTCAGATTTTAGGCTACTCCATTTAATAAAATCTATTTAACTAATTAATAATGATTTAAATTGAAGTAGTTACACCAAAAAATATATGTCGTGTAAAATGTTGCAAATATACTACAATATTAACAGTATCCAAATGGTTAAAGTTGCAATGCAGTCACTGATTCAGTTAAATAATTTTAGCCTTTAAATCTGTCATATAAATCTATTTCTTCTAGTGTAAACAGGAAAGCAAAAACGATGGACAAAATAATTTATACGTACCTAAGAATTTGTTATTAAATATTTGGATGTATTTTTTTAAATATTTATCACTAATCACTTGTTTCTTGCAAGATTGGCCGATAACAGATGCAAAACTTAACACAGCAGCAATTTTCACCTGTTGGTTGTTAAAATTTTTATGATCTAACCATGGTTCTAAGTCTACTAGTATCTCATCCGTAGGGTACCTAATATGTTTTGGTAAAGTGGCAAATGCTTTTATCAATGGAAATGAATTTCCATAGTCTGGGACAGATTCCATGAACTTGCTGAAATATTTTACAGATGCATTTGTTCCAATGTACGGTAACAAAGAAAAGTGAAAGTCCGCCAAATCGCTAAATTCTTGTCTTTCGTAAATAGCTTTTTCAATATTTTTTAATCCTTGATTGTCCATAATCATCAAAATATAAAACATTTTTTCAACTGGATCAACCTTTCGAATATCATAATTTTCCACAGGTGCTTGTGAAAAGTTTTTGTGGAACTGGTCGTAGTAATCCAAATACTGTTTTGCAAGTACAGATTGATCTTGTTCATAAGAATGTCTTCCTAATGTCGGTTCGGACCCGAATTCATAAATCAAGTTACGTTTATCGGTGAGTTCTGAAATATCAATTGAATTTTCGACGTTCTTTGATTCCAGTAATGTAAATCTTTGACTAAAATTAAGAACAGAAAATTTATTTTCTAGCATTCTAAACTATATAGACATCACATGTTTAGAAATATTATTCAAGCATGATATAACTTACTTTTGAACAGTATTGAGAATGTAAGGAGAACTTCGCATAACTTTATATGTGATGTTAGTTTTAGATAATCCTCTCCACAAACTTTCTTCATGATCATCAGTCATTACAAAACTTTTACTGAATTCAACGATATCAAATGAATCAAATAAATCATCAACTCCTGGAGCTCTTAATGTATTAGACACAATACGTAGTGGGATGTCGTTACAATTCCAACTGTTTATTGATTTCTCATAAACGGTCATGTTTATATCGGATCCGGATTCTCTTCTCTCCTTGGAAAAGGAGCCATCACAATTACCATAGATAGTTTGCTGGAAGAATATTATTTAAGTGCATGTAACTATACAGTATAGTATCGTTATTTTCCAAAAAGTTTCGGTAGTGAAAATCTTGTACTTACTTCTTTGTAGGGTTGTTTAACTTTCTCGTTGGGTTTTACAGTTACTTTAGCGAAAGCTTCAAGATCTAAATTAAAGAAACTGGCTATGGTCTTTTTCATGTTCACGGACCAGAGTGGTTCATTGGGATTCACGAAAATGCTGAAAGATTTATCTGCCTCCTTGTTAATTACAAATGGCTGTAGCAGAGCTTCTGATTCCTTCGGTATTTCATTTTCTTGAACTTGTTCCAAATCACTTATTTTGCCATTAAATAAGCTAGTTTTCACATCATCCAACTACAATACATTTTGATTTATTAATATGAGATAATTATTTAATTTAATACCATTCTCACCAAAGTACCTAATTATCAAAAAAAAAAATTAAATAAATATGTTCTAAATTTGGTTTCATCAAGAAAAAAACAATGTTATTGTATTCTTGAAAATAAATATTATAATATTTAACGATACGTAGTAGTTTGAAATATCTTTAAATTATTAATTAATTTCTTTTCAGTTTGATTTAAAGCGAATTCAATGCATAACGTGATACTGAACTTGCCTTTGCTACTATATTTTCTTTATTGAAATATAGGGACAATTTGCTGGAAATAGTCCATCTTGCCAAGGATTTGTCGCACGCAGTTGTCGTAGTATCTACGGTTCCAGTGTACGAGTAAATATAAGCAGGAATCTTCGCATTTTCTGATACTGGATTGCCGTGGCTTGCAGCATGGAAACAAAATATGAATACTACAAAAAATTCATCAACAATCATCACTCAATGTTTTTATAATAAAGTTTTAAAATTACTATACACATGTTACATGTTTATAGACAAAATATCAAAAATTTTACGTACATAAACTGAGTATTAGATGCTTCATGATTGCTTGTACATAGTAAACTGTTGAAACATTTGTGAATTGCTCATGTTATATACTCAATTGTCTAAAATTGTAATTACTAATCTTGGAAAAGGTCACAGAAATTATTATTTTTTATTAAAGATAACTGAACTATCTGAAATAATGTAACTTAAGTTTATCATTTATGTAACAAAACATAAACAAAAATGGTAAAGAATAAACAAAAAACAAATTTTAATTAGAAGGATTCCAAAAATATAAATTATTTATCAACATTTCTTTACTTAAAATTTATGTTGTTTATTAAAATACATATTTGAACTATAATTTTCATAGTATTAATGGATATATTTTTGTAATTTGTTGGCAAATAAATATTTCGTTGAAGACAGTGGCGCACTCAGGAGGGGTGCAACCTAGTACGCGACAAAATAAAAAATTGGTGCCTATATTAATATTAAATTAAATTAAAATGTTTTTCTCTGTTTTGGACTTAGCACGCTTATGTTAGAAAGAGCTTCATAAAAAAATTAATTTTTGTGACATTTTTTTTATTGACTGCAATAAATAGACAAAATATCTAACCGAAGGACCAAATAATAACTATCACCAACCTAACTATTCTACCAAAAATATCCTTTAATGTACATTGCCAGCTATTATTATTATTTTATTAATGTAATATAGTGATTTTTTGTGTGTTAGGTGAGGTTATTGTTATTATATTTAGTAAATTTAACCAAATAACAATTTTACGCTCTAATATTGATGCGTAGTATTATTGACGAAAATAGATTAAACGGACTAGCTTTACTAGGTATGTATTTACAAAAAAATAAAATAATAATAAATAATTTATAAGTTTCATGAAAATATAAAGAGCTGAGTTGATTTTGAATGAAATTTAAATCCGAAAGAAGAAATTTACCAGACTCATAAAACAATAAATTTAATTGTTTTCAAAAATAGAATCAGTTGTGAAAAATAGTTTCAAATACAAAATGTTAGCCATCATATTTTTTGCACTTTTCTTGTACATGTTTCAAATTTTAAGAAAAACTAAATTATATATATATATATATATATATATATATATATATATATATATATATTTCAATAATCTTAGTTACAACTTAAACATTTTTAACATCTATATGTCAAGTAATTATCAAAATAGTTATACGCAAGGAACAAGTCATACATGTTCAGTTGATTTTAAATGTAAAAGGAAGTAGTGTGGTGTCCACACCACACTTTTTTATTTGTTTTTATTGTATTTATTAAACAGGGTGATGAAATAATTTGTGCTATGTGTATAGGAAATACAATTTATATTTTTTTATATATGATATGATGTTATGTCGTTCCCTATTGATTTTAGTGCAAAATACTTCAAACAAATCTTGTAGATAATTGAATTCTGCATCTAACTCACTAATCATTTCACATTTGGTAATATGTAAAATCGAATTTAAAATTTTTGAAAAATGCGCATTTGTAGTGATAGTCATGGAATTTAAACAAAAATTACATATGCATATGCAAATCAATTTTAAATAGTTTGACAGTTGGCGTATGTGCGTTTGTTTGTATTTTTGTTTAAATTGCATAACTATCACTAGAAATGAGCATTTTTATAAAATTTTAAGCTTAATTTTACATTTTAAAAATGGTATAAAATAAAATAAGATTTGTGATTTAGAGGCAGAATTTAATTATTTACAAGATTTGTTTGTAGGTTATATTTAATATATTTGTTTATAACAACTATAATTTTAGATTCGTCCTTTTTATAGTGCACCCCCTATCAAAATTCCTGGGTGCGCCACTGGTTGAAGATAATATTTGCAAATTACAAACTAAGAAGAATTACAAGGAAACAACAATACTTGGAAGCGTCGGCCTTGAATTTTATCATATTTAACTTGATTACCCGTGCAAATATCTTTACGAAAGCTTGAATTGAATTTTAAGTGTTTCCAGTTAAAATAATTATGTCTATCTAGACCGAAACTTGTTTTGAATTTGCAAGAAGTATATATATATATATATATATATATATATATATATATATATATATATATATATATATATATATATATATATATATATATATATATATATATATATATATATATATATATATATAAAATACAGCCATTGGTGGTCAAGAGGCTAAGAGCGCTCAGGTTTACAGTCTGTAATCTGACGGTCGGGGTTCGCGTCCCGCACAGTACATCTCGAATTATAAAAAATAATTATAATTTGTAGCTCTGACAAGTGACCACAGATGGGTCTGAGTGATTCGGAGGTCACTATAAGCCGGCGGTCCCTTGCAGTTGTCTGTTGACTGGCCATCAACAACATCGTTAATGCAAGTAAAACATTCGGCCATTGAAACCGGTGGAATTCCGGCCCTATGCTCCCATGAGGAGATACAGGAACACATTATTATATATATATATAAAATACACTGCTCAAAAAAAAAAAAAATCGAGCCACTTGGCCGAACCAAGAAAATGACTGTTTTTAAAATGTACTGCATTTCTTTCAGGGACATGTTAACCAAAATCTGGAAATTATCGCTGGATATACATTCCTCCTCTACGTTTTCCAAAAATCCCGAAGAGATTCGCTCCCACCAACCCCCTGAAAAATCGCTTTATGTGATGTCATGTCTGAGCAATGAAAAAAGTTTGAAGGCTTGTAACTCCAAAAAAATCCTGTTTTAAGGGGGTTGTTCGACTCGATTGTCACAAATCCCTATCAATTTCCTTTTCAGAGCTGAAAATTTCGTCCTCATCGGTGAAGAATTGAGTAAGGTATCGCGTTGCAAAGGAACATACACATATCCACACATCCACACATACTCATCCACACGCACGCTCCCGCAGCCACACACACGCACAAAAGAAAAAATGTACATGCAAATGCACACATGCACATGCAAATGCACGCATGCATATTCACACACACACACACATGCACACGCATTTACGCATACCCGCATCGTATCCGGTGATTTTTCGAAAAAAGCCCTAAAAACAGGGGTTCCTTTGAAACGCGATCACTCACTCAATTCTTCACCGATGAGGACAAAATTTTCAGCTCTGAAAAGGAAATTGATAGGGATTTGTGACAATCGAGTCGAACAACCCCCTTAAAAAGGGGGTCGGGGGGAGCGCATCTCTTCGGGATTTTTGGAGAACGTAGAGGAGGAATGTATCTCCAGAGGGAATTTCCAGATTTTGGTTAACATGTCCCTCAAAGAAATGCCCCACATTTTAAAAAAAGTCATTTTCTTGGTTCGGCCAAGTGGTTCGATTTTATTTTTGAGCAGTGTATTTTATACTAAAATAATGGACGAGATACAATCAGATCAAAAATATGTTTCAATATCACATGCTTGGAACAAGTAACTCCTTCACGTACTTGAGTTGCGACATGACATACAGACACCAGGCAAGAACACGTCACTAACAAGATTGTGATTTTCTCTAGTATATTGAAAAACATTACGGAGAAATTATAGAAGAGACCAAATTAAATTCTGTAAAACTATTGCAGTACCCTCTTTAATGTAACAATGTAAGACAGGAAAATATTGGTTATTTAAAAAAAAAACGGAATTCCACACAAGCAGCATAAAAGAAATTTATGGTCGAGAAGACATTCATTATTGACCTGGGTCAACTTGTGTTTTTATATATTATTTTTTCTCTACTAGCTCTTAATAGTTATTTAAGTAACAAGTACATAAATTTGGGTTTTACGAACGTCCTCTTCTGTTCTATGCATCGGCGCGAGTAGACGTGAATTTTTGCCGATCCGTCAAATTCAGATATTAACTTTTTTTCTGAAGTTACTTACTATTATTTTAACTATTATGGGTCACCGGAACTTGAGCTCAATTGTGAAGGAGTCCATTGCTGCAATTTTATCAGATGAATCTTTCATTGATAACTTAGTTGAAAAAGTTCTTAAAAAATTCGACGAGAAGCTGGAGGAGCAAAAATCGTTTTACGATAACATAATTGCGGAGCTTACATCGGCCAACAAGATCCTGGAGGACCGCAGCAGTACTCCAGACGCAACTGTATCCGTGTGTTTGGTGTTCCCGAGTTGGTGAGTGAAAACACAGAAGAAACTATGTGCTCTCTGTTCAGTGATAAACTTAACATAAAAGTGAATCCTGAGGACATTGATAGATGCCACCGTACAGGTAGGAAGTCATCTACTACCACTCGACAATCCAAACCGCGTCCAACAATTGTTAAATTTATTTCCTACAAAACCCGGGCAAGGGTGCTCCATAATCGTAAGCAGCTCAAAGGCACGATGATCTCTATAAAAGAAGATTTGACAAAAAATAAATTAGAACTGTTAAAAGCTGCCTCTACTATTTATGGTTACAAAAATGTATGGTCGAGCGATGGAGTTATATTTGCTAAGGTGCAGGGTAACATTCGAAAAATAACTCATGCTGATCTCTGCTCGTAATGTAACTTATATTCTGATATTTCTAGCATAAAGCTTTTAGGAGCGTCAAAAATTGTAACGCGTTATTACATAGGTTAATTCAACAATTTTGTTGGTATAGTTTATTTTCTTTGCACCATATTTTATTTTATTTTTTCTTAAATTTGAATCTCTTCCACATCAGTTTTATTCATATTATAAATTTTGTCTTTTTCCGTAATAAAATTAACGAAGTTTGTTTGCATAGGTTATTGTGAGGTTGTTGAACTCTGCTAATTTGTACAAGTTTTTTACACTTTATATTTATACATCCATTTGTTTACTGTGTTTACATTATATATTTTAATACTTTATCTTCTTTATTACTTGCAATGTACATTTATTATCAAAATGTGCGAGGCTTAAATACCAAGCTAGTAGATTTTTTCAATAATTCATGTTCATCTAACTTTGACATAATTGCATTAACTGAGACATGGCTTAATAACTCTGTACATAACTCCGAAATTTTCAATAGTGAATACGCTGTCTTCAGAATGGATCGAGATTTTCGCCGAGTGGGTAAAAATTCCGGTGGAGGTGTTTTATGTGCAATTAATAGTAAATTTAAAACTACACTTATAAATTTAAATCTTAATCCCCTCTCTATCTGTGACATTGTCTGTGTAAAAGTCCATACATCAATTGTAAAGGTGTTTTACGTTATTGTAGTTTATTCCTCTCCCCCGGTATCTATTGAACAACTGGAATATATATATGACTGTATTGAGAAAATACCTGGTATTCTACATAATAACTTTATAATAATTGGTGACTTTAATATTAGTAACTTATCCACATTTTACGCTGATTCGTCCACCAATAACATTATTTCATCATTTGTTAACTTTCACAATTTCTTAGGCGCGTGTCAGTATAATTTTGTGAAAAACATGAATGATAGATTATTGGATATCGTCCTGTCTAATATTAGTTGCACTGTTTCTCGTAATACATGTCCCCTGGTTAATGAAGATAATCATCATCCTACTCTTGACATTGAAATTCATACAGACCCCAAATATTGTAATTCCTCTTTTGCTGATAATGAGCCTACTTACAATTTCCAGGCTGCCAATTTTTCATTACTTTACAACTCCCTAAATGCTACTGATTGGAGTGTCCTGTCCAACTTTGCTAATGTAGATGATGCTTTTGCCAAGTTTTACGATATATTATACGGCATTTATGACAAATGTATTCCTAAGACGACTAAAAAAATATCCAAATATCCGCCTTGGTTCTCTAAAGCTATTATCTCTGATATTAAACTAAAATATAAATATCTCGAACTTTTTAGATTGACTAACATGCAAATATATCACAATAGTTTTAAAGATATTCGTTCCAAAATAAAAACTGATGTTAAACGAGCTCATAAAAATTATTTAAAATCTATTGAAAATAACATATGTGTTGAACCTAGCAAAGTTTGGTCATACTTAAATATAAAAAGAAATACTTCTCGTATTCCTGGACAAATGCACTTAGCTGACAAAACATTCATGGATACTCCATCAATTGTCCAGGCATTTTCTGAATATTTCTCATCTGTCTTTGAATCTCCTAATACCAGTCCTACCAATTCTGATAATTTTCCCTCTGCTAGTAGTTCTGATTGTCTTAATATTCCCCATATCTCAAAATCCGAAATTCTTGCATCCATTAATAAACTGAAACCTTCCCGAAATCCTGGTCCTGATTATATTCCTGCGTATGTGTTAAAAGGCTGCCGTGACATATTCGTAGAACCTCTCTATATTCTTCTTAACCTATCCATTTCCTCGAATATTTTTCCTTCTGTCCTTAAAAAAACATATATTACACCAGTCTTCAAGTCTGGAGATAAGGAAAATATTGCGAACTATCGGCCTATAGCCATTATATCGAGCATCTCTACGGTGTTTGAGAAGATTATTTTCATTCATATTTTTAGCTCCGTTAAAAAACATATATCTCCTTACCAGCATGGTTTCATGCAAGGTAGATCCACCACTACCAATCTCACCACATTCACAGAATTTTTGGTTAATTCATTTAGAACCAACTGTCAAATTGATGTAATTTACACAGACTTCTGTAAAGCCTTTGATAAAGTTGACCATCAGTTACTTATTAAAAAGATTATTAATAACTTCAATTTTTCTAATAACTTTGCTATGTTCATAAGCTCTTACTTAACTAATAGCAATATGTACGTCCACTATAATAATTATACATCTCTTTCATTTCTTGCTACTTCAGGAATTCCACAAGGCTCTAATCTTGGTCCTCTTCTGTTTATGTTATTCATAAATGATATTACTACTTGCATTGAACATTCCCAGTATTTATTTTATGCTGATGACATGAAAATATACAGGTCCAAATAATAATTATGCTGGTTACCATTACAATACTGCTCTCATTGAATTTAACATGATTACACTACAGAATCGCCGTTCCCTGTCCTCTTGTCTGTTTCTTTATAAACTAATAAATAACACTATTGATGACGTAAACCTATTAAGACTTATAAATTTACACGTACCAAGGAATTGTAACCCTAGACAGAAGCAAATTTTTTTTTGTACCTCCAGCAAAAACAAACTATGAGCTCCTAACCCCTGTTAGGCGTACCTGCTCACTTTATAACACTCTTTGTACTTGCATTCCTGATATTGATATTTTTTTGATTCATTTCAAGTTTTTCGGTTGAAATTACAAAAATATTTTGTATTACAATAATAATTATTTTTTATGTAGACAAATATGTTATATTTTTCAGTGGAATTTTTCTCTTTTGTCAATATTACTAATAAGTTTGTGTATTATGTGTAATATGATATGTATTTACTCTTCACTCTGTAATTGGGACTTTCGTCCTGTTGAGTGTTACATTATAATGGAATAGAATGGAAATAAATAAATAAACAGTTCAGGGACCCTATTATGTGAATGTTACTAACAATATTTTGACTATATTGCAGATTAATTTTCTGTAGTTTAGTATGACAGTTATATTTGACACATGATGTTGACACGAAAAACTTTGTTGGTTTCGATGTGTCTTATTACTATTATTTGTTTACATAGCTATTTATTTTTATTTATTTAAAAAAAAATCTGTTGTGGGCACCACAATGCCTCCCGTCATACAGGTTATATTCAACTTAGTAAGGCAATATTGGCGCCATCTATACGCGGCACCATGAATTATTATTGTAAAAGCGAATAGCAGGCTTATACAAATAAATCTATATTTTTAAAATATTGGAATGTATAAAAAAATAATAGCTATTTGTTTAACTAGGCACTAAAATACCTGATTTACAGCAAAAGCGTTTCATTGACGAGGCGAAGCGAAGTAAATTAATATATTTATTGTAGATTGGGTTCCATACTTGGAGACAGTACTCTAGTTTACAACATACAAATGTGTAATACAGACTTTTTAAAGCTGTGATTTAAAAAAAAAATGTACACTAGAATCTGGGTTGGTATTTCACACGATTAAGAAGTTTTTTCACATTTAACATGCACTGAGAGAAATGGTTTATAAAACTAGTTTTATAGACATAACTTCAATAACAATTAGTGAAACAGTATTTATATTTATAAAGTAGATATTACATGGAATAAAATTGTTTTTATAGCGGTACTTTTATTAACTTGTACAAACTATTTTTAAAAATTAATATTTTATGTAGTAGCTATTAATAAGAAATGGATATACAAGTAATTTGTATTTATAAATAACATTAATAATAACACATAAAAAATCTAATATTATCTATCATTGCCTTTAAATTTATAATTACTAACCAAATTTATAACAAGGAAATATATATTTACTTAAAGGAAGTGTAATTTTATTAATAGATATTATCAAGTTTTTTGACTGGTAATATAAGTATATTATACGTTAAAACGTATCTATTAATGGTTAATAAACTGTTTTATATTGGGTAATATTTGCTTTTTAAGACCCAGATCATTCCTGTTTATAATTGCACACTGCGCCTTGCAGAAATCGGTTGATTTTGACGGTTGTTTAGTCAGTGTTGCATTGTGTTCGGTGTTGTGTATGTTTGCGTAGTACATGAAACAATATTTAGTTCATCAAAATCTGCGATACATTTGTTACAGAAACATTACATAAGTGGGATCAGGGCGAACACGTACAATGAGGAATTGAAAAATATATTTTTTGTCAATATTTGAATTTTAAGAAACAAACTCTACTTTATAACAAATAAAAAAACAGTTATTAGAAACAACAAATAAATATTTATCAGTTACTAAAAAAGTAATTGATTACTATAATCTAGTTTCTTATGCATTATAATTTATCTATTTGCAACGAATCATGTGTTTTATTAGTAGTTAATATATACCTCTATAAAATTTAGTTATTAAAATTAAAAAGCGTGTTAAACTGTCCTCATTTTTATTAGATATTCTACTAAGGTTATTAGATTTTCAATAACTGTTATATAACTTTTCTCTCAGTGTGTAAACAATGTAAAATACCATATTTTTAGATGTATAAAATGTAAACAACGTAAAAAAACCGTTGAGGTTATGTTCTAAGCATAATCATGTGAAATGTCAGTATATTGCGTGAATGTTAATTTATTGCGCCATGACAGTATTTTATAACTCCTCGAAATATCACAACTTCCACAGATTAAAAAAAATCAGAATATGCATTTTTAGGGTTTAATTATATTCATTCCAATAATACATACAGCAATGCCCAATTTTTCAGTACGAGTTTAAACCGAATTTCTAGTTTAAGTTTCAGTTTAAAGATTAAAGTGTATTTCAGGGTCGAATTTGTAGAAAAATATTAAAGATACGGCTATATCTCGGTTAATGTTACACAAGTACATTAATGATTTTATAAATATTTAAGTTTATTACAGAAATTTTGACATAGATCCCAGCATCTTAGGATGAAATAGAAAAAATATTTTCAAATTGGGGTTATATACATAATTCACTTCAAAACAAACAAAACAGGTCTAGAAAAAATTACAAATTTATTACATCTAGAAAGAAAAAGATTAAGTGAGTACCTATTAAATGGGAATATGAAGACAAAGTCGACGTATAAAATATTTATATATGTAATTTTATAAACAAAAGAATGTAAAAGTGTATTTGTATTACTTATCAATTAAGGTTTTTTGTGTGTATAACAATTTTACATATTTTACATTTTTACATATTTTACAAAATTCCACATCATGTAATTTACATGGTTTTTTACATGTAAAAAAATATACTTGTATTATTTATCAATTAAGTTTTTTTTGTGTGTATAACAATTTTACATATTTTACAAAATTCCACATAATGTAATTTACATGGTTTTTTACATGTAAAAAATTATGGAAAATACACATGTAAATTACATGCACAACCCTGATTATAAAACATCCAGATCTTATACTGTGTAACTCATTCCAAAGAAACATTTTCCATGTGATATGAAAAAGAGAAGCGGGCCAAAATCCCGAATCCCAATATCCCGAATTCCAAAATCCCGAATTTTCTTCACACTGAAATAAATTACTGTCTCTTGTGCTTTTCCTCAATTGCAAAGTATAAGAGTTCAGGATCAAAATAAGCTGAAATTTGGCATGCATATAAAATTAAATAAAAAAAGTTTACATGTGAATTATTTTTTCGAAATATTTATACAGGATAGTGACTTATTCAACCGATCATAAGCATTTCATTTGTTAAATAATACATATGCAATTCCCTGCTTCCCTTATAAGTTTAATTTAATATCCCCATCCGAATCAGTGAACAAATTTTATTTTAATGAATAAATATGGGAGAGAAATAGGAAGATTACTAACTGCTAACAATTGAAGTATTTCTTACTCACTTTTATGTTCTAAATAGTACAAAAAATAAAAATGAAATAAAAATAAACCAGCTTTAGAATTAAAGTCAAGTAAATATATAAAAATTATTGTTTTTTCAGATGACATGAAAAATTAAAATTACTAAAACTAATATAAGTAGAAATATGTTATCGTACGAAAAGTGAGAAAAATCAGAAGATTCAGTAAATTATTTCTTAGTATCTATCTAATTTGAGGTTTTGGGCATTCGGGATTTTGGTATTCGGGATTTTAGACATTCGGGATTATGGGAATTCGGGATTTAAGTATTCGGGTTTTAGGATTCGGGATTTTGGGATTCAGGATTTTGAGGGTAGAACCATGAAAAAGTGTATAAAATTTTTTTGACGAAATCATATTCTACACCTTTATTTATAAAGATATTTCTACATGTATACATTTCTACTACATTCCAACAATTCATTTTGAAATTATTTATCATAATTTTTTTTTAAACTACATACGTCTTTGAATTTGTGAATATGACCCGTACTAGATATATCTTTGAACTTGTAAGTTAATACCTACTTCTATTTCTACATCTTATAAATATATTTCCAACATACTTTTTACCTCCCGCCTACCCCTAGGTAAGGGAGGTATTGTTTTTAGTCAAAAAATTGGGTAGAGAGTTTTCAATGAATAAGCACGTTTCAGGGTCCCTGCAATACGATTTAACTATTTTCGCGATGATGTCTGTATGTATGTAAGTATGTGTGTGCGTGTGTGCGTGTCTGTGTGCGTGTGTGTGTGCGTGTGTGCGTGTCTGTGTGCTTGTGTGTGTGCGTGCGTGCGTGCGTGTGTGTGCGTGTGTGTGTGTGTGCGTGTGCGCCTGCGTGTGCGTGTGCGTGTGCGTGTGCGTGTGCGCGTGTGCGTGTGCGTGTGCGTGTGCGTGTGCGTGTGTGTGTGTGTGCATCTAGTGCATTTTCTATATATTATAAAAAATAATCTTGCCGTCAAGTAAATATATTATGTGTGTATAATTTTTGGTAATAAGGTATATAATGGCGGATTATTACTAAAGAATCGGAGTCGTTAACTTTTTTTAAAGAAATTTTTATGAATCCTACATCACATAAGTAAATATTTGACACTTATCAAAATATACTATGCGGCACAAGCAGACATATGTTACTTTTGAGTTTTCATTTTCAACTGCGTTTTGTCAGGCGCGGGCTAACTTGTTCGAGCCACGGATCGTTCAACGCGCGCGCTGTTCAGCACGCCGTGGGAACAGATCAGGCGCGGTGCTCGCCGAACCACGCGCCGTGGGAAGCCGGCTTTATTTGGTTGTGTCGCGTATATGTCTAGGTAAGTGTTGGAGAATGAGGGTAAAAGGTTCTGGGAGCTTGTTTCATGTGAAATCCAATATCTTGCAAAATGAGGATGTTCGAGGGTTATTTGTAGAAAAATTTAACGAATCTTTGCCTGAATATGAGCCTAATTTTGATTGTTGCATAAATGATTTTTGGGTGAAATTTAAGGGCATTGTCCTTCAATGAGCAATTAAGAGTGCGAATAGTGAGTTGTTGTGGAATGAGTCATATGTTTGGAATAGATAGTGTGAGTATTTTAAGGAATAGTATGGTGGTGTAAATGGAGTTTAATAATAGAGGAAATGCAGGAAATGGAAACGTTGAATGGAATATATATGCAGGTGATGTCAGCTTTGCATTGATGCGTCTAAAGAATGGTAAGGCTCCCGGTTTGGATAGCATAGCAAATGAAATATTGAAATATGGTGGTGAAAAATTATTTTATTGGTTAGTTTATTTGTTCAGATTTTGTTTGAAAAGGTGCATGGCTCCTGATGATTGGAAATGTGCTGTTATTTGTCCTTTATTTAAAGGCAAAGGCAGTTCGAATTAAAGAACAAATTTTCCAGCGATTGCCAAATAAATCGTTAAATGAAACAAAATTATGTGCGTTAATTTTGTTTTGGCAATCATACCGATTGCGTCACTTAAAGTTTTATTTTTAGTCGTTGTGTTTTAAAAAAATTTATTTTGTTACTGATAATTTACAATTCAGAATTCAGCTGTTTACGATTCTTCTTGATCGGCTTGGTGGTTTTGTTGATTTCGTTTACCCAATTTTAAGGTCAAATGTTTACATGAAACATAAATAATTATTATAACTATTCCACAGTATAATAATAATGCCCAAATATTAGGTGAATAGTATCTCATTGAATTATGTTCAATTGTTGTAGGGTTATGAATTGGCATTTCTTCAACTTTAATTTTCTTTAATTTAATGGTTATATTTGAAGTTTTCTTTTCACTGACTTTAAAATTTAATTTTGGCAATATGAAAGTGGTTCCAGATATCATCTCCAGTGCTGACGGTGCAGGTTCCCATGTTCCCATGTTCTGAGGCGATGTAATATATATATATATATATATATATATATATATATATATATATATATATATATATATATATGTTACCTAACGTCTACCTGCCGACATCAGCGTTTCCCATCGGCCGCTATGTTCCCGCGAGCTGAGGAAGAATCATATTTCTGTTATCTCTACACATGTTTGTTTTATCTTGTATGTAGTTTTAATATTCAGTCTTGTTGTAGTCTTAAAGCAATAAACATCTAAAAACTTTGCCTCTCTGTTCCTGAGCAAAAATAAAGTTTTTAGAACCAATATCCAAGTTCTGATCAATTAAGTGGCGCAGTCGGTAGGATATTGAAAGGAAATTCATCGCGAATAATCCGTCAGTATCAACTGTTTATTCAACAAAACAAGAACCAACGAAGATCTGAAGGGCGTTCATCGCGAATCAACCCATCAGCATCAACGACTCATCACAGAAGAATTCCATCGCGGACAGTCTACCTGAGATGAAGCGATCTTTGGTAATGTAAGTTGCTTTCATTTCTATGACAGACTCCTCGAATTCATCCATTTCTATCGAAGAAAGTAAAAACGAGTTAGATTATAATAATAGTTTAGCAGATACAGAACTAAGTTTAATACTTTCAACTTAAATTCAATTAAATATAAAAGAAGTTGAATTATAAAATAACTGTTGTGTAAATATGGCAGTTCCAAATTTTGAATCTAAATTATTAGACATCTTTCCAAAATTCGATGGAAATCCATTGGAACTCTCTGCCTTTTTAGATACAGCTAATACTTTAATAAACACTTATTGGGATGCAGCTCCGCAAAATGTAAATTGCGTTCAAAATATAACGTTAATTTATGGCATTTACGCCAAAATAATTGGTCCCGCACGCGAGGTATATTCAACGTGTACCTCAAAAGACTGGAAATCTGTAAAAGATGCTCTGATCGCACATTTTGGCGATCAGCGCGATCAAAACGGTCTGTTGTTTGATCTAGATCAGCTCAGACAAAAAGATAACGAAAACCCCTTACAATTTTACACACGCATTATGTCAAATTTAAGTGCTTTGCATAACTATGTAGATGTTCATGAAAGCGCAACGACAATTGCAACAGTCAAAAAGAATTTTTACAATACTCATGCATTGAAAATGTTTTTGGCCGGTTTAAAAGAGCCTCTTGGTTCGACGATCCGCGCAATGAAACCCAACACCTTGGCGGAAGCCAGACAGAACATAATATCTGAAGATAACATCCGACACTTACAACGTGCTCATTTTGATAAAAGTAAATTTCAAAATTCGAGACAAATTCAAAGGTCAATTCAACGAGCACCCCAAATGTATCAAAACCCTCAATTTGTCCAACAACCACCACAACGATTTTATAATCAATACCAACAATTCCCAAGCAACCCTATTCAATTACAACCCCGTTATTCACATACACCACCACGATTCCTAACTAATCACCAAGTATTTGGGAATAATAAACCTAAGTCCTCAGTCAATGTATGGAAACCGCAAGGTTCAACAAATCGAGCCATACAACCTAAACCCACACCTATGAGTGGAACAAAGACAAAATTACATAGTAGAAGAGCTACATAATGTTGAACAACCTATTCAAAATTATGACGAACAAAATTACGAATACTGTGAACCCGACTATACTGACTATGACTTCCAAAACGAAAATTATTCTTATTATCCCAAAAATATTGAAAATGATATTTATGAACCATCTATCGAAGAAGAACAAAATTTTCGCGAACCCAGCCAAATAGCGAACCAAACGTAGAGTTACATTCAATCTACGACAAAAAAGATTTACCATTTATCAAAATTTCGAATCCACCATTAAAATTGTTAATTGATACAGGAGCCACAAAATCTTTCTTGAACCCTGACATAGCTCAAAAATATTTTAAAAATAAAATCACGAAAGAAAATTTTACCATATCCTCCGTATTTTAAACAACAAAAAGAGATTCCTGTGTAGAAATTCCGGCATTTTCAGAATTTAATGTTAATAAAAATATGAAATTTTATTTGTTCAAATTTCACCACTTCTTTGACGGCCTGATTGGCTATGACACTCTAAAAGATTTTAATGTTCAATTAGATTTAAAAAATTCCTTATTAAAAACCCCATATACAAATTTGAAATTATCTCATTATGAATCTAGGAAAAAACTATTATTTTTCGCTAGAATAGAACCATGCAGTTTAGAGTCATTGAAAATCCCAGTTAATTCAAAAGATGGCGACGTACTTATTCCTCAAACAAAAATTTCAAAATGCCTTATAAGAGAATGCGTTTCAAACTGTAAAAATGGATATGCCCCTGTTGACATTTATAATGGTACAAACGAACCACAAGAAATTCAATTGTACGACCCTATTAATGTAAATTTGTTTAATAATACTAAATTCGAACTATTCAACGCCACAATTCAAAATAATTATAATGATAAAAATGAAATTAATAAATCCAATATTATAAAATTAATACGCACTGATCATATGAACCTAGAAGAGAAACATCAAATTGAAAATTTAGTAAAATATTTTTCGAATATTTTTTATCTTGAAGGTACCCCACTAACATTCACGAACAAAATTAAACATAAAATTATCACGAACGACGAAATTCCCGTTCATACTAAGTCGTATCGATATCCTTTTATTCACAAACCTGAAGTTGAGCGACAAATCAACAATATGCTAGAACAAGGTATTATCCGACCAAGCGATTCCCCATGGTCATCCCCTATTTGGATTGTACCCAAAAAGGCCGATGCATCTGGAAGAACAAAAATGGCGCATAGTTGTCGATTATCGCAAGATAAACGATAAAACTATTGACTCTCTTCAAGATCATATTTTACATTTAAAACAAATTTTCAAAAAATTACAAGAGAGTAATCTAAAGGTACAACTTGACAAGTCAGAATTTTTGAAAAGAGAAGTCACCTTTCTTGGACATGTAATCACTCCGGAAGGTATAAAACCTAACCCAGACAAAATTCAAACTATCCAAAACTATCCGATACCAGAAACAACTAAACAAATTAAAGCGTTTTTAGGATTATTAGGTTACTATAGGAAGTTTATAAAAAACTTTTCAAAATTAACTAAACCAATGACCGCTTGTCTAAAGAAAAACGCCGTTATTGACGTAAACAATTCAGATTAAGTCAACTGCTTTAACACCTGCAAAAATTTGCTTTCAAACGAGCCAATTTTACAACATCCAAATTTTGAAAAACCATTTATTTTGACGACGGACGCGAGCAACTTTGCTATTGGCGCGGTTTTGTCTCAAGGTAAAGTAGGATCAGACTTACCAATATCTTTCGCGAGTCGCACTCTTAACGACTCAGAAACTAAATACTCGACAATTGAGAAAGAGTTACTAGCTATTGTATGGGCAGTAAAACACTTTAGGCCGTACCTATTCGGACGTAAGTTTTTAATTTACACCGACCATCGCCCCCTGCAATGGTTATTTTCACTAAAAGAACCGAATTCTAAACTCGTAAGATGGAGACTCAAACTAGAAGAATTTGATTACCAAATTATTTATAAACAAGGTTCTCTTCATAAAAACGCGGATGCATTATCTCGTATCCAAATTAACGCTAATGAAACTATCGAAGAATCTTGAGGAATTTTCGACTATATAAAAGATTTTAATAAAAAGTATTCTAACACAAACGATAATATGTCACTGCAAGTCGAACCTGACAACGAAAACAACGACGGAGATATTTCTGACGACGAAACTGTTCACACGAATAGAGAAAATCCAATCGTAGGAATACCAATTTCTGACAAACCAGTAAATCTCGGAAAAAATCAAATTATAATATCTCAAATTAATTTTGATCCCATAAAGCCTAAAATTGTAAAATTATTTGAAAATACCCATCAGCGTATAACAGTACAAATTTCAAAAAATAATTTTGTTCAAGACGTTATTAATTTCGTTAAAAATTATATCGTCCCAAAAGTTAAATATTGTTTGTATTTTGAAGACCCAATTTATGAGAAATTTAGTTTAGTTATTCAAAAATACTTTTAAAATTCTGAATTAAATTTTGTAAGATACACTCAGAAATTATTAGATGTTGAAGATCCGTTAGACGTTAAAGAAACAATTCAAAATTACCACGAAAGCAAGACGAATCACCGAGGTCTTGACGAGACCGAGAATCAAATAAAGAAAAAATACTACTGGCCTAACATGCGTAAATCAATACAAACTTACATCAACGAATGCGAAATCTGTTTAAAAACAAAATACGATCGTGTACCTATAAAACCAAAATTTAACGTTACTCCTACCCCAACAAAACCATTCGAAATATTACATATTGATTCGATAACTTTAGAAAAATAAAAATTCCTAACAATTATAGACGCATTTTCAAGATACGCGCAAGTTTACAAATTAAATTCTGGCCAAGGTATAGAAGTCGTTAATAATCTTATTAAGTACTTTACACACCATGGAATACCTGATCAAATCGTTTCTGACAATGGCTTAGAATTCAAAAACTCACTAATTAAACAATTACTAGAAGTTCACAAAGTGAAACTTCACTTTATTAGCTCGCAACACCCAGAGTCAAACGGACTAATCGTAAGATTTCATTCGACATTAGTCGAACATATTTGATTGTTAAATAATCAACAGGAATATAACAAAGAGCCTATTGATATTAAAATTAATTACGCACTTCTGGCGTATAACAACTCTATTCATTCGGTAACAAATTTAAAACCGTGTGAAATCATAACAGGACATCTTGATATAAATTCGCCTTTGGACATAGAATTAGAAAAACAATTAATAAATAATTATATAATAAATCATAAAGAAAAAATAAAATTATTATACAATAAAATTAGGGAATTAAATGAGCAGAATAAACAAAAAACAATTAATTATGCAAATAAAAATCGTGAAGAGCTTCCTGAAATTCCAGATACCGTGTACTTGAAAAATAAGCAGAAACAAAGTAAAACTAGCAATAAATATAAAAAGGAAGAAATTAAAACAATTGATCCGAATTTAAAAACAGGCGAAATTATTCCCGAACACGGCAATACCTCAAAAAACATCCACTTATCAAACATTAAAAGACCAAGACAAAAGACTTACAGTTTCAAAACTAAACAAAAACAAAATAAAAATAAATTCACCATTTTAGAAAACAAAATACTGAAAAAACCTAAATTGTTACAGACTTGTGACCTTACACCTGACAAAAGCACAAGAAGTACAGATTCAGAACTTACAGACTAATCCTGGAATCCTTCCTTTTAAATTAGGACATGCAAAAATCAAAACAGCCTCTCATACCTTCCTTTATTATATTGACCTTAAATCTATCAAAAATCGTATTGACTTATTAAATGATAAAAATTCACAAATAACAACCGCAATAAATTTCGCTACCCCCGAACTTCGACACATTTTAAATAATTACCACGAACACACAAAGTACATTTCAAAAATTGTTAACAGAAAATTACACACCTTTTACCCAGAAAAACGATATAAACGATGGTTAATAAACCCATTAGGATCAGTTATTAAATTTATCTCTGGTAACATGGATCACGACGATGCTGTAGAAATTCATAATAATATTTTAAAATTAGAAACAGATCATAATAAAATAGTTACAAAATTAAATAATCAGATTTCACTTTCAAAACATATAATGAACATAAACGAGACCATGACACTGATTATTAAAAATCAAATTAATATTGAAAATAAAACAAACGAATTAATCCAATCAATTAATAAACAAAAATTTTTATTTTCACATTTTTTACAGACACAAGAAATTTTGGAAGAAATTAAATTTAATTTTGATTCATTATTAAATTATTTGGAGGAAATAGAAAACGCAGTAACATTTGCCAATTTAGAAGTTGTACACCCAAGTATTATTTCTTATCAAGAATTAAAAGATATTGTTGAAGAATTATATTCACTTTATGATAACAAACAGCTGTTATTTTCAAATATCAATGACATTTCTAAATATTATAAAGTTATCAAAATTAAAGTTTTTATTTTAAATGAAAAGATAATGTTTTCACTTGACTTTCCCTTAATACACCCGGAAACCCTAGATCATTATCACTTATTTTCGATCCCTAGTTTTAACCAAACAACTATTATTCCTCCCGCTACATACCTATCCATAAGCAACAACGTTTATCAATATAGCAACGAAGAATGCGTAGATCTGCAATCCGAATTTCTTTGTAAAAGGACCAATCTTTTACCAGTTCAAAGGGATGAAGATTGCCTAACTTCAATCTTATCATCAGAAGTCACAGTAACCAGCTGTCAACAAATACCAGTCAAAATCAATCAACAAGTAATATTACAAATCAATGAAGCACATTACATCGGCATATTCCCAAAACTTCAAAGAGTACAAACTACGTGCAAACAAAATGCGATAGTTTTTTTTAAAAGGGACTTATCTAATGATCGTACCACCCAACTGCTCAATAAAAATATCATCGTACGTTTATGAAAATAAACTGAAGACTATACCAGGGCATGCAGTGAGTTTACAAAAAATCAACATGCGAAACTCAACAGTACCACAAATAGAAAAATTAAATTTAGATAAAGTTCCTCTCGATAAATTACACCAATTGCAACTTCAAGAGCTAGAAGAATTCCCAATCGAATCGATCACCACCCACGAAAACTACTCAAAAGGCTCAATCATTGGAGTCAGCATACTATCAATGGTTATCTTATTTTATTTTATAATAAAAATAAAAAATAAGGTTTTACAGAAAAAGGGAGTCAACCCAAGGTCAACCCCATTCAACGAAACTCAAGTCGTTCCACCCTAGAGTTTCTTCTCAAGGAGGGAGGTGTTACCTAACGTCTACCTGCCGACATCAGCGTTTCCCATCGGCCGCTATGTTCCCGCGAGCTGAGGAAGAATCATATTTCTGTTATCTCTACACATGTTTGTTTTATCTTGTATGTAGTTTTAATATTCAGTCTTGTTGTAGTCTTAAAGCAATAAACATCTAAAAACTTTGCCTCTCTGTTCTTGAGCAAAAATAAAGTTTTTAAAAACCAATATCCAAGTTCTGATCAATTAAGTATATATATATATATATATATATATATATATATATATATATATATATATATATATATATATATAAATAAATAATTTGTGCCTATTTGTGCCACACACTTAAGAGATATGGGCTCATGAATAAATTTTATGCCAACTTCACACTAGCATGATCACAATTTTTCAATTCAACATTAGGTTGCTTGGTGTGTGTCTGTTGCCTTATCTTTACTCTGAGTTTTTAATTACTCTTGAGATTCTATTCTTCAATTGCCGTAGTTCAATTTTTGAATGTTTGTTACTTAACATTTTTATTGTGTTCGTTGTTTCATCTGCGTAATCCTTCGAAATTTCAATTTCAAATTGTGTTAGTTACATCTCTAAGTTCTTTAGAGTTGGCCAGTCGTAGTGAGTCTTCATATGTCATTGTTGTAGGAATATTACCTCTGATTTTTTCTTCATGTTTTGCTTATTGTTATGTGTGACGAAATTGATTCTGTATCTGTATCGGTCACACTTGTCGTGTCATCTTTATTTCCTATTTGTTTAGCTGTGCGTTTTTGTGGAGTTAGTGTATCATTGGGTTGTTTTTGATTTTGACTGCTATTAGAGTTTCTTGTTTGTGGATTTGGCATTTTAAATATTTGTTTGTTGGTATTTTCTATATTAATTATATTCAAATTAATATTTTCAGAATTATTTGGAGTTGTTGCTCTGTTTGAAGTTTATTTTTCGGGGAAGTTGTTGTCATCTGTACGTGTATCCATGCTGTTGTGTATTTGTGCTTCTGAAATGATTTCTTCGTATTCTTGGGTTTGGGTATTACTTTCTTCTTATTCTTGTACGGTGTTATTTGATTCTAGATGTACTCTTTGTGTATTTTTACATTTAGTTTCTGGGTGTCCTGAACTGTTGCATTTTATGCACATTATTGTATCAGTAGTGAAAAAGATGCGGTCTTCTGTATTTTCGTGTTTAATGAAGAGAGATTCTAGTATGTTTTGTTCGCCTGTCTCCGAAAATTAGACTTGTCTACTAAAACTAAGGATATGTTCATATCCTGTGGTTGGTGTATTCCAGATCGTAGATTTGTAATTTGGGATACGTGCTCGTGATTGTTGTAATGCTTGAATTATCTTTTTTTGTGGGATGGATCGATGGGCCAACATTTGATACAATAACTCTTGTAGGGGGAGTAATGTACCTTCTAATATCGGCGTAGTTGTTTTGAACTTTAATTTTACTGTATTGTGAGATAAGATCGTCTACTATTGTTTTGTTTTTAAGAATACACAAATTTGATAGCTTGGATACGAATAGAATATTTTCCGGTTTTTCTATTTTTCCAATTGTGATGACAGTCTCTAATCGGTATTTCATTTGTTGCGCAGACAATATTTGCTTGATCTTTATGGGGGTAGTTTTTAGATATACTCGTATGTTGTATATAATGTGAGTTGTGTTGAGCTCGTTGTGAATATGATTGTCCGGGAGAAATATTTAAATTTATTATGTTCGTGCCTCGTCCATCTGGGGGTATATTATTTATATTACTCATGTTTACTCTTGGCAATTAGCAGGTAGCTGTCAGAGTTTTGCTATTCGATGACGTTTTAGGTTGTTTATCAGTATCCAAATATGACAGTTGTAATTAAAGGTGTGGTGTGATATAGATTTGAAGCGTGTTTATGGATATGGGGTGAGGGATATTTAGGAATTTATTTACAGGAAGATATAGCTTGTTTATTTACAGCGTTTTGATCAGAAATTTAATATTATGGTAATAAATATCTTGTTTTGACTGTTTTGTAGAAAGTAATTCACTAATCATTTTTGCTCACTCCAAAAACTTTTCGCTATATCAAATCTTAATTAATAATTTATCCCAAAAATTTCCACAATCCTACGTCACACACCTCAGATATTTCACAAAAGTAAAAGTACAAAACAAATTATAAACCTAATAACTTCCACTTATTGGGAAAATTTTGGTTTAACCACTCAATCACTCGCCACCATAGTGGGGAGGAGCACCTTTATGCTGGTACTACATCTGTTGCCGTACAAGAATTTTTTTTATGATTCCATTAGTATTTATAATCTATCTTTGTAGAGATATTCAGTAAATTTTAGTGATTAAAGACTATATGATATGTGAAAGTAACTGCCCATTGACAGTCCTTTACTTACATTAACTTAGTTTTCTGTAGTTACTATAATTACAGTTGACTAAATTAGATAATATTATGAAAATACTTAATCCTAAGATGAATTTATTTAAATCGGTCCTGTAAATCTAGAGGGTTGTGACGTTTTAAACGTTTATCACTACCGCACTGCACAAGATTCACGGCTAGTTTATATTTGTGACACTTTAATCTTGAATGTATCTTGCACTCAGTCTGGGGATTTCTTCTTTCACGGAAGGCATTTGGAGATCTTGTGAAATTATCCAGTTAGGGACAAACCATGGAGCATTGATGATCATACGAAGGATTTTTGATTGAAATATTTCGATGTTGGAGGTACTTGCTAACCCCCATAGTTCGATGCCGTAGGTCCAGACTGGCTTTTTTTATCTTTAAACCCAGCTGTTTCGTTTGGTCCAAATATGTTTACGCCAAGTCAGACGTCTGTCTAGGTGCATTCCTAGATATTTGACGTCCTCAGCTTGGGGTAGCTGGCGGTTGTTTAGATATACTGGGGTGCATGTGTCTCTTTTGGTGGTAAAGGTGATGTGGATAAATTTATTTTCGTTGGCTCTAATTCGCCAATTTTTTAACCAGCACTGTATTAGATCCAGATTCTTTTGTAAAAGTTGCGAAGCTAATTTTATTTATTTATAAGTTGAGGCCATACAACAGGACTAGGTCCCAATTACAGTACGGCACTAAATTACTATGACATACAAACATAAAAATACTACAAAAAGTTGAAGCATACAATAATGATACATAATAAATGTGATACAATAATAATGGAAAAATATACTTCTAAGAATTATAAATTAATTAAATGAATGTAGTGTTTTACACAGCATTTAAATTGGTACAAACTATAATAGAATATATCTAAAGTACAAATTTGTGATGACAAATTATTATATAGCAGAGAAAGTCTAGTAACCGGTGAATTTATGGCAAAATTAGTTTTAACATTATTAACTAGAAACAGATCGGAAGAACGAGTTAAACGAATAGGTACTTTTATATGAAACTTTACAGCAAGATTAGGGCTATCGATGTGGTTGTTTAAAATTTTATATAAAAATGTCAAATCTAGAATTATTCTCTTATGTTGGAGTGAGGGAAGTTTTAGATCGTTATGGGGAAATTTTCAATTAGATGTAGAACCATTGAAAGCAACACATTGATAGCTGTCTGTCAGGTATGAGTTACACCATTGGAGCAAACTGCTATGTATTCCAAACATCTCCAACTTGAATAGTGATAGGGAATGATTTATTTTATCAAACGCCTTGCTAAAATCAGTATACACTGCGTCAACTTGTGTCCTTTCATTCATATTATCTAGGAGAAAATCAGTGAATTCCACTAGATTGGTATCAACAGACCGACCGGCATAGAAACCGTGTTGCTCAAAGTTTATAAAATTTTTAAACGAGTGAAATAGTCGTTTATGTATAATTTTTTCTAAAATTTTTTCAAATATACATAATTTTGAAATAGGTCGATAACTTTCAACACTGTTTCTGTTACCAGATTTGAAAATTGGTGTAATTAAAGATTTTTTCCAGATAATAGGACAATGACCTTCAGCGAGTGATTTGTTGTATATTAGCGTCAGCGGATGAGATAAAGATGATGCACATAACTTGAAGAACACACTAGGGATTCCATCAGAACCAGCTCCTTTATCTAGGATGGACATTATCTCTACTACTTCACATTCATTCACATAAATGTGACCCATATCCACATTAATGTCTGACAAACTAACATTAGGTTTGGCAGGTACTGCGCTACTGTTTAAGAATACCGATTGAAAATAATCCGCGAACATATTGCTAATTTCAGTGCCATCACTGGAATTACAATCATTGTAACACATATTATGAGGTATACCTTGCTTCTTAACGGATGATATATAGCTCCAGAATTTTTTGATGTTGTTAGGTATCTCTCTTTCCACGTTATTAATATAGCCATAATAACACAATATGCTCAAGTCCTTAACTTGCCTTCTAAGTTTTGAAAATTTTAGACAGTGTGCGGTGTTATTAAATTTTTTAAATTTGACGTGAGCCTTTTCTTTTTGTTTTATTAATTTTATTAATTCAGAGGTGAACCAGCAGGTATATAAATTTCTGGATTTTTGTTTGTTAGATACAAAAGATTTAATAGGGTTATTAATATTTTCATAAAATATGTTAAGTGACTCTTCAGAGTTTAAGTTAAAGAAAAGTCGATCCCAATCCACAGCAGATAGACAACTATTAATCTCATCATAGTTAACTTTTTTAAACAGTAAAATATTCCTAACATTGTGCATCAATGTGGGTAGGAGATCACACTTATAGCTAATGATTAATGGACGTTGATGAGAGTCAACCCCAACGAGGGGCAGGGTACAACGGGCAACATCAACAGACTTTACTTTTGATAATATTAGATCTAAACATCGGCTATTCTGGTTAAAGACTCCGTAGAATTGTTTAATATTACAGTAGGACATGATATCCACAAAATCAGAGGAAACCGTGTTGTAAATGTTATCGGCAATGTAATAGTTGTTAACGGCGTGCCATTGTAGTAGTGGTAAATTAAAATCACCACATATTAAAAATTTGTCATTCGGCATAGAGTCTGTTATTTTAATTAAATTGTTTGTAAAGGTATTTAAATCTTCAGAGCTTTTGGGGGGAATATAAACGCAACACATATGTAGTTTTGTAGATTTTAAATAAACTGTTATC
The DNA here is from genome assembly GCA_963942605.1 of Poecilus cupreus. Classification (NCBI taxonomy): domain Eukaryota; kingdom Metazoa; phylum Arthropoda; class Insecta; order Coleoptera; family Carabidae; genus Poecilus; species Poecilus cupreus. The sequence continues at coordinate 18,425,632 of OZ012720.1, read as the reverse complement.
CACACATCTTCGGTTGTTGTAGAGCACTCCGGTTTGTGAACAAAGTTAATATTATTTTGACACCTATTAGCACACCACAATAATTATTGGCAAAAACTTCGTGGTCCAATACGGATAAATAAATAAATAAAATAAATATATCATCACGCCTTTTACCCATTGAGGGTGTGGCACTCTGCTTACGCAGATCTCGGTAAGTGATATATTTTGGCGTATGAAATGCGGTTACCAGCCGTCAAGTCCATCCAATACGGATGAGTTCAGGAATGTTTCCGTGAGACATAGAATATCAAAGTCACATGTAGCTGAGCTCAGTTTGAAATCGTGTGTTTTGTTTCTCAGACCACGGACGTTCCGATAATAAATGTTTATATCCATTAAAACCGAAAAATAAAATAATAAGAAGATATTATTTAATGCAAGTTATTGACGTCTGCCTCGGAAGTAATTGTTATAATTCTGGAAGTGTCAGTTTTCCGCGCGTGTATTTTTCCGTTTTTGTTCCACACGAATTTATAGTTCTTGGTGCGTAAACTACCCCGAGCTAATTTGAAGAGTGCAGCGTAATCCTTCGTGAGATGATCGTTTAAATAAATTTTTGTGTCATTCCCCTTATACCCTAAAGTAGAAGTGGTGACATTACTGGACTTGACAGCAGTCATGAACACATTCTTCATACCCCTCGAGATAAATTTAACGACAATGTTCTTCGGACGATTGGAAGTGGATTTATTAAAATGTGGAACACGGTGAGTGGCGTCAATATCATTAGTTTTTAGATCAATTTTGGCTGATTTGGCTAACTTGATGACAATATCGTTAATGTTTTCGTTACTTTTCTACGGTATGCTCTGAATTACTACATTATTAACTCTGGAGTACTGCTCGAGATCATTCAGTCTATCATTTAGTTTTTTTACCGTTGTTTTTAACTCGTTATTTTCAGTGTGAACCATTTCTAGGTCTTTTACTTTATTTTTTTCGAAGTCCTTAATTTTGTCGCAGCAAAAATTAATAGATATAATGACAGAATCAAATTTAATATCTATTGCCAATAAAAGTTCAGATTTAAGGGACCGCATCGTTTCATCTAGTTGTGTGATAGTTGTTGGAAATACCGTAATGTCGGCAAAGGCAGACGCAGATTTGGACGAAGACCTGTTGTCATCTTTAGGCCTGCAAGGCGGACACAGCCACACGTAACCGCGCAAGTCAGTAGGTTTGCTGCAATCGCTGTCGACACACGCGGTATGGTAAACGCGCGCACATTTGAAGCAATGAATCCCCGGATACTTATTGTTTATATTGCGGTTGCACTTACTGCACGCTGACATGGTGTCAAAAAATCAACAGGTCACAACATAAAAATATACAAAGATTTGCAAGAATATTGCAAATGAGAAAGATACGTACAGGGTTTATGAAAAAATGCAAAAAAAACTTATCAGTAGGGATGTTCCATAAATTTATAGAGCACTATCGTAAACTGCACTGTTATAATGAACACTTATAAACTAATTTTTTTAAAATACGGCAATTTTTACCACAAATAAACTATTATTGAATAGGAACAGAGAAAAACGATGCGTACACTTCAACTTGACGTACTATATGTACTATATTTTGGGTCCGGATGTGATGCCAGTATTGCTGTATCGTCTGCGTATGTAGCAATTGTTATTTGATCCACGGTAGGAAGATCAGCTGTATACAGAAGATATAGAATCGGCCCAATAACACTTCCTTGGGGTACTCCCGATTTCACTGGGTGGAGATTACTGGCTGCGTTCTGATATTTTATCTGGAATTGTCGGTTACAGAGGTATGACTTGAGGATTTGGAAGTACTGGTGGGATAAGTCACGTTTCAACTTGAAAAGTAACCCAATGTGCCAAACTTTATCAAAAATGATTACTGATGTCAAGGAATGCAGCTGAGCAATACATCTTATTTTGAAGGCTATTGTTTATAGCTTCTACAACTCTGTGGATTTGTTCAATTGTGGCGTGTTCATGTCTGAACCCAAATTGATGATTTGGAATCTAGTTTTTCTCAAGAGTAATTGGATACAGTCTTGTGAGTAGTGCTTTTTCAAATAACTTGGATAGGGTTGGTAACAGGCTGATTGGTCTATAGGAAGTTACGTCTTCTGGATTTTTGCCAGGTTTTGGGATGACAACGATTTGAGCGACTTGGGAAATAACGGAGTCGAAGGACTGCATTAAATAGGATAGTTAGGTGTCGGATGCATTTCATTGGTAGTTCCTTGAGTAGTTTTCCAGTGATAAAATCAATACCCGGAACTTTCTTAGGGTCTAGTTTATTTATGATTATATTCCAAATCTCATGAGTTTTGAAATATTTTATTTGTATATCACTAGAGGATGTGTTATTCAAAGACTGACGGAGGTTTTCTTCTTCGACGCTGACATCCTCGTCAGCTGGTGGAAAAGGCTGAAAAACTTGTGCGAAGTGCCTGGCAAACGCATCCGCCTTTTCTTTGCTTGATCTCGCCCATTGTCCTTCTTCTGTTCTTATAGGAGGACATGTGATTTGGGGTCTCTTTAATTTTTTAGTTGCACGCCAAAGCGAGTAATTGTTTGCGTCTGTATTTGACAGATTGCTTAGATACTCTTCAATTGCTTTGTTCTTGATATTTTTTAGCAATTGAGATATTTCTTTGGTGGCTTTGTTTAGGGCTGTTTTGTCAGATTTTTCTTAATTTACGCTTTTCAGCAATTTTGTTTTTCACTAGTACAGGACAGACTTGAATTTGCATAGCTCTGTTGTCTACGGGGGTAGCTTCGCAAGCGGCAGACTAAATTGTGTTATTGAAGTGGGCAATAGCATTGTCTAGGTCGCCTGTATTTCTTAAAGGAATATTGCTGGTTATTTTATTATTCTTATTTCTCTAAAGAGATTTGTTTTCTAATTATACAAGAAATGGAAAACCTTCTAATAGTTTTCCAGAAAGATTAAGCAGCTATCAGCTTTTAATCTGTCAATTAAAACTTCAATTTCTTGTAATCAAGTATTGACAATTCTTGCCCAAACATTTATACTAAATCTTTTCTGAAAATGGGACTAAACAATAGCATGCAAAATTTTCAGTGCTTCATAAATGACAATTATGAACATTGTTTACTCCATCTCTCGTGAATTAAGCTTCAGACCATAACACTTTGGAAATAAAGTCAGGATCATTTAAAGATTCACGGAAAAACCAGCGACAACATTCTAAACGTGGACCATAGTCTATCGGTTGCAGTGCTTGAACTGAATGAAAGTGATAGGGATATAATTCCTCACGGTTTAATATCCGCCAACAAGGTGCTTTGAAACATGTGTAATAGAGCAGAATTATGCTGATTTCAGGGTTATAGAGAACAGCATAATTCCATTCTCTTCATCTTCTACGTTATTATTGACATCAATACCACAGTATAGATGCATCTGTACTGTGCCAATAGCATCACTTTGTACGCCTTAGGACCTATGTTAATATAACATTTTTGAATCACCCTGTATATTTATATGTTAAATTAGGATTGTGACCATCAACGGATTTTCTTTCTTAATATATAGATATATTTCATTTTTATTTTGACATGTTTCGTTACTAATAATTTATTTGAGTTTTCATATACAAGGTCCTTACATAGATTCCTAATTTGGAAATAAAGAGAGCAACAAAATTACAAATATGTGAGTGAAAATATGAAACAGATTAGTATTTGTACATACATGAAAAATTACAAAAATACGCACAACGAAAAAAATTTATAATAATTTTATATTATAAATCATTCGTCTAATATTTTCTACTTACATCAGATATCAATTCTTATATTATTATTACAGAATATTATTATTTCTCTAATTTTTTTCAGTACACACGCCACACAACAACTTATCGTAAATAGAAGGGACCTTCACAGAAATATATTCAGTGTTATAATAAATATCTACTTTACTATCTCTTACATGGAATACACTTTCATCCAATTGTTCCACCCTGAAAAAATAAACAAATACATATAAAATTAATGATTCATTTAATCAGTGAGTACTAGATTTACGCGTTTTGTTTTGTATAGTTTTTAATAATGCAGTAATTTGTTTAGACGACTAGTTAGAATTCATGAAGTCAGTTGTCCACTAAAATTATTAATTCATTTAATCCCAGTTATACTTGTATAATTTAAAATAATATTTCTTATTACTTCTTATAAGGTGTCAGAAATACTATTTAATAAAAATAAATGAACTACAATTAATTTAAATAATGACTTTTACATCTTTAACTAAAAACTAATACACTATACTTACATGAAGTCGTCAAAATGTTCGTAATATTCATTCTGTACTGTTCCATTTATTTTTATCTCCGCTTTGCCTTCTATGACAGTTGCAGTGAGTACATGCTCATTGGAATAAAATGTGAATCCAATATTTTTATCACCAATAGTTTGTCCCTGCAAACCTCTTGCAGATATATTATAACATTCTGCAAATGCAAGCCACTGTTTCTCAGGATTCGAAATGAATATCCCTGAAAACTGTTGAATTCTTGATGGTGTTATAGTACATGTACTACCTGGAATAAAAATATAGATTATTAAATAGTTCATACATTAATAAAACACTTTGCTTGACTATCAAAATTCTTCATATAACTGATGCAGAAAACTAAATTTCAATTAAATATTTTTATTTAAACTTATAAAAGAATACCTAATTACTCAAAATAAAGTTGAAACACTTACTGGCATATCCAGAGACAGCAAAAGAATTCTCATTATACGCCAACCAGTTGGGATCTATTGTCTTTTTAGGAAAATAAATTATATATTTGTAGTAGGGTTCCTCGACTTTTATGTTTTCGATAATCCAAAGTCGTTTTAATATTGCTAGTTTTAACTTGTCATTACCAACACGGGAGATATAGGCAAAAGGTTCATCAAGGGTTTCAGTTATATTACGGTTTCCTATATGTATCTATAATAAAAAGTTTATTCCAAATGAGATGAAGTTAGTTTACTTTATCAAACCAAATGATACAACTATAAACGATATTTTTAAATAACTTTTTGGTTATTTGAGTCAGTAATGTCAGAACCATATCAATGAATTATTTCTTCACTAATTAGTAAAGTAAACTACCATAATATTTTGTAATACATACCACACGTGTCAGATAGACATTATAGTTGTCATATTCTGTCAACCTAGATGAAATTCTTTTACACTCAGCTGTAGGTGCGGTAAACATTAAATCTTTAGAATCCGATAAACATTGATTATAGTCCTTCAGCATATTTGTATCTTCCAAAATTTTATCTTTGTCACTAGCCTGCGGAATAATTTTATAATACATCTTTGGTAACGGATCGGACTGTGGATCATGGAATCGAGATCTCATAACCGATAGTTGCCATTTTAATTTTACCTCTTTCCACTAATAACTTTAATGGCCGTGACTGGACAGTCGATAACCGCATTATATATAAAGTGCAGTTACCGGCCGTCAAGTCATGTTCCCAAAGGTGCTAGTGGTATAAGTACTGAAAGTTTTTTCATCGTTACATTTGTTACAAATTATTTTAGTATGAAAAAAAAACATTATATAACAAATTAAGTAAAATAATTGATTACAAATTATTATTCGTCAATTACATAAAATTATATCGTTATGTGTTTGAATACCTACAGGTTAAAACTTACATTGCATGCTAACACGGATGCGTTTGTTAAAAAGCGTGTTAGAAATAAAAATCTGGACGCAGAAACAGATATTTTAGCTTTCTTTGAAGCTTATCCAAAAGCAATTTAAGTATAGCCACTGTTCATCGCATTTAAAAAAGTCATAAATACAAACCATTTAAATTGCATAAAATTCATCATTTACAACCTGGAGATCGCACACGACGATTGGAATTTTGTAATATGTTAATAAAAACCCGGCATTTTGAAATCAATTATATGGACAGATAAAGCCAATTTCTCAAATAACGGCTTGTGCAATACAAGAAATGCACACTTCTGGAGCCGTGAAAATCCTATAGCACTTCACGAAAGAGGTTTTCAGCAAAAATTTAGTATAAATGTGTGGTGTGCGGTATTAAATGACTGGAGACAGATATTTATAAATATTAAGAAACATGCTGGACATCATTTTAGATGATCTGCCACTAGCAGATTTAAGAAATATTATTTACAACAAGATGGTGCACCAGTACATATTTCTCTTCAAGTTGTTGATTTTTTAAATAATAATTTTGCAAATTAGTGGATTGACACACATGGTCCCATTCCGTGGCCCGCAAAATCGCCGGATATTAGTCGTTTGGATTTTTTCTTGTTGGGTTACGTTAACGATGAAGTCTACAAAACAGTTGATTCAGATGTTCAGCACTTAAAAAATGCAATTGAACAATATTTGTAAATAATTTTATTTTTTTCGTAAAAAATTTTCAATTATTTCTGCTATAGCACTCTCATTTGTATCATTAAATTGAAATAATAACAATTCTTGTTTGCATTATTCTCAACATTTTTATTATGTAGGACTTATAAGTGTGTTATATCGCTGAGTTAAAAAAAAAACACCGAATAGAATAAGTAATAAATAAGCTAATAATAAGCAATAAAAAAGTAGGTACTAATTTAAAATAAAAAACGTTGGGTCCCATATTTTGAGAACCACTGGTCAATAAAAATTTTAGTTTTGTTCATTTTAATGATCATATAATTTAGAAATTGTTTTCTAATTTAACGAACTTCGTATCTCTTATACTTCTCGAAATAGCAGTAGTGTAGCACTTAAATGGAACAACCTGTATACATAGCATATTATTAGATGCAAAGCAAGAAAAATGCTTGCCTTTTTTTAGATTTCAGCACCCAAGATTGTCCTTTTCTGAGATATGTTCATAAACTTTGTATTTCAAGACCAACTATAATTGCAGAAATACAATGAATAATTCTAGTAATAGATAAATAGGGATACATATTATTTATTTTTCATTTTGGTGGAAGATTAGGTGCGTTCAATGGAGCAAAACGTAAGTAAACTGTGGTGAACGACTTGCTAATCTAGCGTTTGCTCGTTTTGCTATGAAATAAATATAGCGCCTTTTTTCTCGCTTGTTTTGTTGCATAATAAAATATGGCGCACAAATTCAAATATTATTTGTAACTTTTGAATGAAATTATTAATTAAAATATATAAATGAACTAAAAATTTAAAAAAAAATGAAAAGAATAAATGTTAACTATTTACTAATATCAATTTATGTAGTTGTTATCTAAATTGTTTTGACTCAACCAACTGGTAAATACTAAGTGCAGGTTGTTAAATGTGAACATATATGGTTTAGTGACTTCAACGTTTTGAGTTTGTGTTTTAAAAATGAACTCAAAAATTTATTATGTTCAATATTCAATGTTCATTAACCTCAAATCTGACAGATCTCGTAGCAAAACAAGCAAATCGTTCAATGTATCCGCTAGAAAATAGCAAATGCTTACTTAGCATTTGCTCGATTTGCTAGCTTCATTGAACGCACCTATTGATTCGAGATGAAATTTTTATGTAGAATACAGTCGCTTCCCAGAATGATGGTTATGAAGTAGTCAAAAGATTTAGTAGGAGAACAGGTGCATAATTTTTGACTATAGCAGATGATGTCGAATTATTAATAACTAAAATAGGTTGTATTCAGGTTTCGCAAAATTCATCGTACAGGAAAGGAAACAATTGATACCATAAATTAAAGAAATGCCCATAAACAAAAACGCAATAACATAGTACAATGATTTTTATTCTATGAGAAGAGAGGAAGGAATCGAAAATGAAGTACCTGGGTACAACAAAAAAGTAAAAACGAATACTCGCAATAAATAAGAACAAGATAAAATAAAGCTACATGTAAAAAGAAGGGCATTTCAAAATTGTAGCAATCAAAGATGTTTAAAAAATATAACATTCCAGTATATAACAGTATTATCGCGATTCATATTTAAATATTCGCATCGAAATCTGCAATTTTATAAAATGTGAAACAGACTATTTTTTAATTACAACAAATCTTTGTAATTAACCGTATTCATAAGCTGTTACAATTCAACGACGCCGAAGGGTATATTGAGATTTCAGTAGAGAGTAAAAAAATTCAATACTTTAAAGTTCAAGTCTGACCACTCAAACTACAAATTTACCAATAATATCTTGAAACAATAAAGCAAATAGGTTTTAACTTGCCAAATTCTCTACAATATAAAATTTAGAGATTATGCGCAAATTTTTACTTCTCAATATAAACTTATTGATTTGAAATGTTCATACAAAGTAAAATGTGCACAATTTTTACCACTATTTTTTTCTTACAGATACGGATTAGTACTCGTGCTCTTAAAAAAAAATCTCATTCCATTTCATCGCATTCAGAATACTAATACATAAACACCTTAAATACCTACGAATGAATATAAAACTATACTTACAGAAAATACTTCGGTGAATATATGTTCGTTTTTGGGATCACAATCTTCGTTATCATCAACATTTTTAGCGACAGCTACAACAGTTTCGGCTTTTGCTGTTTCGAATGGCTCTAAGCTTAATTTATCACTTCGTAATCCTGGAAGGAAGAGTTCTCTGTTTGCACAAATCTACAATCAAATAAAATTATTTACACTTGTCCACAATAAATATTAAAAATATTTACTTTAAATGAACGCGAACTATCCAGTGATTTTAATCTAATTTTAAGATCTTGGTAAAAAACCATATTTTTATTTCCTTCGCCATCTTTACTCGGGAACCAGCGAATATCACAAGACACATTTAGGAAATTTAACACTTTGCCGTTTTCGAGATCAATGTTTACCAATTCAGGAGCAAAAGTGATGTAATTGGTTGCGCCGAATCGATTACTAATGTTGCGGTGAATGTGTAAGGTGAGAGTAGTCTGCAAATGATGAAAATTACATATACTGCATGAATTTGGATGACGGTAAAAGTTAATATTATTATGTATTTGATCATTTTTAATTCAAAATATTAGATACATACTTGTGATTTTTTAATTCTTTCATATACGTTTGTTAACTGAGATTTATAAGAACCTCTCGATAGTTCTGAATCTGCCCAGAATAACCTAGCGTTTGCATGAGCTAAATATAAAATTGGTCCAGCTAGTGGAAAAGCGCTAAAATGATAATTTTTATTAGAACGTTAAAAGATGTGACTAATTTATATATACTAATTTATTATACCACTAGTATACATTAATGTACGTCGTATTTTTCAACATAAAAGAAAATATCAGTTGTACTTACTCTATATTGGCTAGATGAGTATTTCCATAATAAAATGAACTATAATTGTTTTGTTTATGACTCATTATTTCAACATGAACGTCTACACCTAATGGTGTCATATTCTACAAATAAAAAAAAATATTGAAAATAAGTAAAGTAGCAGTGTTATTTTTTGGGCACAAATTTTAATCTATCCCGTTTGAGAATCGACATCAGTGCTATTTTGACATTTTACAGTGCTAAAATTGGTGCTGAATAAGGGTTAAAAATGGTGTTAGTGCAAACACGAGTTACAGGTAACCTGTTTTGTGAATTGGAAATGGAGCTAAAATAGTGTTAAAATTGGTGTTAGTGGGTAACCCGCTTTATGAAAACAAGTTTTTGCACTGGAATTGTCGACTACTTTTCCGAACAACTTGTATACACGCACTCGCTAAAGTACAGTTTCTAACAAATAACTATTACATAGTAACTGCTAAACAAAAGCATAGCAACCGTCAACAAATGGATAGCAACCTTTCAACAAACGCATGGAAAGGTTATTTGATGGGGTTAACCTTTAAAATGTGTATTAAAAATAATCACTAAATTAATATAAATTCTTGTTTTTAAATAACTATCTTACCTTTATGTATGAAGTATTCTCGTTTGTAGGTAATTCATTATAGGGCTTACATTCTTTGCAGTATTGTTTAAGAACTTCCTCATCTTCTACGGCTGTACCCATCATGTTGTCCCAGAACTGGATGTATGCATCATCCTCATATTTCCATTTGAAAGTAGGTGTACTAGTGTAGTTGCTTGAATTGAATTGAATATTTATACCCTTCTCATCGACATAGTATTTGTAACTAGCAATTTTGATATCCGCTAATGGATCGTAAGCTTCTAACCAGGTCTGGAAGCTCCATGAGGACCTATAAAAAGTTGTTTAATTCAAATTCGTTTTGCTGGTTCAACCTTCAACCAAAAATAACTAATTAAAAACTAATCGCCGAACAAGAACAAATTTTTTTTAAAAATGTGTATAAAATTGGTCGAAATTTTGATATAAATAAAATTGAAAATTACCTGTAATTCCAGTTTAATTCTTTATCAATAAACAGTGTTGCAATTTCTCGAAGAGAATTTGAAAGCAAAATTGGTGTTCCCAATGCAGAAGGTATATGAACGTATTCAATGACTGGATAAGTAATATATTTTGAAGCTGATACAAAATCGTCCAATTCGTTTGCTAAAACATGATCAAATTATTAGAAGTATCAAAAAATTCTTTAATTTTTAATATATTGCGCATGCACAACAAGTAAAAACAACAGTTTGCGAATATACAAATTACGTGTGTAATTCCTAGGGCTGTTCGATTACGGTTTTCAATATTTCAATTATTTAATATAATCGATTAATTAAATAATCGTTTAATCAAATAACCGTTTAAACAAATATTCGTTTAATCAAATAATCGTTAAATCAAATAATCGTTTAATCGATTATTTTTTTCCAGCCCTAATATTTACATAGTTTGTGAATTGTTAAAATTATCTCATCAACTGATTTCATAGTTAGAAATTACTTTATAATATAGAAAAAAAAATTATAGAAGATTATTAATCAAATATCGATATATTATTACATTAGTTTGTACTTAACCAACAAAGGTATGTTTATTACCTATATTATTTGAAATTATTTTATATTTGATAAAAATTCAGACGTAGTAAAGTCTTTAAGTATCGTTGCTTAGAATATTTTTATCCAGTTACTAAGGAAGTTATCAAAAATTGTGTGATTAAATAATTGGTATGCTGAGAAAAACAGGTCGGTTATAGGATTATCATCCGGACTGATATTATCATATAATCCGCTTCTGTACGACGAAAAGATTTATAATGACAAGTGGTACTTGTAAACTGCAAGGTTACTCAACTCAGCAATTCTGGAATTTACCGCGAAAGATCAAAATATAAAGATAAGTTTACTTTCTTAAAGAAAATCTCTTTTACAACTACCAAATATTAATTATTTGAATAATTTATATGAAAAATTAAACTAGTATAATATATCTGACTGATTTCACTAAATAGATTAATAGATTTATTATACACTTCATTATATGATGTAAAGATACTGATAGAGCGAGTACACAAAGAATCGAAAACTCAACTAATCAATTAATCAAATAATCGATTAATCGAATTATAGAATAATCAAATAATTGATTAAACGATTAATCAAATAATCGATTATTTTACAAAAATAATCAAGGGTACGAATAATCGATTATTTTTACCAGCCCTAGTAATTCAACGACGCTTGAATTGTGCCTTAAGAATGTACAAACCAGAATCTCGCATTATTTCATGTAAGAATGTTCAAGCATAAAAATAAATTCATTAAATGACTATGTTTTGGCCTATGTCTAGTGACCTATGCTTTTAAATTGCAAACAAATACATGGCCAAACTACTGTGACGGATTGATTTATTATTCCAGCTCATTTCAGATTTATAAAGTATACCACATATTTAAGGTAAGTAGCTCCGTAGTGGATCAAGAGATTCTCAGTTCGATTTCTACAGATGGCAATTGCCATTTTAACTTTATCGCTGTGATTTCCTCTCCAGTAATATCTTACGGTCGGTAACCGCTAATCTTACTTGCTCAAAATAAATATTTAAATGGCATTATACGATCTATTTATTTACTCTTCAGATCCACACCACCATAAATGGATAAATAGCGTGATTATACATCTATTTTTTTTTTCATTATTATTATTTATCGCTTAAGAAATCAATTTTTGTTCTCTAATATTACAGATTGATATTAATTATAATTTTTCGTACAAGAAAAAAACATTTATTTTACCTCTCTATGGCTCTGACATCGTGACACGGTTCAAATAACTTAAGTACACCTCTAGTTCTTTTTGTTAATGAATAAAATTGAAAACGACTTACCTAATTTATTGTACTGGTCTTGGTCAAAATTGCGTATATGTTTAACATACACAGCAATACGGTTAACAAATATTATCAAATCAAATCGAATATTTTTACATATATCCTGATGTTCAAAATTGTTTTCTTTTAATAATTTCAGTAATTCAGGTACTGAAGACACATTGAGCTTTTCTATATATTCTTTTATGAACACCCACTCAATGAACCCATCAATATTCAAATATACACTGTAAGTTCCAAAATCGAAAGATGCTGCGAAATTATTGTACGTTAATTGCATTATGTTAATCATATTTGTTTGAGGATCTGTAATAAGATGCATGTCCAAATATTCTCCAAAATTTGGTTCGTTATCGGTGTAAGATAGACGGTAATATCCTGTGGCCCAATCTTTAGGATAAGAAGGAATGCGGTGATTCCTAACTACTTCTGCTGCTTTAGCTCCTCTAAAAACACATTTTTTTTAAATTAATAGTTTGGATAATTGGAAATCTTAAGATTCTTAATTTAATTTGTTCGAAAAGATTGGAAACCCCCGAACTTTTAGTTGTTATTTTCAATAGAAGAGATTAGTATCAAATTTGAAATGCTAATAGATGTTATTAAGATTATTATTATTAAGACCAAGTCAAGATGAAATTTATGTAGCCCTTTTATATATAATTTTATATTTTATTTACATAATTCTAATAATTTTTTACTTACCGACTATTGTTGATGTACCAATTAATATTTTGTGCAGAATGTAAAGAAGTAATTAAATAATTTGCTAATTGTCTGTCCTCGGGATCATTCAAATTCTGGCTATATTTTTTCACAATTGAATTAAAGTGTTCTGGGCTTAATTGAGCAAATAGTAACATTTCTAATGCTGCAACTCTGACGTTAAATGGTTCGGATTTCTTTTGAACGATGGGCCAATATATCTTATAGATCTGAAACACGATTGCTTGTAAAAAATATTTATTAAGGCCAGATTTATACTAACCTTTTTGGATGGCTGAAAAAGTAAACGATGTTTAAATCCAGTTAACGCTAAGACTCTAAGTTCGGCAGATTCCGATGTGTTTGTTGTTATTCCGTTTATGAATTCGGTAGTTAAACATTCAGCCATGTTTATTAATCCTAACAAATATGTCAACCGTACTTCATAATTTTCACCTCCTGAAACATAACTCAGTAAATATTTGGAGAATGTGTTAAGGTTTCTTGCTTTTCTTTTTAAAAGCGTATAACGAAAAAAAAAAATGCCGAACAGTTTAATTTTTCATTACTTTTGATTATAAAGTTTTGTGAAGAAATTAACTCATCTTGTAAATTAATCTAAACGTTCCAGGGTTCCAGGTAAATCATCTAAAGAGTGCCGCGCATAGAAAGAATAATATATTTTTTCTTCAAACGTCATAAAAGTACGTTGTTCGTATGTAATTGTCCGGCTCGTTTCGCTCGTCGTTCAAACTTACCTAGATGCTCAGTACACAAAGTATCACATTTACTCTTAATATACTATTTTCTTATAATAGCAGCTATTGGTGTGCATTATATATTTTTGTGACTGAAAACAACTATTATTCACAAGTGAATACAATGATTCATTACAGATCTGTCAATAAGAAGAGGAATAGTAAAGCTATAGCAACTACCAACCTGAGTATAACCAAAATAAATGTTGATAAATCATAATTTTCATATATTTAAAGCATAGATTTAAACTAATTTCATATAAAAAGCTGTTATTATAAGATATATCGTCGTATATTCACACGTGAGTGAAATGTCATTGTAAACAGGTGATAAGGCAAAATATAATTCATTGCATGACTTACCAAAATCTAACTTAAAAATGTGTTTTTACTTAAATATATTGAACGTCTACTTGACAGGGGTTCATGGGTTAAATTTTTTATCACACATGTTTGCGTTACTTTGTTATTTTTCTAGTATTCAGAAATAGTTATTTAAGATTATCGTGGCAGATATTTAAGACATCATCTGTGTTGAAATATTTATACATTTGAGGAAGGAGTTGGACATTGCAGAGTTTCCTATCCGCACATACCCGCATATGGGATAGTTGGGTGCGTTGGCTAACTCAAAGATGAGTGGTGTTTGAGATTTTGTAAAGAACAGACGTGTTTGCACGTCTGCAGTGCGCTACAAAAGGTAGAAAATTTAAAGTGATTAAAATTTTTTGGTAACTAAGGATTTTACATCTTCATACGATGTTTTTATTTGTTGTATTTGTTTTATTAATGTTTATTAATTTTTTAACCATTTTAGGGTTCATTGAAATATTGAATTTTTTATCATCCTTCAAGTGTGCTTCATTCTTATCATATTCCTTCTTCCGCCCGTGCTACTTCATTATATCATTGTTACAAACTACGGCAGTTATTTATGTTATAAATAGAAACTGGGATTACTTTAAAGTTAGTTGAATAATGTTTAGTTAAAAAATTAATAGTATTGTATTATTATGAAAGTTATAGTAATTTAGATTTTTTTTATTGTTAAAAAATTGCTGTCCACATGATTGAGAGTCACAAGCAAAAACACAACTGCAAAACTAGTTGCCATTGAAATTCATTTAAATGTCAATTCTTAAAACGTCAATGTATAATAAAAAATCTAATGTGGCCAGCACTTACGCTCCCGTTCAATACTACTCTTAAACGATACTGAATAGTATTTGATAATACAGAAACATACCTTCTTATTTGCTTATTTTCTATTTTGTTTGAGAAATTTAATTTTATTTCGTATATATTTTGACATATATTTCACTAAGAAAACAGCTTATCAATCAAAATGACATATATCACAATTCATAAAAAATTTAAAATTTTGTTTTTGTCAAAAGTTTATTAAGAAAAAAGCATTATGCACTTTCAATCTTTCCGCACGTTATGAATCACGCTGTATTCGTCTGTTACCGTATCATAATGGAAACATTATAAAGCACTATTTGAGTACTGTTATATATAATACATTTAACGTAGGCCAAAGACTATAATGAATTCATTACGTTATCAAATATCGTAATTACAGATCGTTGCGGAACAACAAATAACCTCATCTTTAGCATATTTGATTTAATTTGTTACGTACAAATACTTCGGGAAAATGCATCGGACTGGAGGCTATGATATACTTAGTTGAAATCTCACAGTTGCCAATGTCACCACATATAACTTTACACTTGTGCTTGCCCTCCACTAACATTTTTATGCACTGTGACTTGACAGTTGGTAACCGCATTTAACGTGTAAAAATGTAGGTATCACTTACCAAAATATACGATTACACCCAAAACGAATAAATGACGTTGTAAATTTTTTATAATTTTAGTTGAACTTTTTTTTTACACTGATTTATGTTATCCAAGTCTGTTTTGCCTGGTTACAAATGAATTTTTTTACATCTTTTATTTCAACTTTTCTTCTTAAAAAATCAAGAAAGCAAAAGGAGGTTAAAAATATTTTGTACATACCCAAGAATTTGTCCTTGAATATTTCGGTGTATTTTGTCAAGTACTTCCTACTTATCATATGTTTTTTGCAAGAATGGCCGACAACAGATGCGAAACTTAACACACCAGCATTTTTCACACGTGAGTCATGCATATTTTTCAGATTCAACCATGGTTCCAAGTCTACTAGTATCTCATCTGTAGGATACCTAATATGTTTTGGTATAGTGGCTAACAATATCATCAAAGAAACTGAATTACGGAAATTTGGAACAGCCTGAATGTACGTGCTTAAATATTTAACAGATGCATTTGTTCCTATGTGCGATAACAAAGAAAAATGGAAGTTTTTCGTATCGAAAGTTTTAGACACAGCACTTTCAATTTTTTTAAATCCTTGATTGTCCATATTCATCAAAATCAAAAACATTTCATCAATTGGATCAACCTTTCGAACGTCGTAGTTCTCCTCAGGTGCATGTGAAAAAGTATTTTCAAACTGGTCGCAGTAATCCAGATATTGTTTAACAAGTACAGATTGATCTTTTTCATATGAATGTCTACCTAAAGTCGGTTCGGACCCGAATTCGTAAATTAAGTTATGTTTCTCAGTGAGTTCTGAAATGTCTATTGATTTTTCCAAATTCTTTGATTCCAATAATCCGATTAGTTGTCTGGAATTAAAAACAAAAAAATTATGTTTTACAATTCTATATCTAAACATGTTTCATATAATTTAAAAAGTTAGTCATATTTAAATTACTGAATTTAAAAAATGAGAGATAGACGATTCGAAAATATATTTTTTTGCCTTTTAGTATAAAACATATACGAGTACAACAGATCCAGTCATAATCAAATTATCTAGATCAACTCATAAAATCTTTGATATGATCTAGATAGTTTTATGATATCTGATCTTGATCTAGATCAAAAAGCATAAGATCTATGATCTTAAAAAAGATCAGATATTATTCTGCATACTACAAGTTATCAGCCAGTGTTGCCATCGTAGATTTGTCAAATACCGCCACAAATACCTTAAAATTCCACTACCTGCCGCTACCAATTTTTTTCTTGCTAAATTATAAGCGGTGTTCCACTACCTCTGGCAGCACTTTCGGAGAAAAATTATATAATAACTTTTTTCATTTTATTTTGAAAAAGTAATTTGTATTTTTTTGTTATCAAAGTTATTGAATTAAACCTACATTTTGAACTTCTAATTTTCTCTTTTCTTAATAAGAATTAAAAATTTTGTGAAAAAAATATTGATCATTTTTGTGATCTAAAAAAAAAAGATCTATGTTTCCTTATCTGATCTAAAAAAATAGATCCGATTATAAAAATTGATCTATGATCTGATCTAGAACATATTAAATGTGAAGATCTTGATCATTTTTAAAATGATCTGTCACAACACTGGTCATAATAAAGCTGTACACCTTAAAAAATATATTTTGAATAATAATAATAATTATGAAAATTACAATAATTTAAAAAGCAAATGAAGCTTCGTGCTGTTAAAATGGTTATATTATAAAATACGACCAAGCTAAGTAGAGATGTCGGTGTTATATTTTAATTTCATTTGCACGAATGATATAATTATATGTTATGTAAATTACCACATGAACTAACATATTTTATTTTATTTAGAAATTTATATAGAATTTTACTACCAGAATTGAATTGCTTTGAACTACTTTACAAATTCGTTCCTAATCATATGTTATAGGAACGCATTTTGCAAGATATCTATCGTGAAAATGTATTAATTAATTATGATTAAATTCAATAAGTATTTTTTTTTTGTTCGGGTCAATTAACTTTTTGTTCTTTAGTATAGATAATTGTAAATAATCAAAGATTCAATATTAAGTCGCAGTAAAAGAGGGCAATTACTAATTACTTTACTCATCAATAGTTAACCTCAAAAGCGAAACATTTTAAATGGGAAGGATTTTAAAAATTCTGTCTTAATCAAACAAATTAAATCCAGCCCTTAGGCCTTAAAGTAATACGAAAATATCTAAATTTAAATTTAGATAACTTATCATTAAAGTTATCATCACCAATAGATGTAAGTGGAATAAAATTAAAATTACACAACTTGTAAACAAGTGGTCAGTGGTTTTTGAGGCATTTTTTTAGATAGTTCGAAGCCTTAAAATTTTACAATTTATTTTATTATTTCAGAAAAAAAATATGGTGCATATTCAACCGTTTCATACAAATTACATACAATTTCGAACAGGTTATCTTATTTGAAATAATGTGTAAT
Source organism: Poecilus cupreus (assembly GCA_963942605.1). Taxonomy (NCBI): domain Eukaryota; kingdom Metazoa; phylum Arthropoda; class Insecta; order Coleoptera; family Carabidae; genus Poecilus; species Poecilus cupreus. The sequence goes on along the minus strand of OZ012720.1, from coordinate 18,407,592 downwards.
ACCTTACTTTTGGATTGTACTGAGAAAGTAAGGAGTATTTCCCATAACTCTATATGTGATGTTAGTTGAAGTTGATGCCGCCCACCATCCTTCTTTATATTTAGCATTCGTTATCAATGTTTTATTGGATTCAACTAAATAAAGTGAATCAAACAAATCTTCTGTTCCTGGGGCTCTTAATGTATTAGATACAATACGTAATGGCAGGTTATTGCAATTCCAATTATTGTTCATTGATTTCTTGTAAATGGTCAAATTCACATCATATTCTAGATCAGGTTCCAATTTTCTCATTGTAAACGTTCCTTCACAATCACCATAAATGGATTGCTAAAAGAATATTATAGTCGTTCGTTTAAACATATATTTGTACGTACTGTACAAGGTCTGTTAGAAAAGTATCCGTCCTTTTTTTTGCGAAAACCTGATGGATTTGAATCAAGCTCGCTTAAATAAGCTGACCTTGTACCTTCTTGCGCATGAGTGAGGTAATGTGTAGTGCTCTCGTCGGTTTTTCATTGCAAGACTGAGATTTGGTTTCCGGGTCGTACCGTTACACCCAAGACTCGTTATCAGTGATTATGATGTTCATGAAGTCGGGGTCACTATTTGTGCAGTCCAGCATGTCCTGTCAGACTTCAACACGAAGTTTTTTTGCTCCGCCATCAACAGCTACGGCACGAATTTCGGCGCCACTCTCTTCATGGCCAAATCTTCGGTCACAATGGAATATGCCGAAAAAGTTCTGATGACCACCTCTTCCGCAATTTCTCGGATAGCCACATGACGATCCCGTGTCCACAAAGCGTGCACAATAATAATCTGGTCATTTCGGCATGTTGATGGCCGTCCGAAGCATGGCTCACTCTTTACTGGTTTATGGCCGTCTTTAAACCGATTGCATTTCTCCTTAATCTGTGTGATGACTATGGTATCGACACCGAAAGCCGTCTGAATCTTCCGAATGGTTTTCATCTGGTTGTTGCCCAGTTTCTGGCAAAATTTTATGCAGTAGTGCTGCTCCTGTCGTTCTGTCATTTTCCTTGCAATGAAAAACTAACGCAGAAAAAAAGTGGGTACTTTTCTAACAGACATCGTATACATAGAGAAAATGCATCATAAGTCAGTGATGGCGAACCTATGACCCGTGGGTCAGACGCTGATCCACGCAAGCTTTTTAAGTGACCCACTATTGGTAATTTTCGTCACTCCTTGTTCATTCAAATACTTATTGCCATTTGAAACAATTTTTAAATCGTCAAACCGCGCTCATTTTTACCCATTAAGCTAATTGAATTTTAAAAATGATTAGTTTTAAAAATACTCAGTTAAAAAAATTAAACTTAACTCTGGTGCAAATGGGCATTTGTGACCCACGAGTTAGTACTAAAAAATATATGAACAAAATTTGACCCACGTCTCAAAAAGGTTCGCCATCCCTGTCATAAGCGATTGGGGAATGGCGTTACGGACACAGGGTATGACAAAGTTATAAGAAAATATTTTTATAAGCCTGGGTACTATTGAATAAAATTAAAAGATAAATTCAATTGTTATACAGGAAAAATTGTAATAATTCTCTGCCCAGTGAAATGAAAATAAGAATAGCGCATAAAATGCTATAGAATGCCATAGAAAATTTATTGAAGAACACCTATTCTTAAACAAGGGTAATTTAAACAATGACCGTAAGATAAGGGGCGTATATAGTTGGAAACATCTAGCTACTGACGTAAACAGATGGAGAGCCTTTTTAGAGACATCCAACCGCACATAGGGTTGTACTAAAGTTTTAGAGGCGTTAAGCACTCTTTAAATGCAGCAAGGTCGAAATAATGAAGTCAAAGTTTTATCAATTTGTGGTAAGGTAAATCTTGTACTTACATCTTTGTAAGGCTGTTCAAATTCCTCGAGTGGTTTCACTGTTTCATTGGCGAACGCATCAAGATCAAAATTAAAGTAACTGGCTATAGCCTTTTTCATGTTAACGGACCAGAGTGGTTCATTTGGTTTTACAAGAATACTTATAGATTTATCCTTGTCCTTTTTAATTACAAAAGGCTGAAGAAGCACTTCTGATTCCTTTGGTATTTTCTTAGTTTGAGTTTGAAGATTGTAATCACTCTCTTTTCCATTGAATACGTCGATTACCGTATCATCCAACTATAACAGATTATAATTTATTAAAGTGAAATATTTGTTCAATACTTTGCACAAAAAAAGTAATTCTCAAATACAGTATTACAACAGAGAAATTTTCCATGTTTTCAAAGTGCTACTCAGACCACTTAAAAACATTTGGTAATAATGTGTTAATGTGAATGCGAGCGAAGTTTAAACCTGTAAACTAACGTATGTGACTTTGTAAGGCGACCCAAATTAGAGTCTGTGACTATAGTCGAATTTAAATAAGTAAATTAACCACTATATTATCACAGTAATAATAAAACTACAGCCATCTCATAATTTTTTTGTTATTTCAATTTGAAATCAAATTTATAACAAGTCGCATGGGACTGTTCAGTGGAACCTTAAGCTAGGGTAAACCATGATTTTAGGAAATCTGAGGCAATTTTTAACATTTGGTTGTTTGTATTGGTACAATCATACAAGAGAGAAAGTATTCCGAGGGAAAGAGATAGATAGTAGTCCAAAATATGAGCAATAATTTTACGGCATTGAGTATTTAATGCACAACCAATTAATTTACTTTAAAATGCCCACAGTTAGGATAGTAATGCGCTCCACTGCATATTTCATCCCCACTACAGTCTACAAAGCACTGCACATTAAAAACGGGCAGACCCGTTCGCATAGCTGATCCGGTCTTTTTGAATCGGTTCACCATAAAGACCCATTCAATTGCGACTCGTTCGTGGGATATATGAACCATGTAACTTGGCGAGTTAAAGTTATTTAGAATTTCTCTACGGCAAGGCAAAAGTTATAAAAACCATATAGAAAAATATATTTATTAAGTACAAAAATAGAATACTACAATGTCAGGTACGAAAAGTAGATCAAAAGAAAAATAGGAACATACATATTATAAATATTACATTATTTGAAAAGAAAATTTTTACACGCTTAGTGCTAGATGGTAAGTCTATTAAAGACATCGGTATAGTAAAATTATAATTTGTGTTAAGTAATAAAAGGTTGTAAAATCACTGTTTCACTTTCCAAGCTATGTGGCATCTAAGTAAAGGCAGATTTTTAGCAAAATGAATCATAAGAATAGTGAATCAAACTGTATTCGTTTTGCTCGGTAAGTTACATCATCCGGATGTGGTTTATTGTTTCTATTGTTCTAGGTTTAAACCGAGCGTCATTCTAATTCTATGAGCATCCTAGCGAAGTTTATCTTTCAAAATTTAACGATGCGAACCGGAAACCTCTAATGTACAGGTTGTCATTTTTCACCTCATTAGACCATTATCTCGAGAACTAAACAAGATAATAATATGGGGGAATGCAGTCTATTTTTAATAAGTTATTTATTCTGACAAATTTCGACGTTTCGTCACCAAATGCAACTTCATCAGGAAACTGGAAACAACATATAATAGTTACCCACATTCAGTAATTAAAAATTAAGTACATATTACAAAAGTTTTATATAATTACAGTCAAGTTATTATAAAAGAAAACCACAATAAATAAATATTTTCATAGGTAATACAGACGACAACCATAAATAGTTTATGAAAAGTAAAACCATAAAATTGATAACACATGTCATAACACAATGACAGTCAACAGAAAATACAGCGCACTGCATGTAAAAAGAGGAGTTCCACAAGGCTCACTCTGTGGTCCGTTGCTATTTTCAATTTATATTTTTGACCTTTGGAAATCTGTTACATTTAGTAATATTCATATATATATATGTTGATGACACACAGCTATATTTTTCTTATGATCCTTCAAATGTGGGAAATGCAATCGAAAATATAATCAATGACTTAAAAAGTATATCTACGTATGTTCGAAATAACAGATTATCTTTAAATGAAAAGAAATCGAACGTTATGTTATTTGGTAACTGATGCAAATGTGAATCGATAGTTGCAGAAATTTAGGTCTAATTCTTGATTCAAAATTAAAATTTCAGGAATACGTTACTCTCCTGATTAAAAAAAGCATATTTAACATTAAAAAAGATTTATATGAATCGATTTGTATTATTTGCAGAGAGTTTTGTACTTTCATTTTTAACTATTTTTTAACTACGTCAGACAGTAATCGTATACAGAAAGTATAAAACGCCTGTTTTAGGTTTGTTTGTAATTTACGCAGACGACAACCTACATCAGAACATTTACGTAAGTTAAATTAGCTAAATATGCGGGAAAGGAGACAATTGCATATGGCCTCGGGTACATATTTATTCTTGTCGTGCAGTTCGTTCAAAAAAGCATTCATTATCTATAGGAATACTGAAATTCAAGCGAGAGAAATAAATAATGGCAATGGTTCTCATTACCAAACTGGTATATCTATATATACTTTAATGATTATAATGTGAAATTTACTAAAATTTTACATTTAATGAATTGATTGAACAAATGTCAAAAGTTTTAGGTTTAAGTATTTATTACATAAGTAGAAAAGGATAATTTCGTATTTGGTAGCTACATAGCTTTGCAAAGCTTTTCTCTACAATGTCGCACCATTTTGTATATTATTTTTATTTTACAATTATTAAGAAATATTAACAGCACAATTCATTCAAACACAGCGACTACTTATGTATCAGTCTGCACGTGATGTAACTGTGACAATAAAGAAGTTAAAAAATATACGAAAACTGTGCTGCTAGTATATTTTTACGAATGATCAAAAATTGTGCAAGCTATCATTTGGGCAAAATTCGAAGTTGAAGGAAATGTTGATGGTTATATAAGCAATTTCCCGAAATTAATTACTTTCATTAAAAGAAGAAATGGTGGCTGATAACTTAAATAAGTCAAAATTGCAACAAAACAGGTTAATCAATTCTTAAAAGATGCCCTAGATAAGGTATTTTTAATGGTAAACGTAATTAATTCTATCAAATACGTTTATCGTAGTTATCAACTGTATAAGACTATTAATAATAAATGTAATTTATATAATACAATTTTAATAAATATTGTACTGTGGTTACTTCTGTATTTGTCAATTTAATCCATTGGGTTTAAACCCGGAAGTGCCTTAATTTAGTCTTCCTTCTTGTGGACTGAAGTGTCAGTTTTAATCTTGGAGGGACTAAATTTCGAAATTAAATCCCAAGGGATTAAACTGACAAATAAACCAGTAACCACAGCAACAAGTAAAATATATATTAAAATTATTTTATATAAATTACATTTGCCGATTGACATTAAAGATGACACTTCACGGACTCCTAACAGTCTGTAAAGTGTCACTTTTATGCCTAGACTGTAAAATTACTCTGCATAACAACCGCTCAATAAATGCATAACAACCATCAATAAATACATAGCAACCGTTCAACACAAGCATGGCAACTTAATTTGACAGCAATAACTTTCAAAATATCTATATAAAATAATCACTAAATTAATATTAATTTCAAATCGGCAAAAAAATTATGTGTTCAACTCGGCATCAAACACAGATTTATAACTTCGGCAGCATTCATTGCCTCGTGAGCCTCTGCTGTAAATCTGGTATTTTGATGCCTAGTTAAACAAATAACTTTATTACCTATTAATATTGTTATACAGTTGATAACTACAGCGTATATTTAAACGTTTTTGATAAAATTAATTACGTTGACCATTAAAAATTCCTTGTCTAGTACATCTTTTAAGAATTGATTGTAATTTTGAGTTATTTAGGTTACTAGCCACCAATTCTTCTATTAAAGAAAGTACTTAATTAATTTCTGGAAATTGCTTATATCAATATTATTTCCATAACCACCAACATTTCCTTGAACATCGAATTTCGTCCAAATGATAGTTTGCACAATTTTTGATCATTCATAAAAATATACTGGCTGCACAGTTTTCGTGCATTTTTGAACTTCTTTATTGTCACACCACCTGCCGATAGCTTCGAATTGTTTTTATATATTTTTCTAGATTTTATCGGCAGTATTTCCACTGGGGCTTCTTCAAATTATCCATAATGAAACGTCACTCAAACTAAACTCAAATTTTCACTTTGCTTATGGTATCTAGGCAAATACGAATATGTATTTTAAATTTATTTAAATTATTCATTCTTCATAACGTATTGCTGAAACGAGGGTTGGAAGTGCCTTTAATCCCTCAGGTGATTAATTTCCTCGTCTACGGCTCGTGAAATAAACTTCACCCTCGGGATTAAATCATGCACTTCAGCCCATTGGTATATAAACTACTATTATTAATAAAACCATATAAAATAGTTTCTTTAGTGATCATTTTAGAACTCTAATGAATAAAGACTGTTTTAAAGAGAATCAAAAGATCTTTAAAATTTTGCAAAAATAATAGGTTGCTCCATTTAAAAATTAAAAATTGCTTATCATTGCGCGAAAATAGAACACCTGGTGGAAATAGTTATACTGCAGATATGTAAGCACTTTAATTTAAAGTAAATTTAAAAAAAAATTCGATATTTAAATTACCTCATAAAATAAAAAAATTCAGACCGTTCTGTTTTCTATTATTATATAAATAATTTTTAATTTTAGAAACTATAGGTGCATTTGTAATTTTTTCATGAACTTGTAAAAGGCAAGAGTATGCAGGATGTTCACCGAGAAGCCTTACTTACTCCTACTATTAGGAAAACCTAACCCGAAATTATTCCCACTTGTTGAATACAAAGATGCCATTACAATTTTCATTAAAAATAACATCCACGATGATATAACACATACCTCCTACAACTTATTTATTAGATCCTTTGCGATTTATGTGCAAAACACTCTTTATTTATGATTATGTTATTACAGCCGATGCCAGAAATGTAAAATCTTCCTTTCTCACTCATGAACATAGCTTAATAGACAGGCACTCCAGAATGTTCTTTTCCAATTTAGCTACAGCACATTTTATGGGTAGTGCCTCGTCAAATCTGTAGATTTGAGAGGCTCTCACGCATGAACATAATGCACTAAGGCCGAGTCGAAAAACGAAATCAACAAAAAAAACTCATTTCTTCCAAATGCAACATAAATTGACATCCATACAAATATGCTAGAAATAAATAATAAAGGCGGATCGGCAAGTTTTTTCTGTTAAACTAACAAAACTATCAACACAAACAGCTAATATAGTTTTTCGATTTTTACATGAATTTCAAACTTGGCTTATTAAAATGGTATCACTATTTATTTATTGCTGCCTTCTGCACGACTCTTGCCGCATCTCTTACAATGACATTGTTTTTGGAATACATAATATGCGCCTGTTTTAATGCGTTACGACCTACGTCAATTTATGTTCTGTCATTACGATGTTATGTCCGCAGCGAGACTTGTATTAATTTTATTTCAAATTTAAGATGTTTAACTTGAGTTGCAGATTTGACATACTACGCTCGTAGTGTTTGAATTGGAGTGAGGTAATATTTTAGATATTTTAATAACCATTATATTATATCAGGGAAACAAATTTTAGTTTCATTTCTAAAAAATGCACATTTTTCATTATTATAGAATGTACGGTCATTGCGCATTAAATACATATTTTAACCTGTAAATTATAAATATTACATAATTATTAAATAAGCTATCTAATTGACCTAAATTGCAGACAACTGACCCCAAATTAAACTTAAATTGATTATAAAACAGATATTCATAATTATTTGGGAATATTATTAAAAATTCTGGACGAAATATAAAGTTTATTAATTTATATGATCTATGCATCATTGTGTTTTCGATCCTAATCTATTTTGAGATATTTCGTTTTTAAATGTTGTATTAGAGACATTTATTAATTGATTTATAGAGTGTATAAAATGAATGTTCTTACCTTTGCAACAACGTAATCATTATGATGATACATGGTCAAATTGCTGATAATAGTCCATCGTGCAATCGAATCACTAGATGTAGTTGTCGTTCTTACGGATCCACTGTAGTCATAAACATGAACTGGAATCTTCTCATTCTCCGATATTGAATTGCCGAGGCATCCAGTATGCACACAAAATACAAACACTACAAAGTACGTTACATATCATAGGCACATATTATTTTGAAAAGTTTTATGATTAACAAGTACAATTAAAAGTACTAAAAATTAGCGAAAATTTGACGTACCTAATAGGGGTCTTAGATGTTTCATGATTACTTGCAGCAGCAAACTGTTAGTAAATTTGCAAATTACTCCTGTTATATACTCAATCATCTTTAATAGTACAATTGCTATACTTAGAAAAGATCATAGAATATTTTTGTTTTTCTTTTATTAGAGATAATTGAGATATTTGATAATGTAATTATTATTAACATTTATGTACCAAGAAATGTAAACAATATAATTAACAAAAATAAAAATTAAATTCTAAATAGTCATTTCATTTTGTAGTATTTTCCTTAAATCGATAAATTATTTCTAATTTACGAGAAAAAAATCATTAAAACTAAGAGAGGGTATATGTGACATAATTACGGCCCGAGAAAGATGGATATATTGTAAGAAAAAGTTAGATGCTATCATTACGTAACATGTGTACTGCGACGTACGTTCAGCTGTTAGTTTAATATTTTGAATATTTATAGGTAGGTAAGTTTTTTATTTCTAAGTGTAATTTAAAAATGTAAAATCTGCACAATATTGTTTAATTACAAATAAATTTAATTACATTGTAACCATAAGCATGTAGTCATAAAAAAAATAGTTTATATTATCTGACATCTGTTTTCAAAGCATATTTCGAGTTACGAAATACGGCAATTTAATTTTTTGCAATTATGAAGTCACGTGAATGGCGAGACTTGCACTTCAACTTCAAAATCAAAATACGATAATATTATATTATTATATTTACCTAGTTTCTGGTATTACTATGGAAACACGTAATAGTTAATTAATTTATTATATAACTTATTTTTCCCGACACCAAACGGTAATAGGGATCTTTCGTTAATGAAAGAATAACTTATTATTTTAAATTCGACTGTGGTTACAAAACCCAATTATCAAGGTTGACAGGCTTTAGAGGTTAAAGCTATTCGTTATGATTATGAACTTGAGTGGGTAAAATTAAGGTCAAATAGTCATTATGCACAAAGTAACTAAACGCACAAAAATACATAGGCGGGAATCATACACTGTCTTTTTCCTACGAACAAGCGCACCCGATTTTTCATTAAACCCACCATCGCTTTATTACACGTATACGTTCATTATTTTAAGATAAGCAATAAAAATTTGGTAAGGCCATGTAATCAAGAATATTAATCATAATGTTATTGAGACTATAAAGCTATCCTATCCTTCTGTAAAATGTATACAAACTGTGTTAAAACGAAGAAGGAAAACATTGTTCACAGTAAACAAGTATACGTATGTGCATCAATACGTTTAACCCTAAACTTACTTTACGTAATGCCTTAACTTTATCTTTCGAATCTAGCCTAGAAAATCGGCAATATCTGTCAATTTGTTTTTTGTGATTACATCGTTATCTATCGCGAACCAGAATAAAATTTTCAGATAAAACCTTCATGTTTTTTATCACAAAATCCGAAACTGCAATAAGAACTAGGGGTTACTATTTAAGATTATGAAGTGGCACCTCGCCTCCCACACCGGCAGGTGAGGGGAACTTACATTTGGTGCCATTCAATAGAACTTTCAAAGATATCTTGAAGAAGGCTCAAGTGGGGCCGAAACCGGTCGACAGAGAAAGTTTATAATAAAAATGACTGAAATTTTCGTTTGTCTTCATCAACCCTTCCAGTCAAGGAAAATTTATGTTCATATTTTGGACGTATTTTCGAAATCCGTTTTGTTTTTCACGAGGCATTCGAGGAGGAGTTGAGGTAGCCCAAAATACAATATATATATAATTATAGTGACACCAACGTTCTTTGCATTAGTAAATAAATTTATTCGTAATAAAGCTGATTTCCGCACTATGAGACTTTCCTTACGAACAAATACATATAGACCAGTAATATAATTATTTTCACAACAATTATGAATATTGAAATATGAATAGATTTTGAGACAATTAAGGGTAGTAAATCACTTACCGTGGAGTTCAAAATGGGAAAATGACCTAATATTATAAATTTCCTTTTCAGAAAGCTTCAATTAATATCAAACTACGTAAAAACAATTGACGATCGCGCAAAAGTATTTTTTAAAAATTATTTTACTACACTTTGTGATGACCGATGTGATGACCGGTTGTATTTGTTGATAAAAAAAAATAGTACCTAGGAGAAATATTCGTATTATTTATATCAGTGGATTTATTATTTATTTTAATATGTTGGATTAAATCATCTTTTATATGAACAATATGAACTAATTGTTTATATTTTTATTACTTATTACTCGCATAAGGTACTCGTATTCTACAACTTCCTCATTATGAGATAACTAGTGTAATAAAACTCATTAGCGTAAAAGTTCGTACCAAGAATATGTTTCTAAGAATTTTGACATGTACTTAGAATTGTTTGTGTGATTGCCCTTGAAAATTCATTTACAATAACAAATTTAAAACTACGTCTAATATTCAATTAAACTAAACATTATTTTAATTGCTTATCATTTTGCATAACAAGAAGTAATTCGCAATAGTATAATAATCCATGAGCTACTAATGAAATCCAAACCACTCGAAAACAATAAAAACGAAAAATTATATAATCGATTTTATTCATATACAGTCTGTTAATTAAAAAATTGATCAAAGGCGTAAAAATATCCATATTATTTTAGGCAAAAAGCTTTCAAATAAAATTTTTCAAGAATTTAATTCTGCATCTAACTTAGTCAACAGATTTTGTTTTGAACATTTTATTACCGAGAAAATCTATTTTAGTTATTTGATAATTGCTGATTTGTAGTTCGCTTTGGAACTCAACCAAAATTGCAAACAATTGCATAACATTTTAACTTTCAGAAAAGGTTTATATTTTTCAATTTCAACTAAATAAAAAATATTTTTGATAAAATAGAAAATTTTGCTCATGAAAAATTCGAGTGTAGTCTGATCACATCGCCGAATTCCGAGTAAATCTACAATAGACATATTTATTAAAAAAAATTTTAGAGACATGTACTTTTAATTTTAAGACTCAAAGAAATTCAAATTTTTTCTATGATCATAAAGAACACGTCCTGGCTTTAAGCAAACCATACTCCAAGGACGTGTTCGAAGTAGACTTTTGACATTTAGGATTTAGGAATTAGAGAAAAAATTAGGAATTCAGATAAATACAACTTAGAATAGTACACTACTAACGATACCTGTAGTCTGTAGGTAGAATTGTTTGACAAACAAAGTGTAGATTCTAACTTATATTTATATAATAAGTATAAATAGTTATGGAAGGTGTTATAATAAATAAAAAGCCTTCAAACGTCAAATAAACACGAAAAATTATTCTTGCTTGTGCGCAACGCGCATGATCGTTAATTTAGTGTTTACGAACTTTAAGGCGTAGTGTGCTCTTGCAAATCCTAAAATCTAATAGCTAAAACCCTAAATTATGACGTCATTTAGGGCATATAAATTTAGGATTTAGGGTAATCAAAGTGACACTTCGAACACGGCCTAAGTCTAAGAGAAATTGCTTCGGAAATTGGAAATAACCATGATATCTATTCGCAATATTTTAAAGAAATATAAATATTTCCCAGGTAAATTCCAAGAACTACTACTAGAAGATTTAGAAAATCATGCAACTTCTTGCGAAAATGTTAAAATTCAAAATGGCGGATCAAATTTGGAAAAATGGAATAAAGTAAAAAAACAAAATAACGTATATTTCAATTAATATTACTATGTGCTTGAGCCCAAATTTTATATCAGAACCTTATAAAACGTTTGTTATTACACATGTTTTTTATGTAGGATAACTTTTAGGTCCGTGAAGTTAGAGGTACCACTTTTAAATATCGGTATAAAAAATATGCTATAATTTATTGCAAATTTATTACAAATTATTGCCGTATATCGCAAATTTATTGCTATTGTTGTAACAGAGATAATTAATGGTGTCGTATTAACTCAGCCGTGTAGATTCAGCCGAAAGTACCTGCGTAACCCTTCCAGGAAATTTTCGTTCCCTTTTCACAGCAGGAGACCAAGGGCGTAGAACACTTTATTTTGATAAATTTTTAGGGGACAAGATTGCATGTAATATTTGCTGGAAATACATAATTTTATTGTATGTATTTTGCCTGATTATTTTTTGATTATTTGGGTGACAATTAGTGAAAGTAGATTTTATTTTTTGAGGGAAATATTATGTGAGTGGTCTTGGTAGTCAAATAATAAATAAAAAATAATATATTAAATCATAATATTTAATTACCAAACGTACAATAAAAATAAGATAAATATATCGAAATAAAAAAGTATAACGCCAGTAAAAAAACATGAAACGTATTCTACGCCAGAAAACTGTTCACTGTTCACCAAACAACAACAAATAAACATAACCTTATTCAAAATGACTGATATTTTAAATAATAAACATGTGGAAGAAGAATTGATTCAATTAATGAAATCTTACCCCGTCATATGGGATGTCAAAGATCCCGGGTATTTTCTTTTTTGTTTTCTTCTTTCCGTATCTTTTAAATCTATTAATATTATCGCTGCTGCAGCCAACAACAATTTTTGTTTCTCCTTTTTGTTTATCTTTGACATCTTTTACCGCGTACTATAAATTTGTGTTTAAGGTTAAACGTCAAAATATTTTGAAAAAGATTGGTAAAGAGAAAATTTCCCTAAACCTGCGTCAAACTTCAAGATCCGTAATTCCCTAACTGTTAAGGAAATATTCGTCCGTGGGATAGTATATATTAAAAATTGTTCATACCGGCAACCTCAAGTTGCTTATATTTTCTGTCGTGGGATGCTGCCTTTAGTGTGAGAATTACAAGCAATCTTGTCCCCCTAAAAATTTATCAAAATAAAGTGTTCTACGCCCATGGTCTCATGCTGTGAAAAAGGAACGAAAATTTCGTGGAAGGGTTGCTCAGGTAGTTTCGGCGAATCTACACGGCTGAGTTAATACTGCACCATAATTAATTGTTTGTAGTGATACCTTCAAGTTCACGCTGGCGGTACCACATCATCAAACCAAAAATAATATTACACAGTAATTTATTGCTAATTATTGCCGTATAATACAAATTTATTGCTATTGTTGTAACGGAAATAATTAATAATTTGTAGTAGTACCTTCAAGTTCACGCTGGCGGTACCACATCATCAAACCATAAAAAACTATTACACAGTAATTTACTGCTAATTTATTGCTATTTATTGACGTATAATACAAAAGACCCTGTTTAGTAATAAAGTGATATGGACTGTATTTTATTTTAATTTAAAGAATATTACTAAACGTAGAATCGAAAGACCAGAGTGGTAAAAACGAAGACTGGTTCTATATATGTAATTGATTGGAATATGATCAACTCTAACCTGTATAGTCCTGGACACTCGTGCACTGCGGCGGTCGGACTTAGGTGAAGAGTGTTGAATTCTTCAGCTGCTCTGACGGACTCTGAAGACCAGCCTTGGGAAGTCGCTGAATCGTTGTAGTACAGAAGAGATGCGGCAAGTCTATAGCTTGACGTCTTGTAGAATAATATAATAATCAGAGCACTTGCACTATTAAACGAAGCACTCGCAAAAGGTAGATTATATATGCAGAACCAGTTGTCTTCTTCCAGTAGTTAACTGCCAGGATAGAGTCAAATCTTACACTCTTCCAATAACAGTGAATATGTAGAATTGTACAGCAGACCACTCTGCTGCTATACGTTGTAAAGGGAGGGTTAAATTGTAAATAATTCCAATATATAATAAAATTTAGACGTAGTTTATTTAAAAACGTAACAATATAATTTTTATGGAGGTCTAGATTTCATCATATATATATATATATATATATATATATATATATATATATATATATATATATATATATATATACCAGTCTTTTAAAACGCGCAAACAGACCCCGCACAAAAGTAGGGTAAAAGTGGGCCCGCTCGATTTGGTTGATAATTTGCTAAAACATTCATTAAACCTTTCTGATTGAAGGCCAAGAAGTCCCAAGGAGATCTTATGACCCAATTTTATTGTTATAAGCGACCAAACATTATGAAACATGGGTAAAATGACCCGAATTCGCTATTGTCAATTTTTTCATTTTTACAACCTTGGGCATGTTAAATATGCTTGAAACTAATTAAATAAAGGCTCAGAAGATCATTCTAAAATCGAAACCCGTCGCTTGGCATCACTTTTTGAAAATATACCAAAACAATATTTATTCAGAAAAACTCCTGTGATAACATATACTTGTTTTGAGATATTTTCAAAAAGTGATGCCAAGCGCCGGGTTTTGATTCCAGAATAAACTTCTGAGAAACTATTTTATTGGTCTTAAGCATATTTAACATAGCCAAAGTTGTAAAAATGGAAAAATTGACAATAGCGAATTCGAGTCTTTTTACCGATGTTTCATAATGTTATAACAAAAAATTGGGTCACAGGATATCCTTGGGACTTCTTGGCCTTTAATCAGAAAGGTTTAATTAATGTTTTGAGCCAAATCGACAGGGTCCTCTTTTACCCTACTTTTGTGCGGGGTTCTTTATTGCTATTGTTGTAACGTAGATAATTAATTGTTTGTAGTGGTACCTCCAAGTTCACACTGGAGGTATCACACCATCAAACCAAAAAAAAACTATTACACAGTAATTTAGTGCTAATTTATTACTAATTATTTCCGTATGTTCAATATTTATTGCTATTGTTGTAACAGGGTTAATTAATAATTTGAAGTGGTACCTCCAAGTTTACGGTAGCGGTACCACATCACCAAACCAAATAAAGCTATTACACAGTAATTTTGTGCTAATATATTGCTAATTATTGCCGTATAACACAAATTTATTGCTATTTTTGTAACAGAGATAAAACATAATTTGTAGAGTTACTTCTAAGTTTCACAAAAAAAAATTATATAATAATATAGTGCGAATTTATTGCTAATAATTGCCGTATTGAAAAAATTTATTGCTATTGTTGTAATACAGAAAATTAATAATTTATTAGTGTAGCTTCTTCGAAATTTGCGTTGGTGTGTAATATAGATAAATAATTTATTATTTTACCTAACTCTGGATGAGGTTAGTACATCATTATACAAAGAAATATTGTTTAATCACGAAGTCCTCATCTCAATCAAAACACTTTATTTATTTGGTAAACTTTAGCTTTAGTATCACTTGTCAACCAGAAATCTTTAAACAAATAATGAATTATTGACTATGAAAATTAGAAAAAAAAATAAGAATAGGAGCAAAATATTGAAAGGAAAAAAATATTGTCTAATAGTACACAAATTTGTAGTAAATATCTCTTTAAAATTATTCAATATTACTCATATCTATATTAACAAAAAATTATTTACTATTTTCTGATCGATTTCAGTGCTGTCACGCACAGTCCTCGTTTTAAATGTTAAGAGCAATAGTTTATTAGAATTATTATTTTTAATATATTGTGTAAATTTGAAGAATATTTATCCACACGTTTATTACATGTCCAGGTTTCATATATTTAGTGAATAAATAAAAGCATATATTATGTTTTCATAATACAAATAAAAAGTTTACAGTTTAAAATTACTATATTATGTTAAATTTTATTTTTTTTATCAAGTATTGTACAAAATATGACTATCTGAAAATATTTATTCCCAAAAGTGTAGCTTAAAATTTATATTTATTTACTTTATTAAAAAACTTGAGGCCGTAATATAACTTCATTAAAATATGTTATAAATAAATTTATTGGCTTCCAAATACCATGTGTTTCATTAGAATTGGTTAGCTATTAAAAACGTAATTTCCCCGACATTTTGTTATAAGTAAATATTAATAACTTTGAAATGCAACTCATTTTATAAACAAAAGCATAATACATATTTGCAGTTGAAAGATTATGCAGAAAATTTTATTTATTTCATAACGATTTTGAATCATCCGAAAACAAATTTATAACAGAAGTTCACGAAAATACAAGTATAGCTTCCCTCAGATTACACATAGAGTTTTACACAAAGAATAAATGAATTCCACGTATTGGCTACTCACGCATGTGTCTATTTGAAACTGCCACTTGACACAGTGGTTAAATTACATAATTTGCGAAATAATAAACATGCACGGCACATTAGTTAATTAATTGTTAATAATATCTACTTAAATATTTATTTTTATGCAATCATAATCTGTTTTTTCACGACTTACCTTACTGCTTTTACTTATATTTTTAATTAGAAAAATAATTAAAAATAAAACATAATTAACAGTACGTTATTGCTTATTTATTTTTCAAGCTTGACTATTCAATAGTACATTACATAATCAGTATAGAAAAGTTTTACTAAGCGAGGCTGGTTGTTTGAGGACGAATGTAACGTATATTTAAATACACGGCTTTAAAGCCGACTATTTTTGTGCATTTTGCTTGAAAATGTTTAAAAATTCACTTGACATTTTACAATAAAGGTGAAATTTTTAATAATAAATAAATGCTAAATGAATTTTCCTTATATTTTTCTACTTCCATATAAATATATCCCCATTATGTTGAAAAAACTACAAGCAAAAATTACAGTTTCAATTCTGAAGTAGCATTTGCTACAATTTCTACCAATACACAAATTCTAGATACTAGCATAGAGAATTTAGAAAAGGCAATATTAGAAAATTGGATAATTTCACCGAATCTAAACTGTCAATTTTCAAATTACAATGGATTACTTCAGAGAACAACTTATTATTATGACAGTATTTTTGTAGATTATTTTATATCATCAAGCATTTATTTCGTTTCCTTAGACGAAATCCCTAAAGTATTACATCTTGGAAATAAATCGTTTCATTTAAGGGCTGCAATTGAATTGAAACCACCAGCTTTAAATGATGCATTGGGACATTTTATAACTTATGCTATATTAAAAAATTGGTCATAGCAACTCTTCAATGATTTAGAACATAAAGTTGTAAATGTTTCCCCAAAGAGCTACATTAACCTATGTATTATTATATTTTCTATTTAATTATATTATTTCGTGCGAAATATATATTTTATGTATGTACAAATGAATAATATTTTTTGGTTTTGTTGATATTTTCTACCGTTTATATATAGTTATTAATTTTTTTTATAACAAAATAAAGATATTATTTATACAAGTTTTAGTTTTTTTATGTTCACACTTGAAAATTAATAATCTTAAATTTTAATAAACAATTATTATATACAGGCTGTTAAAAAATAAATGTTCTTAATAATTTGATTTATAATAATTTTTTTTTCAAAATAATATTTATTCAAATAAACGACTAATATTTCTATTTCAAACAAAATATTTATTGATAAATATATATATTATTGCTAAGAAATAAAAATATACGTATTGTTATAGTAAGAATATATAAATTGCTGTCACTACACGTAAGATAAATATTGCTATGGTAGCTACATTGTTTTATTATGAATCAAGACTATGAAATATATTTATATAATATAAAAAAAATATAAAAATATATCATCGCGCTTTATGGGTGTGGCACTCTGTTTACACAGATCTCGGTAAGTGATATATTTTTGCGTATAAAATGCGGTTACAAGCCGTCAAGTCATAGCCCCCAAGGTTGTTAGAGGTGGGAAAACTACAGGGGTAAATTTAAATTGGCAACTGTCGGTAGTGGAATTTGAACTGAGGATACATATACCGGGTGTTTAGTATTTTTATGAGACATAGGAAATAAAATGTTACAATTTTAGTTAGGCGAATGTTCTTTTCCTAAGAATTTTAGAACAAAAGTGTAAATATAAAATATGTTCAAAATCTTTGGCAAATGTTATCTGACAAACTCAAAGAATACGACTGTTTGTATGTTTTGTTTACCATGGCACTTTGAAAATATATATTTTGTTCTAAAATTCCGTTACAACAATAGCAATAAATTTTAAACATACGGCAATAATTAGTAATAAATTAGCACTAAATTACTGTGTAAGTTTTTACCGCCAGCGTGAACTTAGAGGTATAAACAATTAATTATCTCCGTTACAACAATAGCAATAAATTTGTATTGTACGGCAATAATTAGCAATAAATTAGCAAAAAATTACTGTGTAATAGTTCATTGGTTTAATGGTGTGGTATCGCCAGCGTGAACTTGGAGGTTCCACTACAAACAATTAATTATCTCCGTTACAACAATAGCAATAAATTTGCAATATGCGGCAATTATTTGTAATAAATTTGCAATAAATTATAGCATATTTTTTATACCGATATTCAAAAGTGGTATCTCTAACTTCACGGATCTATAACTTTTTTGTACTTGGCCTGAACTTTTCAGTTTTACTGAATGGGGTCTTTCACCATTTTTTTTTATATTTTTTTTTATGAAACTTTATCTATACTGAAGACTATCTACACTTTTAAAAAGTCTTAATTGTTATTCATTAAGCCACAATGATTTTTTTAAAAATGTTGTGACGTCATACTAGAGGTGTTGCTGGATCTAAAACAGTGCAGATTGTAAGCAATTATAGTCATATATTTTTTTACTTATTTTATTATTATTATTACAATAAAATAGAACATTTATGTAACAAAAATTATTTAAATATCTACTGTTTTAGATCTCTACTATGACGTCACAACATTTAAAAAAAATCATTGTGGCTTAATGAATAACAATTACGACTTTTTAAAAGCGTAGATAGTCTTCAATATAGATAAAGTTTCATTAAAAAATATTAAAAAAATGGTGAAAGACCCCATTGGGTTTATAGCACTTGCTTTTGTAGGGTAAGAATAAAAAGCTGACCAACGCTGACCGCTGACGGATGCTGACAGAAGTAAAAAGCATATGCTGGCCTACTATACCAAATATGCCCGGTTGCACCAACGTTAGTTAAATTTTGAACTTGGTTTAAATAAATAAAAGCGTATCTAATTTTTGACATCAATGTCAATTACTCCATATGACATATAACTTCGATTTGCTTTTATTTATTTAAACAAAGTTTAAAATTTAATTAAAGTTGGTGCAAACGGGCATTGATGTCCATAAACTTATGACGCCCAACAAAGAAATATGCTATATTATCCAGAGAAATACTTTATTATATTATTTTACCAATTTTAACTCATTTTATATCTAATAGTTTGCAAAGAGAAATAGCTGACCAATGCTGACATACGCTGACCATTAGAGACTATTAGAGTTAAAATTGGTAAAATAATATAATAATATTCGTCTGGATAATATAGCATATCTCTGTGTTGGTCGTTATAAGTTTATGGATATTAATTATAATAGTAGGCCAGCGTAAGCTTTAATACTACGGTTAGCATCCGTCAGCGATCAGCGTTGGTCAGCTTTTTATTCTTACACGCTTATGTAGGCCTGAGCCGATCACCCACTTTTTTTAATTTATTCCATTTTTCCAAATTTAATCCGCCATTTTAAATATATTAATATTAATGTAAATTTTTCCCCAGTATACCCATTTTTGTTAGTTTATTAATTTTTTTCCAAATTTGATCCACCATATTGGTACCGCCATTTTGAATTTTTAAATTATGATATCAAATTTGAAATCAGGAAGGTGAAAAATCCCAGTATATCAATTTTTGTTACTTTATTCCTTTTTCCGCCATTTTAAATTTTTAAATTTTGTTATTAAATTTATAATCAGTGAGGTGAAAAATCGCAGTATATCCATTTTTGCTATATATTTATTCAATTTTTTTTTAAATTTATATTTTTGTACTTGGCCCGAGACACTGTTGTGTCTCCTAATTTGAATCTATTCCCACCAAATCTCAAACAGATCATTCCACAAGAGACCTACCAGATCAGTCCCCGTATACGAGCATTTCCATTCAACGAAATTCCAATCCAAATTGATGTCAATTCCCAAGTTATGAAGAAAACAAACATTTTCACTATAAAGAAAAACCCACGCCACAAACTTCAGAAAATTATAGAAAACTTTTATAAATTACCTCGTTATTAGTGTTTCTCAGCTAAACCCCACAATGAGGAGGGGGGTCACAAGCTTGGGGGGCCTCATTCAAACTGTCGTAATTTGTAACTGCTACTGGGATATAAATTCGACAGAACGATCTTTTAGCAAATTGAAATTGATAATAAAGTCTGAGAAACAATATGAGTCAGAACAGATTAAATCATCTTTCATTACTGGGAATAGAACATTTTTATTTATTTATTTATTTATTTTGCCTATCAACAGTTCGAAACCCAATGACAGAGTGGTACTATACAAAGAATTATAAATATTTAAATAGTAGCAATTAAATTAAAGTATGTACAAATGTTTTGACAAATGAAAGAAGAGAAATTTAGATAATAAATTACAACAATTTTGTTATGTTTTCCTTAAATGTATGTAAACTAAGGCAAAATAGATCTGGCACATTATTATTTTTGTTAGCAATGTCATTATACAATTTGGAAATTCTATAAACTGGGGAGTTTAAAACTGAATTAGTTCGTTAGTAACGTATGAAGAATGTGTTCAAAGATATTGTGCTGTGACTTGGAACTTGCAATCAAAATAATGATAGAAGGTGAATAGAGTCTAAAACACCATTAATAACTTTGTACAGCAATATTAAGTCAATTAATGCTCTTCTCTTTTCTAAGGACAAGAGTATGACAGAGTAATTAGGAAGTCTGAAATGAAAATATTTAAAAAATTTATTTTGAATTTTTTCGATTCTACTTATGTAGATTTAATATATTGGTGTCCAGGAAACTGAGGCAAATTCCAACTGACTTAGAACTAATGAATAATATAGAATTAATAGTGTTTTTGGATTTGTGAAGTTAACAGCATTCCGAAGAACAAATCCAAGCATTCTGTACGCGTGCCTACAGTATCAGTTTCAGCGGTCTCCAGGAGGGACACTTTTCCGGTGTTCAGACATGAATCACAGCACCACAAAATTGAGCGGGATTTGAATAGTTACAGCTGCTTGCTGGCAACGTTTACGCATTGTGGGTGGAACACTCTTGCGCACTTTATTCATTTAAGCCCGGGAGTTCTTGAACCAATGGTTCGTGCACACTCGCTTTAGATCTCGAGCATCGTTAACTGATTAATTTAATTGTCACAAGCGGTGCCACTACTCACACAACGAGTAAAAATTTTGATTTTTTCACTAAGATTTAACGAAATTTATGCACAAAATAATTCAAAAAACACCTTTTTAAGTAAATGTTGATACCAAAAAAATCTAAGGAATTATGATATTTAGTATAACACACAACTTTAACAAAGTTTAACAAAAAATACTTTCGTTATTCTCTTAGTAAATTTTAATGAGAAAAGGACGATATGCACACACGTGCATTCAAAGGAAACGCTACTGTTGAATGCACTGAGGAAAGGCAAGACAGGAATGACAGGTCAGACAGACAAACTTTGAACAAGCCAAAACGAGCTCTCATCTCGGCCAGCTTTTCCACTGCAAAATTGGACCACATAAATTCG
The DNA here is from genome assembly GCA_963942605.1 of Poecilus cupreus. Classification (NCBI taxonomy): domain Eukaryota; kingdom Metazoa; phylum Arthropoda; class Insecta; order Coleoptera; family Carabidae; genus Poecilus; species Poecilus cupreus. The sequence continues at coordinate 18,385,821 of OZ012720.1, read as the reverse complement.
ACAGAAGATTGAAGAAAGTCCTGGTATCTGGACTGTGGAACAACGCAACATATGACGTCACGTGCAGAGTGGATGACCAACTATTCCGAGTTCCAAGGCAGTACGACGATCATCATTGGTGATGCTACGAAATTAGAAGAAATTGGAGTGGGAGACGTGAAGATGGGCTTTTGACGGAGATTCTTGGTGTCCAGTTATTTTAAAGAACGTTTTACTTGTTCCCTTGTTATATCCGGATTGCAGATGCGAACCGGTCTACTTTATTTACATCGAATCGAGAGGAAGTCATTGCGGTAGGCGAACGCGAAGGAAAGCTGTTCAAAATGAAGTTTCGCCGGCAAAATTAGTCATTAGTATTTTTTTTGTATTGATAATACAGACGTACTTTTTTGTCGCTCTTCTTTATTGTATATTTTATGTGGTAAATCTTAAATATCTAAAGTGATTTTGTGCCCACTGTGTAGTTAATAGTGTGCTCCACACCTGGACTTACTTAATTCAATGTAAGTGTCTTTTATAAAGCGCTTTGAACTACTTAAATTGTACACGTGGCTAGCATTAAGGCAGTTTCTGAGATACAGAACTTAATTAAATTAAGTTACTTTGTGCGTTTTGGTTTTACTACGTTTCGTTGGCCTTCAATTATTCTCAATGCCACTCACCAATTCTCCCTGTCCGAACTGCAACAAAATTATCAAAGCAGCTGATGTCGAAAAAACTATTAAATGTGACGGTTGTCAAAAACATCTACATTTATCCTGTGTTCATCTAACATCTGAAGATGTCAATCGTTTTACACGGCACTCTACAAAATCAATTAAGATTTTTTGCATAAATTGTATCGATGCAGTGGATTCGATTAATGCACTAAAAACTTTAATCTTGGGCTTACAATCTAAAATTAACAATTTAGAGGAAAAATTATCAGCACGTTCTATAACTAATGAGGATGCCATGCTAGACAAAGTTATCAATGAAATTGAAGAGAGAAATAAACGTAGAAATAATATTATTATTTCTGGTTTGCCTGAAACTGAAGCAAATGCCTCTGAATTAATTCTAAATGTTGGAAAAATAATACACAAAATTGCACCTGATATTAGTCTGCAGGACACATATATGTCGCGTCTTGGTAAAATCTGCAATAATTCTTCGCCACGTATGATAAAAGTAAAGTTCACTACGGCAGATTGTAATAAAGCTCAATTAATTTTACGTAATGCTAAAAAACTGCGAAATTTTAACGATTGTGCAAACATCTATATCAATAATGATAAAACCCCGTATCAGCTTTTAAAATATAAACAATTAAGAGATGAACTAAATACACGTAAGGCGAAAGGAGAACAAAATCTTTACATATATTATTCAAATGGAACGCCTATGATCCGGGAAAAAACTAAGACCAACACTGCCCTACTACTCATCTCATTCTTCCGAACTTCGAATCTATTATCAGAATGTCCAAGGTCTCAATATGAAGCTACAAACATTAAACTCTAAACTTGCATCCCTTGATTATGATATTATAGCCTTGAGTGAGACTTGGCTGAGTGAAAGTGTTTTGAACTTTGAAATAAGTGATGGTTCTTATTCTGTGTTCCGGTGTGATCGTAATTTCGAAGGATGTGGACTGTCTAAAGGTGGAGGTGTTCTTCTGTTAGTCAACGATAATTCGCTACGTTCCTCTCATGTCGAGCTTAAGGACTACCGTAATATTATTCCCATAAATATTGACATTGTGCAAAGATTCTCTTATGTAATACAAACTATTTTATTTTTAATATATATATTCCTCCTAGTATGAACATAGCTTGTTATAATGATATAATTAATTTTATCCACGACCATTAAATAACATATTCATTATAAGTGCACTTTTCGTTACATAATATGGTTCATTATTAAAAAGTGTTGAATAATGAAAAAACTATTGAATAATGAGCCCATTATTCAATTGCTGTTAGCCAATCAGATCGCTGTTGCTATAACAACGCATCGCTAATGTTGAATAATGAAACATTACAGATTGCCATCTAGCGAAATTTAAAACAACTACTGAATGACGTTTGACGTTTGACACAATACATTATATTATTTATAATTTATATATCTGTACAATCAAAGAAAAACTGGTAAAACCGTAGTTTACGGCCAAGTATGACGTTAGCTACGGATCGCCAATGATATTTGGTGGATATGACAGTTTGGGGTGAACAACAAAAACCTAGTAAATTTGCATTCTGAAAATGCTGTTGAACAAATTTGTGTTTATTCCACCTCAAAACTAAAATAAATCTGAGTTTCTTCTTCTTTTAAATTGTTTTTCTTTAACTATGACCGGCTAAAGGAACTTGGATCTGCAGCTAACGTCATATTTGGCCGTAAACTACGATTTAGCCGAAAAACTCGTGAATTTATCAATTTTCATACATTTTTAATATAGAATTATAAAAACAGAGGATTGTTGACAAAAATCATGGTCAAGTGACTCTCACTTCATGCCCTTCGATAAAAGAGCCAACTTCATGTTTGTTACCTTTTCAACTTGTCAAACGTTTTGTAAGTAGTGGAACAGTTTACTATCGTTTTTGTGTGAAATATGAATACTAGTGATGAAAACGATGAAGTTTGAACACCACCGGACATTTTAGAAACTACCAAATTATAGTACAATTAATAGTTTAACTTCCGGTTCCGGTTTAATGGTCGTGGATAAAGTATAGTATTCAACTCGCGTATTATGGTTATTATTAATTCGGATGATTACGGGCCCTCGCCTGCGGCTCATCCGAATTAATCATAACTATCATAATACGCTCGTAGAATAATATACTATTTTTGAATCATTGCCATTTTTATACAATAATAAATTTATTATTCTTGGTGATTTTAATATCCCTGATTTTGTACTCAATAACGACAATATTATTGTAAAATCTGTTACTGATTTCATGTCGTTTTTTGATCTTCGTCAATGCAATGTGTGTACTAATTGTGATAACAGATTGTTAGATCTGGTTCTGAGTAATGATATTTCTTCTGTGTCTCGTGAATTTGATACAATTTTTGATAGAGAGTATATGCACCATCCAACTATTTTAATTTCTGTTAAAATGCATTCCATGGAGCATGTTCCTCATATTAGACCAATTATTTCCATTAAATATGATTTTAAAAATGCAGACTATCATAAATTGTATCAACGGATCAGTGAATTTGATTGGTACGAATTTGAAAATTTTACAGATGTTAATGTAGCATGTAACTTTTTGTATAATAACCTTTATCGCATTTTTGATGAGTGTGTTCCCTCCAAAACATATCGGAAATCATCTTATCCGCCTTGATTTACTAATCAAATTAAACGCAAATTAAGAATAAAAAATCATTATTTTAAATTATATAAGAAACATCTTAACTTAATACAGTATTATGATCAATATAAATATTATCGCACAATAATTAAACGTGAAATAAAAATTTCATACAATAATTATTTACATGATAGTGAATCATCTATTAATTCTGATTCGACAAAATTTTGGAACTTTGTTAATCTCAAAAGAAAATTATGTAACTTACCATCTGTTATGTCATTCGAGGACAACCAATTATATACAATCAGTGATATCAGTAATGCTTTTGCTTCTTATTTTTTTAGCGTTTATACTAAATCAGATAACAACTTGCAACATAATCCAAAATTATTATCTTCCAATCTGGTAACTCTTAATGAAGTGTCTATTGATGAAATTAAGGTATCCATAAAAAAATTGAAAAACAATCTAAGTTCTGGTTATGATCTTATTCCTAATCTTATAATTAAAGATAGCTGTAATTTTTTCTCTGTTGCTTTATTCTATATTTTTAATTTATCAATTCGCACGGCAACTTTTCCAGACATTTGGAAAATTGCACGGGTTGTTCCAATTCACAAAAGTGGCGATAAAAATAATATAAAAAATTATAGACCAATTGCAGTTTTATTGAACTTTAGTAAAATCTTTGAGTCAGTCCTTTACAGTAATATTTTCCCTTTAATCAAAAATCATATTTCTATTCATCAACATGGATTTATGCAAAAGAGATCTACACTTACCAATTTGTCCTCTTTCACTCACTCTGTTTCCTCTATACTTGACTCCAACGGTCAGGTTGATGTCATCTACACAGATTTTTCTAAAGCTTTCGATAGTATTGACCATAATATCATTATTCAGAAACTACAATCTTATTCCTTTTCTCCTAATCTCATATCACTTTTGGCCTCTTATCTTTTTAATCGCTCTTTCTTTGTCAACTATCAAAGTCAAACCTCTTCACACTATCCTATTTCTTCTGGTGTACCGCAAGGATCTAACCTAGGCCCCTCATTGTTCTTAATTTTCATTAATGATGTCACTGATTCGTTGCATTGTAATAAATTACTTTTCGCTGATGATTTGAAATTATTTCATAATATCTCCTCCATAGAGGACTGTTCCCATTTGCAAGATGATATAGATAATCTTCAAAACTGGTGTTTAAATAATAAGCTGAGGTTAAATGTTTCCAAGTGTAAAATAATGTCTTATTCTAAGAAATTAAATCCAATTACATTTAACTATACACTTTTCAACTCTACTCTTTCTAGATGTGAAGAAACATTTGACTTAGGAATAAAATTTGATAAAAAGCTTTCATTTGTACCACATTTGTCCTTTTTGACCTCTAATGCTAACAGAATGCTTGGTTTCATAATTCGCAATACAAAATCTTTTACTGATATTTCTACAATTTTTACTTTATACTTCAGTTTTGTTAGATCCAAGCTTGATTATTGTGCGTTAATTTGGAATCCAAATTATAATATACACATACAGTCAATTGAAAAGGTTCAGAAAAAATTTCTTAAATATGTATATTTTAAAATAATGAATTATTATCCAGATCATAATATTTCCTATGAAATTTTACTTAATATTTTTAGCTTCAATTCTCTCTCAACCAGGCGTATTCAAACCTCTCTGATATTTCTTTTTAATTTAATACATAATAATATAGATGATCGGCCCAGAGCTGGGCATAAGTACACAAAAAAAGTACTTAAGTACAAAGTACAATTAAATTTTTAGTTTTGTACTTAAGTATAAGTATAATTAAAATTTTGAAAAATGTACTTAAGTATAAATACAAATATTTTTGTACTTATTCAAATTTTAAGTAAAAATACTTTTAAAAAATATTGAAATAAATTACATTTAAGGAAAGGCAAGCTTGTAGGTAGGTATTGATAATGAAGTACTGTACTGTAAAATAAATAAAATAAAACTACAACAATAATAAACAAAGACAAACCTTATGTTTACCCAGTTACATAAGTACATAATACATTGTAAATTAAAAAGAATATTTATTTGAACACAGGAAAAAAAAACAAGATATTTTAAATAAAATATAATATGAATAATAACTAAGGCAGCGAATAGAGAAACAAAGAAAATAAAACTATACTGTTTCTCCAATTTTATTAGCTTTCAGAACTAATTTTTCAAAATTATTATCACTTTCACTTTTTGGGTCCTGATGACGGGAGGCAAGTATTATATTTATAAAAAAATTGTTTTAAAATGGGATAAGTATTTAACATTGTTACATGTTTTCTAGAGTCGTCCAAATATTGTAGTACCCATAATTCAACTTTAGAATTCGCGTTTTCCGTGTAAATTGATTTTTCTTCATTAAAGACACGCAAATTGTCATCGTCACTAATTTTTTCTATATTTGTATATTTTATTTCCATGAACATCTTGGTTTCGACTAAATTCCCTACACTGAATGCGCAGGTTCGAACATGTTGGTACACACTACGCAGTAGTGCATATACTTACTTAAATACACGAAAAGTACTTAATTACTTTTACATATATTTAAATACTCAATTCAAATACAAAATGCAAATACTTTACAAATTTTGTACTTGAATTGAGTATTTAAATATATATAAAAGTACTTAAGTACTTTTACATGTATGTAAATACTCAATTCAAGTACAAAATACAAATACTTTACAAATTTTGTACTTAAGTATAAATACAAAGTATTTTCATAATAAATGTATTTAAGTACAAATACAATCACTTTGAAAAGTATTTAAGTCGTGATTTATAAGTACAATATTTAAATACACGCCCAGCTCTGGATGATCCTATACTATTATCACATATTTGCTTCCATAGACCTAATGTTAACACACGTTCCTCATGCACCTTTTACTTACCTCAATCTCGAACGAATTCGTTGCTTAAATCTCCAATTTATAATGCATGTAAAATCTATAACATTTATCAAGATTCTCTAGATATTTTTGATAAAAACACATTTGTAAGTAAGTTAAAATGTAAGTTATAATTTGTTACTTTAGGTTAAGATTTACTAATTATATTGTTGTTCCTGTCCTGTTATTGGGCTTGTCCTGTAGGTCAGTGTATTCAATAAATAAAATAAATAAATAAATAAATAAAATGTGGACAACTGTCTGATGACCAAATCTATCAAAATTTAGCACGAAAAACTGGCTCACCAAAACATTAAACACGTCAAAAATGTTCTGAGGGAGAGAAAGATAAATTTCGTCGTTGACTGGAACAATCATATGTCTGCGAGTGATGCGCTTTTGGGAAGCAACATCGAGCCTCCCATCCGAGAAACTGTAAAGTCGCAGAGGAAGTCCTGAACCTTGTTCAGGTAAACCTGTGCGAGATGAACATTAAGTCCCTGGGAGGATCCAAGTATATTTTATTTTGTTCAAGGACGATTTTTCATATTTTCGAACCGTATTTTTTTTTTAATTCGAAGGACAAGGCCTTCTTGAGATAAGATGCGTTTACGAAAATGACCGAATATCAGCTGGACAAGAAGATGAAATGTTTGAATTCAGACAATGGGACGGAAATTCAAAATGCGAGGGCCAAGAAGATCTTGGAAGATCTGGGAATTCTCCATGACAGAACTAACGCATATACCCCTGAACAGAACAGTCTGATAGAGAGGGAAATGTGAACCGTGGTAGAAGCAGCTATGCCGTTTTCAGGCTCAATCAAACTGGAACCAGCTCGGTGAAGGGTAAAAGCCGAATTGTGGCTCGGACATCGAGTGAATTTGGAGAGATTGTGGCATTTTGGACATAGCTGACATGTGCTTACCCCGGATCAAAAGCGTACCAAGACAGGGAGAAAATCCAGGAAGAGAGTTTTCGTAGGCTATGATACCGACTCACCATGATACAGAATCTACTTGAACGACGATCGAGATGGGGTAAGCTCTGACAATGTCATCTTCGACGAGTCACTTCTCGAAGAACCTACCGGAACGGAAGTCGTCGTTTTATCTACGTCAGGAGAATCAGAGGACTCGGAGGAGTCAGGTGAATAAAACCACGAAAGTCTGAAGTCAGAAGAAAGTTCTCTCGATGGAAAATTATAATACCAAAAGCAGCGCTAGATAACACGCAAGGAAGAGTAGCAGAAGTGTCGTCAGGATACATCCTACGAAATCGTCTGCCTGATAGGTTTCAAGATTTGTTGCCGAATAGCGATGACGAGGACTTTACTATGATTTGAGATACTCAGAACTCAGTCGCTTATGAAGGTGCAGGCCTGGAAGTTGACGAAACCACCAAAACACGCAAAACATGTTTCCTGTCATTGGGCCCTGAGAGAAAAACAGGATAAGCGTCTCAAAGCAAGGTTGGTAGCCAGAGGTTTCGAGCAAATAGAAGGAGTGGAATACTGAGATACATTCAGTCCAGATGTACGGAATGTCTCGATTCGACTGATCCTCAGTTTAGCAGTATCGAGGAAAATAAAGCTGATGACTTTGGACATCAAAACCGCTTTTCTCTACGGGTTACTGAAGGAATTACTATACATGCATCAACCAGAGGGTTTTGAGGATGGAAATAATCGAGTTTGCAGACTGTTCAAGAATCTTTATGGACTCAAACAATCGCCAAAAAAACTGGAACGAGAAAATCTCGACCTTCTTGGAAACATTAGGCTTCGACAGCACTGACGATGATCCAAGTGTTTATCATGATAAGGTCAACACTGTAATCATTGCCTTATTCATGGACGATGGACTCATGGCTGGTGTGGGAGAACGTGATCTGATCGAAGTCCTGGACAAGTTAAGCCGAGAGTATGACATCACATATGATCGGAACGAACAAGACTGCCTCAGTTATCTGGGTATGAAGATCGAATGCAGTCCTGGCTAGATCGTGGTGAGTCAATCGAGATATGTTGAATAAATTTTGAAGCGTTTTGTATTTCAGCTCACAAACTCTGAATGGAAAAAGCTGTGACGACGGCCAGAGAGAACTGTATTAACGATAAGCCACTAGAACGACATGTTCCATATCTTGAAGCAGTTGTGAGCATTTTATACCTTGAACAAGTTCAACAGCAAATCAATGGTCAGTCATTGGAAGATGGTGAAACGGGTGTTCCAGTATTTGCGAGGAACCATCGATTTTGACAACTGAGTCGCGTATACTGACTCGGATTATGGTGCTGACCAGTCAATCAACAAGTGGCGTGCAGATAATGAGATGAGGCTCCTTGTGTGGTCCGCTCAGAAACAGCGAATAGTGTAAGCATATTTTCAATTTGAATTTACAGTTTTTGAGAAATAATCTTAGTTAGACGATCATTTTTGTAAATATACAAATTATTTGCATTACTGTAGTCGTTCATGGGTATGTGTGGCATATATTTTACTACTTTAAAAATTATGTTCATGCATAATTTGTAAACAAAATTAACTTTATAAAATTGATTGTAAAACTTTGGACTTTTATCTACAAATGTAGGTATAAAACATTATATGTTTCATTTATTATAATAATGATATATTGTTTCAAAAAAGTCATGTTCATGTTGCGCTATCTTCAGTCCATATGGTCGACCTTAAAGCAATATAACAAACAACTCAAACAAATTTATTAACAAATAATCATTAAGCGCAACGGGGGACTTTGCAGAGCGGACGATTGGAACCTAGGTAGAACGTCTTTTACTCGAACTTCAGCTATGTCTCTGTCAGCGTGGAGGTGGTTTGTTCAGGGGCCAGGGACAGGGAGTGGTGTACATCACATGTACCCCAAATCGGCCGTATGATCTTATCAAAAGCTAAAAATAACTCGGGTGGGTGGAGGCTGTAATGTGTTTTTATTAAATATAGCTGGCTTTGAAATATTTTGTTTTGAAGATATTCTAAAATAAAAGAATAATAATTCAAAGTATAACGATTACATTATTCTTCATATAATTAATACAAAACATTACATGGTATCAGGTGTGACTAATTAAAAAGTATTTTTTAAAAAGCATTATCATAATGTAAAAAGGAGAAAATTAAACAACAAATAAAAATTATATTAGTATGATGTTTAAGAAGCGTGAGAATACTTCAAGCAGATCTCCTGAAATAGATTAAATCGAACCAAATGAATTTCGTACTCGTAGAGGCCACCTAGTCAAGATACAAAAACGTTATTAATTTGTTTTATTTAAAGAAAGGGAAATATGAATTGAGAAGTCAGTTTGTTAACCATCTGCAACTAAATTTGAGACATAGAGTCTTTTACCATCCTCGACTCTATTAAGACCTATCATCGATCTAAATTATTATAATTATATGTAAACTTTATTTAAAGCAAAACGATCTTTTTTAATAAGATTGGCCCTTTAATCCACCTCTTATCATCTTCTCCGAAGTAAAAAATATATATTATAGTAATATTTGCTGTAGCCACTCAACCAGGGTACAACAGGTACAAAATACAAAACAGTACAATATATTTAACATCATAATTAAGTGATCGTTCTGCACAGGCCACACAACAAGTTTGTGTACAACGCGTTTATTGTCACCTGCACATATTCCGTATTGTAGTATATGTTGACTTTGCGATCAACAATATTGATAATTTTTTCATCCAGGAAATAAACTCTGCAATAAGAAAAAAACATAAATGAAATGTACATTGCCCTAGTAAATGCTTAAAAACAGGGACGGATTTACAGTGAGCGCCGCTCATTTATTCCTAAAGTAAATTCATTTTATCGTCAATAGATGGCGACACTTGAGAGGGGGGTACAAGATTGCTTTTGACAAGCGTGAATATTTCAAACATTTTGTGTTCTAAGTCAGTGAAAAGCCAACAAAACATTGTTCTTATGGTGTTCGTAATTCAGACAGTCGATATCATGTAGGAGTTTATTTTATTAGATTTGCGAAGCCATGGAAAGATTTAAATGTAAAAGATGAATTCAGGCATGTAAACGACAAAACTTTGGTCTAGAAAATATTTAAAAAAAACATGCGTATATATGTAGCAAACATTTTGTTGTTGGAAATGGACCTACGCCAGAATATCCGGGCCCAATTTCCGCTACTCAAGAGGTAAGAATTAAGAAATAGCAGAACAATTTAATATGTACTGTTAGGTTATGTATGTTATATTTCCAAAGTATAATCTTCTAGGGCGAATAAGAGAGCTGCAATATGTGAACAATTTTCTGATTCTGATGCTTTACAATTACAAAAGGCCTCTACTACATGGCTGTCATTCATTAATTAATAATATAAACTGTCATCACTGTCTTGCATGTCCATAACATGACTTCCTTGACGCAGTGCATTAGAATTTCTGTAACTTAGTACATATTGATCTGTTTAACTTTCATCAGATTCATACAATAATTGCGTACTCTGAAATTGAACGATCCATTTGTGATTTAGAGCATATGAGTAACTTTTTGGAATATATATTAACCATATTCCTCAATCTTTTGATAGGATAATTTTATTACCATTTTTACTTTTCATGTAGTCAGTAACTCTATAAAGAAAGTCTAAAATGTATCTCTCATTAGAATTTATTTTTCATTACAAACTACCTGTTTACTAAATTACACTTCTTTCCCTTCACCGATAACCATCATGTTAACCACCGTTTTAAATCATGTACATTATTATCAGTGGGTGCAGAATGTTTTAATATTGACCTAGGAACTTAATTTTCGGCCATAAACATTTTAATTATTCAAAAACTAATCACTGACACTATTCAATCTCATACTACATATCACTACTAACTTGTACTTGTACCCCCCCTACTACTAGCGCTGCTAGGCGGATATTTTCTGCAACTCTTAGGAATATGGCTCATTGAAAATTCGTCCAACGGGAACAGTATTATACTGATAATATTCCTGAGACAAATTTTTAAACAATCATGATGCAAAACAGTTGAAAATTCAACCAATAGTAACAGTATTATACTGATAAAATCCCATTACCCCGATAAAACCCCGTTACCCCAATAAAATTCTGTTAGCCCGATAAAATTCCGCTACCAAGAAAACAAACTTTAGTTGTTACTGTCAGTGTGGCAGTTAATTAATATTTCAAGATTCATTTTACGTTGTCTTTGGAATTTATCTCATCAAATACCACAGGACCTCTCTGATTTTCTCAGATAATTCTTATGCACTCATTTTTTGCTTTTGCAATCACTCAAGCAAACTGACATTAGGTAAAACCCCTTCTCTTTCGGAGACGGGATTTACGATGCAGTTTGCTTTCTTGTTTGTTTCCTAACAAAAAAAATTCGTGCAAAATAAAAATTTATCGATAAAATCAGGAGGTCTTATGATATTACCCCCGATAAAACACTGTTACCCTGATAGAATCCCGGTTCCAAATAAATAAACAGATATTATTGTTTATCTGTCAGTGTAACAGTTAAGTAAGATCTCAAGTTTCTTTTTGCATTAGAATTCGTCTCATCTAATACCACACGGCCTTTCTCCTTTTCTTAGATAAATTTTTATTTTTAAGCACTATTTTTTTCTAAGCAAAACCACTCAAGCGAGCTGACATTAAGTAAAACCTCTACTTTCGTGTTTGTTGCTAAGCCAAAAAAAAAAACAACGTGCAAAATAAACATTTATCGATAAAATCAGAAGGTTTTGGTTTTGGATTTAATAGAAAGGTATCAAGGACAAAAATGCTTGAGGTCAACAGTGAGCACTCGAGGGCCTCCGGCCCGAGGTGTCTACGTTGACCGAAGGCATTATTGTCCATTTAACGCCCGTGGTGCGTTCAATGTTTAATGACCCACCGATATATTATTTTATAATAGATTTATACTGTCATTATGTTTTGTTACAACCGGTCTTTCCATCTACGAATAAATTTCCGTCAAAATTCGCCAAATAAATAAAAAATTACGCATCAAAAAATGACAGTTAAATCAGCTAAAATAGAAGTAACTGTTTGTGTATTCTGTGTCAAATAGCAGCAAAGTCAAATTTATATCGCCCTAGGGCGTTATTTGGTATGCAACTGCCCGGCTATCCCGCTATCCGGATAGTTACGATAACAATAAAGTAACTGTCGAAAATTAAATAGATTGACGGTTCATTTCTTGATGCATAGATGGAGTATACATTGTTAATATAGTATAGGTTGCCCCTTTTTTTTAAATAATGCACTTCTCAATAAAATTTCATAATTGAAGAAGAAATAAAAGAGACAGCGTCGTTTCCTTTTAAATTATAAACAGTGAATTTAAATCGTATTGAAATGGAATTTGAACAGTTTGAAAATCCACCCACGATTAATAAAATCATGTTTAAAAACAATTGAAAAAGTATAGAAATTTAATTAAATCTTCGAATAGAAATAGTAGAATCCGATCGATAGTTTTAGATTTATTTTTAATTTCATCAGATAAATGGCAAGTTATCTTTAAACGGCACTCCCTTGTAATCAGAAGTACTTACTTTAACTCGGAATCTTCAGGAGCGAAAGTTTTATGTATTTCTTTTCCATTCACTTCAACATGAATCTTTCCTCCTTTTATTGTACCATTAACAACAGTCTCATTCGCATAATAGGTGAATTCAACATTATTTTTACCAATTGTGTGACCAGTTAAACCTCTCGTAGACACTTTGTAACATTCAGCGAATGCAAACCATTCTTTATTCGGATTTGGATGATACTTTCCAGAGAACTGCTCAATTGTGGATGGTGTTATGGTACACGTACTACCTAGAATGTTACAATAACAAAGTGATTATTCAAAATACGAATTATTGTTTTACTGGTTTCTTATTGGGTTTTCAGTGTTCACATAAAGGAACACTTTAAAACTAACGTGGCTAATATTCTGACATTTCGTCTGGAGGCACCATCCCTGATGACATTAATGTGCCTGTGCAAGGCTATGCGGAGCCTTTGTTTAAGCTTAGTTTTTACCTCCCGCCTTCCTCTAGGTAAGGGAGGAATTGTTTTTGGTCATAAAATTGGGTAGTGAGTTTTCAATGAATAAACACGTTTTAAGGTCCCTACAATACGATTTTACTATTTTCGCCATGATATCTGTATGTATGTATGTACGTGTGTGTGTGTGTGTGTAGTCTGTGGCAATTTTTTCGTCTCGCATAACTCAAATACTATAATACCAAAAAATACAATCTTGTGAATTTTTGCTTCTTATATTTAAATAAAGAGCTGATTAGATTTTGGATAAAATTGGTCAATCCGAAGTAGCAGTTTTTCAACAATTTATGTTATTTTTATTCATTATACTAATTTTATTAATTTACAATAGATTTAGAGATAATAAAATATAAAGAAATTAGATTTCATAAATCTTGCACTCCTACACCATAGATACACATAAAATTTTTAAATTTTTTACGAAATGTGACACATGTCATTTTGATTGTGAAATATATATATATATATATATATATATATATATATATATGTATATATATATATATATATATATATATATATATATATATATATATATATATATATATATATATATATCAATAAATTAAATAAGAATACGAAATAAAATTAAATTTCTCAAATATAAATAGAAAATAAATAAATTAGAAGGTATGTTTCAGCATCATCAAATACTATTTTGTATCGTTTAAGAGTAGTATTGGGCGGGAGGTTATGTGCTGATACATCCAATTTTTTAGTACTGTTTGAGTTGATCCTTGAAAAGATATCCACCCCTCGCCACTACCCACGTATGGAATAGTTGAGCCCGATTGGCCAACTTACAAAATAGTGGTTGTTTAGACCTTCTAGATTCATAACGTCTCTTCACATTTTTTGTACACCACAAAATTAACGGTAACGGTAACCGAAGATAAAACATATTCTTACGTTTTCGACGTTTATCATCTTAATTTGTAAATTTTTTTTCTAAACCGGGGGTGAAAGTTCTCTTTTCGCACCTAAAATACGGAACGAAAGTAGAATTTCTCTACCTAGGCAGAAAAATGTTAAAAAACGTTCTGTTATTTTAGAAACGTAGTCACGAAAAACCTATTAAATCGTTCTGTTACCTTAGAAACGGTAGAAACGCGCTACTAGATACATATAGAAAATCAGATTTAATTTTTAAACTTAAAATTAATTTTTAATAGGTATAATTAAAGGTTTCAGAAAAAAATTAATACTTAACTCGTCGGGAAAATGTCTGTACTTGACTCGGAGCCATAAAATACTCGGCACAAAGTTTTGTTGTTTTTAGCTCCCGCCTACCTCTAGGTAAGGGAGGTATTGTTTTTGGTCAAAAAATTAGGTAGTGAGTTTTCAATGAATAAGCACGTTTTAGGGTCCCTATAATACGATTTTACTATTTTCGCGATGATGTCTGTATGTATGTATGTATGTATGTATGTATGTGTGTGTGTGTGTGGTCTGTGGCAATTTTTTCGTCGCGCATAACTCAAATACTATAATACCAAAAAATACAATTTTATGAATTATTGCTTCTTATATTTAAATGAAGAGCTGATTAGATTTTGGATGAAATTGGCCAACCGGAAGTAGCAGTTTACTTGAAGCCCTTTACAGTTTTTCGTGAAAAACACGGTTAAATTTCATTTTTCAACAATTTATGTTATTTTGAAAGTTGAAGAATATTTAATTTTACATGTATTTTGATTACACTAATTTTATTAATTTTCATTAGATTTAGAGATAATAAAATATAAAGAAATTAGATTTCACAAATCTTGCATTCCCAGTACACCATGGAAATATTTAAAAATTTTCAATTTTTTACGATATGTGACACATGTCATTGTGATTTTGAAGCTGTTTTCTTAGTGAATAGTGTCAAAAAATTAAATAAATATACGAAAGAAAATTAAAATTCTCAAATATAAATAGAAAATAAATAAATAAGAAGGTATGTTTCTGTATCATCAAGTACTATTTTGTATTGTTTAAGGGTAGTATTGGGCGGGAGGTTATGTGCTGGCCACATCAGATTTTTTTCCCTATTTTTGCTCGTTTTATCAAATTACATAAGTATATCCTTATTATAAATCGAGACTAGATCAGGCAGATTCATCAAAAGAATTAGCGCTAATCCTATTTTTATTATTAGTCGTAACTTCAGTTACCATCCTCAAAACATATTTATGTTAACTAAGGTTGTAGTTACGATAGGTTAACATAAAATTTGACACATTTTGTTTCTTTAATTAATTTAGAAATAAAGTTACAGAGGTTTAAAAAAATGGAATTAGCGTTAATTCTTTTCATGAATCTGCAAGGTTTAGAAATATAGTATTAATATATGTCATTAATAATTAATAATGTTATCAATTATAGTTACTAGTGGTAAATATTATCAGAACAGATATCAAATTTGGTAACATGACATGTGTTGTATATTATTATAAATAATGTTACGATCTGATTAAAACTTTACCCGTTGGAAAAAAATAAGCAGAAAATAATTAATTAAATTATTTTGTACTGAAATAAAGAAGTTAAAATCTATAAAGAATCAGGTTAGGTTAGGTTGCAATTTTAAACTTTTCTTAATCATGAATTGTTTTTATGGAATTGAGTACTGCAATGAAATTTTTTCTACTCTGCATCTATAACAAAGCTATTACAGTACCCTAACCTAATGATGCAATAAATTATACACCAAGTAGATGATGGATATAATTTCTTACGTGTAATTCAAAATATGGAAGTAATTTATTGGTAAAGATATATTTAGTTTTTCCCACACCACTCTTCAAATTTGTGAAACTGTATTCCATAAAGAAGATGGGACTCTAGTTCTTGATGGAATTTTCAGAAATTTATCATATTTTAGGTAGGGTACAAGAATAATTGTTTAAAATCAATTTTACTATAAATAAATTGATTCAATCCAATTGAATTTTTAAACGTCACATCTGCATTGCCAAATTGCATAAAAGTACCTAAATTTAGAAAAAACTATTTTTTTACTTAAAAATAGCATTAAGTTATGTATGTTTTGAATGCAACTTCGACTATATTGTAGATTAATTTTCTTTACCGTAGAATACCATTTATATTTAGAGACATTTAACGTAGACAAGGAAAAAATGTGTAGTTCCAAAACGTGGTTTTTTGTATTGCTCGGTTACCAAGTTGCTTATTGATTGATTATTAAAAAAAAAAAAAAATGTGCAAACTGACGTTTCACTTCACATTTATTCTGACCTGTTATTATGAAATAAATCATTTAAACAGCATCAAAATAGTACCCCCTTCGAATAGTGTAATAATTATTATTATTATTAAAAATGATACTTGAATTTATTATTTTCTTTTTTTTTTATGAAGATGAGAGGCTGACTAACTAGTATGGTCATATGTCGCCTCATGACTGGATGATTATGAAAGTATGTGAACAACACAAACGACCATGCTCTTCAGTGGGATTCGAACCCACGACCCCTGGCGTGCTAGGCTAATGACATAGCCACTACGCCACCGAGATCGGCCGAATTTGTTATTATTTTCAGTAATAGTATAACAAGAGAGTGAGAATAAATTAAAAGTAATTTGACAGATCATTCGAAAACTTGTTGCCAGGCAATAGCCATGAAAGCTTGTAAAGCCAAATGGCAACAAGTTTGAGAAAGATACTAGAGAAATATTTTCTAATTTAAAATAGATTTCGAGTTATATTTTATTAGATAATTCTCTTATTTCATCATCAGACACGATACTACATAAATCTTTTTGCTCATTTTTTACTTGTGTTGATGATAACTATCTGACAACTGACATTTGTCAACAAAAACAAAAAAAGTTACAGAGATTATTCCCGGGAATAATCACTAGAACTTTATTCTCAGTATAATAATGGCAAGATTGGTTAAAATACAGACTGGTGACATACCATGATGCATTTCATTGGTTTTAAGAAACGTGTAAAAATAATCAATATAATTTTTTCCTACTTATTTACTTTGATAATAGGACATTTTATTTTATCATCATAGACTAGTCCTTAAAAACGACTTTATACTCGTTAAACAATATTATAAACAAGTGAATATAAAATAATTAAAAACATGATTTTGAAATTTACAATATGACAACAGAACGCTAGCCTTTCAACCGAGAATTTGAAGAGTTCATACACTAATCCCTTCAACTATTAACCCATAATAAAACAGAATTAGAATTGGAAATATCTTTCAGTTGTACTTTGTGATGAGAAAATTAAACAAATAATGAAAATACTTACTAGCAAATCCAGGCACTACACTATTAGGAGTAAAGTGTTCCAAGGGGCTTAGAATTCTCCTTGGATAGTACATTTTCTTGTGGTGGTAATCTCTTATCGGATCTACATTGTCGTCAACAAAATCTCCAACAGTACTTTTTAACAATGCTAGGTCCAAATAATCATCACCATCCCGATGGTATTGAAAAGGTGAATTATATGATATTGTTTTTGTCTCCCCTTCTTGATATTTCTAAATTAAATATTCAAAATTAATACATGTACAGAATTCTTCACTTTAAGTGAAGCACCATTGCTATTTCGGAAAATATAATATTGGATAAATGTTAAATTAACAGACAATATCTATTTTACAAGACTATTACTAAAAAAAATAAAATGTTTTTTTTTCACGACATGCCAGGAAACCCGAATTAGTGAGGAAAATGTGTTTTCCTCTTTAGAAAGGAAAATATAGAAGTGTTACTAATATGAATGTTATTTACAAAAAATATATTTTAAATAAATTTCTAATTTTATTGAAAATACTTATTT
Source organism: Poecilus cupreus (assembly GCA_963942605.1). Lineage (NCBI taxonomy): Eukaryota > Metazoa > Arthropoda > Insecta > Coleoptera > Carabidae > Poecilus > Poecilus cupreus. The sequence continues at coordinate 18,367,670 of OZ012720.1, read as the reverse complement.
TAGTAATATACATACTTTAAATTATCTTACAATTGTCTTATATTTTCCTTTTTCTCAATAACTTAATTTTTAACGTGTCAGTTGTGTTGTCAAAGTGTATTGAACGTCCGAGAAATTAGTTTTTAGAAACATGTGAAAAAAAATGTTGTGTCAAACACGAGAAGAAAGCGTTTCTTCCACTCTCACTACGCTGATAACCTAACTTTTAACGTATCAGTTGTGTTGTTAAAGTGTATTTTAGGTCCGAGCAAATATGAGTAGACGTCAGTGGTCAGAATAACTGCAAACTTAAAGTACCCTCCTTGTCGCGCACATGTCTCGTCCACAGCTATTCCGAGCCTTCATGAGTCACAACAAATAGCGCTATGCGAGGTCTAGTGAAATGTCATTATTACAAAATAAATCTGCCATATTAAGTAAACAGGCAGCGGCAACAGGGCATTTTCATCGCGAATACATAACTGAAGAGAGTGTTTTGAATAGAAAACGATTAAACATATTATTGTAAATAACATTATTTCTTGGTATGTTGTTAAATGTTAGATGCTTATACTGTCAATTTTAAAAAGGGAATGAATAATTTTTTGATTTGTTTATTTTTCAATTGATTCCTATTCAAAGCACTTTTATTTCAGTCAAATAATGGGATTTTTTTATCTGTATACATAACAATGTGTCATTACCATAGTTACAACTAATGTATAGTATTTTATATATTATAGTAGCGAAACAGGGCTTTTTTCACGAGTGAGTTGGTTAGTACACGAGCATTAGCGAATGAAAAAAAAAAAACAATTTAGTCACGAGTTTTAATCATGATTTTATTTATCAACACATTCTAATATTAAACAGATTCAAAATATTTTTTAAAAAACAACCTCATTTTGATTATTAGTTATAGTTCACTCATGATTTTGTTGTTTTGTTCTGTCATAAAACAATGTTTGTTAGAAAAACAAAGTCAGTTTAGAATCAATTTTGTTTTGTCAATTACATATTAAAATGAGCGAAACCTATTTAACTACTAGCGATGATGAGGAAGAAATCTTTTTCTGCCATCGTCTTTAAAGTTAGTGATTTTAATACTGTTTTTAGTAATAAAAGTTGACGTTTTTTGTTACTAATAAAGAAATTTAACTGTTGCTAGGTTACACTTTAATCCTAGCCTTAAAAGTACTTTTAATCCTAGCCTTAAAAGTACTTTTAATCCTAGCCTTAAAAGTAGATTCTATATTTCTGTAGATATTGAAATTCCCAGCATTAAAACTACCTATAAACATTAATAATATTTAGAGAGTTATATTCTTATTCCTCATGGTTAAACACTAATCATTAGGTAGGTATATATTCTCAGGAGCATAATTCAAGAATTGGTCAATTTGTTTCTTCGTTAAAACTCATGATTTTTTAGGAGTATACTTATTTTCTTTTTTGAAGTAGACATAATTTTGAGAATTTTTCTATATCTACGCTATTATAGAGATTTAGTGTTGCCTTAACCATTGAATATTACGAACACAGGATGGAACATTTCATCACCAATAAAACACTTTCCGAATACACTTATATATATTTTTCCTTGCACCATTGTAAGTAACGGTTATATGCGCACTCGTAAATTTCACGTGATTTCAGTGGCAAAAGTTTTAATCTATTTATTTTGTCGATTTAACCACATCCGGCGGTTAGCTTGCTAAGTTGTCACATTGAAACATTTTTATTAATAATTTCACTTTATTTCAGTTGGACAGAATAATAAAACTGTAAAAAAAAAAAACAAAGCCGAAGCAAAGCTACCTTCTTAGTTGTTACAATTATATTTCAACAAAATATTTTTGCCTTTGTATGATTCGCAATTTTTGCTCATCAAAGTATTTTAATCCTAATAACACAATATACTATTGGTATTCCGCCAGAATTAAAGAAAAAGCTAAAGCCGCAAGTATGGGAGTTATTACCAGCTAAATCACGAAAAATTTATGAAGCCGAAGTACGAATTGTTTATGGCTTGGTGTAATAAAAACCGAGTAACAAGTGTTAGTGCGTCTGCGGTATTGGCTTATTTGGATGAGTTGGCGAAAAAATACAAAAACTTAAGTATGTGGTCAAAATTTTCTATGTTAAAAGCTGTCTTATATGTATGTAAATGTAAGTAAATTTTTAAAATTTAAAGTTTATCTTAAGAGACATGACACTACAAACCAAAGATATCGAAGATTTTTGAGAGGTTGAACATTGCAAATTTCATACAAGAAGCACCAAATAATGAATTTTTGATGATAAAATTAATTTATTATTATTTCAGATTGTATTAATAATTTAATAAAATTTGTTTTGTACTGGTATTTTTTTATTCCATAGTTATTTCTTTATTTTATAGTTAGGTACTTTTTTATTTCATATAATGAAATAAAGCTATATGTTAGAAACTGAAAAGTGTCAAATAATGACAACTTAAAAATGAGTTGATAAATAAAAGCGTTTTATTTTATGAGTAAACACAAGGAAAATTCACATAGATTATTAATTATAGTCAAATACACTCGGCAATAAAAAAAAACGCGCCACTTGAAAATGCACGAAAAAACGCGAATATTCAAACAGCTGTAACTTTGTTCAGTTTCCAGGAAAATGTATGAAACTTTGGCTCCGAGAAAGTTTGAAATGTTTTCTTTAAGGCCATGTGAAGGGATGAATCGTAAGTTGGAATCTAACCCACATAAAACCCCTGTGAAAAAAAAATGTTCAAAATGACAAAAAATGTCAAAGTTTGACAACTTGTAACACACGTGAAAAAAATCGTGGCTTAGTGTGACATACAAGGTGATAAAGTTCACTCAATTTCCGTTAGATTTCATAAACATTCAATCCGTACAGCGCACACATCTCGCGCCGATAGCACTCTTAAGTACACTGTTGACCTTAGGCATTGTTGTCCTCTTGATACGTTAATTACTATTTAATTACATTGACTGAATATCGAATAGAAGAATAAATAGGATTCAGGCTGAGCAATTGTGTGGCCTTTGAAGGAGTAAATATGAATAAAAATTTGGATGTGCTTGACAATAGGAATGTTTATAGTTTAGAAATGATTATTAAGCCGAAAAAATTGTTGCGGAAAAGAGAAAATAAAATTTTATTAACTTAACAATTTAATTATGACTTTAATTTTGTAATTTATATTAACCTGAAGATGGCTGTAACCATGGCCGAAACGTTGTTGTATTGACATATATTTTTTCAGATACATAATTCAAGCCTAGATATCCAATATTATATTAATGTATTCTCTTTTCCTCAGCAATGTTTATAGGAGACTTATTTTGTATTGAATTTGTTTAAATATGTAAATATATACACTTACATTAAATGAAAAGTTAGAATTGTAGTTGTCATACTCAGCTAGTATGCTCGAAATTCTTCCGCAGGAGATTGTATGTGCAATAAAATTTAAACCTTTAGAGTTTTCCAAACATTCCTCGTAATCTTTTCTATTTTGTTTATTTTTTAGTTTTTCATCTTTATCTGACGACTGTAAAAAAAAAGATTCATTAACAAAATAATTAAGAAAAATTTAATTATTTCTAACGTTGTGTTCGACAAATAAATTTATTTTTCCGCTATCACACATTTATTTTCAAAATATTCCGTTGACATTGTATAAAATAATTTAGAAACGTTTGATACCAAAACAATATTTATTCTACGGGATGTTTCCGGGTTATGTAACCTAACATAAAATATGAATGTACGACCTCAAAACAAGAAAAAGAAAAATTCATTTGCAGATTTCCACGCACACGCTTCGTTTCTTCTGTTACACATGTCAAAGACTGAAAGAGTAACTACACGACTTTGTACCTGTTCTTTATTTTACTTGTTACTCACTTGAAAACACCATTTACTCTAGCCCTCTAATGCCTTTGAAAATGAATCTTTACAAGTTACTAACTGACAGCTACACTGTAAAAATTTTACAAGTTAGTAAACAGGAAAACAATGCACGTTGCCACAGTAATACTTACAAGGCTTATGCGAAATAATTAAAAATAATTCTTGATAGGACAGTTGTGTTTAACTGACAGGAGTTGGTTATCATTTTAATTTGATTTACAAATGAGTAACAAGTAAAATGTATAATACACGCAAGGTAACTGTTTTACTGCTTCAATAAGGTGACAGGCTCGCCGGTCATTTCTTCCATTCAGCAGTAAAAACTGTTTTACCTTGCTTGTAATGCAAATAACTATACTATTATTCATTTCACCAATTGGAAGTCACGGGCACTTCATAAAACGGAATTTATAATGAAGTAAAATAAAGAAGTAACCCAAGATTCAACGCAGGTGGTAACACAAAGCAAAAAATTTTGTATGGTTTATGCTTGTAGGTAAAAAAGTTGGTCAACTTGCTTCTGCGTCTCTGCCTTGCATTTTGTTATAAAGCAGTATATGAAATCCCATATATTAACCGTTTGCGTTACTTTACTTCAACCGCGTTAATTCTTGCGTTACTTAATTATTCCGCTTTAAAAGAAGCTCTTGCGAGAAAAACTTCAAACAAATATTTTTTCTTGTTTGATGTCATTAATTGGCATTATAAATTAAGCTGAACCCGAGAAACACCTGAAAATAAATAATACATGACTAATTCTCGAATGCTTATTGATTGTAAAATGTATTCTAAACGATTATTTATCACGGATTAGTATAACTGCATTAAATATACAAAATACCTCGATAACGAACATAATAATACACAAAAAATAAAATAACGGAAAAAATCTTCGGTACCAACCTAAGTATTCTACTAATAATTTTTATTTATGGAAATTATCAACTATTTTTTTATGAAGAATGTAATATAGCATAAACAGAAATTCATATAAATCACTCGTTACAGAAAGCTGGTCAAGAACTCGTTCGTGCTAGAATAGGTTACTTTCTGTAACTTACATTTTCATAATATATTATAACACTGGCTACCATATTTAAATATAGGTATACATACCCAAAAAGTCTCTGTTAAAGTAAAATTAATGTGCGGATGGTCGCAATTGTAATCATCACCTTCAAGGTCTTTTGTGATTTTACCTACTAAATTACCAGAAGCTTCTTCAAAGGAATTCAAACTGTACTTGTCACTCGTTAAACTTGGGTATAATATGTCTCTCTCTACACAAGCCTATAGCAAACAATCATTATTTTATCGAAACCAAACTAATTACAATAAAGTATTACTTTGTACGAATTTCTTTCTACAGAAGAATTGTATTTTATATTAAAGGTTTGAATTTGTTTATAATACTTCTTGCCTTGATAATCGGTATGATCTGGGTCCCAAACTATACCATAAGCAAGTTTCCACTGAGTTGAGTTATTCTCTTCGTAAAGATTTTTAGTTTTTACTTGAATAGTAAAATTTAAAACTTTTTTTTCAACAGAGTTGAGGTTACCAAGCTTGAAGTTTAAATCTAGATTCGCGAAAACAAGAGTCTGAAAATTAAAACAATTTAAATATAGAATAATACAATTGAATAATACGTACTTCTGTGTCTTCATCATACATTGGTAACAATTGGTATGATCTTCTTGAAAGTTCGTCATAGAATAAAACTTTATGATTATAGCTTTGTATTAAGAACATTACTGGTGCAGCACTTGGTAAAGCACTAAAAATGATTATACAGGATGTCAGGAAACAACGTTTAAAAATTTTCAGTGTGTGTAGTACAGTTGAAAACAAGTTAAAAAGTCTTAATATACAAAGTCCACAAATCAACTGTTTTCGAATAAAAACAGATTACGATCCAAAAAGATGTTCAAAATATTGTTCTTCCATTTCCACACGGGATATTCATCTTCGTTCAAATAAAATATGCACTTGTTAAAAAAACCCAAGTTTTAATTGAATTATCTGACAACAGTGTTCTATTCGTTGGCGCAAATCTGGAAGATCGTTTACAGGTGTCTTGTAATCTAAACTTTTTAAATAACCCCAAATACAAATGTCTAAAGGATTTAAATCGGGATATCTTGGAGACTATGCAATGAGACCTCCTCGCCCTATCCATACCAGCAAATTATAAAAATTGCACTATTCTGACGAAACAAAATAAACTATCATAAAACAAAAAGTTAAAAATGTGTTTATAAGTGACATTATTATTCCATTTATTTAATCAAATTCTAAGGGCCGATATTTCCATCTACGAATAAAGTAGCGAATATATTATTCGCCGAATAAATGAAAAATGTAGCATCGAAATCATAGCTCAAATGATACTTATTGTTTTAGCTGTTATTTTTTGATGCGTATTTTTTTATTTATCCAACGAATAACTTATTCGGAAGTTTATTCGTGGATGGAAATATCGGCCCTAAGTGAATTTAAATATCAAAGTATCAAAAGGTCGTTTATAGCAACATAAATTGTATTCACTGATTTTAAACACCCATATTTTCAATTTCTTCTCTATTCCATTGTGCCATTTTTCAGTACAGTGTGAATCAAATACTTGTACAAACCAAAAGCACAATTAAGAGAGATAGATGAATAAAAAAACAGAATATAAGATACTTTTTCTTTAAATTTCCTTTAAAAAATTGGCCGTACACTTAAATATTGCTGCTTTACCGCATTACCATCTAACCGCTTGTTTTGTAGTAGGCAAATTAGCTATCAAATGTAATTTTAAAATCACTTGAAAAGAAAAACTTCATCGTGTAATCCACGCTTTAAGCGTGCATTACACAAAGAAGTTTTTCTTTTCAAGTGATTTTAATATGATATTTGATAGCTAATTCTCCCTCCGCAAAACAAGCGGATAGATTGTTAAACAGTAAAGCAGCAATGTTCAAGCGTATGGCCAATTTTTTTGGGAAATTTTAAGAAAAAGTACGGCATATTCTTTTAGTCGATTTATCTATCTCTCTTACACTTATTTCATTGTGCGAGAGAGAAAACTTTTCAAGTGATTTTTAAATGACATTTGATGGCTAATTAGCCTATTACAAAACAAGCGGTTAGATGGTAATGTGGTAAAGCAGCAATATGCAAGTGTACGGCCAATTTTTTTTTAGGAATATTCTGTTTTTCGATTCATTTATCTCTCTTACACTTGCGTAATTGTGCGAGAGAGAAAAAATTTTAAAGCTAAATGAAAAGAAATACTTCACCGTGTATCGCACGCTTTATGCACGCTTTACTTACGTCATTGATCGAGAAATAAAACTTTTTAAATTACTTGAAAATAAAAACTTCATTGTGTAATGCACGCTTAAATCAGCACAATATAGAACACGTAATTAATGTGTAATGAAGTTAGATAGTTTAAGTAATGTTATTTAGCTATGGCACGTAATTTGCTAACCTAGGGTTTGTACATCAAAATGACAACTTATAGATAAATAGATAATAAATTGAAGTCACGGTACATTATTTTCAAGAAACATGCAATAAAACTAAACTTAGTTGTTCTCTCCTTATCACCCTTAATACTTACTCAATGTTTTGTTGATATTTACTCTGTAGAAAGTACTTCTCTAAACTATCTGTATCCAAATTTAAACAATTTTCTCCTAGGGTCTCTCTTGTCATATTGATTTTAAATCCGAAAGCTTCATAGTCCTAAAGAAAATAAAAATATATTAAAAACATGTATATAAACTAAGTAAGCAAATAATATACATCAAATGCCTCTGTTATATAGCATTCGCTTGGTGCCGCGTTTAAATAAGCTTCGCATTTTTCACAATACTGATTCAAAATTTCTTCGTCTTCTACAGAAGTACCCATGAAGTTATCTGCATACACCGTCAAAGAGTTATTTCGGTTAATCCAAGAAAAATGAGATAGTGACTTGAATGTGTAATTGAAATTCAGGGCTTGATCAATTCCAGTGTATTTGTAACTTGCGATGTTAGTATCCAATAACGGATTATATGATTCTATCCATGACTGATAATTCCAGGTTGATCTACAAAAGTATAAGTTGAATTAATTTAATATTATAACATCAAATATAAAGAGACAAAAATTACTACCAATACGGCGTTTGAAGATCTATTTATTATTATAAATTAAACATATTCTGATAAGGACTGCTTTTTGGCTGGATGATAGATATAACTAAAACTTTTGAATATCAGCCGGAATTTTTTTATTGAATACTACCTCGACCGGTTTCGTCGCCATATGCGTCTTCTTCAGGAGGTGGTAATAATATAGACAATTACAAAACATGTTAAAATATGAATAAATAAATAAATATAAACAACACAACATGGATGAATATCTTCATCAGAATTTATAACAATAAATACATAATAATAAAAAAAATATGGTCAGATGTAAATAAAAACGTTACTTTTCCACCCAACGGAAAAAATTGACTCCCAGGAGTTTTATTTATATAAACATATTCTATTTTCAATTATTAAAATATGTACAAACTTTTTTTTAAATGTTAGTATTAAAAGAAGGATTAAGTATTATTTTTATTACAGATAAGTCAATTATTATTGCATTGTAGCGTAATATTCTTTGCAAGGAAATGTAGGTATTTTAATTTTATGCAATATTATGTACTTTCACTTCTGAAGATAAATGTTTGAGTACCAGGAAAAGTCTAAAAATAATATTCTAACTACGTAAATAGGTATGTACCTACCTATATAAAAAATAATCCCTTTCAATATTATTATGACAAATTTCTTCCATTACATTTGTGAACTGCAAGGATGTTCCTAAGTCGGATGGCATTTGTTGGTGAACAACCAAAGGGAAACTTGCATGTAATGAAATTTGCAGAATTTGTTCCAAGTCTTCGGCTAGAACAAATATGTAATGAAACAATTTAAAATATAATATTTGATATACGATAAATTATAGTTACAGTAAAAATAATGTTATCATAACAAATAAAATATAAAATTGTTATTTGTTTAACAAGGCACCAAAATACCAGATATAAGAAAAAAGAGGCTGTCGTTTCATAAACGAGCCGAAGACGGGACAATTAATGCTGCCGAAGCTGTAAATCTGTGTTTGGTTCCCTATTGATCACACTTTTTTTTGCTGATTTGGAATTAATATTAATTCAGTCATTATTTTTAATACTTCTTATTTTAAAAGTTGTCGCCAACAACTAATGTTGCTATGCTTTTGTTATATAAAAACAAATTCATTCGTATTTTTATAAAATACTATTGCTTTGTGAAAATGTTTTAGCTCATTTTAAATTCTTCAATTCGTAAAATACACGATACACGTGAGTATTTGTAAGGTGCAATATGCGGTTATGTTGATGAAATATAGAAATGTCAAATTTGTTCTGTCACCATAGTAACTATCTAGGCATTTAAAGTACCTTTTTATACTTTTACAGCTGATAGATTGTAAAATGTTACTTTCACTGCCTCGGTAGTAAAAGTAATTTTACACAGCAATGCATATAAACGTAAAGATAATATAATGCCGATAACTTCCAATATTTGTATTAAAAATAAGCACTAAATTAATATTAATTCTAAAATTGGGAAAATAATGTATACAATCCGGCAGTAAATACAGATTTACAGCAATGAAACGACAACCTGTACTGTAAATCTGGTAATTCAATACCAAGTTAAACATATATTTCAATGTCTTGAAATATTTACTGAGTACTTTGAACATAATAGACAGTTTGTTATGCAAACAAATGAAAGAACTTAAATTAACATCATCTTTACATTTTTATACATTTACACGAATACCTATTCCTCTCTTTCAGACCCATTATCCATTTATTCACATAACACACCAACAATCATTTCCATATCAATAATTACAATATATTTAGAAACGAATAAATATAAGGACTTACTAAGTCTTCTCACGTTAAGTCTATTAAGCTCATCGAAATATACGGCATACACTGCAACATTTTCCTTAAACACTATTATTTCAAAATGAGCATCTTTCTTTTCTGATTTTATTTCAAAACTGTTTTCCTTCAATAATTTCAGTAACTCCGGTACAGAAGAAATATTGTCTTTGAAGTTTTTCAAGAACTCTGTTGCGTACACCGAGCTGAACACTCCATCTAGTTTAACATATAAGGTATAACCTTTCAGATCGTAAGAGAAACCGTAATTTTCGTAAGAGATCTGAACTACGTTGATAATATTAGTTGCAGGATCTGTAATTATACGGGTCTGTATATAGGCTCCGATGTTTTCATCTGTGTGGGCTAAGCGGTAGTTTCCTGTAGCAGCGAAAGAAAATCTTGGAACAAGATCGCTTTTCAGAGCTTCAGTTGCCTTTTCACTCCTGAAAAGTAATAATGTTTCATGATACTAATCGTCTTTGTCTTTTTAAATATGATTGTAAACTATCGTCACTTATAACGCTAGTAATGAGATTTATAATCACATGATATGGTACAAAACCATAATATTTTGACTGCGTCACTCAGCTTTCGCAGATCTTGGTATATGATATATTCTTAGGCAAAAAGTGCCTTGTTTACATGCCGTCAAGTTACATTCCCCAAAGGTGTTAATAACGGTGGAACCAAAGGTGTGAAGTAAAAAATGATGACATTCAGAGTCGTATTTACGCATTACCCGGTGTACGAGCACAGGGGCCTCCACAAACTTCCGAAAGCAAAAATTTTCCAATAAAATTTCGAAATTTTTTATAGTAAGATAGTAAAGTACGAGGGTAAATCAAATATTAACCAGACTTTTCTTTTCAACGCTCCCTAGGTGAAGTGAGTGAGGTGGAGAAAAGCAAATCGGTTCGGCTCGCCAGAGCAGATTAGCTGTTAGATATGTGTGCAAGAGGTGCTCGCGTCTGTTGAGCAACGAACTAGTATTAAATTGTTGTCAAGGGAAGGTGTAAAATGTGCCAAAATTTAGCGACGACTAACTGCACAATTCGTTGAAAAAAAAAACGCTTTCAAGGACTCAAGTCTACGACTGGCACAAAAAATTTTACGATGACCGAGAGTCACTGCAAAATGAAACGCCGACCTGTCTTTCTGCTGGGAAAGTTCGTTGATTTTCTCCACGAACGGCGTATAGTTAATGCTGCGCACTACTGCCAACTGCTTGATGAAGTGAAACTGGCCTATCGACGAAAAAGGCGAGACATGCCTATTCGAAGTGGGTTCTGCTTCATGACAATGCTCGGTCATCCAAAGCTGCATTAACCCAAGAAAAATTGTACAGAATTCATTGGAAAACACTGGAACATCCGCCCTAAAATCCCGATCTGTCGCCGTATGACTATCACATGTTTGGGCCACACAAAGAAGAACTGGGAGGTTATCACTTTGATGACGACAAAGGGGTAGATACGTTAGTGCGCAATTGGTTACAGACGCAACCAGATTCATTCTGACTGTTTTGTTTTGATGCCTTTCAAGTGATTTATTTGATGTTTCTTACAATTTGTAAAATATGGTTATTTACAGTAGTAACAAGCCTAGTTTTTTAATTACACGTGAGCCGCGGTTATAGTATGTAGGAATTAATTAATTATTTAGGTTAGAAATATCATAGTTATATTCAATATTTACCAAAAAAAGATATCGTTAAAAATTTAGCATTACAAAATGACACAAAATTCCGGACCACATATCAATTCTTTTAGATACTGTGTCCTGGTTGAAATATTAATTCTTGGATTTGCAGTAGTCAACAACGTGTGTTATGAATATTAGATTCATAATTTAATGTAGATTCGTCAGAAAAACAAATTGATGACAGACAATTTTCATTTTCATTAGCCCTGTTTAGCATATCTTCGTAAAATACTCTTCTAGTTCCTTCGTCAAATGGAAAAAGGTATTAATGGCAGTGCATTTTATAGGAATAATAAGAACCAATTCATTTCTAATAAATCTAGTTCTATACAAAGGGTTTACATTTATTATTCCTAGAACCCTTTCTTCCAATAACGGACGTTCTTCTGCGAAGCTCACGTGTATTTTTCGTGGATACATTTCCCGTTTAATTTAGCAATTGTGGTTGCACTTGGAATCGGTCGATTTATAAAATAGATCTCGTACTCTGAGCTAACTATTTCCTCCATAAAACATTTTTACTATAAAAATACGCTCTTCAGTAGCATAAATAACTAAATTTTACAAATTGTCTTAAACAAATCAAAAAGTCAGAAACGTTAATAAATAGCTTGAAATCAAAACAAAACAGTCATATTTTCAATAAAAACTGAATAAATCATAGAATTTTCAAAATTTTAAAATAAATTTATGGAACCAAATTACTATTAAATTGTAATGTATTTTACATCGTATGATTCAGAAAAATTATATCTTTCGATTGATACTACAATCTTTGTTGTCTGGTAGAACACCGAGTAACAGCACGCAAAAAACTGATTTTTCCATATTAATCTCCTATGTACACACTCAGACGCACGGCATAATTATTGTTTTTACTAAAAAGAACCTTTTTTATAAGCAGCCAAAAGCTTGTGACTGCAAGAAAAATACGATACAACCTAATTTTTTCCCTGTTGTGACGTCATTGCGATAGGGGTTGCATATAGCACTTTCTGAATTTAAATTGCGAATTGTGCCAGAAAATCTATCACACTCATGATTGATAAATGATTGGTTAAATGACGTGGTTACTAATTACTGTTTCAATATTTTGTGTACTTACAAATTATCATGAAATCCGGTAATATTTTGTAGAGAGTGCAATGAAGTTAGTAAATAATTTGCTAGTTGTTTATCTTCAGGGTCGTTCAAATCTGCGCTATACTTCTTTAATATCGCGTTAAACTGATTATCGTTTAAGGACATCGACAACAATAAATCTAACGCTCTCACTCTTATCTCAAATGGTTCCTGCTTGTTTTGGACAATTGGCCAGTAAACTTCAAATAACTAAAAAATTAAGATTCATATATTTTAATAATAGTTTGTAATAAAATTTAATGTTATTTATATACCTTCACGTGTTCTGCGATAAGTCGATTCTTAAATCCTGTTAAAGCTAAGGTTCGAATATGGCTAGATTCCGAGTTATTTGCAATTATATCATTTATTAATTTCAAATCCAAAGCATCTGCCATGTTAATTAAACCCAATAAGTAAGCCATTCGTTCTTGATAATTTTTGCTTTCTATAATTTAAATATTTGTAAAATTATTAGATAATAAATGAAATACATATACCTATAAATTTGTCTTGATACAATTGAATATATTTTTTTCTTTTTTCCTCTGTCAATGAACCACTCTTATACGCATGAGAAATAACAGATGCAAAACTTAACGGTCCGGCATTAATTGCACTTTGTTGATTTAAATGTTTAAGATTCATCAATGTTTCCAGTTGTTCCACAAGATCATCAGAATATTTATCGACAAAAGCAGGAAAGATTGCCAATATTCTTGTAGCAATTATTTGATTTGTATTATGTATTTTATCTTTTATAACAGTGGTCATATACTTTAAAGCGGCATTAGTTCCAACATAGGGTAGCAAAGAAAAATACATGTAAAGAGGGTCGTAGTCATATTGTTCTAAAATGGTTTTTTCTAAATGATTAAAACCTTCCACATCCATATACAATAAAGCCAAAAACATATTTTCAACTGATTCATGGTTGCCTATATTAATGGGCTGTAATGGTGAATGCAAGAAGTATGTGTCAAATTTCTTGTAATTGTCCAAAAATTGCTTTGTAAGTGCAGTAGTGTCTTTTTCAGGAGGATTTCTGCCGGAAGTTGGTTCATCCCCTACTTCGTAAACCAATTCTTGATTGTCAATTATTCTTGAAATAGTAAAAGGAATTTCTACTTCCGGAGTGTAAACCAATAAATCTAGTTTCGTTCTAAAATAAAAAATATATTATTACTCGAAATCTAACTTAAAATGTTTATATCACACTCACAACTGATCAATATATTGCGAATTGGGAGAAGCAGGATAAACATTACCCTTCAAAGTAGATGTTGAAACCAAATGTTGCGGTATAAAAATATCGTTTTTAAGTAATGTTATAGTTTGGACAGTTTTTGAATCATAATCATTAAAAAAATTTGGTAAATATATATTGACTTTACGCTTAATTGGTGAATTTGAACAAGAAGAGTAACGTATTGATCTTTCATATTTTATTTCAGTATCCATTGATATCACTTTGTACCGTACGTCGCAGCGGCCATAAATTGACATCTGTAACAATATTTAAATATTGCTTAATATAACAAATTCATAAAATGTCGTATACTTACTTCCTGGAAAGATGCGTATTCTTCCTTTTCAGCTTCTCGTATTTTTATCATATTAGTTTCTAAGTTCAAGTTACTTGCTATACCTCTTTTAAAATTCTTAGACCATAAAGGTTCACTTGGAACAAAATTAATGGTTAGATTTTCGGCATCTTGGGTTGAAACTATAAAAGGTTGAAGCAGTACTTTTGCTTCTTCTGGTATTTCTTTCTCTTGGACATTTTCAAAATCACTTCGGTTTCCGTTGAACAAGGTTGTTTTCACGTCATCCAACTGATAAAAAGAAAATTGAAAAATAGCAAAATTAAAAACACTTCACATGAAGTACACATGTTTAGTGTTACTAAAGTCAATTTAAATATTAAAAATGAGAAAAACAAAGGGTTAATTATTCAATCATCTCTTATCAAGACAATTAAAGTCTAAATATAAAGATAACTAAATTGACGTAAAGAAATTCTGTGTTCAGGCGGAAAATTACGTTATTATGTAAATTAAAATAACAGCTCTGTAAAATTTATGTTTCCTGCAAAAAATTATTAATGTAAGAAATACTTATATTTAATAATATTTTCCGCTATTCGCTTTTTACATTTCTAAATCTAACCGATTTCAATGTTATAGAAAAAAATAAGCAATTTCTTGTATTATTTTGGGCAAGAATTACGTGTCCAATTAACTAAATTTATGAATTAACACGAATCAAGTTCACAGTGAAGGTCAATAAAGTTAAAACAACTAATGGTTCCATGAAAAGTAGAAAATTTAAACAAATATTTAAAGAAATGAAGAAAATTATGTAACCAAATGAAGGAACAAGTGTAATATGATTCATAAACTAACTAAAAATATAACGTTTATGTGAAATTAATATTTCGTATTATTAAAAATACAAAATGAAGAAATATTTTTATAGTAAATTGGAAATACAATGTTAAATAACTGTGATAGTTCGTTCCCTATGAATTTTAGAACAAAAATGTAAATAAGAAAAACGTCCATAATCAAAAACTGCACCAAACAAGCCTAAATTTATTGATGATAATGAGATAATCATCTGTCAAACTTAAACAATACGACTGATGGCACTCTGGATAGAACTAAAAATTATCTCATGACAGAAATATATCACATCAATAAATTTAAGCTTATTTCGAGCTTTTTTTGTTGGTGAACATTTTCTATATTTACAAATTTGTTCTAAAATTCATAGGGAACCAACTATCGCATAATGAAAATGTCCTATAAAAAAGTAGACACCCGGTATACCGGGAGTTGAATTGAAATATGTAATATAGGGAATACAATGCTATTTTCTGAAATATGGAGATTGTTGCTACCCTAATTAAAATAGACCAAATGTATAAATACAAAAAATAATCAGAATTAATAACTGCATTCAACAAGTATTTACTTGTTGCTTATTCCTTTATTACACAAGAGTAAGAAGCAAATGAAAAACTGATTTTATATAGAAAATCACGCATTGAGAATTCTGTAGAAAACAATGAAACAAAATAATTTTTATTATTAACTTTGACATTTATAGAAATATAGTTTTTATTGACGGGTTCTTTGTTGCGAACTCTTTTAAATATGGAAAAAATTCATAGAAAGATCAAATATTATTTATAAAATGGTATTATGCGGGAAATACGTCACTGACAAAATTTATAATAATAGTTATTTTTTATTAAACCTGCATCATAATCCGTGTTTAAAACACGCTATAGCGTGTGTAAATGCAAGATTAAAACACGCCGTGCTTTAAAGGTTGCTAAGCAACAACAAATATAATTACTATTAATATCTGTCAAAACTGTCATGATAAATTGTTATATAAAGAATCTACATAGTAACGTAAACAATAAATGCAAACCAATCTCCATGTAAACAAAAAACGATATACGTGAAATGAATCAAATTCAAAATGTTGCTTTCCAGTTTTTCCAGAATATGATGCAGATATAATAAAAAATAACGTATGACACACGTGTATAAGTACTTTTAAAGCACTTGCGACGTTAAAAGCACTCCGCATCGCGTTGTGGTCTTTAAAAGCTTACTTATACACTTGTATCATAATATACTATTATTTAATTGTTTTCCACATAATTCTCAATCCGTAATTTTCTTTATAAAATCAGTTTTTCGTTTGCTTCTTACTCTTGCATAATAAAGAATTAAGCAACAAGAAAATACTTGTTAGATGCAGTTTTTAATTTTAAACGTTTTGTGTATTTACATTTTTGGTCTAATTTAATCAGGGACGAAACAATGTCCATATTAAAACAATAGCATTGTATTCCTTATGTTACATATTTCAATTCAAGACCTGGTATGTTCTAATTGAAAATTGTTCATACATACCTTAATAATGACTTTATGTGGTATAGCGTATACAGACAAATTTCCTGATACGGTCCATCTAGACACAGTTTCATTGTCAGCAGAAGTTCTTGCGTCAATTTGGCCCCGATATTTGTATATCTGAAGTACACTCAATCCTAAGTCCGATACTGGATTACCGTAGCACCCAGATTGGATATAAAATATTAATGCTAAAATGTAACAATTAATAAGTTATTTTTTCACAATAAATAAACAGTATATGTTAGGAGATATTATATATAACACATTATTACAAATAATATATTCTTATTATGGCGATAACAATGGGGGCAGGCATTCTTATATGACTGGATATGGCATATAAGGCTAAAAATTATTATGTTTTTGTTTAATAAATGTCTTGTAAATACGGAAGATGTCTCAATACGTCAGAATTAAATAAATGGTAGATTCTACATAATATTCTTATCAAGTTATCACCGATAAAAAAATCTAAACTTCGTGAAATGAATTATTCATAGTATAATTATAATTTTAATATTATCTACTTCATTATAGACATTTAATTTGTTCACTATGTAACATTAAATTAGTTATTAGCTGCCATATTTCTTTTCCTTCAAGCATCCGGTATATTTAGGTAATACAAGTATACATAGTGTGTTGAGAAGTATAAAAAATAAATAAGAAACACATACCTAAAATGTATGTTGCACACTTCATGTTTGCTTGGAAACTATTAAAAATATACGTATTGCTTGTAATATGTGAGTAGATCTTAAATAACATAATTACTGTAGCTAGAAGAGGTCACTTAGTTTTCTATTTTAGAAGAGTTTATCATAATACTTTTATATATCGATAAGATGTGTAAACAAAATTAAGAAGTAAAGAATATGAGAACTATCGTATGTTTTTGGACAGACATAAATATGTGTTTTGTAATAAATAGAAATTATATTTTTTAATTATTTTTTTTTTCTACTTCCAGTTTCCCATAAATTTAACTTTCTTTAATTAATATTAAATTTTGAACTATTATCAACAAAAGTATGCCCACTATATACTAAATGTGTCATTCTTATATTTTTATATAGAATCACTAAAAAATTGTACCGTGTATGGAATTGAAATTTGGAATATAGGAATTTCAATGCTATTTTTTTGATATTGTTGTAAATTTTTACCTATTATTTTACAGCAAAAGTGTAAAATAAAGAAGTTGTTCAGAATTTTAAAATGCATGCAATAAGACCCATTTGGTTACCTAAATATAATGATACAATGGCGTATTTTAGAGTTCACTCCATTCTATTTATTTCTGTTTAAAAAAAAAAACAAATAATAAATCTTAACCTGTTTTGGAAATGTCAAATATTTTTCGTGTTTGTCTAATTTTCCATGGCCGTCTTACATTTTTTTTATAATAAATATTAATTTTAATTTGATTGATATATCATGAAATACTAATATTTTGCATGCATTTTTAAATTCTGAACAACTTTTGTATTTATACTTATGCTGTAGTGTGAATAGGTAAAAATTTACAGCAATATAAAAAAAATTGCATTGAAATCCCTATGTTCCACATTTCAATTTTACACCCATATAAATCTTTGTAACTATTTCTGCCTAGGCACACAGTGATTATTGTTATGATCGATGTGAGTACTAACAGTTTAAAAAACATTTTATTTTACTAGATCGGCCAGGTTTTTTGAAGCCAGCTCTCGCTCTATAATAAAAATTAATTTTAATTTGATTGATACATTTTGAAATAGTATGATTTAGGCACAGTATGAATTCACACAATAGCGACAATTCAAATATTTCATGATCCCAATATTTCAGTGCGCGCAACCGGGAATATGGCCGCTTAGTGTCCGCTGATAGGCATCTTGTAACCATAGAAAATAGAGTACAGTATGTCAGTGTCAATGTCAGTTGTATCTGTCAAATATCAAGCCACAGTATTTCTTTCATATTAAGTTCATAAAATGAGTGCAAAACAGAGAGGTAAACTTATTTGTGTCATGAAAAATTGTAGGAACTTTTATAGTGCAGGTGAAATAACATTTTTAGATTTTATTCCCTTTGAAACTGACAGCTATTCAAATTTACCGCCGTATACCGCAACTGGCAATATGGCCACTCGGCTAAATGCCATCGGTCAATACGACATAAACATAAAAGGTGCCGACAGTGAGTGTCGCTACTGTGTGAATTCTTATATTGTGATTGATAACCAAAATGGCATTGAAATCTACATTCCACATTTCAATTTTACATGCAGTATGTACCTAATGCAACAAAACATACATATATGTTTACCACTGTCTTACATATAAATTTGTTTGTGTATATTGTCACATGAATAAATGAATCAGTTTTTTGTTTTCATTGCAACTTTTAATAGGAGGTTAAAAAAGTTCCATAAAATAAGTATGGGTAGTACATGCAAAAACAATAATAAAAGTTCATATAAACATGTATCCGGAAATTCATAGTTTCTGATTTAATATCAATTTCAAAATATTTTTTTCCAACAATCGCAAAGTGTTCTAACACCCGAAACAAACAAACCTTATATTCATGCAGACGAACAGAGATATTATGTATTCCTATATATAATTTTCCGTTTCAAGAATTTGACGATATGCATTCATGTTACTCATGGTAATTCGTTGGTAGGTACACGGTTGTAAGAAAGATTTTTCCAAATGAGGTGAGATGTAAGACAGTTCCTTAGTACGATGATCTGTGGATTGGTAAAGTGCTATTGGGATTCTAAAATTAAAATACTCTGACTAGTGACAGAAAACTGAACTAAACGGTGGTAGATAAATTTTCTTTTATTTTCAATTTAATTCTTATTTAAAAAAATCTGATGTGGCCAGCACATAACCTCCCGCCCAATACTACTCTTAAACGGTACAAAATAGTATTTGATGATACAGAAACATACCTTCTTATTTGTTTATTTTCTATTTATATTTGAGAATTTTAATTTTCTTTCGTATATTTTTTAAATTTTAACAGCTTCACAATCACAATGACATGTGTCACATTTCGTAAAAAATTTAAAATTTTACATGTTTTCATGGTGTACTAGGAATGCAAGATTTGTGAAATCTAATTTCTTTATATTTTATTATCTCTAAATCTAATGAAAATTAATAAAATTAGTGTATTCAAAACAAATGTAAAATTTAATATTCTTCAACTTTCAAAATAACATAATTTGTTGAAAAAGGAAATTTAACCGTGTTTTTCACGAAAACTGTTAAAGGCTTCAAGTAAGCTGCTTTGACCAATTTTATCCAAAATCTAATCAGCTCTTCATT
Organism: Poecilus cupreus; assembly: GCA_963942605.1. Lineage (NCBI taxonomy): Eukaryota > Metazoa > Arthropoda > Insecta > Coleoptera > Carabidae > Poecilus > Poecilus cupreus. Next base: position 18,347,715 of record OZ012720.1, on the reverse strand, counting down.
TAAATATAAGAAGCAATAATTCACAAAATTGTATTTTTTGGTATTATAGTATTTGAGTTATGCGAGACCAAAAAATTGCCACAGACTACAAACACACACACATACACACACATACATAGATACAGACATCATCGCGAAAATAGTAAAATCGTATTTTAGTTACCCTAAAACGTAAAATGTAAAAATGAAGGGTACATTGTATTTGTAGATGTAGATTATAAGTTAAGATGGACTTTTCTCCAGAAAAAAAGAAAAATTTCCTGGGTGTATGACTGCAGTTTTGCTGCCAATAAAAACAGAAACTATCAATACTAAAGCTCGCATACGCCATAAGAGATCATAAAAATTAATGAACATATCGTGATTTGTGATCACCGTCATGTCTCGATAATTTGGACAGGCACAGCGTCAGTGGTGAGCCCGGGTGGGCACTTTTATAAGATTATGGTTGACATCAAATGGCTGTCAATTTTGTGCATTGGTTTTTTTTGCTATCGATTTTAGAGCTAAATTGTTAATTGTAGGCTCAAATGTAAGTAATTACAATTAAATTTTCAGCTACAGATGATAACCAATAGATAAATATAAACGAGATAAATGTCACCGAATTTTTCAAAGTAAACAAATGATTTGTTTATATCCTCGTATTCTTGTTTATAATCATTTTGGATTTCGCGGCAGCTACCACAACAACGGCTGCGAAATAGGGTAAAAAAACAATAATTTTGGCACTTGAGAATTGACATTATTTTTTTCAAAACTTACTGTTTTGTTTATTAAATGTAAATCTCATAGCCACTTTCTATTTACAATAAAACGGTTTAAAATAACTAAAATTTGTAATTACATATTTTTTACGGTTGCACAAAATATAGTGTACATCTTGTCCGCGAAATCTTTTATCGCCCTCGAGATTGTCTTGCCTCGGCCGCAAGCTGCTTTGGCGATAATTTTTCTCTCGGTACCCCAAAGAGTGATTTCGCGGTCTTGATATACAAATAACTATTTACAGCCTAGGTAATAAAAGTGTCAATCAGCGAAAAACATGTATTTTTACTACATATTGCATTTTTAGTGCAGGTCACGTTAAAATTCGCTTAGATCTAAGTGCCCGCCCAACAATTTATGCGGTCAACTCGTGCTCACCCAACAATTTAATCCTGGCGCCGTCCCTGAATTTGGAAGCCCAGTAGCCTCCACGGTCCCCGGACATAAATCCACTAGATTTTTGGGTTCATGTAAAGACCATACTATATTCAATGTCAGTCAATAACGTCAATGATCTACTTCAACACAATTCGCAACTAATTCGTCAATCTATGAGAAGACAAGTGGGAAAAGTTCTAGGATATTGCAATTTTTTATTTATTAAAACTAAAATAATGTTCATTTGAAAAGAAATAGATAAAATTCATGTTAACTTTGAAACTAATAGTTTTATGTTTATATGAACTTTATTGTTGTTCTGAAATAATGTACTACCCACCTTCAATTTATTAACTTTTATTTTTTGAACTATTTGTGTAATAATAGCTAACCAACGGCCTTCTTCAGGTTATGAAAATATACTTTTATTAGTAACTTATTTCTTAAATAAACACAATAAATTATATTTTAGTTTTTATTACACTTCCCTGCACTACACTAGACTTGTCTTGAACCGGTTAGGTAAGTGAATCTTTCCTCTTGCTGTCTTACTTCAATCTGTTCACCTTGAACCTCACGGTTCCACTGGTGCTCCGCGAATTTAGAGATTTCGTCCTTCCATATATTGCGGTTGTTTTCCGCTCTTTCTCTTGTATTATAGTGGTAACCAGTCTGCAATTCTTAATCGCACTACATATATTCAACAATTCTTAACAATGAAAGCAGAATATTGCAAAAAATGTTTTTTTTTATATTTTGACATTTATTATTATTATTAATTCAGAAATATATACTTGATTTACATCGTAAAATATAAGAGTACAAGTAATAAATCTTATTAAAACATATAAAGTTGCCATAAAATGTTACTGATAATTATATAAAATTTAAAAATTCTTGAATGGAATAAAAACTATTTTCTAATGGATAATATAACAGTGCCTTTTTAAAAGAATTAATATTACAATTTATTTTTATGTCATAAGGGAGATATTTATATAGTATTTTCTCTTTTCAAATCTTGCCGTTTTGTGAGTAGATAAGCGAAGTAAAGCTGTGTTATTTCGTGTTCTATATTAATGGATTGGAACACAGTGAGATTTTGAAAGACAAATAATATTATTTTATAAATATATAAAGATGATAGAGGTAAAATACCAAGACTAGTAAAAAGTTGTCTACAGGAGTCCCGCGTACGGGCATTGCACATTGATCTTATATAGAATAGAGCCTCATAAAATTATACCATATTGTAGTCTAGACTGAACATGAGCAAAATTGTATAATATTAAAGATGCTAAGTTACAAACATTCCTAATACATCAGAAGATAAAAAAAACTTTTTAAACTGAGAACAAGTTGATGACATTGATATTCCCAAGACAAGTTGTTTGTTAAAATTAAGCCTAAAAAATTAATATTATTTATCTGTGCTAAATCTGAATTATTAAGTTTAATATTTAAAGTATTTCATTCTATATTTCTGTTATTTGATACAAAAATGATTAAACTAGCTTTTTCCAAGTTTAGAAAAAGCATATTTGCGGAAACCCACTTAAAAGCTTTATCTATGATATTCTGCACACCTGAAATTAAATACTGATAGTCGGAATGAACAACTGTGATTACAGTATCATCTGCATATATAGTACAAGTACAATTTATGTCGTTTATTTAAACAGGGGAAACATTAACAAATAAAATGAACAATAAAGGGCCCAGAATTGATCCCTGAGGAACACCTGCTGGATTACACTTCATAGGTTTAGATTTATATGTAACTATTTTACCACTCTTATGTTTAAAGAGAGGTAAGATTTCAACCAATCAATTCGAATATTTTTAAAACATTAGTTTTCTAATTTGTTTAAAAGAATACTGTGGTTTACGCTATCAAATGCACGAGTGAGATCGCTAAATATGCTTATTGTATGTAGGTATCTAAAACAACAGACATTAGATTATGAAAATCGAACAGTCCAGTAACGGTTGATTTGGTTTTCAGAAACCTATGTTAGAACTCAGATATTATATTAAATTTATTACAAAAGGATCGCATAATTTGAAAAACGGAATATTCTAAAATTTTAGACAGTACTGGAATGATAGCTATTGGTCTGTAATGAATACTTCCTTTCTTGTGTAAAGGTTTAATAATAGTAGTTTTCAGACAGTCTGGAAAACAACCTGTAGTTAGTGATAGATTGTATGGGTTCAACCAAAAATTGTTGGAATTCTTTAAAATAACAGTAGGAATACAATCTGTACCAATTGATCTGGTATTTTGCATTTTTTTTTTATTATCATAATTATGACTGATTTAATTACAGGTGTAAAGAATACAGAGTTTTGTTAAGAGTATGTTGTTTATTGAATTATTTGAATGATTCATGATTGAGACTGGTGGATTTATGAAAAATTCATTAAATATTTCAGTAATAATATTTGAATCTGATATATTCACATCATTTATACATAATTTAATATTCGATTTTTTACTTTCTTTTTTGGTTAAATTATATAAGATATTTCAAGCTGTTTTAGTTTTATTTTCTGCTGTGTGCAATTTTTTTTTTCATTTGAAACTTTTTTACGTATCTGGTTCAATTTTTGAAATAAATTGAATTTATTTTTTGTGTGTTCAGTAAATTTCGCTTCCGGTTTTTCAACTACAAAGTCAAATCAGCGCTGCGCATTGTTATGAAACATATTTTTGAATGAAATAGCAGTTATAATAATTTTTATATTTGTTTTATTATTTTAGTTATAATTTTCTTTTTTTTTTAGTAGAAAATGCGACAAAATAGAAACATCTAATTTTCATCAGTGCAGAGTGAACAGATAAAAAGGAAATAAAGTTACCACCTATGGCCGGAAATGTTGCTAATGAACGTCCTACAGAGTTTCACTTCAGTTCTTGTATATAAGAAAGAAGATGTCTTTAATAGCTACAGTGAAACGGGATCTGTCTTCGTCATAATTAAGGTAAGATTTTAAATAAATGAATAAATCTCTGTATCTATGTCTATATTATAAAAAATAAATGTATTTTTACGTCTTTTATCTTTAGGCATATGATATATTTTTGTACGTAAAGAGCTTCCCTGAGAAATGATCACTTGTTGCCTGTAACAGTTGTTGATAGTTAATTCAATATTTGATTTGTTTATCCTTGTTCAAAATTTTGAGACAATGGCATAAAACATATGTGTTATAATCATGTTTATATAAATTTCAATGTACACTACATTATATATTTGTATATTAGAGCGCAAAGTTATGTTTTATCGCTCGAAACACGAATATTGAAACGTGATCCGCAGACGAACGTTGCAATCATGTGAGAGCGACATAAATACTTTGCGCTCGAAATATGCACAATATTTTTCCGACGACTGTAAAAAGTAAAATATTGATTTAATTTCATTAAAATAAACGCATGTCATTCCTGTCATCCTGTTATATATTGATGTAGCTGTTCTTTAATTTCCTATCCATGGTGATAAATTAGTAAAACAAGAAAAAAAAAAACTTTTGTCTTTTTGTTTCTCTGAAAACATCAAGTGGGTTAACAAATGCAAGGGCCAAAGACAACTTTCTACAGCAGTTGATGGAAAATCTATATTTACTTGAAATGGAAGAAAACAAAAATCGTGTAAGGGAACGTTAAACCGATTACATTTTTATTTTTTGCCACAGTTGGCATATCTTCATTGAGTTTCTGTAGTTATCACTAAATGATTTCTTTTCTTTCTAATATCAGCATTAACACGTCCTCCGCATATATTTTATGCAGCTGATATTCCATTAAATTTGACGGTAAATTGATATCAGTGGTGTAATAACCTGTACTTGTCCATTCATGAACGTTTTCAACTGTGTGTTCCTGCAACATCCGTATACCTGTCGTTATCTCTTTCTTATAAATCAGTCAGTTTATTAGCATTTTGTGGAATGATAGAAACGTTTTTATCATCAGGATCTACTAAGTCTTCATAGAACTTATCATTTTCTAGCAATGCAGTTTTCCCAGCCATTGTTGAAAAAATACACAATCATAATCTAAAATAAAAATTAGTTTATCCAATAAATGAATATATTACATGTTATGAGACATAATTTTAACATGTAATATACATAAACTTACGTTAAAAAATTCGCAAATAAATACAGGCACATCTGAGAGACACAGATCATAATAGTATATTATTCAATGAGCATGTAATATGTGCTATTACTCATGAGAATGAAACGAATGCGAATGATGTAAATCATTCGAATGAGTAATAGCCATTATATGCGAATTAATGTCTTTAGAAGACATATTTGTTTTGAAATTATAAGTAAAATTGTTGTTTTCAAATAGATAAATGTAAGAATAGCTAGGCTAGAGACTGTTGTAACAAAATTTAGAAGTTATTTGACATTTAGCAGGAAATCTTAAAACCGATTATTCAGCAACAGTTTAAGCTTAAAAAGAAAACAAAGGCATGAGAAATGGATTTTTATATGGAAAAAATTACATAAATGTTATTATGAATTTACTCTTTTAACAGGTAAGGCCCCCTTAGCATACGACGAAAATAAAAATCAATATTAGACGGATGGCAATCCGTGCTACAATATATATATATATATATATATATATATATATATATATATATATATATATATATATATATATATATATATATATATATATATATATATGGTGGCAGCATCTACAAGGGCACCTATGACGAGTGACAGGTTAAAAGGGGATAAAATTATCTACAAAAAAGATAGTAATTTTTTTTTTTTTGTAATTGATAGTTTTCTAGGAAAATGCATTTAACAAAAAGCTCTTTCCTTTCTTGTACGAAATAAAGTAAGTATTGTAATTACGCAAAATTTCGATCTTCATATACTAGGTCCGGTGTGACGTCTGTACGTACGTATGTATTTATGTACGTACGTATGTATGTACGTACGTATGTATCTCGCTTAACTCAAAAACGGTTAGCCGTAGAATGTGGAAATTTTGTATGAAGGACTTGTAACTTCTTGTTGTGCACCTCCTTTTTAGACTGTAATCGATTTGGCCAAAAAGGCATATTACTCGAAAGGTTATTTTAAATTTTTCGCATAAATCAAAACTGGTTTACCGTACAATGTTGAAATTTTGAATATGGAACTGCTATAATCTCTAGTTATGCACCTTTTTTTATTGCAATCAGAAGTGCGAAAAAAGCACTTTTCTCGATGGGTTTTTGAATTTTTCCCATAACTCAAAAACGATTAACCGTATGAAGTTTTCATTCAAAAACTATCTAAAAAACCGGTTTTTTTTTTCAAAACGGTTCAGTTACTCGTTTTTATTAAATAAATCGGTTAATTAATCCGGGAAAACAAAGACATCGGTACATAGTTGTACATAGTAACTAGTAGAGGGCAGAAGACCTGTCCGCGGTATGCGTTCAAACTACTCAGTAAAGGGATTTATGGCCAAATAATGAACTAAGTTAATCGATTTAAATAATCGCTTTTATATTTTTTTATTAATGATTTCCGATTTTTTTAGAAATATAAATATCTGTTTCGGTTTCTGCTAAAAAATGCATGCTTTATACGAGGGGTGGGCAACCTCCGGCCCGTGTAAAATTCCAATCCGGCCCGCGAGCTCTGTAGAAGAAATAATAAATAAATATTGTCAAAAACAAAAAATTTAAATTAGATTAGTACCCAATACAAAGAAAAAGGAGAGATTTACAGTTTAGTTTTCGATATAATTCGTCTTGTTCAAATTAAATACATAATGTAGCACTTAATTAATTTTGTTTTATTGTTTAATAATTGTTTTATTGCTTATTAATTTTGTTTTATATTTGTTTTTTTTTATATTTTTAGGAAAAAAAATAAGTAACAAAAATGTGTTAATTAACTACTACTGCCCGCATACGAAACGTAAATCTAATTCTGGCACCTGTTGTACAAAATGTTGCCCACCCCTGTTTATACCCATAGCTGCTTGGATTTGACTACTGAGATTGAAATTCAAAATCCAAGTAAGCGCATGTTTGACCTTAATTTGTAATGCTTAAAGCTGACATCTGCGCGCACTGAACTGCTAGAATCATATCTTAAATATAATTCTTCAATGTGTAATAGTAATTTTCTCAAAATAACTCTACAGAAAGCACGTATTCATATTTTTATAAAAAAAAAACAGCATATTTTGACATTTATATGTTATTTATTTATTTTTTATTATACCTGCATCATAATCCGTGTTTAAAACACGCTACAGCGTTCATAAACGCAAGATTAAAACACGCCGTGCATTAAAGGTTACTAAGCAACAACAAAAATATTTACTATTAATATCTGTCAAAACTGTAAACGTAAACAACAAATGCTAACCAGTCTCCATGTAAACGATATACGTCAAACGTCACACGCGCAAAATTATGAAATGAATCAAAATCAAAATGTTGCTTTCCAATTTTTTCCAGAGTATGATGCAGATATAATAAAAAATAGCGTATGACACACGTGTATAAGTGCTTTTATCTACGATAGTGTGTAAAATTGATGTTTAACTGTTAGTTTCTAGATTGTAAAACGGTTGTTTAGTAACACGGTCCCATTAGTCACGGGCAGTCACGGGGTGCCAAGCAACGAGTGATTAAAATTTTTAAACGCTAAATTTGCAAAAATTTTCTTATCATGGCAAACTTCTCATTAAATATTGTGATCCTACTTCATAAATAAAAATATTTTTTTTATATTTTTTGGGATTTTTCATTATATCGTAGATAAAATTTTGTACGATACACATACGTAAAGCGTCTTTAAATAACTATTAAAGCACTAGCGACGTTAAATGCACTCCGCTTCGCGTCGTGCTCTTAAACTCGTCGTACGTGCTTTAAAAGCTTACTTATACAGTTATATCATAATATACTATTTTTATCATAATCCAAGTTTAAAACACGCTACAACTTTCGTAAACGCAAGATTAAAAGACGCCGTGCTTTAAAGGTTGCTAAGCAACAACAAAAATAATTACTATTAATATCTGTCAAAACTGTAAACGTAAACAACAAATGCTAATCACTCTCCATGTATGTAAACGATATACGTCAAATGTCACGCGCAAAATTACAAAATGAATCAAAATCAGAATGTTGCTTTCCAGTTTTTTCCAGAGTATGATGCAAGTATAATAAAAAATAGCGTATGACACACGTGTATAAGTGCTTTTAAAGCACTAACGACTAGCGTACGTGCTTTAAAAGCTTACTTATACACTTGCATCATAATATACTATTAAATGTACCTTATTAATTTTTTTTTAACGAGACTTCTTATAGACACCTGAAGCTACAAATTGCATTTTTTACAGGCAAAAATATTTATTCTTAAGAATTTTATTGATAGTTGCATCCCGAAAAACCGTTATTGTTGAAAAATTAAAAAATTTCCCAAAATTTAGTTTCTGCAGGTAGGGTATTAAAAATTGTCATAGTTCCTTATTTGAAATATATACTTATGTAATTAATAATGTTGGCAGGATTTTTGGTCAATTTTTTTTTTTTTTTTTAGTTTATATTTTGGCATTTATGTAAAATGGTTCAAATAAACAGAAAGTAAATTATTGTTTAACTAGCTTAGGATAATAAAAATAAATTTTTCTTGATAAATTTAATGAATTTTGAAAGGATATTAAGTTGGAAAAATTATTTTTCGTGTCATAATATTAAAAAATGTGTGTCAAAAACTTATTTTAGACGATCGTCAATTGTTTTTTATAAATGCTATTCAAATACTACCTTGTTTGGTATCAAATTAAAGGTTTCATGGAGGAGATTTAAACTCAAGTGTTAAAAAGCACTAACATGGAAGCGAGGAATAAACTGACTAGCTTGTTTCGCCGATGTACTAACGTGAAAGCGAGGAACGAAGTGACGAGCTTACTTCTCCGATGTACTGCCATGGAAGCGAGGAACGAAGTGACTAACCAATGCACTGACATGCAAGCAAAGAACGTAGTGACGAGCTTGCTTAACCAATTGTTTGGTATTAAATGAAAGCTATTTAAGACTACTCAATTTCTTTTTCCATATTTTCAATTGTAATCTTCTTCAGTGTCGCTGGTTTTATAAAATAGGTGTGTAACGAAAACTGCGTTCTAGGTGTGTTAAAAGTTTTTTAACATTTTACTGCATAGGTTCTTTTTTTTACTTTTTCTAGTGCAAAGTTATCAGTAATAATGTAACAAGAGGGTGAGAATAAATTGAAAATAATTTGACAGATCTTTTAAAAAATTGTTGCCAGGCAATAGCCACGAAAGCCCGTAGGGCGACAAGTTTGAGAAAGATACTGGAGCATTATTTTCTAATTTATCGAACTCTTGAGTAATATTTAATTAGATTATTTTTTGATTTCATCACCAGGCACGTCACTAAATCTATCTTTTTTGCTCATTTTTACTTGTGTTGATGATAACTATCTGATATCTGTCAACAAAAACAAAAAAGCTACAGAGAATATTGCCGGGAATTATCACAAGAGCATTATTCTCAGTATAATAATGACAGGATTGGTTAAAACGCAGACACGTTACATACAATAAAGGATTTCATTGGTTTAAAGAAACGTCAAAAAATAATCTAAATCATTTAACCAAATTTAATATATAAATCAAATTAAGGACCAGTTTTGGCTTTCAAAAGTTAGAAAATCACACAAGACTATGTTTTTGCATGTATTTATTAAAAATATGTAAAAGTAGATGACTATAATTTACATTATAAAAATACACAATTAGAACTTTTTTAAACATTGCATTAAAATATTTCTTAATCTTAAACGTAAATTTTGATCTCCTTCACAAAATACGTGAGTACAGTGTTCTTCAACTTGAATTAGGGTATCTTCATCGGGCTACAGACGAACAAAAAATTATTATCTAAATTAAACAGAACTCAATACCTGCATACCAAATGTATAATAACTCCGCTTGCACCCTGTTCAACTTTAGCGTCTGTGATTCCTTCTTGGGCAAGCTTTTGAACAAATTCAACGACGTTCAAAGTACCCCATTCGTATTGGATATTTTTCAGTTGTTTTATATCGGTTCCTTGGCGAGATTCTTTCTTTTTCGCATTCCAAGATGAACTCACTGCCTCCTATAATAATAACAATCGGTAATACCGCACAAAAAAAAATTAGACAGTTTTTACATCCTCATGTAGTACTTCAATGTACTATAATGTCAAAAATAGTTAAGATATTTTAAGTATAGGGGGTAAATAATCGTAAAATACTTTAATTTATTTAATGCATTATAATAATTACTTTTTTTATTATTATTTAAGTGATCTCAACTATCACCCATCCAACTAATGACCGCGGACAGTATTGCTTAATATGCGTCTTTGAGTGAACCAGCTTCAATGCTATCTGCCATGGCCATTGCCAAAAATTATTTATTTTATTTTATTTTTTTATACGAAGACGGGCAACGGACTAACTAATTAAGTTATATACCGCATCATGAGAGGATGATTGTGAATTTTATGAATCACACAAATGACCATGCTCTTCAATTGGATTCGAACCCACGACCTCTATTGTGCTAGGCTAGTAATATAGTCACTACCTACCGAGATCGGCATAATTACTTTTTCCAAATTTTCTTTGTGAATCTAATTATTTTCAGTAGCCATTAAACCTAATTTCTCAGTAATTATATTAGTAAATTGCAATATCTAATTAATATGACGAAGATAATTTTTACAACTATTATTCCTATATCTCACCTCCATGTTCAAAACATTATCTTTAACCTGCAGCGTCCCCGTAATACTACTCAAACTGACCCCGGGCTTGATCTCCACTGGGGTAAGCTCGCTGGCGATGGAGTCGTTCACGTACATCTGGTTATGTTTCCTCTTCAAGGGCAGATTGATGACATCGCCACGTTTAAAGGTGATGAGAGGACGATCTGCTGGACTGGGCTCGATTACCAGGTCTGCTCGATGCGCCGCTGACGCCGGTGGCAGGGTATAACATTCGGGGATGACCAAAGCAGAAGGTTTGAGGTCTTTAATAAGTTTGTTCGCCTGCATAAAATTGAGGGACGTGTCGATGGCACAGTGGGCAGCTTTCATCTGAAGAGGTTGAAAGGGGGCGAGGGCTTCGAGGTAGTCAAAATCTGGTTCTGGAAATTATTCCCTATTAAATACTAGTAAAGTTAAAAAATTATTTTAAAAATGCAGGTTCAATGAATAGATTTAAACTTATACAATATACAGGGTGTCCCAGATTTAAACGGCCTAACTTAAAATTAAGATTAAACACCTAAAAATTGGGTGACAAGTTCATTTGAGCAAATGCCCGTAAATGCTTTATTCCAGAGATATTCATGTTTTTCTTATTGAGTAGCGCTACTTTAAAAAATCAACTTCTTAACGAAATATCCAATATTATCTTATTGAGGTGAGACAATAATTAAATTAAATTAATAATAAATTGGTTATTACCTAATTTTAATACAAAATTTAGTTTGCTTGCACTAATGTCAAGGAAAAAAAGGGAAACTATCAATGAATTTAAAGAAATTTTTTTAAGGTTCCATAAAAGAAAAAGTCTATGAAGAATCGATAAATAATTTAGACTCATTACGTAAAAAAATTATTCAACTTTGCGAAACCATATCTCCCGAGCAATGTCTCGCAGCAACCAATGCAGTGGCAGATCATTGTCGTGCCTGTTTACGTGCTGCAGGTGAACATTTTGAACAAATATTATTTTTAAAAATAATTTATGATTATGATATTAGATATTTCATTATGAAGTTGATTTTTTAAAGTAGCGCTACTCAATAAGAAAAACATGAATATCTCTGGAATAAAGCATTTACGGACATTTGCTCAAATGAACTTGTCACCTTATTTTTAGGTGTTTAATCTTAATTTTAAGTTAGGCCGATAAATCTGGGACACCGTGTATAAATACGAGATGTGATCAAAAAGTTCCCGGACTGATGCCATATAATGAAAGTAAAATAAGATATCAACGTGGCGGTAGCCACATGCATAATGAATATGTGTGACGAGTTTCAACGCGCACGGTGCAGTAATAGTTATTGTATGCGTGTTTGAGAAAAGTGAATGAAAATTTTGAACTGTTAATTCTCTGTTCTATTGCGATATTTGAGGCGAATTTGCTAAAACAGGCACAAAGGGCCTTAACTTAGTGAACATTGGCAAGAACACAATTTTGCGCTACATAACAAAAATGCCCTAGCCCCAGCTCATCACTCACTCGCCAAACAATCATTTTTAGCAAAAAATTCACTGATTATTGTCCGCAATTCGCCGGATTTAGCACCCTGCGACTTCGATCTGTTCCCCAAATTGAAAATTAACTTGGAAGATTGACGTTTTAACACAATCTAAGAAATTCCGACCGAATCACAGGCTGTGATGGACTTGATTACAGAAGCGGACTTCAAAAAAAATATTCTAATATTGGAAAAACATTGGGACCAGTACGTACGTGTGGGTGAGAACTACTTTGCAGGATGTATCTCGATATTTATAGCACAAGTCTGGGAACTTTTTGATCGCACCTCGTATAAGTAAATTTTAGAAATATGTAAATTAATTCTAAATTTACCTGTAAAAACAATAGTGTTCTTCGGATCAGACCCCCACAATTCAACAAAATGTACAGCGTCGCCAAATCGTAAACTTGGATGCCCGCAAAAAACAATACAAGGCTAGAAGAATTCACACATAAAAAATATTCACAACAATTTTATATTTCCATTATACTTCTCTAAAATCAGTGCTGAATCCTTCAGAATAAATATGTTTAAACTGTTTCAACCTCGTGGTTTTAATTAGCGAAGCATGTGGAAATGGTTCATCTGGTATATAAACTTTATTCTGCTTTGCTGTTGATAACCATTCAGCTAAAATATTAGAATAAGCAAGAGATGTATCCGCAACGGGAGAAATGAAGAACATGGGAACTCGAGAAAAACCAGGGCTATTTAAACTTGTAGACAAACATTCAAATAAATCGTAGACCACTCCTGAAGGATAACAAGGTATCAAAACGTTGCCACCGGCTCTTAAAGTCATCCCTAGAAAAAAGAAAATAGTCTTACATCCTGAAGGTCCATAATATATGCGTATAAAAAAATGTGTTCATTCAATAAACTATGATTTCTGAATTATTTTAAACGATAAATAAAAATATTACAGAAATAAATTCGGCACTTAAACTAGCCTATGCATTATGTACTGGGGAGCAAAAAAACCGGGACACTTAAAATATCTATATATTTTATTGGCATTTTATCTTATGTATAAAAATGTGGTTTTTACTTAACGAAATAAATTCTTAAAACAAAAAAAAATTGACAAAACAAACAAAATAATGTGCCCAAAAATGTCTTCTTGGTGCTATAATAGAAATTTCTGCCTTCTCTTTCTCTTAAAACTGCTTGCATTAATTCCTTTAATTATCTAGGATGGTTTCTTACGCGACGTTATGCCATTCTTCGGCAAGTGCTGTTCTAAACTCTCTCTAAATAAGGGTATTCGGCTCCTAACGCGCCTCCCAAGCTAATTCTAAACATGCTCTACAGAATTCAACTCCGGACTAAGGTCAATCCATGACGGTTAGTTTTACTTTATGAAAATAGTCAGTTACAACTCTTGCTGCATGTGGTCGAGCGTTATGTTCTTGGATATTCGCTACATATATCGAGCTGCTATTAATGAATACTAACTCCGTGCGAGCTTCTTAGGAAATACCAGCCCTAACCATCAAAGACTCTCCCTAAAAACTGCACATTAGATCTCGATCATCAGCACCATATAAACAAAATCTTAACTCTACCATAAAGAGCAGTACGCCATTGCTCCGGTGTCCAGTTGTGGATACGAGTAAAATTAAACCTACCGACTCGATGATTTCTGAGAAGTTTAGTCCCTGTGGCTTGCTTGTACGCATTAAATAGGCTTTTCTAATTCTCATTCTTGCCATCCATTCGCTCAAATTAGTACCATGTATGGCTCTTTTATAATAGGTTGCTACAATAAAACGGTCATCCCGTTTCCTTCAAATTTAAAAAATGCTACGATAACGTAATAATAAAAATTGAGTCAAAGATAATGAACATTTATGCAATAAGTATATATTATTTGACAAAATATATTTTTTATTGTTTCGCATGTTACTAAACGTACTACATAAATGCTGAATAGAAATAAAACTGTTTCGAACCAATTCAATACACTACGTTTGATAATATTGTAGTTAGTGTCCCGATTTTTGCATGCCAGTGTATTATTTTTTTTTTATTACGAAGATGAGAAGCGGACTAACTACTTTGGTCATATGCCGCCTCATGTGTGGATGATTATGAGTTTATGAGAACAACACAAACGACCATGCTCTTCAGTGGGATTCGAACCCACGACCTCTAGCGTGCTAGGCAAGTGACAACCACTACGCTACCGAGATCGGCATGTATTTTATTAATTTCATTTCTATTAATATTTTGATAAAAATTTGTTTTCATTTACAAAATATCAATTTTTTCTAACTTTCAATCATAATATTAAAAGTAAATGAATAAATTAATAGCAATGTGGTGAGATGGAATAAACATATATATTTTTTGCAAATTTAAATAGTTTTTTGTTTTAAACTCATCAGAAATTAACAATAGCGAAAAATATGTTTCGTTTAGCCAGGCATGTATTCAATTAAATGAGAAAACTTACCTACAACCATGCACAGCATCCCCAACATGGAATCAGGATTAGAAATAGGTGTCTGTGTTAAACCAGTCATGATTAATATATCTGCATTTCTTAATGCAGCTTGGTCCATTGGTCTAGGATGAGTTGTTAAAGTAGATGAACCGCTCACATAAGCAATTTTTTCATGATTTGAACTAATTATCCAGTTGCTAGAACCTAAACAAAAGCCCGAACTAACTGGTATAACTTGAAGTGCACCATAAACATCCTAAAATAAATAATAATAATAAAATAGTGAATTGTAATATAAGAATTTGTCATACGATTTTCTCATTGTATCCAACCATCTGTATTCGAGCTAGACTAGCATTTACATGTGCCATATTATAAATTCTTTTCCATGATCGTGGTTTAAAGCTATCTGCTAATCTGGGAGGAAGTTTATGTAAAACATTTTTCCAGTGAGATGCCAGAGTCGCCTTTGGACATTCTTCTATATATTGTACTAACTCTTCAAGAAATAATCTAAAATTACCAAGATTAAATGTTGATTTAAAATAATAGTAAATTAACATTACCTTCCAATTTGTAAAGTAGGCTCAGTAGCATAAACTTTGCCTTTAAAACCAGTGCCTTCTGTGATGAACGGTAAAGCCATCATACATAAATAATTTGATATTAATATAACATCGACTTGTGAAAAATCTACAAGTTTGTCCAACGGAGGACAGAATTCTGGTGGAGAATCAACAAATACTTGATCGCAACATTCTTTCAATTCCTAAAAAGTCAACATTTATTTCAATGTAACCTAAATTAAAATAGTTGCTACACACCCCTTCTATTTCTGGATCAGCGCCGTCTTGAGGCATCCAATTTACAAGATTTAATAATCTGGATGATGGTACAAATGATAAAGGTAGAAAATTTAATACTGTTTGTACAGATAAACCACAATCCAGCATCATAGTTACTTCGTTGAATGTTAAAATTAAACATGGTTTGTTTGGATCGTTGCTCAATGAATACTGTAATAAATTTGATTATTATATCTATATTTGCACGCAATACTAATTGAAATTCATACCAATTTCATGGTAACAACTATCGCCCGTCAATAAACAAAGTTTTAGGTTATGTTGTTCTGTCATGTGTTCATGTGGTTATCATCTGCAATACCAGTGGCGTATCCTTTGGTTGTAATGGAAGGAGAGGATACATGATGCGCTGAAAATTTGTCAATTTTTTTCAATAGTTATTTGTTCCACTAGGCACCAAAATACAAGATAAACCAAAGCGAAGCCGCAGCAGTGAATGTTGCCGAAGCTGAAATTCTATGTTTGATGTCGTGTTCTGGACGTGTGATACATATTATTTTACGCGACGATTCTGTCATAAATTTATTAAATAAATTTAATGATTTATTTGTCCAACATTAAATATTTTTATGTTGGTAACATTAGATCATTTGTAACGTAAGCAAGGATACCAGAAATTTATAAATATAAACTATTTATTTGTATTATTTGAAAAATTCGGTAATATTTATTTATTGGTTGTGCATTGTAATAGAAAATTGAATTATAAGTACATATATCTGAGCTTATAATTAACAATTTGTCTCTAAAATTGATAGAAATCTCCAAGCACTCCAAACACTCAACAAAACTAATGCACAAAATTGACAGCCTGTTGCCAACCCTAACCTTTTAAAAATCCCTAATTTGTGTCGGTCTAGGCCAGAAACAAGTGGTTTCTGGACGATATTGATATGTGCAAAATTAGAATTTTTGGACGGAGGCACGAGAAATATTTTTCTGCCAAGGCAGTACAAATAAATTTTTACTGAATGGTAGGTCTCAGGATTAATCAAAATAAACAGATATATGATGTTATAAATATTTATTACGATGTTTTTACTTTTATGTAAGTTATCATCAGCTAAAATATAAAAATCATTAATTGTCGAGCAATATAAATTAAATAACAAAAATCTTATCAAGAAATAAAATTCAAATTAAAAATTAAAAAATATGGAGAAAAGAATATAAATTGTAATAAATATACCGAGTGTCTACTTTTTTATATAGGGCATAGTAAATACAATGTTAAATTTTTCATTAGGCGATAGTTCGTTCCCTATGAATTTTAGAACAAAAGTATAAATAAATAAAATGTTCAACAAAAACTTCACCATAGTCTAAATTATTTAATGGGTTACATTTCTGTCATTAGATAGACCTAAAATAAATTGTATAATTTTTTAGCTGTTGCCAGAGAGCCATGGTAAACAAAATATATAAACAGTCGTATTGTTTGAGTTTGACAGGTTACATTTGACATAATTTTAATGACTATTTCCCACATATAAAATAAACCAATCATTTGCTTCCATTTCGTCACTTTTGACCAATCACGTACTTATTACAGCGGCAAAATTAAAATGACAAAATTAAACTGATTATTTTTTGACGTTTCATTAAACCAATGAAATGCTTTATTGTATGTCACGTGTCTGCGTTTTAACCAATCCTGTCATTATTATACTGAGAATAATGCTCCTGTGATTATTCTCGGCAATATTCTCTGTAGCTTTTTTGTTTTTGTTGACAGATGTCAGATGTCAGATAGTTATCATCAACACAAGTAAAAATGAGCAAAAAAGATAGATTTAGTGCTGTGCATGATGATGAACTCAAAAAATAATCTTATTAAATATAACTCGAGAGTTCGATAAATTAGAAAATAATTCTCCAGTATCTTTCTCAAACTTGTCGCCATTTGGCAATAGCCACTCAAACCCTACGGGCTTTCGTGGCTATTGCCTGGCAACAAGTTTTCGAAAGATCTGTCAAATTATTTTCAATTTATTCTCACCCTCTTGTTATATTATTACTGACAATTTTTCCGTTACGTATCCATGACTACCATGTGTGATAAAATATTGATTGCTTTTTGTATTTTTATTTACAATTATTTTCAAACGTCAACATGAGTCGTTTTGGAACTGCATGTATTAATGAAATTCATAAAAATATTTTGATAACTCCAAAACGTAACATCAAAAAATTCGATTTGAAAACAATTCAAGAAATTCTGCGTAGAAAAAAATTATTATCTAAATGCTGACACAGAGGTTAGTACACTTGCTAATATTTTAATGGATTATGCATACAACATGAGAAAATCTAATTATAATTATTTTTTGTGTTACCTTATTTGGGAAATAGTCTAATAAAATATATTTCGGGTAAATTATTATGCTAGTAAAATTTGTTCTCAAAATTGTTGCTTTTAGGTAAAATTTCTCGACAAATGTAATGACAAAATCCCTCGCCTCCGGCTCGTGATTTTGATCATGTCATTTGTCTCGAAATGTTACCAAGCAACAATCTTTCGAAATGCAAATTTTACCGGCAAAATAATGTTCCCTTAATATATTACTATTGATTATTTCACTCATTACAAATTTGACCAATCAGAATGTCTCATTTTCCATTGTTGTGCATTTTAGATAAGTGAATAAACAGCACCATGCTCTTTATTCACGATTAAATTGAAGCTAGCTTTTATATGCAAATTTTGGACATTTTGAAGGCATATTTAGCCGGATAATTAGTTGCAGAAGCAAGATACATGTTTTTTACCTTTACTGGTATTCTATGTCTTTAAACATGCTGAATTATTCAATTCAAGCTATTTTTATTTACAAATTTTTGATATATATTTGACAAATAAAAAGAAAAACAATCAATTTGCTATAGTTACACTATAACAACAAAATTTTATGGTCCTTTTTGTTTATGAGTGTACCGATTTATTTATGTAAAAATGTGTCAAAATCAACGTTTTAGTATAATTTCTTCGGCAAGTATTAAAGTTTATGCTATGAATTCATGAAATAATCTTGACATACCCCTCGTGCTAAAAAATTTAATCGATTAAATTTGATGTCTAGCTTATTTATAAAATTTTGCTTTTAAAAAAGTGTTATCGTACATAATAATTTAAGATAAAACCCCTCGACCTGCGGTCTCGGGATTTTTTCAAATTATTATGTACTCAAACACTTTTTAAGCAAAATTTTTTGCATAAGCTAGACATGTCAAATTAATGGTGCAATTCTAAGCAATTTATATATTTAATCGTAAAACCGTAAAACCGTAGTGTACGAGACAATCGTAACAAGTCAAGTTACAGATTTACGATAAATGCAATTCGATGCAGAAAACTGTATCGACGAACGTTACAGATTTAGCTTTACGATTGACGTCATATTTTACGGTCAGTGTCTAACTTCATTGCTAATACAGTGTCTGAATATTGAATATGACAGTTGTTTTTTTTTATTTATTTACTTATCAAATACAACCATGTGATGAGTTTTCATTACAAATTTTAAGAAAAATAGTCTTGTCTGCGAATTATGAAACAAGATCTTCATTTACATCCCCATCGTCTACAATCATCCATGAACAATCGGTGACATGTGTCATTGTCAATTATGACATACGAAAAATTTGTCTTGGCAGTATTTGATGCCATTTTTATTTAATCACCCGATATATTTAAATATAAATGGAATACTATAATATGCAATGGAATTCTTGAATTTGATGGATTATAAAATGGTTCTATATTACAAATAAAATTGATTGTCCATTACTGATCCAATCTAAATATTTGTTTGAAATTTGCAATAGTAATGTCCAATGGGTTTACCAAATCTTTTATATCTGTGTCTGCGCAAGAGACGCAAGTAATTTCTAAAATATGTAATAAGGTAATTTTTCTTGACGTATAATTAACATATTTTTGTTATGCATTACCTGTTATATTCAACAACAATATATTCCAAATATTTATATTTTCATTCATTTTATTGACAAAATTGAGCAATGATTAGAGAGAAAAATCAAAACCGTAATGTTACGTCCAGTTACCCTCTCAACGTAAAATTTTCGAGAAATCGTAAGATACTTACGAGTGATCGTAAGCAATAGTTTTGCACAGAATTGCTCTTTGATTCGTAAACTGTTACGAGTCTTACGAGAACACCTTACGAGCCATTAATCGATTAAATTCTTAGCACTCGTGATATAACTATTGATTATTGACTTGTTTAATATATTTCTAAATTGTAAATGTGTCCAGGATTACTGAGAAATGTTTTAAATAAATAAATAATTATTAAAACTGTTCCAAATATCATCTGTCAAACTCGAACAATACGACAGTTTTATTTTACGTCTATCTCATGACAGAATAGTATATTCTACAACAAGCAATGGAATGGCAAAATACTAGTTTCACAGCAGAAGCTGCCGTTTCGTTGACCAGGCGAAGCCGAGGCAATGAATATCTACTGCCGAAGCTGTAAATCTATGTTTAGTGGAATTTGGAATTAATATTAATTTAAATAACTATTTTGAAAGTTATTGCTAAGCGTTTGTTGAATTACAGTATAAGAATTCACACAGTAGCGACACTTGAAATATTTCATGATCCCAATATTTCAGTGGTGCGCAGCCGGGAAGATGACCCCTTAGTGTTCGCTGATGATATCTATGGCTGATGTACACGCTGCCAGTCGGTGTACCAGTTAAGATTGCCAGTCACTGGATGCCAGCGACTAGCACCATGTAAACACTTCATGCCATCAGACCAGTCACTGGAGAAGCCACTGGCGCGCCAGTAGTAAGCAGCTCTAGCAGAACAAATATTTTTGTTTTACTGGCGCGCTGTTAGACGCTGGCGAGTTCAAATACGAATAAATATTGCTTGGAGTATTATATATAAAACTGGTAAGCAGAGCTGGGCGTGTATTTAAATATTGTACTTATAAATCACGACTTAAATACTTTTCAAAATGATTGTATTTGTACTTAAATACATTTATTATGAAAATACTTTGTATTTATACTTAAGTACAAAATTTGTAAAGTATTTGTATTTTGTACTTGAATTGAGTATTTAAATATATGTAAAAGTACTTAAGTACTTTTATATATATTTAAATACTCAATTCAAGTACAAAATTTGTAAAGTATTTGTATTTTGTATTTGAATTGATTATTTAAATATATGTAAAAGTACTTAAGTGATGACAATTTGCTTGACTTTAATGAAGAAAAATCCATTTACACGAAAAACGCGAATTCTAAAGTTGAATTAGAGGTACTACAATATTTGGACGACTCTGGAAAACATGTAACAATGTTAAATACTTATCCCATTTTAAAACAAGTATTTTATAAATTTAATAATTGCCTCCCATCATGAGGACCCGTAGAAAAACTTTTTACATCATCAATGCACTAAAAAGACACGCGTTAAGTGATGATAATTTTGAAAAATTAGTTGTTCTGAAACATATAGTTTGTCTTTGTTTATTATTGTTGTAGTTTTATTTTATTTATTTTACAGTAGAGTACTTCAATATCAATACCTACCTACAAGCTTACGTTTCCTTAAATGTAATTTATTTCAATATTATTTAATAGTATTTGTACTTAAAAATTGAATAAGTACAAAAATATTTGTATTTATACTTAAGTACATTTTTCAAAATTTTAATTATACTTATACTTAAGTACAAAACAAAAAATTTAATTGTACTTTGTAATTAAGTACTTTTTTGGGTACTTATGCCCAGCTCTGCTGGTAAGCACTCTGATTATTGTCTTTGATGCTCCTAAATTCCTTTTTTTCATCCAGTGGAGTCTCGAATTCATGTTTCTCGTTCTTTCTTCTGTAGCTTTTGAGTACATATTTCTAAGAGCTCTTCACACAAAATTTAAGAAATAGAACGCAATGCGCTATGAACAGCAAATCTGGAGAATGTGTTGGCCATTTATTCACAGTAAATAAACACATATTAAATATCCGTACAATCCCCGGAGTGTTCCATACTGGCAATGTGTAAACGGTAAAGCACCAGTTAACTGGAATTCCAGTCGCCATCTGCCAGTGACCTTCCAGTTAAATTCTTACTAGCATGCCAGTCACTGGCAACGAATAAATCAGCCATTTAGTATCAATAGAAAAGGAAATATAGTATGTTAGAGTCAGTGTCAGTTGTATCTGTCAAATATCAAGCCACAGTATTTTTGTCAAGTTAAGTTTATAAAATAAGTGCCACAGAGAGGTTAACTTATTTGTACCATGAAAAATTGTAGGAACTTTTATAGTGCAGGTGAAATAATATTTTCAGATTTTATCCCCTTTGCAACTGACAGCTATTCAATTTTACCGCCCTATACCGCAGCTGCCAATATGGTCGCTCGGCTGAAGGTCATCGGTTGATGCGACATAAATATCAAAGGTGCCGACAGCGAATGTTGCTACCGTGTGAATTATTATGCTGTGGTTTGAACTTTGTGTTGAATGCTTAGATCATACAACTATAGTTATATGTTGAATGTTGAACGCTTGCTATGTACAAATAAGTAGGCATGTTATTTATATTTTCATAAAATTTCATTTTGTTGTTTTGCGAAATTTCCTAATTAATTTATTTCATAAAATGGAGAATGATGAATATGATTTAACTCATATAATATTCTTTAATTCTTAAGAGATATGATACACTTGTATATTTGGAAGATGTAAATTGCTGTTATGTGCCTAGGCAGTAAAAAGGACATTTTACAGACAGTTAGCTATTTAAAATTTCACATTTTTAATGTCAATCGGCGAAAAATATATATGTTTTTATTTTTAAAACACAATGGGAATATTTCTGTAGATTCTTAATAACGTAAACAAGAATGTGTTGCTGAAAATGAATAGAATTTTAGGAGTTAAATTATAGTATATTGACTTAAATCTCAGATCTCAGGAATAACATTATTAAAAATACAAAGCATGTTTGAAAGATAAGAAAATTCACGGACAAAGAATTAAACAAAGAACATTACAGTTCCGTTTTCTCTTATAAATTTTGTTTGAATTTTTTCCTCATTGCCATTGTGAAGGATTTCTGGTCATAAGTTCAGAACCCACGTCGATGGAAGGGAATTCACCGGATGAATATGTTATTTACATTTTTGAAATTCTTTTCAGTATTATTGACATTCGGATGCACAATTTAAAAATTTAATTTGTTCTCAATTTAAATTAAATTCATAAAATTTATGATGCAATTTTCATGATGAATTTTAATGATAATTTTAATTACTCTAATGGCTTTGAATAGATTGATAATTAGAAATGCAGACATTAAACTAAATTCAGCAATTAAATTAATTATGCTGAATATATGTTCTTATGGAACTTCTTGTCTTTTGTTCAGGCATGATTTCCGACGACCAACTACCGGTTTTACTTGTTTCTCTGTCTCAGGTGAACGTTTTTGTGCACAAATGACGCATAAAAAACATCAATAACAGTAAAATGTAAAATAGAAATACATTTTATTTGGCATTTACTTCCAGGTTTGCTATAATTGAATGTCATTGATGCGAATTTACATTTTGTATCATATCCGGCATTCTAGGTTTTATTTTGCAAAGATTAGTTTCAAGTATATAACGGCAACTATTTTATTATTGCAAACTTTCGATTATTGTGTTACTTTAAAAACATAATAATATTTCCCAGTCGATTTTAATCATATCACCATAATACATTACTGTTAATTTGCATACATTCACATATAATCCACGACAAACAACAAAAATAATTATATAGGTAAACATACTTATGAATTGACGAAAGTACCAAATTCTCTAAAATTATTACAAAATATTTAACATGCTTATACCGTAACATTAAATTATGTATATAAAAAAAAAACTCAGGGTACAATTGTCAAACATATTTTTTCTTCAATTGTCAGTTTAATTATTTATTAACATTATTCAGTGTTTATTATTTTATTAGAAACTTATGAATCATTTTTAAATTTTCTATAAATTATATCACTAAATAGAGAAAAAGTAATTATTATTTAAATATTTATATGAAAAATTCCTTTTAAAAATACGTAGTTTTGATTATTGTTGCAAATTTCAAGTTTTAACACGAATTGCATGTTCGACAATATGTGTTTACAACTCGGGTGTCCGCGGTAGGTTACACGTACACGAAATTTGATGTTTTCATATTACTAGTACATGATTCTTACATTTTATATATTATTTCATTCAGCTAGTTCATTTATTGTATGAAGCTGGTGACTAGCATGTGTAAGTGAAGAAATAAATTAAAAATCGTGTGAATCAATGTTTTTAAAAAATCACACTGATTTAAATCAAATTATTTAAATCTGGCCAACTTTGCTTTGAAGACAAAAGGGCAAGGGGAATGTAACCTGGTGAGGGCAGACGCATGCAAGCCATGGTTCTGGTTGGAGTTAGGATTTGTACGGTACATATGTTCGGAAAAATATAGTACGGCTACCAAATATTGATGGTTGCTATAACAACGCAATAACACCGGTCCTAATTGCAGTGGGGGAGCAGCATCACTATCTCTTGCTAACGCTCTCTCATTTATATTCTCTCCTCCAAGCTTCCAAATATGGAATTTATTTTGGTGAAATGTGTTTAATCATTCTTTGTTTTGCGTATTTACACACGACTTATGTAAATACTTTCGCAAAAAAAAACTTAGCTAATTATATATTCTAATGTGAATTTATTTTGGAAGAAAATTACTACATCACGCCTTTATCCACTCGCTTAAAACAGATCGCGGTATATGAAATATTTTTGCGCGTGTGATTTACGGTTACCAACCGTCAAATCATGCCTTCAAAGCTGTTTAAGGTGTAACAGCCACATGAGTATTTTATGTCGTGTATTTTTATTTATTTTTTTCCGAAAATTTGTCTGCAATGAGGATATCTTTTGATCTACTCTCCGATCATTACCAAAGAGCAATTTACCTCTAATTAAATAGTAAATAAACAATGAATATTATTTTATTACAAAAATACTTATTAAACTATATAATATTTGCCAGTTTGCGTACATATAATTTTTCTTTAATGAGAAGGAATTCGTAAATGGTCTTAGTAAAAGGAAAATGTTTCAAACAATAATTGTAGATAATAATATTTGAAATATTATTCTATTAACAAAATTTTCATTAAATCATAATTTACTGAGATATTTAAAAATAATTTTATAGGGCTTCAAGTAAACTACCACTTCCGGTTATTGGATTATCACCAAAAACTAATCAGCACTTCCAAATACAAGTACACAGTACCAAAATTTTCAGTTTAGTAGTTTTTGAGAAACCGTAACTCCAGAGATCCATACAGACTGACAGACAGACAGACTGACAGACTGACAGACAGACAGACTGACCGACAGACAGATAGACACACACACAGACATCATCGCGAAACTATTCAAATCGTATTCTAGGGACCTTAAAACGTGTTCATCCATTGAAAACTCACTACCGAATTTTTAGCATGATTCCTATACCTCCCTTATAAAATGTGGCGGGAGGTAAAAAGAAATTAATTCGTTCTTAATTTTGTGTTTAATTAAAGCTGTAGAAATGATTATATTATATACATAGCCTAATTTATGAAAATCAAAACCGGATTTTTCGTAATCATAATATCATACATTTTAAAATCAATTAAATATTCAATAATTGCAAATTATCGAAATATATACACCGATACAATATTGTAGTCAAATTATTAAATTTCAAGTCAAAATCATATAATTTTCTGTAGAAATTTTTGTTTAGAGATTAGTATTAATAACATGTAAAATGCATTTATTTGTTTTAATTATAAAGTTATTTATAGATACACGATTACGCAAGTAAGTCCATACAGAATGTTTAATATTGATCCAACAATTCGAGTGACAAATAATTTCTTAAACAATTTAATTACTACACAGGATGTGATTTGTGTTATCCTTGAGCAAGTACATCAATGAATTCTGTGAAGTATATAAGACAATAACCCGAAGCATAATTTTAAGGAAGTGTACGTCAACAATTCATCTTAAAATAATTATTAAATATTCGAAATATACATAAATACAAACGTTTCACATGCGAATGATATAAATTATTGTACAAATTCCAGATTTTATGCACTTGTCTCAACGAATGCCATATGTGACTTTCAGCCATTAAAATCAAGCACCGATAAATAATGACGCTACTTACTCAATAACAGACTCGAAAACTCTGCAAATAAATATTTCGGTAAGTGGCATATCTTTATTTACCCTATTCCGGGTTTGTAATCCGTTATCTGGAGTTTCCTTCCCAAAAAAATAACTGAACGTAGAGGTGATTGATTTTCACACTATAACGTCATATTATCTAATTTGCAATTTATATAAACATTCAAAGTACTCTCAATGCCACGAAATTATCTTCAAATCCTTGAAAATCTGATTCATTTTACGTAAAAATATGAAAACCCCCTAAACAAAAACCAAACGATCCCGGAAACGCACTTCGCACATCCGCACGTGCATACGTCTGAAGTTCACGCACACAAACTTACGTACGAACCTTGAATACGTCCAGTCTCTAAATACCAATAAATACTTCGTACGGCCAAAAGAAAAAGCACTTCGGCAGATTTGTACCGATGAAGTAAGAATTAGCCGCGATTGCTTATTGCTATTGGCTGTCGATGTTGTAGTAATCGAGCCCACTCAATATAAGAGTTCTCGCAACGCAAGATTTCAGCTTTTAAGTTCAAAGTTCCAGTGCAGAATTGATTCACGTTTATATTTTATAATTGTGGTAAAGTGTTTCTTAATAGTTTGTGTATGTAAAAACAAGTTTGTGATATTTGGATTACTGGTTTCATTATAGGAATTTGGAAAATTCGTGGGTGTTTCGTGAACTTAATTTTAAATGTTCGATCATTTTTTTTAATGCGTCTCCTATGTCAAAAGTGTCAATATAAAATATATTATCAATCATTTTAATGATCGTGGTTATATTACAGTGTAGGATTCAATATTTTGAAAGTTATCATTTATGAATTTTAATTTGCAAGAATACACGTTGTTCTTGCTACTTTAAACTAAATTAAATTAACTCCAGACTATTCTATCTTTTTAAATGAAATATTAGCAATTCTAAATTAGTTAAAATAATTATTTTGCTTTTTATAATTTTTTTAATTAGGTTTATTTTGTATAAAATTTATATCCATAGCTCGATGGAAAATATATCATTAAAACAGTACAATAACATATCAAAAATTATCAATTACTGCTAAGTATTCTATGAATAATCTAAATATTTTTTTTAATTGTTAAAATATGTGGTACCTACATCACTTTAATATGGTTCATTGTCGAACGATTTAAGTAGAAACAGTATAATAATTAATAGTGTTTATTACTATTAATATTTTTTAGTAATAACCTTATACATATTTATTTCATAAAGATTGTACATACAAACACAAAAAAACGTTAACAGTGGTCAGGAATTAATCCCTTGATTATTATACCTTACCTAAACTAGAAAATAACCCCTAGTAAAAACACTTATTAAAGGTGAATAATAATGTATTCGCGAACAAATTTTTTTACTGGCATAGATTTTTTAATTATTAAAAGAGAGATTAAATTAAAATTTTAAAATATTTAACGTTTGTCAGTGCAAAACAAAGTTACACAAACGATACTGACCGATCCTATTCGGCGCCTTTCATAGTCATTGTCTTGTTTAATTGTTAATATGCAATTTTGTTATCATTTTCATTGAAAAGTAAATAAAATAGTGGAAAATTTATAAATTAAGTAAATGTATACTGTAGCCATGACAGTTTATAATTAAAAATACTAGAAAATACTAATTTAATTAGTTTAAATAACCTAAATACCTAAATATTTACATATACAGGTTAATTATATTATCATATATTCCATATTACTTCACTATAAATAAATCACAATGTACAAGTGACACCTTATAAATTTATCGAAACAATATTGAACTACATACTTTCTTTGAATAGTCGCATGCATTGCTTTCATTATATTCCGATAATTTAATATTACCAATAAAGAGGGTGACCTAAATGTTATAAATCACGTATGACATACAAGTAACACAAAGGCAAGACTTATGAATGAAAAGTATATCAGCGTAACTTGTCACCAAAATTTCAAAAAGAGAAAGTCTTCTGTCAATCAAAATTCGTAATAGTGTTGGATAATCTGACTAAAATAATTAATTTTTGTTATAGAAATGAAGACTTTTGGATCATCCCAAAACTTAATTGTTGCATTCGTTTTGTTGATTGCAACAATTATGTTTGTTGAAGCAAATCCAGCAATTGGTGAGTTTAAATACATTTTGTTTTAACGAGAAACTTACAGCAATACAAAAATATTTTTCAGATGTTTTTCCAAAACAGTTCGTTTATACTAAACTTTATGGTAAGGATTTAAATAGGAATCAGGGACATCGCTACAAAATTCACTAATTAAAACACTTTTGTTTGTATTAATCATTTGGAACAAAAGATTACCTTCTGCTTTAAAATATGTGGAAATTTATACATTTTTTCGTTCTTTCTTTTAAGTTGGCTAATAGGTATTATAATTAATTATATTAGCGTCGTATATTGATAATTAATTAATAAGATTTGTGAGTCAAACGTTTGAGATTATTTTCCACAAAAATACTACTTTTGATATTTTAGGCTTTTGGGTCATCTTTGGTGAAATATTACAATTAGACGGCAGAAAATCGCATTTCGTGGAAAACGTATCTCTATTAAAAGTAGTATTCTGCCGTTTTTATAATCAAATAAAAAGGGCAAAATTTGTGAAAGTACACTCATGGTCTCATAATAATAATTATATTCTTATGAAATGCAAAGAAAGACGGAACTTAAATATTAAACGTGCCATATGAATGTGTCCGCAAACTTTGCGTTTCTAATTATATTAGAGAAAAGCTTCTTAAAAGTTGTTACAGGTTATATTTTCGCATTGGATTGTGGATTATGAGATACTCAGTTCGATCCCAATATCCAACAAATTTTCTTTCCCTCCGCTAAGATCTATAGAGGCTATGATTTGACGGGTACTCAAAGAATAAAGCTGCAGTCAGAAATGAATATGTGACCACACTCGAATTAAAATTTATAAAATAAGTAAATTAATCATAATTTTATCGCATAATACATAATGACAATTATTACATATCAGATGGACAAATTATTCAAAAGAAAATAATAAATTTATTTTTCTTGTAATCAGTGATAATGTTAATTTAATTACACTAGTCCAAATTACCTTACTTTAGATCGAATAGTAACTAATTACTTGTAATTATTGTTTTTAAATTGCAAGAAGTTATTAGGAATTACAATTTTTTTTTTATTTTTTGTGAAAATAATATATAGTTATTTGTATATCAAGGCAATAAAGTATAATTTTTTATTACGAGTGTGGAATTTGTTTTCCGAAGTAATAGTCGAGGACAATACACCATATGAGTAATAAAAAAATACTTTATTGTCGAGGTATATAGATTATATTTTTTCCAAAATCACTAAATTATTAATAAAAAAACATGACAAAAGTATTTTTAAAGTGTCAAATATTTGTGTATAATTTTCATTATTATTTACATGTTCTTGGACATGCCGCGCCATTACCATGTCACATGTCTTTAAAAGTATAAATTGAGTAGGCCATAGCACTTTGTAACTGTTTGTCATATGTCGGATGATATAAATAAAATAAATATATCAGCACGTTTTTCAATAATTTTGGGTCTGGCACTCTGCTTTTGCAAATTTGAATATGTGATATATGTATTTTCCGACGCGTAACAACGTTTTGGCGCTTGTTTCTTATAGTAACGAGCGACAAAAGTTTGTTTTTTTTTTTACTAATTCATCACCATGGATACGAATTAAAAGAACAGTTACATCAATCCATGACAGGATGACAGGAATATCATACATGCGTTTATATTAATTAAATTAAATCAAATCAATATTTTTCTTTTTACAATCAGTCGGCGGAATAATATTGTGTATATTTCGAGCGCAAAGTATTTATGTCGCTCTCACAAGATTCGTTTTCGAGCGACAAAACTTATCTTTGCGCTCTAAATATACAAAAAGCTATTTTCTACAACTTAGAAATCAGCTCATTGTGTTTATTGCTGCTAATATGAGGTACGTTGCAAGCATCGTGCTAAATGAATTCGTTTTGTATTTCAATACAGGTCAGTTCATTTCAGTACAGGTGCCATTGCTAGGATACTTATTTAGAATTGTTAAATAGATGAAAGCGGGACAAAATTATTAAAATTAAATTAATTTTTAAATAATATCGTGGACGTAGAAAAAGTATAGTGTAGTATTTGCAGCATGAGCCGAAAAAACTTTCACACTCGTAGGAAATGAGTACCATTCCATAATCATTGTACAATATACTGTTTTCTACAACCTTTTAGAAATCTGCTCATTGTATGTTTGTTGTTGCTAGAGAAATGAGAAACATTGCAAGCATCGTGAGAAATGATTTTGTTTTGTAAATATTTCAATACGTCATTTCATTTCAGTACAGATGCCATTGTTATTTAAAATTGTCAAATATTGGAATAGTGAAAGCGAAACAAATTTATCATTAAAATAAAATTAATTAGGAAATAATATCGAGTATGAAAGTTTGCAGTATGATGTATGAGCGCCTTCGGCTCATGCTGCAAATCATACGAGTATGAAATGGACATTATACTATTTTATGCATGAAATGCGGTTACCACTACCAGACGTCAAGTCATGGCCTCAAAGATGTTACTCGGGAGGGAAACTACATACGAGGGTATATAACCCATATTGTACATATATATTAACTGCAATTGATATAATGTAAAAAATTCGACTAATACTAGAATTTCCAGAATTAAACATTCTACCTCTTAATTATATAATATATCAAATTGCAACAGATGACATTTCTATCTATCTCCTATCAATAACGTCTACCCTATTACCTGACAAAATAACACTTATTTAAGCAAGTGGTGGTATATAGACAAGATTATCGCATGCATATGAAAATAGTACAACATGGTTGTAGACCTAGTTTTTGTATAACATAAGTGTGATAATCATGTAGCATTCCATTGCATTGTGTACCTACATAATTTTGAAATTTTTTTAAATTAATACCAACTTGTTAAAAATAAAAAAAAACATCTCATGCGGTAATATAACTCATTATCTGTCTGAAATGAGTTGGATATGTAGGGTTAATTCAATTAAAAAAATCTGATGTGGCCAGCACATAACCCCCCGCCCAATACTACTCTTAAACGATACAAAATAGTATTTGATGATACAGAAACATACCTTCTTATTTGTATATTTTCTATTTATATTTGAGAATTTTAATTTTCTTCCGTATATTTATTTAATTTTCTGACATATATTTCACTAAGAAAATAGCTTCACAATCACAATGACATGTGTCACATTTGAAAATTGAAAAATTTTAAATGTTTTCATGGTGTACTAGAAAAGCAAGATTTGTGAAATCTAATTCCTTTATACTTTATTATCTCTAAATCTAATGAAAATTTATAAAATTAGTGTAATTAAAACACGTAAAATTAAATATTCTTCAACTTTCAAAATAACATAAATTGTTGAAAAAGGAAATTTAACCGTGTTTTTCACGAAAAACTGTTAAGGGCTTCAAGTAAAGTGCTACTTCCGGTTGACGAATTTTATCCAAAATCTAATCAGCTCTTCATTTAAATATAAGAAGCAATAATTCACAAAAT
Organism: Poecilus cupreus; assembly: GCA_963942605.1. NCBI lineage: Eukaryota > Metazoa > Arthropoda > Insecta > Coleoptera > Carabidae > Poecilus > Poecilus cupreus. The sequence continues at coordinate 18,316,039 of OZ012720.1, read as the reverse complement.
TGTATTTTTTGGTATTGTAGTATTTGAGTTATGCGAGACGAAAAAATTGCCACAGACTACATACACACACATACATACATACAGACATCATCGCGAAAATAGTAAAATCGTATTGTAGGAACCCTAAAACGTGCTTATTCATTGAAAACTCACTACCCAATTTTTTGACCAAAAACAATACCTCCCTTACCTAGAGGTAGGCGGAAGGTAAAAAAAAAAAACATTTCTAGTAAATTATCCTAAAATAATTTATAAAGTGTTCCTAATTTAATGCGAACTTATAGTTCTCTGAATATGAGACGTTGAATGAATAGATCAGTTTATATAGTAAAGACAAAATCACATTTTAATTTACTCTACCACACAAGGTCACCTAAATAAGGTACAAATTTAATCACGCCGATCTAATAATAGTAAACATTTCCATATTAATAACAACTTGTCATAGAATAATAAACAAATTAATTTAATTTTTTCAAAAATATCAATTCAAAACATTATTTTGAACTATAAAATATTTAAAATGGTTTCACTATTTTTAATATTTTTTAATAATAAACTGTTTACTTGACAATTCAGTCGTCATTTGTAATTTGTATCTATTTACCGACTAACACTAATGTCTGTAATTTTGACAAATTTGATACTTAATTTTAACTAGTTTAATTTAAAATTTGATTTAAAAATTGTTTACAAATTTATGTGGAACTAGCGTATAAACTGATTTTCAATGTTACTATTTTGCATGATTTATGCTAAATCTACATCTGAATAAAATTGTAATTGTTGGTGAAATAATCTATAATAATTTCAAAATTGTATTTCTTAAAACTGATGAAATGTATTCAAAGAAATGAAGAGAGAAGAAATTCAGCGAAAAACTTTCGTGCTATTACTATTTATTATTCAGAATATTATGTAATTATTATGTACTTTCAAATTGATTGCACACATCTTTTAAATAAAAAATTTCTTTACCGTGAACCATAATATAGTTGTTAATTTAAAGGTAATCAGTTACTAAATAAATATAACTAGTTCTTTATATTTCAAAATAAATTAATGAACAACATGTTATAAATACTTTCGGATTAAATTTTCTTAAAATATTTTATTTAAATGCAACATTTCGAATTACTCCATATAATTCTTCATCAGGAAAATAAAAATCTTTTATTAATTGTACTATTAATTCTGAAAGTTTTTTCAACTCTATTAAACAATTTATGTTATAATTTAATTAGTAACATCTGTTTTTGTTTACAACATGATGTTTTTATAATTATTATAACAGTGCAACAAATTTTTACAAATTTAAAGTAGCACATTTTATAGGAATCTGCATCCGGAACTGTGCACAATGCAAAAAAATGTTTGGGCCGTACTTCGAAGGGCAGTTATGTGCAGACGCCTGTGTGAAGTTTAAAGGCAAAATTATCCCCGACTGCGAGGACTTGGCGTCAATATCACCTTTCTTGAATAAATTCGAATGAATTTATGTCTTAAGAAAAAGCAAACATCTACTTTAAATTGTTGCCAACCGGATTCCTGTATTGTGGAAATTGCTTTGTATTGGGAGAAGAATCAAAACTTTTAACTTAATTTTCATAGTATTTAACAAGAGTATTTTCTATATTTTGATATTTAAACATAAGTAAGTTTAAACTTAAATAAATTGTATTTTGTTGTAATGTATCACACAGTTCCTACAATTTTCTATGTATTTCATAATCTGTGATATTAACTTATTAAAATGTGTCGAATACCAATATTTTTACATCATTTGTTCATATTTTGTATTTGAATAAAACTTTATGTACTGCATGTTGCAATATCATTTCATTTTTATTTCCTATTCATGTAAGGGAATGGATATAGTTATTTAATCTTTGTTATATTATTTATGTACCTATATGAATGAATCCGAAACAAACTTTTTGAAATTTCACTCGAGACGGCTAGACAATGCACCACCAATTTTAGCTTGGCTGAAGGTAATGCTATTAGTCAAATGGCCACCATTATAACTTTGGGTATAGCCATGGACGATTTCCTTTACTGGGATAAACAATGTTCCAATGTTCTGATAATTAAAATTAATACTTTATGTTTTTTGATCAGTCACTTGCGAAATATTTCTAAACTTAAACTAATTTATGATGTTTTATCACCCAAAAATTGATGCTCTTCTGCGCAACGGCAAAACGGCATTGGGCTATGGGGATGCTCTACAATGGCTACCGACGTATTTATTACTCGAAAGTTATTAATAATTTTGTACAGATATTTTTAAATCGCTGAATATATTAACAATTCTCTGCATTTATAAATGTAGTGTTTACATATACGTAAATAAGGACAAATTCTCTAACAGTGAAATTCACAATTTCAACACAAGAAATAAAAATTTATTCCGGATACCCTTTCGAAGACTCAACTAAAATCGCCCCAAAGCATTATGGGACACAAGATTTTTAACAAACTTCCAAGTACCTAACATAAAATCAGCTAAATTTACATACAAAACCCACATTGATCTGACACTTTACTATGTTCAGTTGTTATTGTGATCTTCGTGATCCTTTGTTTTATAATATAAATATTCTCGACCCCTATTCCGTAACTTTTAAAGCTAGCTCTATGTCGACACTGTTTCTATATGCACCACTGGTATCTAGCGGAGATCTACACGAACCTCCCATATGACGTCATACGACGTCAATTACGACATTTACGACATTTGTAGCGCGTTATTCTATGAAAACATTTGGTGATTGAAGGTTGATGTCAATCTGATTTTTTTATTTTATTTCTTCTGCTCAAATAAATTTTGTCAACATAAAAATTATGAAAACATTGACGTACTAAAATTAGTAGAATAGAAACACTGTCCTTATTCTGAACATAGAGACAGCCAATGTTGCTTGACTTCATCGTTTTAGAGCTAGCTCTTGGCTCTATTTTACAGAATGGGTACCCTGATAACAATTTGCGTTCATTTCATTGCAATTTCCAACAAATCGCGTCTAAAAATTGCAGCACGTGTAATGCAGCACGTGTAATGCAGCACGCATCTATTATATTTTTAATGATGTGCGTCTTCTCGTTAAACATTTTTAGTTTACATATTAAGTATGAAAAAAGCTAAAGCATATTATATGTGAATTAAGAAAACTTCTATTTTCGGATTTTTAATTAAGACAAAATTCAACTTCCAATCTTTAGATAGTTTATATTTAGAAAGTACTTATTAATTTAGTATTGGTGCAGTTTGAGTTTTAAAAAGTTCATTATATACAAAAAGATTATTTTTTTTTTAGTAAAAATTACTTAATTAATATATATATATATATATATATATATATATATATATATATATATATATATATATTTAAAATATTTGCCTTGTTTTTAATATATTCATCTAATATTTCTTAAATATACATAATGTGCCATTATTTTATTCCTCTTCACCTCGTACCCCTTATCAACCAATTTTCAGGTAAATATACAATGATATATTTTCTACAATAGATATTTATGTTATGCTATAATTATAGAAAAATATTAATCCCGACTTAAAAAAAAATACAGTTGTATTTGTAAGTAATAGTTAATTACTTTACAAGTGGGCAAAGTAAGGAATTACACAAGAGATACATTTTAGCACACGAAGCCGAATAAATCTAAATTTTTTAAAGAAATATAATTTGACAAGGACTTATAGGCTTTTCTAAATTAAAATGTCAATAGAAGTAGTTACCAAGGTGTTTTGTGTTATTATTATTGATATAAATTAAAAAATACTCACTAGTGACTTTTCTCAAAATTATACCCACTAGTGGGTAATCTGTTACTTTCCTTGTTTAAAATCACCATAGTTATAGAGCATTTATTGGGAGGTGTTGGATAAAAGATACAATTTGACATAACACAGAAATTGAATTATTTTTCTTCAGTATGATTAAGTTTTCCTGAAAAATAAAATAAATATAACATATTTAAATTTCTTGTTTAGTAAGTCTACCAAGAAAAACACATAGAAAAATACATGTATGAGGGTAACTTGACATAGCACATACAGCACAATATCCAACATTTTTTAAGAAAGGTTCAAACTACATGGAAAATAAGATCTGCACTACGCTACCGAAATCGGTTGTTATATTATTCTTCATCCACGTTTTTATTATATTGCAGGATTAAAATTCTTACTGCTTGAAGGAATAATTGCGGGTGTCGAGATTTGATGCCTATTAGAAGCTGCTAACCGGATGAAAATATAATAACAATAACACTTTATAAAATAAATATTACCTTCTTAAAAGGTAAACATTTTATTTGGTAAACACTTGTAATACACAAAAATAATAAATCCTAAATTGTCCTAATTATAGATTCTGACAATCACGAGTACAAAAACGGAAAAAATGTCAGCTAGGGTTATTATCTGAAACCTTTCGCGCCTTGGCAGACAATAATAGATCCAAATGAATATGTACGTACAAAACAACCTACCTACGTGTTAAATTCAATAAAAATAACACGGTTGTTTTTGTCTGTCAAGCTGCCCCGTGTATAAATTGATGAATGTGCGCATAACTTATCATGAAGCCCTGTGCACCAACTCATATAAAATGGATCGAACAGTCCTGTAGGACGCTCAAAAACGACGAGAGCACGACAAGATCACACCTCTGTTAAACATGGTAAGAATTATTACACCTCAAGGATGAACTGTGTTACCTAACTTTATTTTTTAATATCATATTTTCGCTAATATTTTACCGTAAAAACTAGCTTTCTAATTATTATTTCCAAAAATTGCATATACAAGTATAACTGCTATTTTTCAATAATTTATTATATTTGTCAATTAATTATTTTATTAATTTTTCGTTATGTAATCACGAATTATATTATTTTCATTTAAACTTAAAAAATTTAGAAATTATTTAATTAATGAAAAAGATGCGATAGTCAACAAATGTATTATGGAAAGAATAAAAAAAAATGGAATAGCGGTCAAATATGTATTTTAAAACTAAATCGCCGTTTCCACCGTTACAACTATCTTCAACCATAACTTAGCCCTGAAGATAATAGTTCGTTTGTTTTGATTCTTCCCTTATTTAATTAATATAGAAACGGATATGTTTAAATAAATTTAGCAAATGGACCATTGTCAAAATAAATTTCATTAAATTTTCTACATGTATAATTGTCTAAACTTACTATAATTATTAGACTGTTTATTGTGCGCCACTATTCAAATTATTATTAAATGATCATATTTTGCTAACGCGTAACGGTACTAGAAAAAAATTTTCAATTATTATAAATATATTATGAGCCAAAACTGAACGCAAACTTTATAAAGATTTTCCAGCCGTATACTGCAATAATTTTCACTGAAATACTTTCAAAACAGAAATTTAAAATTATCACTCTCGTTCAGGATAAAAATTGAACTTTTCTTTAATAGAGTCTCGTTTTTTACTACAGTTTGTTTACCAATAAAATTGTTATTGTTACTTAAATATTACGCATTCAAATTATTGTCTTTTCAAACTATCAACCGTTCTATTAAAATTTATCGGAATTCGCAAAAAATGTCCCTTTTTTGTTAAGCAGTGTATATTGTGTTTTTTGCTAATTAAATTATTTAATTACAGGTCTGTTTACAATGGAAATCAATAATCCTGTACATGTTTATAATATTAATATCAAGTTATATTTGTACAAGTGCATCTCCTGTATCTATTTGCATCACGTAAGTACTGTCTCAAATTCTGATTAATTTATTATTCATTACTAAAATTAATTTACAGAAACTGTGTACAGTGTAAACAAATGTTCGGCCAATACTTCCAAGGACGTGCATGTGGGGATGCTTGCATGGCGACAGGGGGATTAGTTACCCCTGATTGTAACAATCCTGTAACAGTTAGAAGTTTCCTGAAAAGACTGTATTAATGGAAAAAATATTGTAATTTCCTATAATAAATAAAATTGAAAAAAAGGTTATAATAATTTTATTTGCCCAACACTATACAAGAAAATCAGATTATTTAAATAGCTCCGTGGTAACGTGTCGGACTGTGTTCGAATCCCACTGCCGACAGTTACCAATTTAAATTTACCCCTGTGGTTTCCCCTCCACTAACATCCTTGGGGGCTATGACTTGACGGCTGGTAACCGCACTTCATACGAAAAAATATATCACCTACCGAGATCTGCGTAAGCAGAGTGCCACACCCGTAATGGGTAAAAGGTGTAATGATATATTTTTTTTATTTAGATTATTTAAAATGGTAATTAATAAAATGGATCGAGTAGAGAAAAAGGATATCCTCACGTCTTCATTCACACTGTTCCAAAATTTTATTGAAAAAGTATGACCGGTTTCGATCACTTAGCGGTCATTCAAAACAGAATAAATAAGAATGTAAGACTAAATATAAAACAATAACAAAAATAAAACTCAATTTCTTATTTATTATGAAAATTAACATTTGTAGGTTATGTATTTCACTATATCCAAGAGCTCTCGTATCGAGCAGAAAATATTTTCTTTCTTTTATTATAATCTGTAAATTTCATCATATTTCACCATTTTTTAAATTAATACAGGGATGTTTGAAATATTATATTTTTACCTCCCGCCTACCTCTAGGTAAGGGAGGTATTGTTTTTGGTCAAAAAATTGGGTAGTGAGTTTTCAATGAATAAGCAAGTTTTAAGGTCCCTACAATACGATTTTACTATTTTCGCGATGATGTCTGTATGTATGTATGTATGTATGTATGTATGTATGTATGTATGTATGTATGTGTGTGTGTGTGTAGTCTGTGGCAATTTTTTCGTCTCGCATAACTCAAATACTATAATACCAAAAAATACAATTTTGTGAATTATTGCTTCTTATATTTAAATGAAGAGCTGATTAGATTTTGGATAAAATTGGTCCACCGGAAGTAGAAGTTTACTTGAAGCCCTTAACAGTTTTTTGTGAAAAACACGGTTAAATTTCCTTTTTCAACAATTTATGTTATTTTCAAAGTTGAAGAATATTTAATTTTACATGTGTTTTGATTACACTAATTTTATTAATTTTCATTAGATTTAGAGATAATAAAATACAATGAAATTAGATTTCACAAATCTTGCATTCCTAGTACACCTTGGAAATATTTTAAAATTTTCAATTTTTTCTTCGAAATGTGACACATGTCATTGTGATTGTGAAGCTGTTTTCTTAGTGAAATATATGTCAATAAATTCAATAAATATACGAAAAAAAATTTAAATTCTCAAATATAAATAGAAAATAAACAAATAAGAAGGTATGTTTTTGTATCAAATACTATTTTGTACTGTTTAAGAGCACTGAAATATAGGAATTCCTATATTTCAGTGTTTAAGAGTAGTATTGGGCGGGAGGTTATGTGCTGACCACATCAGATTTTTTATTATAAATATTACAATATTTTTAATAGAAATTTCTCGAAGGCTTATCTGGTATAGACCTTGAAATGGACATTTTGAAAGTTGCTTAACCATGGACTACTACTTTCACAGTTATACAAACGTCACACTGGGGTCTGAGAAATCTCAAGAAAAGAAAAATTCCTCCCCATAACCGGATGTGATTTTTCAAGGGATGAAATAATTGTTTAGGTTCATAGAAAAACTACAAAGAGTTAATAACCTTTTTTCGAAATCGATACTTTAAAGTACGCGATATCACTCCGTCAAGTTGGCCAAAAAAGTAGCTAAAGAAAAACTTTACAGATTCTGATGTTAAAATTTAACTTTATGGACTCATATGTCAAACTTGAAGATAGCTATAATCATAAGCGAAACGTTGTTGCATTAAACTTTCAATTTAAAATTCAAGCCTAGTTATCCAATAATATAGAGATATTATTTCTTGTCCTTCAATTAAATATTTATAATAAAATGTCCATTTGGACCCTGCCATGTAAATTAAGGGTTAAATCAGTTTCCGAGCCTAGATATAAAATTGAGCTACAATAATTAAAGTGTGGAAAAAAGTCCTTGTTATTAAATTACATATTAATAGTCACTTGGCTGTTATTAAATTAGAATTTGTTTGGATTTTTGTTTTTAGCAATAGAATGGGGTCTTTCACCATATATATAAAAAATTATGAAACTATATCTAAATTGAAGACTATCTCCACTTTTAAAAAGTTTTAATTGTTATTCATTAAGCCACAATGATTTTCTAAAAATGTTGTGGCGTAAAGGTATTGTGGATCTCAAACAGTAAGAATTTTAAATAATTGTTGTCACATGAATGTTCTAATTTATGGTTCGGAAAATTAGTTAAATGGAATTAAAATAACTTTTTGTGGTAAATAATTAAAATATACATGAATTCTATTTATTTCAGAAAAAAAAAACATGAATAAACTGTAAGATAATTTTAATCAAATGTTTGATTACGACTGATAAATTTTGCTAAACATGTCATTCAACAAGTCTGTATTTAAAATATTCTTACAAATTCAAAGTAAAACAAAAGGACCTTTAAATTAGTTGCCAACTATTTTCACACTTCGATAATCTGATAGCTCAATAATAAGAGAAGTACAAAAAATTATATATAGTTCGATGTTTTTGGGTTTAATCACAATATAAATGACTCATATTCCATTTTGTGACTCTAGTAAACGACCCCATTACCTGCAGAAACCCTGATCTTATACTCTTTTTCAATACTAAAGGCCAACTTGTCGTATAGAGATTTAGGAATTACGACAATAATTTGACAACGCCCGTTGCAAGTGTGCGATTACCTACCCACCATAAATCCTTCTAAGTTCTTAAAAATGCATTGAAAAAATTCCCTAATTGCGGAATTTGAAGTTCGTTTGAATAATAGTCCCCGGTTCTGTACGACATTACTTAAGAAGTATGTATAATAATCAATTTTCCAATTTTCACTTCTAATTCAAAATTTACAGTGGTATGGATTTTAATTTGTATGAACACTGGTTTAAAAATGAACTTATACCAAACAATCCTCAAAATTCCGTCATTATAATTGACAATACATTATACCACTCCCGTCAAGTAAAAAAAAATACCTAACAATAAAACGGAAAAGGCGGATATAATTTTATTTATTTCCGAAAAAAGTACAAAAAAAATTATTTGATATAAAATAAAAACATTATGAAAAATAATTTTTTTTTGTTGAAATAGCCAAAAAAATACGGCAATACTCTTTTAAGATTATTCCAATATTACTGTATCTAGAATCCAATAGAATTAGTGTGGGACAATTTTAAAGGCAATATAAGAAAGAAAATCACAAACCCTACGTTGAGTGACAGTGTTGTACAATTAATTAGGAAACATGGAAAAATTGTGTAGAACGTAAAAAAAAATTGAAAATGGTTTTATCACTTTACAAATTATTATAAATTTGTTGTATATCGGAAGTTACATGCACACAATTTAAATTAAATAACACATTTAAAGATCTAGCTTGTCTTTATTTTCATTGACATTGTAACCATGTATTATTATTATTTTTATTTTTATTGTTTTTCTTTATTAAACATCCTCGCAATATAATAGTGGTGTCAGAAGTAGGATCGACAGTAAACAATGCGCGCATCGTTACGAAAAGTAAAAGATAACGTACAAATTGTTTTCTTTCGACGACGTCGTCTATTCGGGAGTTCGTGCATACGCTTCATCGAGCGAACTACACATCAGGACTCTTGTCGTCACTCAACAGTTTGCGTTGTCCGGAGTTTACAGAGGTAAAATACATGAAAATGGATGACGTACCGCTAGAACTGATGCAAGCTATTGCGAATATGTTGGCCGGCGCACTGAGGTCCAACAGTGGTGCCAACAGTGGTGCAAGCGAATCCGCCGGAAATGTGACTACTTTAAACGATTCGATTGGGCATTTCAACTAAGTCAGGTACCAGAAATACAATACCCCAATTACGAACGCGTACACATGGTTGCTGAGCTAAATAATGCATTGAAGTTCGATTGGGAAACAAACAAATACCTCGAAAGTATTAAGTTTCGTCAAATCAAAATAGTCGCTAATTTCGCCCTTCGGCTCAAACAGGGAACCGCAAAATGCGAATATGGCGAATTTGCCGATAGGATTCTCATCGAAGAGTTGTTACATGGACTCGAATCACGAGAGTCGTGTGACAAAATTATTGCATAAAATCCAGAAACCTTCAATGACGCATATAAAATTGCGCATACTTTAGAAGCTACGCGTACAACAGCAAAAGATGTTCAGAACCCAGAAGGGCAATCAAGTGCTCCAGAATTGACGAATAAATTAGGATTTTCAAGATCTAAGTTAAAAAATCAAACGAAAGATTCTTTCGGTAGATTCTCGAACAAGGTTTGGGATAAACAGTGCGGCAAACGACACTCTCGTGTGAAATGTCCTTTTCGTGACGATATCTGTTACTCTTGCAATAAAAAGGGCCATATACGGAAGGTTTGTGGATTTGAATCATCATCACAAACGGATCAAGTCACCTTTGAAGAAAAACCTGCGGAACACAGATTGGATAGAGAGAATGACATAAATGAAACAGATAAACACTTCATCAACGACAAAATAGAGGGACATTCACTGGAACTGGAATTGGATACTGGAGCGCCATGTGGAATAATCGGTAGTCAACTAAGGAAAACTAACCATCAGTTTGCTAGTTACACGGGCCATCGGATTAATTGCTTAGGCTATATTCCAATGGATGTGTCAGTCAGACAAACCTCTAAAACTGTAGCTTTGTATATAGTATATGGAGATTTTGACTCTCTTTTTGGACGGAAGTGGATCACATCTTTCGTGAATGAGATAAATTTCATTAAGTTATTTTCACCAACGGAACGAATTGGATCATTAATTACATCAACTCCAAAACTAACATCGGTACAATCCAGTCGGCTTAATCATCTTCTTTCAAGATACCAAGAGATATTTAGCAACACTGCAGGCAAATTGATAGGACCATCAACAGAAGTTCACTTGAAACCAGGCGCGGCATCGGTATTTCCCTGAGCTCGTGAAGTTCCCTTAGCATTACGTAATGCTTACGCTAAGACAATCGATGATAAAATTTTAGCTGGTTTCTTTCAAAGGGTCGACTACTCAGTGTGGGCATCTACAACACACGTTGTAGCAAAGAAAAATGGTAAATTGAGAATTACTGGGAACTACAAACCGACACTTAATCCTCAAATGATAATCGATGAGCACCCGATCCCCAAAGCAGAGTACATTTTCAGTCGCATGAAAGGAGCCAACCTATTCTGTCACTTGGACATATCCTCATTTTCGCGTATAGTTTCGATAATCTCATTGCTTCGCTGTAACTTGGAACGGTTAAGTTATCATGCTTTACGCCTTAATCGTGAAAAATGTGTGTTTTCTTCACGAACTATCGAATGTATTGGCCATAGAGTAGCCGCACAAGGGATTCACAAGTCGGATAGACATGTTGCAGCAATTCGCAATGCACCTACACCATCATCACCTGAAGAGCTCCAATTATTCCTGGGCAAAGCAACGTACTATGGTACATTTATTCCAGACTTATCGACAAAGGACCGGCCACTCAGAGACATGCTGAAATCAGATCAGATTTTCTAGACCAAAGACGGTGAAATAGCTTACAATGAAATTATTGATCTCTCCCCAGGTACTCATGTTGACATGTTGCAGCAATTCGCAATGCACCTACACATCATCACCTGAAGAGCTCCAATTATTCCTGGGCAAAGCAACGTACTATGGTACATTTATTCCAAACTTATCGACAAAGGACCGGCCACTCAGAGACATGCTGAAATCAGATCAGATTTTCTAGACCAAAGACGGTGAAATAGCTTACAATGAAATTATTGATCTCTCCCCAGGTACTCATGCCATATGACCCAGCACTTCCTCTGTTGGCAACTAATGCGAATCAAACGGGAGTGGGAGCTGTACTATCTCATATAATGAACAATGGACAAGAAAGACCAATAGCGTATGCCAGCCGTAGTTTGAATGCAACGGAATAACGTTATTACCAGATGGACAAGGAAGCATTAGCAATTGTATGGGCGATCCAAAATATTTTTTATTACGTGTATGCACGTCACTTCACCTTGATTACGGACCACAAACCTCTGTTACAAATCCTGCATCCAGCAAAGTCACTTCCTGTTCTCTGCATAAGACGCATGGCCAAATATGCGGATTACTTGACCCACTTCGATTTCAACGTGGAATTTAAGTTCACAAAAGCCAATGCCAACGCCGACTACTGTTTTCTCCTGCCATTGCCTGTAGTTGATGACACAATCTTAGAAATAAACCGAATCAGTGAACATGAAGAAGAAGAAGGAGATGAGTTCGACCAATTTACCTTGCACCAAATTCGACAGCTACCAGTCAAAGCGGAGGACATTGCAAAATAGACGCGACGAGATCAACATTTAGGCAGGATTGTCCAATTACTGGAAAGCGACCAAAGCTTGGTGCATAATAAATTGAAAGCACCTGAATGCAACTATACTTTGGCAGGTGGATGTTTATTATTCGAGCATCAAGTCGTTATTCCCTCATCCCTGCGAGAGCCAATCCTAAACGATCTACACGCAGCACATGTGGGCATAGTTAAAATGTAAAGTATGGCCTGCTCGTTTAATTTCTGGTCGGGAATAGACGCAGACATCGAACGAGTTTCTAAATCGTGCATTGAATGCCCCAAGCATGCGCATTTTCCTATAAAATTCCGTGATCATCATTGGGAGTATCCTAAAGGACCTTGAGAACGTGTACGCATCGACTACACGGGACCAGTAGCAGGTGTGATGCTCTTGATCATTGTCGACGCATACAGCAAGTGGCTCGAAGTAAAAACCATGACAACGATGACATCTGCAGCTACAGTAAAAATTCTCGAGGAATTTTTTGCTACGTACGGGGCCCCGGTTATCATTGTCTCAGACAATGGACCCCAATTCACATCGATGGAATTCACAGAATTTCTACGTATGAGTGGGGTCAAGTATCATAAACGGACAGCACCCTATCACCTGGCAACAAACAGACAGGCAGAACGTTAGGTATAAACAGTTAAAGATGCACTTAAAGTAATGGGAACTACGAGAGCATCACTCCTACATGATCTGTGTCAATTCCGAAAAGCGCCTAACATGACAACATGGCTTGGTTATTATAATTTTCTCGGCAATACTGTCTTCCACATATGCTTCAGCCATTTTGCTGCTTTTCCAACGTCCCAGTCGTTATAACCGGAACCGCATTATATCTGATCCGACGTTTGCCAACAATGTGGCAGATGACCCATGCATACTATGCGCAATATACTTTTCTACATCTGGAAGCTTTATAAATCGCGCAATTCGCTGTGGAATACTAGAAAAGAAATGTAGAGGTGATGCTGGATCTAAAACAGAAGAGATTTAAATAATTTTTGTTACACAAATGTTCTATTTTATTGTAATAATAATAATAAAATAAGTAAAAAAATATATGACTACGAGTATTTACAGTCTGTACTGTTTTAGATCCAGCAACACCTCTACTATGACGTCACAACATTTTAAAAAAATCATTGTGGCTTAATGAATAACAATTAAGACTTTTTAAAAGTGTAGATAGTCTTCAATATAGATAAAGTTTCATTAAAAAAAATGGTGAAAGACCCCATTGCGAATAAGAAAACAACCTTTATTATCAAAAATACTTCAGTAGGCGCGTACGTAAAAATTCATTTATTTTATCCTTTTCGCCTTCTTTCCTTCATAATCAACATTTTTTCGTTTAATAAATACAATAATACTGCCATATTCACTTATTTTGACTTTCTCCTTTATCTCTAAACAAGTTCTAAGCATTCATAAAATAATGAGTCCATAGCAAAGCTAATTTCTGCATAAATCAAGGACATGACACATACTATAAGATTGGACAATCTGGAAAATAAAAATGGTTAATAAGCGCTAAATTACTTTTCTTTTTAAATAAAATGAACTATTAGTTCTGCAGCTCCCTTTGCACCCCTCGACTGCCGTCACTTACAGAATTCGACATACTCCTTCTCATACAAATATCTAGATTTTTTTAGTAACAAATTCGAAGTTATTTTTTCTTCTTCCAGCAAAATATCATCTGAAATATATCCAATATTTTCCATGTTTTCCATCACAAGATTACTTGACATTTAATTATATTTGTTTATAAAAACATAATTTTGTTTTGACGAAAATCAATGCCGACAATAGTGATTTGATAAAGCTTTATGTTTAACTCGGATATTAACGACTCAAAATGGACTCGGACGTCGCCAAGTAACTAGAAACTCGTAGCTTGGCAACGTCCTTGTCAATAATGAATTCCTTAATATCCTTATTTAAAAATCTGGTGTGGCACCACACTACTTTCTTATACATTTGAAACCAACTGAACATGTATGACTATGATTTTATTTTGACAATTATTTGACATATTGATGTTAAACCTGTTTAAGTTTTTGTTTTCATTGTACTTGTGATTTTATTTTAAAATACTAATTATAATCTAGATCTAGATTAGTCCGTATTAGTCACTGTAATACACTTTTTTTAAAAGATTTTTATTTGCTTTACACTAATAATAACAATATGTACTTTATTGTTCCAAGACTAACATCAGTAAAGTATAATATAATGTGTCAGGAGATAACTAACGCTTCTGGGAATCAGCTGAGATTAGGAGTTCACACCATGTTACACTTCCCTCCTTATTAGTTTTACAATAAAATGCAATATTATTATAATCGTGTAGATGACGATGGTCAATTCTCTTGAATAATGGATCTGTAGATCGATTGGATCTACGGAGGCTTCTTGCATTTCTTGAAGTTTAATTTGGTGTGTCGAGTGATAATTTATCCAATTCTAATTCTTCAACTAGTGCTACGGTTGGGTTTCGCATATAAATTTTTTTCAGTTTTAATGGGTGGCCCGGTATTATCTTCATTTTTTTAGAGTATATATAAAAGGGTGTTTTGAATCCTCAATTTGGTGGAACAATAAACAGATATGTTCCTTCTAAGGAAGCAATAGTGTTTTGCTTGCACATCGTTTGTACCAATGACCTCATATAAATATTTTTAATATTTATATTACGTCATTGG
The DNA here is from genome assembly GCA_963942605.1 of Poecilus cupreus. Lineage (NCBI taxonomy): Eukaryota > Metazoa > Arthropoda > Insecta > Coleoptera > Carabidae > Poecilus > Poecilus cupreus. The sequence continues at coordinate 18,300,827 of OZ012720.1, read as the reverse complement.
TTTGTACCTTCTGATGTTTAGGAAATATTTCAATGTAATGTACTTCAATAATTTTCAAAATGATTTCTTGGTTCATTTTGACTGGTATGTGTTGACAATTATTAGTCTTTTTCATTCTGCAGTGGCAGGAGACTTATGCTTTTACATCAAAATTCTGGTTGCAAATCGATGCATTCATCATTACTGTATTGGTATGCATTGTTGCCTAATGATAGGTAAGTTGAGGGTGGAATAATGATTGATTTATTTTCATTGGGAATTGATAATAAATGATAGTGTTCGAAGGTTTCTGGATGAACTAAAGGAAATTCTAGTGAAAACATAACTTTATATTGAAAAATGTGTACTTTAGTTTCTACAACTATATTTTAAGAGGTCATTGGCATCAGAAAATAATATTTGTTTATGCTTATAAATTTCATATAAGTCATTGACAATTTCATTTGATAAGAAATTATACTGGGATGAGCAATTTTTATTTTTGCAAATGTTATTGCGTTTTCCATTTCTACGATGAAATTTAATATTGAATTAAGATTAAGTTTTATTTGTTCCAAAGTTTCGTGTGCTTTTGTATAACATAAGAAATTATAGTTTCTACTGTTTATTGCTTGAACTAGTTCATTCGTCTTATTCTCAATTTTGTGTTATTTATTAATAATTGTAGTCATTGTATCATCAATGCTGGACATAATCATTTTTGAAAGTGAAATTTGTTAAATTTTGAAACGATCTTATTTTGATGTGTTTCTAATTCTAAAATATTCATTAGTTATGTTCCAAGTGCATGTCAAATACAATACTTGAATATATTCTCGAGTGCAAGAATTTTAAATTATTGAACATTTAATTTTTATTTTAATAATTATAATAATATAATAATAATAAACTTTATTGACACACGTCAAAGGCGGGGTTTAGCCAAGGCTGCTCTTCGACCCAACGAATACAAATATGAATTAAACATAAGAAATACAATGAATGCCAAACATTGAGATATAACAATCATACATAATACTCGTACTTTAATATTTTTAAGATTGTTCAATATATAAATTCAAGCGAAATATGTAAATTATTTTTATGAAGCAATCATGGATGCCAAATAAAAACAACAACAAATTATATAATATTACAAAACAGTTTTTAGTTTCTTTTTAAATGAGTATAACGCTAGAGATTTTAAATCATCTGATACAATATTGTACATCGTAGGTGCAATATATGAAAAACAACATTTATATTTCGATTTTTTGAAACGAGGTACGGATAATAAATCTTTGGTTCTAAGCCCGTAGCTGTAGTCTTTGTAATTAAGTTTTTTATATACATATGTAAATATGATGGGACACCAGTAGTTAAAATTTTATGTGTGAGAATAATGTAAGCATATTTTATTCGGTTATCAATATATGTGATATTTGCAAGTGATCTATATTGAGAAATGTGGTCATACTTACACACACCATAAACATACCTAAGACAGGAGTTCTGAAAGACTGTAATTCTGTGTTTATCAGCTTGAGTTAGATTAGGAACATACACACAGGAACAGTAGTCAAAGATGGGTAGAATTAAAGTATTAATTAAATGTAATTTAACTTGAATAGAAAGTAAATTGCGAAATTGATACAGATGACGTAATTTAATCATAGCTGCCTTTAATTTATTTTTCAAATATATACGAAGGTATAAATTTTCGTCAATGTACATTCCTAAACTTTTTGCTACTGTACTACGTTCAATTGTAATACCATCAAGTACTACATCTGGAGTGCTGAATGCTCCAAATACTATTAATGAAGATTTTGTTGCATTTATTTTTAGACCATTGTTCCTTACCCACGTGATTAAATTATCTAGATCTTGATTGATACGGCAGAAGCTTTTATTTATTCTTTCAGGACTTACAGTTGCTATAACTTGTGTATCATCGGCGTAAGAATGCATTTCACAAAGTTGAGGGCATATCTGATACGTATAATAACAAGAACAATGGTCCTAAAATACTTCTCTGCGGAACACCGCAGCTCAAGGGAGATGCATTTGAATTCAAATTTCCAGAGTTGTGCGACATGCTTATAAAAAATTGAATAATTAGTAAAATTGTTTTCACACCACTGCAATGCACTGTCTGAAAACATATAATAGTGTAATTTAGCAAGCATAAGTTTATGATCCACCATATCGAAAGCCTTGAAGAAGTCAATTGGACAAGGACAGACAGTTTTGAATTATCAAAATTATGAATTAATGAATCAAGCTACTGCTCTGAATCCTGATTGTGTATGGAAATATATTATTTAAGAGTGCGAAGGATACAATTTGCTCATAACATATTTTTTCCAAGACAAGGGTAGGAAGAACACTAATCGGGCGCAAATCGTCAAAACTAGATGGATTTGCGCGCTTAGCTACCGGTTTTATTATTGCAGATTTCCACAACTCCGGGACTACATTATCAAGCAAGCATGTGTTTATAATGTGTGTAATGTATTTTTAAATTACAGGGAGCATAAATAATATCATATTTCGTGAAATTCCATCGACAGTATCTACACATTTAAAACTAAAGTAATCAGTTAATGTTAGGTTATCCGAAAATGTATAATTATTGTAGTAGTTAATTGTATCTGGATTTTCTCTGGTTGTACTGACTTTATCTAGCAGATGCTGCCCATACTGCAGTGGCTTACATAAAGAATCATTAATATTTTCATGTTGTGTTGCATTTACACCTACGCGTACTAAATTGCTCCACAGTTTACCGGAATCCTTAATATTGTTGTTAGCATTGTAATTTATAAAAGCTTGTTTTTCTCGTCTGATAGCTGCGGTTGTTAAGTTTCGTAACTGTTTATAGTACTGAAATTTAGCCTCAGTTTTATATTTTCTGTAAACAATTAGTGCTTTATCTCTTTTTTTCTGCATTATTTTTATTACAGGTGTAATCCAGGGCGAGTACTGTTTGTTATTGGTTACACATTTAATAGAGGCGTGTTTATCAAATAAGGCACTAATGTTATAGTTCAGAAAATCAACTTTACCATTTATATCATTAATATTAAGGATGTGATTCCAATCTACTGCTTCGCAATCGGTTATAAAAGATTTTTTATTAAAATCTTTAAAATCTCTAAACGTGTAATTTTTTTAGCTGTTACAGATTTAAGGGTATTTAAGATACAAAAACACACAACCATGATCAGAAAATTCGCTACAATCAATTGTGCCGGAATCTACACAAATATCTTTACTAGATACCGCAATCATGTCAATAAGTGTTTCGGAAGCAGGCCTAGTGTAATTTTTAATTATTTGATGCATATTATTAGTTGACACTAAATTATTAAAAAAATGAGATCGAGCATCGTTTGAGAGAAGATTGATATTGATGTCACCAGTGCAGATAATGTAGTCCGATTGTAGTGCGAATTCTGTGAATAAACTATCTAATGTAGTAAGATCTTTGTAATAGTCACAATGTGGATTCTACATGACACCTACACAAATTTTTAAATTGTTCACATGAACTAAAATCCATAAATGCTCAACATTATTAAAGCTAACAAACGATGTATCTAACATTTTAAATTGTATACCTGAACGAACGTAGAATGCCACGCCCCCACCTCGTTTATGTGTTCTCTCTAAGCTAGTCAAATTATAATTTTCAATATGAAATGCACGTGATGGAGTGGTTTCATTGATCCATGTTTCTGTGACGGCCACAATATCAAAATTGTCGTCACTTACAAATTCATTAAATTGTTGAAAACAAGAATTAATAGACCTAACATTTATTTGGCCAAGTGTAAACAAAGTATTACTTTTTACGCTGTGTTCAGCTGATATTGACATAAAAAATAATTTTTAAGCAAGTATTGAAACAAGAATTTACAAACGTAAAATAATCAAGGACAGATTAATCAGATTTAAGACGAGTTCGTTAACCTTTGTGCATGTTCTGGCTGCTATATGTAATAAACTTCGAAAAAGTGATAGTGATTTAAATATATCGATTTGAACAATTTTTAATAAATCAAAAAAGCAGACAGAATATAAACACCATTGAAATAGAATTAAAATTTTTGTATATCATCCATAGACTTAACATAGATTTTGTTGGATTTACCCATATTCTTAGTTTTTCTAATTATACGTCCATCATATGACCATACATTTTTAGAAGTGAATTTGTCGATTGCCTTTTTAAATAGAGTAACACGGGCATTTGTAAGATTTCCTTTAACAGTAATACCGGAGCCTTTTAGTTTTCTCTTGCTATTAAAAACTTTTTGACGCGAACGATAGCTCATTAATTTAACTATAACTGGTCGATTAGAAACATTTAAGGCTGGCTTACCAAGTCTATGACACCGATCAATTTCACACAAATTAATGTCCACATTTAGTTTATTTTTAAATAGATCCAATACGCACATATCTATATTTTCACCAACAGTCTCTGGGAGGCCGAATATACGTAGATTATTGCGCTGCGTGTATTGTTCGAGATCATCAGCACTTTTCTCCACCTTAATGCACGACTTCTTTAGGGTAGCATTTTCTTCTTTTAAAACTTTGATTTCTTCTTGTAGACTGGTTATTTTTTCTTCCATCACGGTTTGCACTGCTGAATTCACTTGTTCTACAATTAGCTTAACAAACATTTCATTTTGGCCAAGTTGAGCCAGAGCTGCACTTATCATTTCTTTGATAGCATCGGAGTCCTCACGTGTAATCATTTTGATATGAATAAAAAAGAACAGATAACTGTGGTGCAAAATAAATAATAAAAATCACTTCAACTTTTTCTTAAGACGATCACTCTACGCCGGAGCTCGCAAAAAAACGTCTGCTCTGCACGGCAGTTCATTAAATATTCATAAACGTCAGAACTATGACTTTGATAAATATCATTTGTCAAATTATGTTAAAAATGAGTCATCAGCGTTTTGAAAGTATTTATTATGAAGAAATTGATGAAAAAAATTGAAGATTTTATCCCTTTTGTCCTTTTAAAATTAAATTAAACTATTCCTCATTGTGTTTACAATGATTATAAATGTTCGTATATCGCACCAAATATTTGCACATATGAAAAATATTCATATATAATACTACACGTGTTAAGGTATTATCGAATATATTGTGTTAACTTCGCAGGAGGTGTGGTATTCTAAAATAATAAATTGAGTGTATCAATACAATGTATTCTGATAATACTGAACACACGAGTGGTATTCGTTATGATTATACACAAATTGATGACAACAGATACGAAAAATTTTACTGATGGTTACTATGACGATGAGACCCAGCGAATATACAATAGTATATTCTACAAGTAATGGAATAGCACATATTCCAAACGAGCAAAAATTGTGTAGTCCGAGCCGAAGGCAAGGACTACGGTTTGCGAGTGTGGGTTGTGCCATTCCGTTACATGTTGTAGACTATACTTTCTACAACAAGATTTTGGAAATTATACAAAAAAGGTTGTTTATTTAACGAATATCTGTTGAAAACGTCATACTCAAATAAATAATATTAAAACAAATAGACGTAACCATAGCAATTGAACCAAGATACTTCATATATCGCGGCTCTGATTCGTCAAATTTATACCACACGCGGCGTATGGAATGATAGTTGTTCCCATACAATTTTTAGTTGTGGAATGCGTAGTTACCAAAACAGTGTTATAGAAAATTGATTATTCAACGCCATAACAAATAAGCCAATAAGAGTCTTACACGTTACACGTCATCTACTATTTTGACCAATCAAAGCAATATGTCAGCGAATATACAGGTCCCAGCAATATATCCCGTTACCATGACAATTTTTTTAATAAATAATTCTTTTGATCTAAACGTCATTGTCATTTTCTTGCAAAATGTGTTTTTGTTTTGAAGTCGTGTCATTAATAAAATTAATGAAAATAGTATGTATTCCATTGAATAATGTAAATAAACAAAAAATTTTCAAAAAAGATTCACTTCTAGTGGTATTAACCTTGGTTATTCAACGCCACTAAATAAGCCAATAAGAGTCTTATACGTCATCTATTTTGACCAATCAGAGCAATATATATCTCGTTACCATGACAATTTTATAAATGAATAATTCTCTACGCTTAAACGTCAGTGTTATTTTATAGCAAAATGTGTGATAATTTTCGTTTTGAAAGTGGTTCTATAATAAAATTGATAAAAATGATGTATCTTGTTGAATAACCTATCAAAATACTACTGGTGGCAAATATTTAAAAAAAAAAAAAATTATTACAAATTTCGCTTATCAAAAAATTTTCAAATACTACTCGACTTTCGGTCTCGTGGTGTTATTAACGAAATTTTTTGAACCGCGAAATTTTGATGTGATAATTTGCGAAAACACAAAAAAATTCAAAAAATATTCACCTCTAGTGGTATTACCCTTGATTATTTCATTCGTTACAAATTTGACCAATCACAATGTTTAAATTTCCATTGTTGTACATTTTAGATAAGTAATTAAACAGCACCATGCAATTACACTGAAAATTTTTTGGTTAAAAAATATCCAATCAAATCCCCTTCTGATCACGTGTGCAAAAGTAACCAATCAGGTCACAATTACACTGATATTTTCCCCGGGAAATTATCACTTGTTGCTAAGTAACAGTTGTTGAGAGTTGGTTGACAGTTAGTTCAGTATTTGACTTATTTATTTAAAAATGTCATTTTTACGGTATGTGAATGAAAAAAATAATAATTATCGCAAAAAATTTTCTCACCGAATATCCTTCGACCATTGATAAATACTCATAATTTGATCACAACTTCCTCAACAACCTTGCTTGAAGGTAACAGCCCTCCGCCTACGGCGTCGGGCGGTTACCAAGCAATGTTCTTTCGGTGTGTGATAAATTTATTTCGAATTATCAATGGCCTAGGGATATTATAGCTGAAAATTTTTTGGTTAAAGAAATATCCAATCGAATCCCTGTATTTCTGATCAACCAATCAGTGGTGGGATCCTATGACTACGCTAGAATCGCGCTACGATAACATTACGCTAACAATCCCCCGTCACCTAGGAAATGTAGCGTAAACGCTAAATTGGTACTCTAAATATTCGATATAATATGTATCACGCAGGTAGCGTAGCACTTGTTTGAGACTTGTGCTATCAAAACGCTAAAAAATTTTGATATTTCATAAGTGTGTTTTCACTGTAAATTAATATAATTTAAATCGAGATATTCCACTAATCAGTAAGTATTATAATGTATTACATATTTTGATAATAATTAGCATCTATATCTTTGAATATTTTATAACGACTATAAATTTATGTAGTGGATAAAAGAAAACGTTCTAAAAGAACAACAATAATACATCAAGAACTTCTAATAAATTTCTTGGAAGAAAATCCAGAATTGCTAACACAGAAATTTGCTAACACCTAAGCTAGACAAAATTATAACAAATTGTGGGAAAAAATAGCAAACAACCTTAACTCATTAGGATTAGGGGAAAAATCTGTACCACAGTGGCAAAGGGTATATGTACATTTTATTTAATATTATACTAGTTGGTTCGATTATATTTTTCATTATTTTTCCTTTTCTTTTATGCGCTCAATGCTGGATAACTATAACAAAAAATAAAGTAGGGCAATTAAAAATTGATAAAACTGGAACTGGGGGAGGTCCAATGACCATTTCCGAACTTAATGATTTAGAGATTCGTCTTATGCGAATAAAAGGGTGGAGTTCGGTAGTGGGTGACAGCTAACATTTCTTCATAAATAGCAAAATGAACTGGAAGCATCTACAAATAAAATATTAATTAATTAATTATTAACATTATATCTTAGAGAAGTATGTTATATAACTTACCGTTAAGAACTTTTGTAAAATATTTGAATAAAACAAGCGAAAAAATTAGCACTTGTCAAAAATTTCCCTTATATTTTTAGAATTGCTAATATAAACACGAAGTTGTACGAATCACTTAGCGGGTTGCGATGAGAGTACCAAATTACATAGCTAGCAAACGATACGCTAAAATATTGCTACGCTACCGCTACGATATATTTAGCGGGTACATAGCTATCGTATTCATGGGATCCCACCACAGGTCACAATTACACTGAAAATTTCCCCGGGAAATTATCACCTGTTGCTAAGTAACAGTCGTTGACAGCTGGTTGACAGTTAATTCAATATTTAATTTGTTTATTTCAAAATGTTATTTTCACGGTTAGAAATTGAAAATAATAAAAATAATCGCAAAAAAAAATTCTCACCGAATATCCCTCGATCATTGATAAATACTTAATTCAATATTTGATTTGTTTATTTCAAAATGTCATTTTTTACAGTATATGAAAGTAAATAATAATAATTATCGCAAGAACTACCTCAAAGAGTCAAGAACGTTGCTTGAAGTTAACAGCCCTACGCCTACAGCGACGGGCTGTCTCCAAGCAACGTTCTTTGGTAATTGTGATAAAATTATTTCGTAATTATCAATGGCCTAGGGATATTATAGCTGAAAAGAATTATTTATTTAAAAAATTGTCATTGTAACGGGATATACTCCTGGGACCCGTATATTCGATAATATACAGCTTTAATTGGTTAGAATAGATGACATATTAACCTCTTATTGGGTTATTTACTATGGCGTTGAATAATCAGTAGTTATATCCCAAGTGCATGGAAAATATTCTGATTGTATTTGCCATGCACGAGGAATATATTAGACGATTATTCAACGCTATAATAAATAGCCCAATTAGAAGCTTATACATCATCTATTTGGACCAATCAAAGTAATATATCAGCGAATATACGGGTCCCAGTCAAAAAATATTCACCTCTAGTGGTATTACCATTGAATATTTCTTGAGAAAGATTTCAGTCATTATTTTAAATTATTGAACATAAATTTATTTTAATGTAACATGAACGTCAGACTTTGATAACTGGCATTTATCAAATTACGTTAAAAATGAGTTATCAGCGTTTTGAAAGTAATTATTTTGAAGAAATTAATTGAAGATATTATCCCTTTTGTCAAACGAAGAAATTAAACTATTCCTCATTGTGTAATATTCAGATATCGCACTTGTGCAAATACTGATATTCGATTGTCATTGGTCGAAATTCAGAAAATACTGTAACGTAATTGGTTGAAATTTTTCGAGGGAAATATTCTTAATAATTTCATTGGCATCTTCATTATTCATGTTGCCTGTTATTATTTTTATAATTGAACCTAAAAGGGTTCATGACGCCGCGTTTTTGACGTTTTTTTACTGTTGACAGTTTTAATTTCATTTTCTAATCGTTCGTTATAACTGCGTACACGCATAAAAATAACTTCTTGTTCCAAGAAAATTTTCCCGTTTTCTTTTGCATGCATTCGTAGAAGAAAATTTTTTCTTAAAATAATGATTAGGTACAATTCAATAAATATATATATATATATATATATATATATATATATATATATATATATATATATATATATATATATATTGCATTCTTCTCTGTTCACAGCCATTTTGTCCGCTTCTTTTTGTGATTTCTTTACTCTGCAGTATTTTGTCTATCGACTGGTCCCATGTCATTTGTGGTCTCCCCACTTTCTGTTTTCCTTGTATCCTTGATTGCCAGATTGTCTTCACTTGTTTCTTATTATCCATTCTGATTAAATGTCCGTACCAATTAAGCTTTCTTTCCTCTATGGTCTTGTTTGCTTCTTTTGCATTCAATTCTGTTCTTATTTGTTCATTTCTTATTTTATCCAATTTGGTTATCCCCTTAGCTCTCCTTAAATATTTCATTTCTGCTGTTTGGATTTTTTGCTTTTGTCTTTTGTTTAACATCCACATTTCGCTCCCATATATTAGGGTTGGTAAATATATTGTCTTATACACTGTCATCCTCGTTTCTTGCTTTACCATTTTGTTTTGTAGTATAACTTTGTTGATTGCATGTAGGGTTTTGTTCGCTGCTCTTAATCTGTTGTTCAACTCTTCCTCTATTTTACCTTCTTGTGTTATGATAAAAAAAATATTTAATTTAAATATAAATTTTATTTATCTTCTTCTTTCTACATTGGGAGAAAATGTACATATTTTAAATTTTGTTTAAATAATGAAAAAGAAGTCGTTTCAATTTTAAACAAAACGTTTTTATTTAAAACGATAAAATTTTGAATTAAAACTACTCCTATTCAAACTACTTCGTCCCAATAATGAGTCTCAGTAGAATATGTTCCTTCAAAACTAAAGTAATTTTCATAGAAGAATATTGATTAAACCTACAAATATTTTTAATGAAAACGAAATCGGATTGGCACTATTTAAATCAATTTCTCTTCATTTAAGAAAAGAGGAATCTGTTTGCTCCAAGAAAACATTTTTATCAATGTAAAGAATGATAAATATCTGGGGTAGCTTGGTCTATTATTACTTTTATTTGTGAGTAATTTTCATTTATTGAAGTTATTTTAATTTTAATGAACTTTAGAAGCTATGGGAAGAGGTCTGTATTTTTTCAGATCCCAATTTAAATGGAAAGATGCCGGGATTAGTCGCTAAATTTTGTATTCGTACTATTTGCGTCTTCTTCATGTGAGGGATCGCTAGTCTGTATAGTTTGGTAAATATTATTTGGCGATTGGCTTCTCAGCAGGTATTCCGCAAAAGGATTAAAGAAATTTATGAGGCAATACTTACCAGGGTAGTATTTAACATTTTTTATCTACGATAGTGTGTAAAATTGATGTTTAGTTGTTAGTTTTGAGTTTAACGGTTGTTTAGTAACACGATCTCATTAGTCACGGGTTGCCGAGCAACGAGTGATTAAAATTTGTGAGTACGCCAATTTGCAAACATTTTGTTATCATGGCAAACTTCTCAATTAATATTGTGATTCTAATTCATAAATAAAAGAATTTTTTAAATATTTATTAGGGTTTTTCATTATATCGTAGTTAAAATATTGTACGATACACATAAGTAAAGCGTCTTTAGTCACTCACGGGTCTCAATACACTCGCTACGCTTGTGTTTTAATTGACCCATTCGTGACTAAAGACTAGCTTTACGTACTTGTATCGTACATAACAATTTTTTCACTTGAGTTTTTCATAAAGGGATGCAAATAATAACAAAAAGAGAAGAAATTTAGCTGGAAACCAAATAGGTATTTACTTTATTTTGATACGTTTACAATATAAACATTTGTTGACAAAAAAAGCATTATTGACAAACAATTATTACTAGCCCAATTTATGTCTCTGATATTGCTTATTTCACTCTTAATTAATTCCACAACATTATCATTTATAGACAGTGTAACATTGTTTTTTCTAACACGTCCTTTTAATTATCACCAAATTAATTTTATTAAATTTAATACACAGTTACACGGTGGTAATTTTAATACATTTAGAACTATTTGTTTTGCATCGTGTTATAAATGTTTGTGTTTTTGATCGCGGTTGTGGTATTTCCTTCAAAATTTTCGTTCTCAGGTTGCAACATTTTTAATGTTCACTGCGAAAATGCTGTTGAAAATGGCATGTATAAAATTTTCATAATAAGTGGAAAAAACTTTCAGAACTCATATTATTGAAAAAGCTTGTAGGTATTTTCAAAATAAATGGCTATGAAGAAAAGAAGATTTTTGAAATCGTTCCTTCCTAAAAGATTACAGAACAACCCTGTCAGAAGATAATAATAAACGTCTGTTTGCTTCTCTGCCGTATGTCCAAAATGTTACATCGTAATATCCTTTGCTCCACATCCAAAATTACAACGTATATTGAAAAGTGAAGGATATTATCCCGCTTCAGTCCTTTGGAATTTATAAAATTCCATGTGAATTATTGAACCTAATAATTTTGTAAGGAATACAATTTTCTTCAACGAATGCTTACAAAAGGAAAACTGAAAAATTTCTTGAAAGTTATTTTTATGGGTGTGCTAGACTCATAAGAGAAGCTATTGAAATCTACAAGCAGAAGAATACAGTAAATCAGAATGAAGACTACGAACTGAACAAGACATGGCTTCCTTTGTTTTATAAGTCATAATTTGTTGTTTACATAGTTACTGATTCTATTAATAAATTCGAAACGTTGAATTTTAATAAATTTAATCTACAGAACTCATCCAAAAGTCTTTTTATTGCAAAATTTTCCTACTTAATAGTTTTTTGAGAAACAACTGTATTGAAAAGATAACGTTGCAAAAAACAACCGAAATCCAATCTCGACAAAGGAAATGCAAAAATTACTATAATCCGCTCCTGAACACAATTAGGCTTAATGCCTGCTGAGAAGTACCAGACTATTCCATTAGCAATTCATGCAATCGCCAAATAATGTTAACCAAATGGACACATTTTCATTAATTTTATTTTTGGTTTAACTCGACATCTGTATGTGTAACATAGATAATTATATCTAATAGTTTACGGACAGAATAGAACAATAGAAGTTGCTGCGGATCGCTAGTGTTGTTGATAGTAGATATGACAGTTTCTGGTGATGTATGTTAAACATACAAAAACCTGGTAAATTTACATTTTCAAAATGCCTTTGAACAAATTGGTGTTTATTCAACTATAAAACTAAAGTAAAACTTAAGTTTCTCACTTTTTAAAATTGGTTTTCTGTAACTGACCGGCAAAAGTAACTAGGACCTGCTGCCAATTTTAGTTCTGCCCGTAAATTACGCTTTACCACACCCAGAGTTGCCAGGTTATTATTGCTGTAGCTGTAGATTTTACAGGGAAAAGGCAGTAGATTTAGTTAAAATAACAACAAAACATTTTCTTTAATATTAAAATCGTTGTTCATTGATGTTTTCTGAAGAACTTTACTTTGTCACTCGTCTATAGCAACGAGCGGTAAAAGTTTAGTTTTGTATCATTATTTATTAATTTATCATTATGGATACGAAGAACAACAATTTATGACAGGAACGTCATACCTACGTTTATTTTAATGAAATTAGATGAATGTATTTTTTTCTTTCATAATCATTCGTCGGAAAAATATTGTGTGTAATTCGAGCGCAAAGTATTTATGTCGTTCTTACCCGATTGAAACGTTCATGTTCAAGCGACAAAACATAACTTTTTGTGCTCTAAATATACAAATAGCTATTACGCCTTCCCTATATCCCCCCTATCAATAAACCGTTAAAGAATTACAAATGCGCAGCGCGCAGATACTTAGCCAACCGCTCGTTAAACTCAATCCTTCTCTGTCAATAGTGCCAACCCATATAATTCTATAAAATATGTTTTTAATAATAATTTATTAAATTCTGAAAAAGCAGTAGATTTATTCATAAAAGCTGGAAATTTGATCGGGTCCCAGTGTCGCTGCTCTAGTTACGAGGTTTCTCATACGTCTAACTAATTCATACCACATTTTAACACAGTATTATAATTACACACCTAAAGCTGCGTCCACATTATGCCGAAACAAGCACGGCTGGATTTACAGCTTGCGGGGCCCCAAGCACGAGGAAGGGATGGGGCCCCTATCTCTACTTTAAAAAATGTATCAAGGAAAAGAAAAGGTCTTTCATAGTTTACTATTATGATTATGCAATAATTTCTATTTAATTTATTAAGGGAGTAGTGGGGGGTATTAATAATTAAGTATAATTAATATTAACCTTTTAACCGTTAAAAAACGTTAAAAACATTTGAAAACTTCATATAAAAAAATGTTTTTCAATAAAAAAAAGGTTGACCGGAGGCCCTATTGGGTTGGGGGCCACAAGCACGTGCTTGTTGCGCTTGTATGTAAATCCGGCCCTGGAAACAAGTCGTTGCTTTTTTATTTTAGAGCAAAATACTTCAAATAAAACTTGTAGATAATTAAATTTTGCACTTAATTCATTAATCATATGTTATTTTACAACTTTTGTAACATGTAACATCAAGTTTAAAATTTTATAAAATTCGTAGTGATAGGCATGGAATATAAACAAAAATACAAACATATGCACAAACTGTCAATATATTGAAAAAATAGGGAACAAATAAATATAATAAAATTAAATATAACATCACGCCTTTTACCCATTATGGGTGTGGCACTCTGCTTGCGCAGATCTCAGTAAGTGATTTATTTTGCGTATGAAATGCGGTTACCAGCCGCCAAGTCACAGCCCCCAAAGTTGTTAGTGCACGGGGAACCACAGAGGTAAATTTAAATTGGCGTATCACTATATGAAAAAATTAACATTTTATTTCCTATATTGCATAAATCAATTCAACACCGGGTATAACGCTGTTAACGTAATAAATATATTATAAAAATATTGCCAAAAAATTAAGAACATTCTTCTCATTTAATAAAATTTAATTTTGAGATACAGATAATTTGTTTGTTAAAAAACTTTCACTTACATCAACTTGTAGATTTTATTTTGCGGGTATAATTTCAACTGCATTTCCGCCAAATAAATTTTTTATATTTCCCAGGAGAGCCACGCTCTCACGTTCTTCACAGTTTTTTCAATATTTTGTAACAAGTCTAAGTCAGCACTTTATAGTTCATACAATGATTAAGTAAGTAGGTCAGATGTTTCCATATTATTATTTATTTGTCACACTTATTTTGCTAACTTAGGACTTGTACAAATATATATATAAGGTTACTATGTAAGTAAGTAAGTACAGTAGAATATAGTAAGCTGTAGAGTACGTTCATCATAGATAGTCGTTCAATAAAGAATATGTAAGTATTCGAAGAATAGAAGTGTTTATTTCTGCTGACTCCCAGTCTCGACAGGACCCTCTTTTATTTTCTACCCTCTTAGGGGGTGTTAGAAATGGTGGCAGCGGTTTTGGGTTCATTTGTCAGACCAGAGTGGCCTTTACACACTGTATTGGTTGGATAGTTGAAGACGAGAGTTGTGGCCGATAAAAAAGACGCAAGAAAGAAAATGTACAGTCAGAGAAGATTCAACCATAATGAAAGAAGACGCGTACAATGTTACAATTGTGGCGGAAACCATTACGCCAGGCAGTGTTGGCAACGAACTAACAATCAAAGAAGAGACTACGAAGAACACGAGCGCTACAGAAGATATGAAGAGAATCACCGTGCTACGAGGTATGGATATCAACAAAATTACCCGGACGAACAAGAAAGAAGAATAGAAGAACCATTTGACATAGAAAAAGATACAATAAAATGCTGGTTTAGAAAATTATTTAGAGCCCAGTTATTAGGTCAGGAGGAAGAAATATACAGAATTTTGGAACATCTTGGCGGCCTTCCGACCGATGAAGGCGTTTTAAGATGTTTCGGATGTCTGATGCCCAAGAAAAATTACTGCCTTTGTAAAAAAACGGAAGAACAAACAACTGAAATGGAAGTTGCTGTACCAGAACATACTGAAGACGAGAATGAACCTGAAAGCGTTACAGAGACTGAGGTAATTCATGAGTGTGTTAGTTGTCTGCTCCCAAAACGGGGTTGCTGCATTTGTGCAGAGCAGGAAGAAAAACAACAGGAACCACAAGTAATTGCTGAAGAAGAATTCTGTGAGGGAAGAGCACAGGACTCTGAAGCAGAAGAGACTGAAATAGGGAAAGAGATTATTGAAGTTTTTAAAGTGGAGGGTGCGTTAGAGAGCGCACCGATCCTGAGTATGCTGATCAGCGATGAATTCTGCGAAAAAGGAGCGGAGGACTCCGAGGCAGAAGAGGCTGCAGTTAAGGAAGAAATAATTGCAGATGTCAAAATTGAGGAGTGTGCTTTAGAGAGCACAAAAATCGAGAGTACCCTAATCCGAGAAGAAAGTGTAGCGGTAAATAATTGTCATAACCAGGTTCAGCGGGTCATCAGAGCTGGTAAGAGTAACAGCAGCAAAGGGCAAAAGAGACATAAGAATACAAAATTGATCAAATACCAGAAAATCAATAAAGTTACAGGCAAGCACCATACAGGTTCAAAGAAAGTGAACGTTTCCAAAAAATCAGACAAGCGGTACAAAAAATCCAAGTGGAATCAACCCATTCTAGGTAGAAACTATACGAATCCAGAGAGGAAGCAAATTCCGAAGAAAATAATGCATCACAGTATAAATTTTAGAAGGTGGTGGTGTATATATGGACAATATTGTGGAGATGAACATTTCAAATAAATTTTAGTGAAGTGTTTAAGGTTTAGTGATATTTTGATATTTATACTTAAGTAATTTATAATTGTGTTTTCGTATTATATTTTTATATGTTTTTTTATTTATGAAATTGTGCCCTTCGGAGCAAATTTCTCAAAGAATGGAGGAATGTAACAAGTCTAAGTCAGCACTTTATAGTTCATGCAATGATTAAGTAAGCAGGTCAGATGTTTCAATATTATTGTTTATTTGTCACACTTATTTTGCTGACTTAGGACTTGTACAAATATATATAAGGTTACTATGTAAGTAAGTAAGTACAGTAGAATATAGTAAGCTGTAGAGTACGTTCATCATAGATAGTCGTTCAATAAAGAATATGTAAGTATTCGAAGAATAGAAGTGTTTATTTCTGCTGACTCTCAGTCTCGACAGGACCCTCTTTTATTTTCTACCCTCTTAGGGGGTGTTAGAATTTTGACAGTTTGTGCATATGTTTGTATTTTTGTTTATATTCCATGCCTATCGCTACGAATTTTATAAAATTTTAAACTTGATGTTACATGTTACACAAGTTGTAGAATAACATATGATTAATGAATTAAATGCAAAATTTAATTATCTACAAGTTTTCTTTGAAGTATTTTGCTCTAAAATGAAAAGTGAACGACTTGTTTCGGCATAATGTGGACGCAGCTTTAGGTGTGTAATTCACTATGCAAACGTTTATTTATTTCCACTATATTCGATGTTTCCTCTCTATCTCACTAGGTTTCTGATATCTATTCTTCAGCTGCAGATGCGCTTGCCCATAGCGCATTTCTAAACGTTGTACCAATAGTTGGTAGTCATTCTGTTCAGTGCAATAATTAGGACCATAGCTTTCTCTGTTGATGACCAACCATTAGTTCTTGCTACAGCTTCGAATTGCGCGTGGTAAATTAGTCCATGAAATCTTGCCGTCGAACTGTGGTGGTTTTACATTTATTCTTGCCTTTGATTCTGTCGCCTCTGATGTTGCATCTTCATCCATTTTTTATTTATTTGATTGATGCTGACTTGACGCAGGCGAGCCCGGTGTTGCAACTCTTCAATTTATCTCTCTTCATTTTTCTTCTACTTTTCTAGAACTTTCTTCTAACTTGCCTTGGAATCTCCTGCTAATGTTCTAGAATTCCCTTGTAACTTGCCTTGAAACTCTTCTGTTAATGTTCTAGAATTTTCTTGTAATTTTGCGTCTTATTTATCTTCTAAACATATTCAGTTTTCATCCAATTTTGCTTGAAATTCTTCTACCAGGCTTCTACAATTTTCTTCTAATTTGGTTCGTACATCTTGTAATTCATCCTTCAATGCTTTGGAACTTTCTTCAAATTTGTTTTCCATAGTTCTTGAACTTTCTTCTAACTTGCTTTCCATAGTTCTGGAACTTTCTTCTACATTCTCCAACTTCGTATTAAAATCTTCTAATTTTGTTTTCAATTCTTGCAGGATAGCATAAAAATCACCAGAAATTTCAAATTGAAAATCTTCGGGATTCTCAACGACTGACGAAGACGATCTTGCAACACACTTTTCTTCCCTGTAGTGGCTAAATCTCGTTCTTTCTTGAGATCCGCAATTTTTAATTTATTTATAGAAACTTTTCTTGCAGCCATTTTGGTTTATTTTAAGTTTCAACTTCACTTTTTATTAATTAATACAACCCGTACACCTGACACCAATTATTACGTTTGTAACTGACAGGTATGGTGAAGTTTAGTAATCAACATTTAAAACAATTAAAAGTCACAAATAATTTATTCACTAGCATTTATATTTATTTAAACTACTTATTTATTTTAAATACTTATTAATAAACTCAAAATAACAACAAATCCATTATAAAATAAGAATATTACACAAATATTTATTTGGACTATTTATATTCACTATGCAAACTTTTATTTATTTCCACTATATTCGATGTTTCCTGAACAGCGTATCGGAGTCGATTGAATCGCTGGGTAGGCTAGCGCATTTATATATCTGTTAAGCTGGCGGTCTAGAGTTCTCTAGTAGCTTCGACCATGGAACAATTCGAGAACTCGCTAGAACGATGAGTCATCGTCGCGCGCAGTCCAGGGCCGTACTGGCCCGCTACAATATATTATATTATTAAAAAATAAAATGGCAAGCACTTTAATTATCCTTAATCGGTGAAAGAATAGTAAGCCGTAATTATACTATTTAGACGTTGTGAATATTCTTCTCGTTAAAATTCTGTAACTATGCGATTATTTGTTCAAATTCCGAAAATACATATCTAGCATATCAACTTTTTTCTAAGGGCCAGTATTTCCAATCTCAGATTAACTAGAGAATAAATTTATCAATGGAATAAACAAAAAATATCGCAACAAAAGATGACAGCTAGAATAATAATCATCATATAAACAATGATTTTGATGGGATATTTGATTTTAAAGATTTGAAATACCAGTTCTAAAAATAAAAATTAGTTTTTATAATTGCTGATAAGAAAGATTCTTTATATTTTGTCCATTCTTTCATTTATGTCTATGTCTTGTTTACCATTATTTCTATAATCGTTCTAAAATACTCAAACTTATTGACTTGTTCTTTTTTTTTTTTCATTATTAATATTCAAATTTACAATTATCTATTCACTTCCCACTACCATAATCTTTGTCTTTTTAGTATTAATTTTCATATCATATTTCCCTATCGCTTCATTCCGTATATTCAAATTCTGTTCCATTTTTTCTTCACTCCCTGCTATAACCACTAAATCGTCAGCAAATACACATACTGTTATTTGTATTGGTCTTAGGTTTCTGTATCCTACATCAAACTTATTGAGATTTGGATCACATTTTCGCATTATTTCATCCATAAATATAGTGAAAAGAACTGGACTCATCACACCTCCTTGTCGTAGGCCGTTTTTTGTCTCAAACATTTCTGATTTGGTTTATTGCATAACTCATATTCTTTTTATATAATTTTCAATAGCATTTACTAATTTAGGGTGAACTCCTCTTCTTTCGCAGTTTTTCTCGTTTCACCCTGTCGAATGCCTTCTCTAAATCTATAAATGTCATAAATTTGTTTATATTTGTAGCTGTTGTTTTCTAGATGATATTTTTAATGGTAAACACATGATCTTGTACACTACTTCCTTTTCTGAATCCACTATGTGTTTCGGACAGTTGTTTCTATTTTGCTTCGTAGCTTTTTTCGAGGATTCCTTCAGTGCTGAGCACAGTAGTGATATACCTCTATAATTATTACAATCTATAGTGCTGATACAATGACAGCTATATCTCAATCTTTTGACACTTGACCTTCATTCCATAATTTATTATATAGCGCTAATAGTAACTCTGCATGCACCTTTATCTCCTATGTACTTTAACATTTCTGATGTCACAAGTTGCAGCTCTTCTTTCATTTCACTTATTTGTATCTCCCATACATGAATCTCTTGAATCATTTCAGTCTTTAATGCAATGTGATTTTATTATTCTGGGCGATATGAATTTAAATAAACTCATAGATCATTATAATCTCGGTTTTAATAATAATTACATTAAGGGAAAAAGTTATTCGACTAGTAGTAGTAATTTAGGTAGAAAAATACTCGAATTGCAGTCAATTATTCTTTTTTAATCACAAGGCCGACGTTTCGGCCCACACTTTCCCTGAAGAAGGCTCAAGTGTGGGCCAAAACGTCGGACTTGTGATTAAAAAAGAATAATTGACTGCAATTCGAGTATTTTTTCTACCTAAAATAATTACATTGCCAGATTTGAAAATTTTTGTGATTTTATTTACGCTACTCAACGTAATAATATTCTCAACAGTGATTTTCGTCTTCTTGATGATGTTTTCTCTAACATCAATTGTTGTGTTACTCGTCAATCTTGTCCATTAGTTCCTGAGGATAAATATCATCCTACATTATCTGTTTCTGTGAATGTAAATCCCTGTCACAATCATAATAATACTGTTAATAATGATTTCACTTCCAATTTCCGTTTTTCTAATTTTGAACTCTTGTACTCACTTTTATAAAATGTAGACTGGGACATTTTACTAGCATATGATGATGTAGATTCTGCACTCACTAAATTTTGAGATTTTAGACAGTATATTTCAAAAATGTGTACCACTCTCACGTAGGAAAAAGTCAAGTTATCCGCCTTGGTTTACTAAGCAAATAATCGCAGATATTAAACTTAAAAACAAATATAGAAAACTGCATAAACGTTTCATACCGAGAACTGTATAGCTAGTGATCCAAAACAATGTTGGTCTTACATTAACAAAACAAAAAAGGTTTCTCGTATACCTGGTGATATGTTTTGGGAAAATATCCAATACCATGATACTCCTTCCATTGTACAAGGATTTGCTGATTATTTTGCTAGTGTCTACGTCTACTCTACTGATAAATGCTCTGATTTCTCAGAGATTTTCTGTGCATCTTCTACTTCTTCTTTGGTTTCAGTCAGTAGTATTTCTGAAGATGACATCATATATGCAATTAACAAGTTAAAGATTTCTTGTAATCCAGGTCCTGATAATTTTCCAGCCTACATTTTGAAAGGATGTAGTGATTTGTTCATAAAACCATTACACATTTTATTCAATATGTCCCTAGCATAATAGTTATTTACTTTACAAGTGGGCAAAATAAGGAATTACTCACGAGAGAAATTTTAGCACACGAAGCCGAAGGCTGAGTGTAATAATTTTATCGAGTGGGTAAATCCACTTTGCCCACGTGTAAAGTATAACGTTTTATCCAACACCTCTTAATAAATGAAAAATTTATTAAAGAAATATTATTTGACAGTGACATATGTTTTAAATTTTTAAATTAAAATGTCAATCAAAGTAGTTACCAAGGTATTTTGTGTTATTATTATTGTTATAAATAAAAAAATACTCACTAGTGGCTTTCCTCAAAATTATACCCACTAGTGGATAATCTGTTACTTTGCTTGTTTAAAATCGCCATAGTTATAGAGCATTTATTGAGAGGTATTGGATAAAATACATTTCCTACTGCTCTAAAAAAATCCACAATATGTCCGATTTTCAAATCTGGTGATACGCATAATGTTGCAAACTAACGACCCATCTCATTGCGAAATGCTTTGAAAAATTTTTGTATAGACACATCTATTTTAGCGTTAGTAACGCAATAATCCCAAACCAACATGGCTTTGTACAAGGAAGATCTACTTCAACCAACCTTTCTAATTTCAAAGAATTCACCATTAATGCTCTTAATAAAAACACTCAAGTTGATGTCGTCTATACTGATTTTGCCAAGGCCTTCGATACAGTCAATCATGGTGTATTATTATACAAATTACAGCATCAATTTGATTTTTCTCCTGACTGAATTCAATTTATACGGTCATATAATGTAATAATTTCAAATCTGACTATTTCATACCTTTTTCTGGAGTGCCGCAGGGATCTAACTTAGGTCCTTTGCTTTTCAACTTATTTATTAATGATATCATTTACAGTTTACATTTATCTCATGCATTGTTATACGCCGATGATTTAAAACTATTTAAGATCATCAACTCAGATTATGATTATTTTGAACTTCAATCAGACATTAATAATCTACTAGTTTGGTCTTCATCCTCACTTTTGACATTCAATACTAATAAATGTAAAATTATGACATATTCGATGAAGCATAGTCCGCATTATTACTCTTGCTGGATGGGAAATACGTTACTAAAAAGAGTTATAATATATAAGGATTTAGGCATTCTCTTTGATCCTAAGTTATTTTTTGGACCACATGTCGAATACATTGTTAATAGCTCATTCAAAAATCTTGATTTTTCAGTAGAAATACACAACTTTTTTATAATGTATCTACTCTTAAATCCCTATAATAGCTATATTATTCTTTTGTTCGTTCGTAGCTCGAATACTGTATTGTAGTGTAAAATCCAATATACAACAATCATAATATCGAAATTGAATGGCTACAGAGGAAGTTTGTGAGATACTGTGTGTTTTTTTTTTTTTGCTTCTTGTGAGATTATTTGCTTAAACATATTCCAAGTTTCTTCAACGGTAATCCCAGAGCAATCTATTTTTCCTGTTTCGATAATTCTACTTATTTCTTATTCATATTCCATAGCTGTTTGTATATCCTTCAATGTGTAAGTTTTAATTATCTCGTATTCCTTATTCTTTACACTTTTATTGGCACTCTCCGTATATATATATATACAGGGTGTTCAATTTAAGTGTGACACCATTGCTATCTCGAGAACTATAAGAGCTACAAGGTTGGTTAAATTAGCAAACAATTTCTATTTTAAAAGACAATTTTAATGAGCTTAAAAAATATTTTTTTAGCCAGTGGTTCTCAAAATATGGGGTGCAACTTTCTTATTTTAAATGGCAACCTATTTTTTTTTATTTGCTTATTCGATTCAGTATTTTTTTCTAAATTCAACGATATCCACGTGTAATGACCAAATAATACAAAATATGTGAGAAAAATGCAAAATTAGAAATATATCATTTTTATTTAAATATGCCCATACAAAGATTGCCATGGAAGAAAACCAATAAATCACATGCGGAAATAATTGCAAAAACTGGAATTATGAGAATAATTATTCATTTTGTTGTTACAATACAGAAACACAGAAGTACACTTCAAAAAAACTGATATTAACAATTGTTTGATTTATTTGTTTTCTTCCATGGCAAACTTTGTATAGCCATATGTATAGGCAAATGATACATTTTTAATTTTGCATTTTTCTCAAATATTTTGTATTATTTGGTCATTACATGTGAATATCATTGAATTCAGAAAAAAATACTGACTCGAATAAGCAAATAAAAAATATAGGTTGCCATTTAAAATAAGAAAGTTGCACCCCGCATTTTGAGAACCACTGGTCTAAAAAAATTCTCGTTTCTCTCATTTTAATTGTCTTATAATATAGAAATTGTTTACTAATTCGTAGCTCTTATAGTTCTCGAGATAGCAATGGTGGCACACTTAAATTGAACACCTGTATATATATATATATATATATATATATATATATATATATATATATATATATATATATATATATATATTGTTCTTTATTCTTGCTTCGACAAGAAAATGATAGCTAAAAATTTCTGGTCCACGTCTATCTCTACAATTTTTAACTAAATGTCGGTTTTTTCTTTCTATAAGAACGTAATCTTCCATTAAAATCTATCTAGCTATAAAAATATCACCCTTACAATTTTCTGTAACGTTTAATTCATCCCAAAACTTATCTTTCGTGGCAGTTATTTCGTCTTCATTTGGACCGTATACTATTAATATTGTTTTAACTTGTTCTTTCTGTTCCTTAATTGAACTACATTCATAATTCTACCAGTAAAACCTTCCCAGGATTCTACATATTTTACCAATCTTTTATTTATTAAGCATGCGACTCCTGCTGCTGCTCTTTTTTCCTTAGGAACTCCGCTATATATCAGTAGATGTCCGCTATCTACTACTCTGTCTCCTTTACCTTTCTTCTTCGTTTCTGTTATACACAATATATCTAAATCTAATTTTATCAATTAATTCATATTCTTTATCGTTCATAATTCTTACATTCCATGTTGCTAGCTTCCATATTTCTATTTTGTTATCCTTATTCATGTCCTTATCCTGCGGTGGTATGTCCTATAGATCCTTCCTTATTTATTGCTTTCCTATTAATCGTTTTTTGGCTGTTCCTCGAGTTTGCCTTCTTATGTTTCCAAACCCACGTTACATTATCTATTTATAATTTCTGATATTTAATTTTAACTGATTTCTTAATTTTTGCCTCTGTTTCCGCCCTCTATCTGATCTCCTTTTGTATCTTCTTATTTTTAGTATAGTCATTATCTATACCGTGTGTCTGTCTTAAAGGTGTACATAGGAGATTAACATGGGAAATCAGTTTTTTGCGTGCTGTTGCTCGGTGTTCTATCGGACAACAATGATTGTAGTACCAATCGAAAGATATCATTTTTCTGAATCAAATGATGTAAAATACATTACAATTTAGTAGCAATTTGGTTCTGTAAATTAATTTTTAAATTTTGAAAATCCTCCGATTTATTCACTTTTTATCGAAAATAAATGTAGTTACCTATGACTGTTTTGTTTTGATTTCTTTTAAGTGATTTATTTGACATTTCTGTCAATTTTTAAAATATGTTTATTTACAGTAATGACAAGCGTATTATTATAATTTATGCGTAAAGATTTTATTAAATAAATTTTCGTCTAAAAACCAGTTTTCTTTAAATAATATTAATTTATTAACAGTTAACTTTTTTAAATCGATGACAAAAAATTTCATTTTTATTAGCTGTTTTGTATATCTTCACAAAATACTCTTCCACTTTCTTCGTCAAATGGAAAAAGTTCTTGATTGCAGTGCATTTTGTAGGAATAATAAGAATTCTTTTTTCAAAATATGAACGATGTACACCCCATTTCCAAAAAATCTAGTGCTATACGAAGGATCTACATTTATCATTCCTAAAACCCTTTCTTCCAATAAAGCACGTTCTTCTGCTCTTGCTAAATTGCAATTACACAGCTCATGTGTATTTTTCATGTATACTGGCATTTGTGGTTGCACTTGGATTCGGTCGATTCATAAACTTAATAGAAAATAGATTTCGCACTCTGAGCTAACTATTTCCTCCAAAAAATAGTTTTACTATAAAAATACGCTCTTTAGTAGTATAACTAGCCATATTTTTACAAATTGTCTTAAACAAGTCCAAAAGTCAGAAACGTCAAATAAATAGCTTGACAGAAATCAAAACAAAACAGTCATAGTTGACTATATTTATTTACGATAAAAATTGAATAAACCGGAGAATTGTCAAAATTTAAAAATTAATTTACGGAACCAAATTACTACTAAATAGTAGTGTATTTTACATCGTTTGATTCAGAAAAATGATATCTTTCGATTGGTACTACAATCATAGTTGTCCGATAGAACACCGAGCAACAGCGCGCAAAAAACTGATTTCCCATGTTAATCTCCTATGTACACCTCTAAGACAGACACCCGGTATACACCTTATTAAAAGTAGTATTTTTCAGCTTAGGCTTATTTTTCATAATATCAATTTTCTTTTCAAAATTTTCATTCTATCATACACACTTTATCATTAATTCTTACAGCTCTCTTTATATATGTGCTTATTTGGAGTTGCAGAAACAAAAAGCTTTCAACATTCTTTGCTATTTCCGTATTCCTTAGATCTTTTATCGATAAACCATTGATAATAATATTATTCCTTCGTTTTTCTCTAATTTCTCAATTTTTGGTCCCAGCGTCTCTATTTTAGTCACCTTACTTTCTAGGGCTTTTAAAACCCTCTTCAGATGTTCATTTTCCTTGTTAATTTCTCTCTTGTTGTTTCTCTAAATTCTTAATTGTCAGCTCTTATTTTCTTCATTTCTTTTGGCAGCTCGTGCATCAAGGCCTTTCTATTTTTCTTGAAGATTCTACTAGGGTTTTCGTAATCTCTTTCGTTTGCTGTCGTCAGAATAATACTCTTCGCTGCGGAGGCGTGACCTTCTACGTCGCCACGTTATCAACGTTTATTTACATTTAAAATATAAAATCACAGAGTTCAACTTCTACTCTATTATTCCACTGGTTATTGCACCTCTGTACTCTTATTATTTATTGCTCATGTTTGTCCCTTTTTAGAGATTAAAACACGGAGCACAAAAGTACACGTGCACTCACTACACTAACCTCACTTCGCTATCCCCATTTTTTTTTTTTTGTAGAAGATACTTTCATGAAAGTTGAAGAATGGAGGATTCTTATAATAAAATCGCGGTGGCGCTAGGAACTATCAGCCCAAACTCAACCATTGTATCCATTTTAGATCAAAATGAAATATGTTTTATTGCCGCGACCATTCATTTTTCTGTAGATTCTGGCGCAGATAAATATTTTCACCAAGTTATTAATTTATAACCTATAAGAATAAACATTGCAAAGAAAAAAGAATCATTAATGGCAATAAAGGTTGGAACTATTTTAATATAAGAATGTACAGTGAAGAATGTATTCTATGTTCCTGAATTAAGAAGCAATTTACTTCTGTAAAAAAAAATCAATCAAGTTTGAGCGTAAAATAAATAAATATATCATCACGCCTTTTACCCATTGCGGATGTGGCACTCTGCTTACGCAGATCTCGGTAGGTGATATATTTTTTCGTATGAAGTGCGGTTACCAGCCGTCAAATCATAGCCCCCAAGGATGTTAGTGGAGGGGGA
Organism: Poecilus cupreus; assembly: GCA_963942605.1. Lineage (NCBI taxonomy): Eukaryota > Metazoa > Arthropoda > Insecta > Coleoptera > Carabidae > Poecilus > Poecilus cupreus. Next base: position 18,274,309 of record OZ012720.1, on the reverse strand, counting down.
ACCACAGGGGTAAATTTAAATTTGTGTAACTGTCGGCAGTGGGATTCGAACTGATGATCTCACGATCCACAGTCCGACACGTTACCACGGAGCTATTTTTTTGAGCGTAAAATTTTAAAATAATACAGTAATAATTTACAAAAATCAACATGTAATCAAAGAAGGTTATAAGAATAATTTGTAAGAAGTAGAATTCAAGGCAAATAATGTAACAGCAACAGAAAGCATAATCCGTACCTACTCTACAAGTGATGAGATATGACATATGCGACTTGGCCATGCATCCATGAAGAAAAATTAGAATTAAAGAAAAGAAGATTGATAAATTGTGGAACTTGGAAATCAGAAATTCCATCAAATTTTAAATAATCATGCCGTGACGTCACAACGTCTACAACTAACTTAAACAAGTATCAACAATTTTAACACAATTATTCCCTGGTCCGAAAATACAAAATGGTATTTTTGTATCCTGATTGGTAAAGTGTACGTGGAACGCGATTTGATTTAGGCATTTATACATAAATAATCATTACTTTTTAATTATTTCCTGGCAATTTCCAGGGTGCATTTTTTTATTGTCTTTTTTTTTTTCTGAACGTGCTAATATTCTTCGCATCAACAAAAATTTTATTTCCGAGTTCACATATGAAGAGCGACAAGATTGACTGGACTAACTGGTCGATGAGCATCGGTGCTCATTGATGAAACAACAGAACGAATCCGTCATCGACGAAAAATAGAGGTTCCTCCATTTTTCATCGATGGGCATCGATGAAACAAAATTGTCTCATTTCAGATGTATATTTTGTATCTCATTTCACGTTAACTTTTTTTGTCACAGAGAATGTCCCTGTATTCGTCATTGATGAAAATAAAAATTTTTAAAGGCGGGTTCGTTCTGTTGATTCCTTGATGAACTCAACGACCATTGTGCCCTAGGCATAATACATTTCTGTTAAACACTTGTTACTATAACTATAGTAATGATATATCCTATGTACACTGCTACAAAAAAAAACCTAACCTAACCCGACAACTTCTCTAACGCCACCGCAATTCTTTCCAGCTTTTCATTATTGTCTTTTAAATTCGTCTCTAACGTTGAGCTCAGTTTCTCCAATTTGTGATTTAATGAAATCAACTGATCGTTCAGCTGCGTCTGCTGCTGTACATCACCACTGCTTTTAACTTTTCCTATTAAAAAAAAAAAGAATTAAATTTTAATCAAGTTATATTTTTCATTTATTTATCTACGATAGTGTGTAAAATTGATGTTTAGTTGCTAGTTTTAAGTTTGTAAAACGGTTGTTTAGTAACAAGACTTCATTAATCACGGGTTGCCCAGCAACGAGTGATTAAAATTTTTAAATACACCAAATTTGCAAAAAAAATTTTATCATGGCAAACTTCTCATTTAATATTATGATCCTAATTCATAAATAAAAATATTTATGTTTATATTTATTGGGTTTTTCCATTATATCGTAGATAAAATATTGTACGATATAGCATAACGTACTTGTATCGTATAATATGTATATACATGCAGTTTTATCAGTCGGAATTACTTTTTAAAGTAGACGTACTTTTTCTTGATGATGGTGTTGATCGTTGTTGAGATGGTGATGGCGACAAATCTATTATTTCCATCTCCACAGATGATGCTGGGGTCTAAAAAAAAAGACAATGTTTCAAATTACACTCTTTATTCACACACATAAGTAGGTATTATTAACAACAACGTTTCAGCACATAGGTTGTGTCCATCGTCAGATTCTAGTAGTTACGATTAAAAGTTATTTGTAACATTACTAAATAGTAACAAGTATGAATTGAATAGAAAACAATATCATTTTATGTTTATGATCCCCATTATTAAAAAAAATTCTTCTTTTGATATCTTAATTCTGAGAATTTAATTAGACACATATACAGGGTGTTCATTTTTAAGTGGCTACCATTGCGATCTCGAGAACTAGAAGAGATACGAAGTTGGTTAAATTAGCAAAGAATCTCTATTTCACATAGGTATTTCAATGATAAATTGAAAAAAGAAATTCAACCAGTGGTTCTCAAAATATGGATACCAACTTTTCTATTTTAAATAGAAACATATATTTTTTATTTGTGCATTCAATAGAGCTCTTTATTCTGAATCCAACGGTATAAAATTTTCATACCCTTACATAACAAAATTTTCCGAAAAAAAATTAATATTTTGAATTAATTTTTCCTAAATATGATATTAATTAGAGTGCCATGAATGAAAAAAGTGAATATTTTGTTTATTGCTACTTCTGTTAAATGAGAAATTGTTCTTCATATCATTTTTAATACCTAAAAATGGATTAATTCACTTTTTTCATTCATGGCACTCTAATTAATATCATATTTAGGAAAAATTAGTTCAAAATTTTATTAATTTTTTTTCGAAAATTTAGTTATGTAAGGGTATGAAAATTTTATATCGTTGGATTCAGAATAAAGAGCTCTATTGAATGCACAAATAAAAAATATATGTTTCTATTTAAAATAGAAAAGTTGGTATCCATATTTTGAGAACCACTGGTTGAATTTCTTTTTTCAGTTTATCATTGAAATACCTATGTGAAATAGAGATTCTTTGCTAATTTAACCAACTTCGAATCTCTTCTAGTTCTCGAGATCGCAATGGTAGCCACTTAAAAATGAACACCCTGTATATTAAATAAAATACAATTCATAACAAAAAATATAGACTAGTTGAAGAATGCATTAAAGATGTATCACAAATAAATTACGACTTACATTGGGAGCCGATAAATCCGTTAATATTTCTTCCGGCTGCTCTTCCGTGACGTAGTCGGTAACATCGTGTTCTTGATGTCTTGGCCGCTTCACCGGTGGTGCGTCGTTCTCCAGCCCTACATTCGGTTCACTCATCTCCGGATCAGCGACACCATGCGCTGCATCCAGAGAAACGAATAAAAGAATTCTCTCCTCAAATGGAGTAATAAATTTATTGTTCTCGGGTGGGCCTGTAGCTCCACGACTTTTTCTTATTTCTGCAGCTTTCCGCTTCGTCCTTGTTTTCATGTCGGACCAAAACTGAGAAACAATGAAAGACAAAATAATAGTTATTTATTTATCAAGGCAATAAAGCTTAACTTTTTTCACGATTATGGAATTTATTTACCGAAGCCCGTAGGGCCGAGGAAAATAAACCATGTGAGTGACAAAAAGGAACTTCAATGCTGCGGCATATATTCAATTTTATTTGAAATCTAAAATTAGAAAAAACTGTAAAAAAAATATGATATAGGTTAAGTTTACACATCTGTCAGTTGTCAATTGGAACTAACACTCAGTGTTGCCAACCTCGAACATTGAAGTTATCGTAAATAACACTGAAAATTATGTGTTTTGTTCTCAATTTTTTCATCAGAATTAATTAGTTAATTCTTCTTGCGCATATTGTTTCATTTTACATATAAATTTAGTACAATACCTCATATATTTGTCAAAATTATCCTACTTGTACAATAACTATATTACAGTTGCCAACACTGCGTTTCTGAGATTTCAAAGACAATTTTTAAGCACTTTAATGCCGATTTCAAATAAAATACAATATTTCAATAAATTCAATACTTACACGCTGCCATTTCGCCGTTACTCTTGTGGGCCCCTTGGCAGAATTAAGAGATTGTCCCAGCACGTCCCACATATAATTATACTTTTTCTTTCCCTCTGCGCTATCCACGAACTTTCCTTTTCCAAAATCTATATTCTCCTCCATAAAACTAACTAGTATTTCTTTTTGTTCCTCGGTGGCGTTGGTATCTCTTTTCTTATCATATAGAGCCATATTTTTTTTAGAATAATAACGAAAACAAAATAAAACAACAAAACGAGTTCAACAAAATAAACAAACAAAGAATAGACGTTATTGCTTCTCAACTGACAGCGTTTTGTATAGGACCAAAATGAGTACCAACATTAAACTTCGCGACATGAAAACCTAATGCACAAAATTCCCCATGAAAGTCACTAGGAACAAGCAGTGGCGTCATATGTAGTTACGCAAATGCTCACGCAAGTGAATGATCCTCGCGCTCAAAATCGCAATAACCGTACGTGTTGTGCCTACTCAGAATAAACGGAATAAACGAAAACAAACGGGATTGAGTGGTATAAGCGCTCAGCGAGCGTGCCGTTGCGTTAAAAATTGTAAGACTGCCTTAACGCTCCCATATAATAGTAGTACCAAAACAATGGCTCACTTTATTCGTTCAATGAGGAACGTGGAAGCCAATTTAGCTTTAGATAAGTTACATTAAAAATGAGTATTGTGATTTGAGTTTAGTTTTGATTGTAAAAAGTGTGAGCAAAGCAAGCTCATCTACAGATAAATTCCACATGAACCAAATTTTCATGTCATTGGTTTAGCACCACTGAAAAAAGATTCCTACTTCCAATAACACACTACAGTGCCATCTGTTCAAAACTTGTCAATTACGTATTGGCGGTACGCTACATTCTAAAGTTTTACAGTTTTACCTCTTGTTTAGCTTTGCTGTTGGCTGTGTTAATATATTTTAATAGTGATTATATGTAGTGATTATTTATTAATTAGTGAAGAATCATGAGTACGCATTCTGTAAGTATTAAAATATTCTACAGACACATACATACCATACCAACCTTTCATTCGACATGTCACACTGGAACTCAATATGGCGGTGCAGGGCAAACAAAGAGCTGTCATCAGTAGAAAGTGTCATATGTTGAGTTTTAATTTTAAGTTTTCAGTGTTTAAATGAATATCTTGTGTTTATTAAATATAAATATTAAATATAATAAAAAATGCCCACTACTTGTATTGTTGTTGGCTGCGGTAGTCGTTCCAACCGTGATAAAGTTTCTTTTTATTCAGTTCCTACTATTTTAAATCACAGATTTCTAGTGCATTTAAATGACTTAAGTAAAGAACGACGAGAAAAATGGCTTGCTGCAATAAAAAGGGATGATTTAACAGAGAGTAAAATTAAGTACCAAAAAGTTTGCAGCAAACATTTTATAACAGGCAAGTGATGAACAAATAATTTTATTTGCAAAAAATATTTATTCGATATATATATTTAGGTAAACCAGCATCATTGGAGGACAAAAACCATCCTGATTGGATTCCTACCCGAAATATGGGCCACAGTTCAAAATTGGTCACTAAAAATAGTGCTGATGTATGCAGGCAGGAACGGCTGGCGAAGAGAAAAAAATCAGTTTAGACGAAGTTTCAGGCCCATCAATGGTTTGTTACTTAATTTTAATTTTCAGAATGAATTCATGATGAATTGAAGAAGTAATTTATGGAGGCGTTATGAGTAATGAAAAAAAATTCTTTTAAATATATTATAATGCATGTTACATCCACTGCTGTCTGTGGATTTAAAGTTACAGAAATGATTGGGCATTTATAAATTATATCACAAATTTTACTAACATTTTTTCATAATGATTCTAGAGCAAATTTCAACAGCAACTTCGTTTGTTGAAGATGATTTACAAGAATCTGGAGTGCATGTGCAGACAGATTTAATATCGGCAGATTTAGATAACCAAATGAACGATGCACTGTATTTAAATGAAAAAATTAATAATTTGACTACTAAATTAAACAAATTATCCCTAACTGAGGAATTCTTCAAAAATGATAATGAAAAATCATAGTTTTATTAGTTGAATTATCCATTACAAAAAATTATTGTAGAAACTCTACAGCCTCACCGTCACATACTAATAACATTTTAGATCCATTAAGTCAGGTACTATTAACATTAATGAAACTAAGTTTAAATTTTTCATTCAAACATTTATCATATACTTTTGGCATAAGTGCAACAACTGCTTCGACTTGTTTTGACAAAACTATTGAAATTATGTATCAAAGATTTAGAAATATAATTGTTTGGCCAAGTCGTGAAATGCGAAATAAAAATATACCATCTTGTTTCAAAGAAGTATTTCATGTTTAAAGTACAGTTACTATAGATTGTTTTGAGATATTTATACAAAACCTGCAAATTTATTTATTAGCTCAACAACAATGTTGGTCAAATTATAAACACCACCATACAGTTAAATTTTTGATAGGTGTAACACCTCAAGGATCTGTTTCATACATTAGTTTCAAATATTTTATGGAATTATTCCAATAAGTAACATTACTAATAACCAGAATATTTTAGATAAAATTGTTATAGTTTGTTGCGCTTTAATAAACTTGAGTCCACCAATTATACCTTTGTAAATTTGAGTTTGTTTCACAAAATATTTTTTAATTGATGTTAAATTATTGTTTCTTAAAAGAAAACAATGGTTTTTCTGTTTCGTATTTTATATTTTAATGTAAATCATCTTAAAATCTTAATTTTTATTTGTACAAAATTATCTTAATAAAAAATTATACAAAAATATAAAATGTCTTATATATCTTTATTTTAAGCGTAAATATGATACAATCAAACATCTGTAAGTGTATTGCAGTCAGCACACAACCACAGCTCTTGGGGAATATCTTCTAATCCAACACAATCTAAGTGAAACCACTGAATCCTGCATTCGTCGTTGTCACACTGCAACATCGGCCTATCGTCATCCAAACCATGACATAGACACCATGTACTCAAATTTGCACTACTTTCTTCGTAAAATATCTCCCCACCAGCTCAGGAAGAACAATTTCGTTATATTTTAATGCTTTTTGTAAATTTTCTGATAGAAAATCGCTCTCTTTATTTATCCTTTGGATGAAAAGTTGATGTGGGCACCAAATAACGAAAACACAGTAGTTTGTGTCTGTAACAAGCATCTGCAGCTGCACTTGATAGAAGTATTCATGATTCCTATCCAAAATCATCTGTTCGTTCTCTATCTTTAAGCATGTATTTTTCATTGTCACAAAATTTTTAATACTTAAATTTGTATCTTTTAAACAATATGAACACTTTACTTCTTTGCATCCTGATCCACAACATTCGCAACTGACTAATCTGTCAGGTGGAGCCGTGGAGCTCCAAAAGCAATATACTGTTACAAAGCCAACTTGATTAACCCGCAAATTTTGATATTTTAAATTATTTTTCTTATACATTTCCACCACATCTGACTCATGTTTTATTCCCCATATCATTATTGCCTTGGTTGAAAATGACATTTTTTTGGACAGTAAACACTTTTTAACAGGGTTAAAGATGGATATAAAGAACTTTGTTCTCTTGTTGTTTCTTCTATCGTAGAACACTCAAAAGGTAGTTAAATTGAAATATAATTGTTCACAGTAAGTTTGTAAATCTGAATAATTTTTATTTTCCATATTAGGTTTATATATATCAAAAATTTTTGATAAAGACGGTTTATCTTCTGTCATGCTAGTTGCAGAAGGTTCAGTAATTCTCATTAATACTGACGAACACCCTGCTTCCTGAACTTTCGTCAACAAATCTTCAACTTCCTCCCTATTCATAGTTGGGCAATTTACTTGCACACTCTTAGCACACCTTTTCCCCCAGGTCATCTCGGAGACAGGTACTACTAGTACCTTCAAAGCTGCAGGTACAGGCCATGCTGCTTTCACATCTGTACAGGATGAAGTTTCTTTCACTTTGTTTGCATATTCAACTGCAAGCAAAACTGCGCCAATATGACTGCACGCTTCACTATTACCAACCATGTACGAAGAGTGTGCAGTACACCCACTCCCAAACATTCAACGGCTTTTCGTTGGCTTTCTGAGAATGTTTAACCTTCAAAATTATTAATTATTTTACAACCCATTTGTACAAATCCTGCTTAATATATGTGCTATGAGTTAACACAAAATAAGTAACTATGTCCATACTAGTTACAGGGGGCACATCATATCTATTGCAAACTTTATAGTTCATTATCGTTTAAAGTAAATGGATCAGTAAAATTTATTAATCTTAATTTTTCCATATATCCTTTCGCAACATCTGGATGCTCCTCCAAATTCTGCAGATACATAGACTTCATAACTGTTAAAAATTCAGTAATTTTAAATTTCTTGATATTTGTTATTTCTAGCTGTTTTAAAACTTACCTGCATAAAAATATCACAATTGATTATAAAAATAGTCAAAATATACTATAGAATAAGTAAATACAATAGAAACACTGTAGATTTGTTTAAAAATCTGTCTATAGTTCACACGATAGCCATACAAACAAAGCTGAAACAGTAATGTTTGCCCTTCGTCGCCATATTGGACATTTAAATAGTCACGTGTTCTGGATCAATGTAGGCACTAACACACCATTATAAACACTAAATCGAGCATCTCTAGATACATTCACATCTCGAGCAAATGTATCCAGAACACCCAATACCTTGCACCCTGCAGACACTCGCCTTTCAATCTCCCGGTCAATACGTCCATCCCTCTAGTTCTTGTTCCAGTCTGACATCATTCACTGAAACTTTACAATGAGTCACCAAATCATTCTTCTCAAACACCAACATTTTACATTTATCGACATTCAATAGTGCTCACAATCATTCTTCTCAATTGCTCCTCAGTTTCACCCAACACAACAACATCATCCGCATAAGCTAACGCAGGTAATACTTACACCATCAGTTCCATTCAATGCCTTTCGTAACAACACATCCATATACAAATTAAACAACCAAGGAGACATTCCACAACCCTGTTTCACACCAACATCTATACGAAACCAATCACTCAATCTACCATCAACTCTCACCGCAGCCTCACTTCCTTTATACAACGCTCGAATCGCTCCCAACAATTTACCATCTACACCGTACTCTACAAGTACATCCCACATAGTCTCTCGAAGAACACTGTCATACGCTTTCTTTAAATCGAGAAAGCCACAGAACACCTTTTTGTTCTTATCAGGTGACTTCTCAACAATTGATCTACACACCCTTTCTAAGGCAAAAAACCTCCTTGCATATTACTCAACTACGAAATTGTTAAGGCTCGCACCTTATGAATTAAGATTTTTGCACACAACTTCCCTACCACACTCAATAAACTTTTCGCTCGAAAATTTGTGCATTCTAATTACAATTATTACTATTATGGACAATCTATTATATTTCAGAAAACTAGACGTTCATGTGCTGTGGTAAATTGTCGAACGAACAAGTTGCCAGAGAGTCAACGAGGACGATTATTTTACTTCCCAGCGAAAATAGACCAACGCTTGAAATGGTTGAGAAATCTACGACGCGAAGACCTTCAGGACAAGACGCGCAACGAAATGACGAATTACATGGTTTGCAAGTTACATTTTTCGGACCACCAATTTCGTACCCCGGAAAAAAATAAACTGAATATTGCTGTTGTACCTAATCCAGTATGTGATGACGATGGTATTGTTTGTAAATTGTCATTATTTACAATTATTAATTGTTTCTTCACGTTTTAAAGATGTTCCAAACACTACATCTGCCGTTACGGAAAGTCTGGAGAATAACGGTGTCTTACGCCCTTGTGCGTCGGCTATGCTAGAAACCCCGTTTAGGAATTGCCAGCGTGAGAGTGACAGTAGCAGGCAAGAGAAATCTCAGATACTTTACACAGACACTTCGTCTGAAGATTCGCCTAAAAGGAAACGTCAATGTGTCACTCCAGTCTCTTTTATGCCTGAATCTGATGACAAAAAACTGCATCATGACACCTCAATTTATTGTGTGTCTAGACTACCAGAAAATAAACGATTACGAATGGAGACATCAAGTACCTCTACTCGACTTAATGGTATTATATCCAAATTCCAAAAAAAAAAAAAAAACAAATTAAAATTACCACATTTCCTTGGATTTTGTTTTAATAATATATTGTCTTTTCAGTTCCGTTACCAGAATTGGGTGCGACTTGGAATACGCATTCTGTACGTATTAAAATATTCTAATTATAATTATTAGTAATATGGACATTCTATTATATTTTAGAAAACTAGACGTTCATGTGCGGTGGTAAATTGTCCAACGAACAAGTTGCCAGAGGGTCAACGAGGACGATTATTTTACTTCCCAGCGAAAATGGACCAACGCATGAAATGGTTGAGAAATCTACGACGCGAAGACCTTCAGGACAAAACGCGCAACGAAATGACGAATTACATGGTTTGCAAGTTACATTTTTCGGACCACCAATTTCGTACGCCGGAAAAAATTAAACTGAATATTGCTGTTGTACCTAATCCAATATTTGATGACGATGGTATTGTACTGTAAATTGTCATTATTTACAATTATTAATTGTTTCTTCACGTTTTAAAGATGTTGCAAACACTACATCTGCCGTTGCAACGAAAAGTCTGCAGAATAACAGTGCCTTACGCCCCGGTGTGTCTGCATTGCTAGAAACCCCTTTGAGGAAATGCCAGCGTGAGAATGACAGTAGCAGGCAAGAGAAATCTCAGATACTTTACACAGACGCTTCTTCCGAAGAATTGCCTAAAAGGAAACGTCAGTGTGTTACCCAAGCCTCTTTTATACATGAATCTGATGATAAAAAACGTCATCATGAAACCTCAAATAATTGTGTGTCTAAAATACCATCAAGAAAACGACTGCGGATGGAAACATCAAGTACCTCTACTCGACTTAATGGTATAATATCCAAATTACAAATATAAAAAAAAAAAACATTAAAATTACCACATTTCTTTGGATTTTGCTTTAATAATATATCTTTTCAGTTCCGTTACATCCATTGAGTGCGACTCGGAAAACCCAACTCACCCTCCGAATAAAGCCTCTGTACACTAGGCTACGACAAATTGTACAGACAGTGGCTGTTCTGAAAAAGCGTCGCAACCTCCTTCAACACAAAATCCTGGCTGCATCCCGAACTCCTACCGATTACATCAATTATCTTCAAGACTTGCCCAGACCCCTAAAAATGTTCATTATTTCTCAGCTCCGTAATTTTCAAAAAACTAAAATAGCCCGCAAATACACCTTCCAGGAAAAGTGCATGTTATTATCCGTCCACAAACACTTTCCTAAATGTTACCGGTATCTGCAGAAACTTTTGGCTTTGCCCTGTCCACGGACTTTACGAAAAGTATCAAACAGTTTTAATTTAAGACCAGGCATTAACAATCGCCTATTTCGGTATTTGAATATAGTGTCTGAGCGTGAGAAAGATATGGATAAGTACTGTATTCTTATGTTTGACGAAATGAAACTATCTAAAAATCTTAGTTTGGTTGTTGGTAAAAATACTTGCCGAATACAAGGTTTTGTTGATTTGGGGAACGGAGAATCGGGTCGACAAATTGCTGATCACGCTTTAGTGTTTATGATTCGCGGCATTCGGCGGAGGTGGAAGCAACCCGTTGCCTTCTACTTCACAAAGAGTTGCGCGAATAGTATTACGCTAAAGAGGTTGATTAGTGATGTGATACGGGCTATTCATACCCAGACAAATTACAAGATCATTGCATCCGTTAGTGCCGGCGGCTCTTGGAATGTAGGTGCAATCCGTTTACTATCTCAAGTTAATGACAAAGTGCCTACAACTTTCGAATACAATGTTGATGGCAATAAAATTTTCCATCTTTTTGATACTCCGCATTTAATGAAATGCATAAGGAATGGTTTTATTGGTAAAAACATTGTATTTGATGGTCACAAAACTGCGAAGTGGAGCGACATAAAGCAGGTTTATTTTCAGGATGGAGCACTTTCAAGTGTCAAAATGTCAAAGTTGACACGGAGACATGTGAAACCGTTACATCGTGAAAAAATTCGCGTCAAGACTGCTGTGCAGATCTTTAGCTCCTCTACCAGGATGTGTCTTGAACTTTTGTCCCATCATGGTGTTATAAACGGAAATCATACTGCAGAATTCGTAGGGTTTATGAATAATCTTTTCGATTCCCTGAATTGGGTCTACAACTCAGCGACTCCTTACGGTGGTAGAGTTACCGGCACTTCACCACACCACGATTTTTGGAATAGAGCGAAAAATAAACTGAAAGGTTTATCTTTCATCGACGAGCATAAGGGACTTGTATCTAATCCAGCGAGTATTTCGTTGGCTATCTGTACTATTCGCAATGTAGAAGAACTGTGGAAATTTTTAAATAAGGTCGGGTTTAAATTTCTGAATACGAGATCTTTAAACCTACACCCTGTTGAAAACTTCTTTAGTGCTATTAAAGGATTATGTGGAAGCAACACCCGGCCCACATGTTCTCAATTTGCCAGTGCTTACAAGGCTTGTGTTGTAAATAACTCTGTCAAAAGTAGCACTGGTACAAATTGTGAAGATGATGGCGAAAGATTCCTTTTTACCTATGATGCCCTACTTTCCGCGGAGGAATCCGAGATTCCATCCAACTCTGAGATTCCGCCTTCTATTACATTCCGTGAACCCAATACATTATCCACTTATACTTGTCCACAACCAGTCATTCCATCAGTTGTTTCTATGCTGTCCACTCTTAGTACAAGTCCAAGCATTGTGATGAGTGATTTTAAAGGAGCGCATATTGCCGGTTTTTTATTAAAAAATTTCTTGCACTATGAATGTCAATCGTGTACGCAGTTTCTTGAATCTGATACACGCTCCGAAATTCTTGATGTGATTAGGCCTAAGGAGTATGATGAGAACAGTCGCCTTACATACCCTTCGGAGCCATTCATTCAGGCCGTGAACAAATGCAAAGATGAAATTTTCCTGCAGATACCACTCCTTATTCACCTTCCTAACTTTTTTTCGCGTCTTAAACAATCCATTCATAGTAACATCCCTTCCCATTTCTGTTTTGAGCACGGCGTTCTCTTTCAGGGCCACTGCGTCAATTTGTTATGTCTGGTTATAGTAAAACATTTCACAAAAATGGTAAATAAAATTGCATAACACGGATTCTTAGGAACATTAAAATAGAGCCATGATGAATTTATTGTTATTTTAATTTATCATTTTTGACAAATGACACCACATGCTTTTTATCCCCTCCTTTTTCCCTTTATTTTCTTATTCTTCTACTATATTCGCAACAAAAACTGGCATCAACACAGTTTCTTAAAAATTATGGTATGTTACAACTTTGCAGATCATTTAAAGGGGGAGTAGTTTTCTTGTTATTTGTTTGTTTTGTGCCTCTTTTTTTTTTTTTTTTAGGTGAAATGGATGAGTTTGATTGTGTCGGTAAAAATTTAATAATTTTATACAAATGCTCATTTGTAGTGATAGCCATGGAATTTAAACAAAAATACAAACATAAGCATATGCGCGAATTTTTGTTTAAATTCCAATGCTATCACAACAAATGAGCATTTTTATAAAATTTTAAACTTCATTTTACATGTTTGTTACCTAAGTTGTAAATGAAATATGAATTGTGTCAAAATATATTAAATATTTTTCATTTAAGTGATTTTTAAAATATAAGGAACTTCGATATAATTGATCACTACCTACTTATATGATTAAACAAGAAAAGTATTTTTTTTTTTTTACAATTTTAATTCTTAAATAGAAAATTCCGTAGTAAAAAATTACAGAAAAAGAACTATTATGAATACACGTGTTGTAAATATCGTATAAATACTTTTATTCACGACCATTAAATAATACATTCATTGTAAATGCATTTCTAGGTGTATAATATGGTTCGTTATACAAATGGTGAATAATGAAACAACTGTTGAATATTGAGCTCATTAATCAATTGCTCTAAGCCAATCAAATCGCATCTGTACAACAAAACAATTAGATAATACTACGAATGCACAAGTGAGATGTGGAAATAAAAAAAATACAATCCCTCCTTTAATTTTCCAAAATTCTACTGGATTAAATATTCAGCTTCTGTTTTCGGTTTAATCGTCGTGTGGGTAAAGTATAGTATTCAACTCGCGTATATTATGGCTATTATTAATTCCGATTAAAATTCACGGTACGAGCCGTAGGCGAGGATCGTTATCATCCGAATTAATAATAGTTATCATAATATACTCGTAGAATTTTATTATTATTATTTATTTATAGATACTGGCTTCGAATTGTTCGACCAGAACACATTTGCGTACACAGGAATATAAGGAGATCAAACAATAACGTAGAGGCCTTCAATAAAATTGTACTTACAAATTTGGGTATTCATCCCAACCTTTTCACTTTTCTGAGTAATAATATATTTTTTGTGCAACTGGACGCGAAATAAGCATTTCACAGCCGCAAAATAGACCGAGAAATTGAATTTCGCGGCTGTTGTTACGGTAACGGCCGCGAAATCCAAAATCATTGTTTTGTATCCTATTTCGCGTCCGTTGTTAATGGTAACGGACGCGAAATAGGTAAAAACAATCATTTTGACACTTGAGAATTGACATTATTTTTTCAAAACTAATTGTTTTGTTTATCAAATGTCAATTCCATAGCCACTTTCTATTTACAATGAAACTGTTTAAAATTTATAATTACATAATTTTAACAGCTGCACAAAAAATAGTGTGTACACCTTGTCCGCGAAATCCTTTATCGCCCTCGAGATTGTCCTGCCTCGGCCGCAAGCGGCCTGGGCGACAATTTTTCTCTCGGTAGGCTAAGGAGTGATTAGATATATTTTTATTTTTACAATAAATAATAGGTACCATTTGACTTAAAGAAAATCAATTGGAAATGCTATCTCGGATGCTTTCATCTAACGATGATTGTATTTTGTTCGTACATTCCATATATTAAGTAATATTACATTTTTAACAGTTCGTTGTAAACAAACATTTATATAACTTTGTAATACCGAAATACTCCATTCTTATTAGTCAAATTGTTATTTTCTGTTATGCCTCCGAGTTAATCATAGTTTTTACCTTGGTTGTGTTCATTATTAATTCGACTTCTCTGCTTCATTTTATTATATTTTGCTTGCGGGTGCCTCAAAATTAATTGCTGTGATATTGAATCTCCCATATACAGGATGTTCAATTTAAGTGTGACACCATTGCTATCTCGAGAACTATAAGAGCTACAAGGTTGGTTAAATTAGCAAACAATTTCTATTTTAAAAGACAATTTTAATGAACTTAAAAAATATTTTTTTAACCAGTGGTTCTCAAAATATGGGGTGCAACTTTCTTATATTAAATGGCAACCTATTTTTTTTTATTTGCATATTCGATTCAGTATTTTTTTCTAAATTCAACGATATCCACATGTAATGACCAAATAATACAAAATATTTGAGAAAAATGCAAAATTAGAAATATATCATTTTTATTTAAATATGCCCATACAAAGATTGCCATGGAAGAAAACCAATAAATCAAATGCGGAAATAATTGCAAAAACTGGAATTATGAGAATAATTATTCATTTTGTTGTTACAATACAGAAACACAGAAGTACACTTTAAAAAAACTGATATTAACAATTGTTTGATTTATTTGTTTTCTTCCATGGCAAACTTTGTATAGCCATTTTTCTCAAATATTTTGTATTATTTGGTCATTACATGTGGATATCGTTGAATTTAGAAAAAAATACTGAATCGGATAAGCAAATAAAAAATATAGGTTGCCATTTAAAATAAGAAAGTTGCACCCCGCATTTTGAGAACCACTGGTCTAAAAAAATTCTTGTTTCTCTCATTTTAATTGTCTTATAATATAGAAATTGTTTACTAATTTAACCGACCTCGTAGCTCTTATAGTTCTCGAGATAGCAATGGTGGCACACTTAAATTGAACACCCTGTATATCATTTTTGTCTTTGTTTTATATTATTTACTTATACAACTTATCTTACTCAGCTGACTTTCGTTTTCGATTATAATGCGTTTATAGCAGTAGCTCCAATTAATATAGAAATTACTGAGTTATAATTTAGTTCGCATATTTTCCGATTAGCACTTCCGCCTGGCTAAGCTATGTAACAAAAAAAAAAATTCATATGGAACCGAAATTAAGAACGCTGTGATTTTAATAGTCGGTTTTGCAGAAACTGGAAACCGGTTATTTTTGTTTATTTTTTAATATAATTTTCTTTATTGCTTAATTTTTTTAACAGATTACAGCTGCCAACAAACAAAGGCGAATTCATAGTTGCAATAAACTATTTCTTTATGCAGCAATTAAAGATTTAATATTCTTCTGTAACTCATAATACGTTAAGAGTGCATATTATAAGAACAAATATTCAACAAAAGGAAATTACACAAATTTTTATATTTTTTTGACAAATTAATATCAACTTAAAAGTCACATTATGATGTAATATTGAACAATGAGTAGCGATAATTTTTCTTAGATAAGGTAATAAAGGAAACACAGATATAAATACCAAACAATTAAATATGCGTTTTAAATTTAATTTTGATTTACTACTAAGTCATGTGAAAATAAATGTTATTGTTCACTAAAAAAACCAGTATTTTTCGATTAAAAGTTACTGTGATATAAGTTCTGAAATTATCAGTTAAAACTTAACATAACGTTTCTTAAGCCGTTTCATGCTCTGTTTATAACCATTAATCATTGTTATATAATTTTTTATTATTATCATGAAAACTTCATAGATAGTAATATTTGTTAACTAAAACAATAAAGTTTAGTATTTCACAAAGTTACGATGTTTTCATAAACATTGTTACACAAATTAATGATTTTTCTTATGAGAACGAATTTTTAAAGTTAGTACTAATATACATTATTTAATGACAGTAGTAAAAAAATTGCTTCGATCTACGGTCATGTTATATTTTTAAAATAATATGTTTACAGAAAAAAATCATTCAACTAAACATAAGGTCTTCCGTTGAATATACAAATTTGCAACGAGGCCTTCAAATCAGGAGACATCCCGGTGATAGGTTCCTCGCCAATGACATATTAATTTAATTTATTTTCAACAAGATGATTGATTCTATCATTATTTATGTGATATTTTTGAAAAACAGGAATTATTTCTCAAATACATTGCACGGAGTCTATACGGCACAATGCCGCGGCGTTTGGCGTTGTATTGTTGTGGGAAATTTGAATCAATTAATGATTTTTCAAAAATATATTTTGACTATTAATGGTTTTATTATTTAATACGATATTTATGAATGGTTATTTTGATGCGATTACATTACAAAGTAGCGATTTCTATTTTATTTACACAAATTCTTAAAATAAAGAATAATTATGTTACGTTCTTGAACACAATTTAATTGTAATTTTTTTTGGCTTTATCTATTTCTTAATTATTATTTTTTTTTTTCAGAACTAAGAAATCCAAGACACGGAAAGTTATAAATT
This sequence comes from Poecilus cupreus, assembly GCA_963942605.1. Classification (NCBI taxonomy): domain Eukaryota; kingdom Metazoa; phylum Arthropoda; class Insecta; order Coleoptera; family Carabidae; genus Poecilus; species Poecilus cupreus. The sequence goes on along the minus strand of OZ012720.1, from coordinate 18,257,010 downwards.
TATCCTGTTTCTTTTATATCTGCTTAATTTAGCATTTCGAAAAACATAACATCTCTTGAATCGGTATTCATTTATCAGGGTGCTTTCCAACAATTGTCAAAGAGTGGCACTGAGAGATTTTAAATCCCAATTAAAGCAAGAAAATTAATATAATATGTGATTAACATTCTATGTAGCTGTTCAGCAGTCTGTCCATAATGGATAATATGGACTAGAAGTAATTAAATTATATTATCGAATATTGTTGAAACTGGATAGTCATGTACGCAAATATATGAATCAACACATTATTATTGAATTAATAGATTTAGATTTTAATTTTGGCATTTCTATCCATTTTGAAAAATAATCCATTATTGCCAAACATGAGTTATTTCCGTAGTAAAAAATGTCAATCCCTATTTTCTGCCATGTACGTTTAGTAATTTCATGTGTATCATTGGAAGTTTAGCATTAGCAGGAGAGCAGGACGAAGTTTATTACAAACAGATTATTTATATCTGATGACATATTATTCCAAAATAATTTTTCACTTGCTAAAAGTTTAGTTTTTGTAATACCCCTGTGATTTTCGTGTAAAATAAAATAAAGAGAATCATCTGTTATTTGAAAATTTTCTTTGTATTTCTAGTATGATTTTAAATTTCCTGGCAGTGATTTACAATTTTCAGGCCTGCAATTATTTTCTACATAATTGAAGATTGTTTTAAAAAATCATCTTGTTTTGTTTCATTAATAAAATTCTCTTTTATTTTTTGTGAAACTTTTTATTTTATACTTTAAAGAATGAATTGAATAGTCTATTTTTGCAAAGTTTTCATCTTTATTGTTTGAATCGCACAGATATGCCCGCGACAATGCATCAGCTATGCATTTTACAACCAGGTAAGTATTCTAAATCAAAATTAGATCGTAATAGTTGCATTAACATTGACTGAAGTAGAGGTGTTACTTTATTAAAATCTTTCTTTACAATAGAATTTAAAGGTTTGTGATCAGTATTAATATTAATAGTTAGGTATATGTCTCCAAGAGATTGTAATATTTAAAATTTTCAACGGAAAAAAGAATAGCTAACATTTCACGTTCAATTTGTGCGTACCGTTTTTTAGTATCGGTGAGTGCTTTTGAAGCATACACAATCACCCATGCCATCTTTTGAAGAATCTGTTTGAATTGTTAGTGGATTTTTTCCATCGTAATGGATAAGAATAGGTGCTTTTATAATAATCAATTTTAATTGATTTACCACTTGGGTGTGAATATCAGACCACATCCATTTAATATTACGAGTTAATTCTCTAAGTGGTGCAGTTATTTTTGATAAATTAGGAATAAATTTGCTTATATATTTGAGCAATCCTTAATATCTTAATAAATCTTTTTTTTTATTTTGATGAAAGGGCATGATTGTGTGTAATAGCTTTTGTTCGACCACCATCAATCGCAAGACCTTTCTCAGAAACTTAAAATCTTTTAATATTTTATCCTTATTAAAAGTTATACCTATTTCTCTTGCTCGTTCAGGTACTTGCTTAAGAATTTTATCTTGTTCTTTTTCTGTTTTTCCAGCAATAATTAAATCATCAATGTAAATGTTATTTCCTAAAATATTCCCGAAATATTCCATATTTTTCCGTTAAAATATTTCACTAGCGCTGTATTATACCAAAAGGTAAACGATTAAAATTGTAATTCCCAAATGGTGTTGCAAAAGTGCACAATTTCTCATCTAGTTCAATTTAAAAAAAACCCTTCATTTAAATCAAGAATTGAAAAGTACTTTTTACCCATAAATTTGATAAAATTTCTTCTTGGATCTAAACATAATCTTAGTTTTTTAATTAGAGGTTTTTCAACAATTGCAGTATTATTAAACCATTTTATTGGTTTATCTAATTTCTTAATTACACTTCTATTTTCCATTTGTTAAAGTTTCTTTATATTTATCTAAAATAGACTTAACAACACGACGTGGGGGACAAACCACTGGATTAAAATTTTCTTTAAGAGTTAAACTAATTGGTTCACCAGGAAATTTCCCTATTTTTGAGAAAACACTATTGTATGTTTTAATTAATTTATATTTCTCTGATATTAAATTTTGATTTGTCATCATTTACAATTTTATGTGTATTATTACTAACAAGTAGATCGGCTCGTTTAATTAGTCCTAATTTGGTACACGTATTTAAACCTGCATTGGTTGACAGTTCATATTTAATATTAAAATTTATTTTTTACTGGTTTTTCATTAATCACACATTTCAAAATTGTTGTACCAATAGGATTAATTTCATTGTTGCCGTAACTAATTAGTTTTACATTTGCTTTTTTTCAGGCAATTTGATGATTTTTCTACAATTAAACTTTATTATAAATATGTGATGATATAACATTACATTGTGCAACAGAATTTCTAGGTTCACTTTTATAATTTTGTTTTTAATTGAAATTTATTTGAGCCATTCGTTATTCGATTCTTTATTTATTATGTTTACATTAAATGAATCTAATGAAAATGGATTTGATTCTAAGCTATCATTTATATTAATTTCATGTACATTTTTATTGAATTTTTTAGATGAACAAGAACACCTGTGAACTCTCGTATGTCGCAAGGTGTTTGGCGTAAGTTGCTCGGGCGCCAAATGGTCCGGATAGCGAAATCTGGATATTCCAGGGTTTAAATGACAAGAATAGTGTTGAAGTGTGATGGTATAGTTTATTTAAATGTGTATTTTGTCGTCTACAGATGTGAATCACAATGAGAATGCGTAAGCGTAACAGGTCCCTAACTTCCCTACAATCGTAGTAAAAGCGAAGTTTCGGTGCAGTTACGGTCACGGTGTCTTGGTTTTCGGTCTGTGACGGTCGGAGATATCGGTCAATAGTCGGGGACGACTTTCCCAGCCTCCCTAACGTCGGAACAGGCGTTTTTAAAAAAACGACGCCTGGCGTCGGTTTGTCGAAAATCGGTCGTCGGTGGTCCGGAGACTTTATCTGAGGTCCGCGAAGCATCCCTGGTGTTTTTGCGGCGGTGGGGTTGGAGTATATTACGCGGGGAACCACCCTAATGGTGTTCGCGGAAGCCGTACCCACGGAAGACGCGTTGGTAAGGCGTAACGCGGTTGAATACGGAGATGACGTCACACCGGGTGACGCACGGTATGCCTGGAAACTCACACTCGTACACTAGGTGTACCCTTTGAGGATGCTATTGCCAACTCAGCAGGTCGCGCTACTACACAAGATGACGCGGTGAATCGGTAGGCTGAAGGGCTTTAACGAGTAAGGACGGACGGTGATGGACGGTAACGGTGGCTTTCAAAATAGGTATACTCGCCGAGGATGCTAACAGCCAACTCCACGAGTCGCACTACTTCGCAGGAAGTAAACGGTGGCCTGAAGGGCTTTAACGGGCGGGGACGGATGGTGACGGACGGTAACGGTGACTTGCAAATTAGGTTTACTCGCCGAAGGTGCTAAAAGGCAACTCCACGAGTCGCACTACTCTGCAAGCCGGAACGGTAGCCTGAAAGACTTAAACGGACGGGGAAGGATGGTGACGGACGGTAGCGGTAACTTGCAAGCTAGGTTTACTCGCCGAGGATGCTAAAAGCCAGCTCAACGAGTCGCACTACCTTACAAGGAGGAAACGGACGGAACGGATGGTGACGGTATCTCACAAACTAGGTTTACTCGTCGATGATGCTAGAGCCAGCTCCATGAGTCGCGCTATTTTGCAAGACGGAAAACGAAAAAAAAAAAACAAACGGAAACTGACCACAGCTTTGAAAACGGCTGCATCGGTATGAACGGATGCTCAAAAAGCAAATCTTGAAAACGAGTCAACGCTTAGAGCTGATGATCGGAAATCAAGTGTCAATCGTGATTTTACTAATTTTTCGGAAATTAACTTGTACTTCGCGGTCGCTACTGTGTATTTTAAATGGGCGGTGGTGGTTGAAAATGGAAAAGGGGTTGCGAATGTATTAACGCGGCCGACACTAATTTCATTCACGAGCCCTCGAAAAACGGAGTACGGCAAATATAAATTTAAGTTGATCGGATAACCGGTAGCGTAGTTATTTAGAATAAACAATCAAAATTTGGTCCAAAATTATTATCTAGAGCAGTACGTGTACAGAACATGTTTTATGTTACAAGTATCAACCAAGAGGTAGATAGAATAATCACAGTTAAAGTTACAGCCGGATCTCGGTAATGATAAAAAAAAAAAACACAATACTGGGTGTTACAAAAACAGTGACGAAGAGAAGCTTCGTCACACACCCTATCGCAAAATGGTGTAGACCACCACAAATTTTATTATAAGCTGGACAGCAATTTTTAGTGTTTTGTGTTCCACATTTAAAACAACGATAGGGCTTATCTTCTTTGCAAGAAAGTAATTTCTTGTACTTACTGTTGTAGTTCTTCATGCCTTGGGTGTTGTTTTATTTTCTTCTTGTCGATGTGCGGCCAATACTCTTCATTTGTCCCATATCTTGCATTTGTGCTTCCCTCAATTCACGGGTTCTGCTAGTGACGAAGTTAGAGATTCGGTCCTCAGTAGCTTCTCTTGTAAAACATTATCTCTTACACTAATGAAGTTTATTTACTAACACTTATTTATTTTTACACGCTTAATAATAAACGCAAAATAATGATTAATCAATACTAAACTAAGAATATTACACAATAAGTATTTATTTACGCTATTTATATTCACTATGAAAACGTTTTATTGATTTCCACTACACCAATCGATTAAAATGGACCACTCTCTTTTTCGAAATCGGTAGATAATGTCGTTAATCCGCTTTATTAATTGATAGGGCCCCATCCAGGATGCCTGTAGTTTTGGTGATAGGCCGCGTCGTCGCTGTAGGTTATACAACCAAACCAGATCAACGGCTTGCCAACCACCGTCTTCCGCCCTGATGTCATATGTTTCCTTCATTCGGTTACTGGCGCTCTGAATGTTGGAGCGTACTTGATCATGGATGTCGTTTAATTTTCTCCTCAGGTTGTCCACGTAATCTTCTCCAGCTAAATCTTCGCCTGGTTTGCTGCCGAACTTCAGGTCGCAATGTAATCGTAATTCGCGACCAAATATGATGCTTGCCGGAGTCTGTCCTGTTGTTTCATGAATGGACGAACGGTACGCCAGCAGGAATATTTGCTGATATTGATCCCAATCTCTTTGATGCCCGGATACCAATTTGGAGAGATGTCTCTTGATTGTCTTGTTCATGCGTTCGACCATGCCGTCTGACTCCGGATGTAAAGCAGTCGTTCTCATTTTGCGAATATTTAGTATTCGCAGATCTTTTGAAACAGTACAGACTCAAAATTTCTCTGCCTTGGTGTGAGTGCAATTTCAATAGTACGCCAATCTTTGGCAAGTACGTCTACTACGGTGGCGGCTTCCTGGTTTGGTAAGGCACAGGCTTCAACTCACTTGCTGAAGTAGTCCATGACAACAACGATGTACTTATTTCCATCTTCGGATTGTGGAAATGGACCGGCCACATCGATCGCTATTCTTTCAAATGCTCTCCCGATATTGTACTGTCGCATTGAAGCTCGCCGACGCTTCTGTGGTTCATTACTGGATGCACAAACCACACATTTCTTACACCACTCTTGCACGTCTTCTCTGCAATTTACCCTGGAAAATCGTTCTCGCAGTTTCTGAACGATTCTTGTTACTCCCAAGTGTCCTCCCGTAGTACCATCATGAATCTCCTTTAGTACTTCCGGTACTCTCTTTCTGGGGATTATGATCTGCTTCTTATCCTCCGCAGCTTCAGGAGTTTCCAGGACACGCTTGAGTAGCCCACCTTTCATAACAATGGAATCCCACTGCGCCCAGTACGATTTTACACTCTGCGAGTATCGTGCAACTTCTTCCCAAGTTGGTTTGCGGTCTTTCTTCTTCCAATCGAGATGTTTTAAAATTGGGTCGTCCTCTTGGCCTTTCTGCAATTCTCCGATTTGCCAGTCATCATTTACCACTGCAGTTCTCAGAATGGGAACAGATTTTTCCTCTACCCTGGTACAGTGTTTGCAGTCTTCTGGACATGGTCGTCTAGATAAGGCGTCGGCATTTCGATGACTTGTTCCAGCTCTGTGCTCGATGTCGAAATCGTATTCCTGTAGCCTTTCAATCCATCTTGCTACCTGTCCTTCCGGATTCTTGAACTGTAGGAGCCATTTTAAAGCAGCATGATCCATCCTTATCAAGAATTTCCTTCCACACAAGTATTTTTAAAAGTGCTCGATGGATTTCACTACCGCTAGTAGTTCTCGTCTGGTGACACAGTAATTACACTCTGGTTTCGACAGAGTTTTGCTGAAGTAGCCGATGACTTTTTCTTGTCCATCTTGAATTTGAGATAGGACAGGTCCTATTCCGACATTGCTTGTATCTGTATCCAGTATTAAATTCCCAACAGGTAGCGGATAACTTGGGACTGGCGCTGTAGTTAATGTTCGCTTCAGGTTGTCGAAAGCGTCTTGGCAGCCCTCTTCCCAGGTGAATTTCCGACTTTCTTCAGTGAGTCGAGTCAGTGGCTTCGCGATGTTGGCAAATCCAGCGAAATATCGTCGATAATACGTGCATGTTTATTATTGGGTATTATTGGGTACTGGCCATTCTTCTACTGATTTTACTTTCTGTTTATCTACGGCAATTCCATTCCTGGAAACGACATGCCCCAGATACTGTACTTCATTCCGGAAAAGATGACATTTCTTCAGACTGAGCTTCAGCCCTTGAAGTACAGTATCCATAAGTCGTTCAAACGTAGCAGAAGCATTGCAGAGTCCAAACGGCATCACCATAGCCCAGCACCAACGGTTTTCTCCCTATCTTTTGGTGCTATGTCATTTTGCCAGTACCCGCTCTTCAAGACCAGTGTCGAGAAAATTTTCGCTCCGGCCAGCGTGTCCAACGTATCGTCTATTCGGGGAAGGGGGTAGCTGTCTTTCTTCGTCACGTTGTTAAGTTGACGATAATCCACGCAGAACCATGTAGATCCATTCTTCTTTTTCACTAGTACCACTGGTGAAGCCCACGGACTACTGGAGGTTTCGATGACTCCGTCTTCTTTCATGCTTCGAATTATTTTGTCTCGCTTGGCCAGTGGTATTCTTCTCGGAGATTGACGGATGGGTCGTAAATCACCAGTGTCTATATGATGCTGTACTAAGTTGGTCCTACCTTTCTTTACGTTGCCGGTATCGAAAACATCTTGGTATTTATTTATTAAAATCTTTACTCGTGTAGTTTGGTCCGGCTTTAATTCTCGGTAAGATGTTGATAACAAGATGGCGAGTTTTCCAGAAATTTTCTTTGACGAACTTTGAAGAACTGATCGATGTTTGTCGAATAACTGAAGTTACTGTTGAGCAGTAACCCAAAGTAGTACGCTTCTTCAAAGTTACTAGATAGTAATTCATGTTTATTACTCTCACTGGTACTACGAGACACTTTCCCCCTAGTTTGCCTCGACTGACTTCATTCCTGGGTTCCAACATCATGATGCTTTCTTTAGGGAGTTTACGTTCCACATCAGTCTCCAGGATCTTCTCACTTCGACCCGACACGAGAGTATCTTCCGCTTAGAGCACACGTACAGTACTCTCACCTTGGCGATGTAACTCAATCTCTTCTCCATTGATCTTTATAAAACCGTGCTTCAGGTTCAGCTCGAATCCATTTGCATCCATGATGTCCATTCCGAGAATAAATTCATCTTTAATATCAGCTACCAGTGCCCGATGTTTTATTGACGTGTTTCCAATGTGAATGGTGATGTCTGCCTCGCCATAGATGGTAGCTGCGTCTCCTGTTGCTGTACGCAGTCGCCACTTGGTTGCTGTTAGTGGTTGTCTCTTCATGATGTCTAGCCAAATCCAATGTTCTTAGGGGCATCTTGGTGGCGGGTCGACATTCGCCCCATCGCATCAACCCGCTTTAGTTTTCCACTAGCGTTTTCTTCTTTTCTTCAGGGCAGCGGCTTCGTACATGTATCTTTTCCACCATGCGTTGTACAACTGCCTCTAGAGACTCGCTGCGCTCTTCTGTGTCGTTTCCCATGACGCAAATGTTAGCATGTCGTCTCGAAGCAAGATCCGCCGCTTCAATCTCCAACGCGCTAGCCAGGGCCTCAGTCAACGTGCTAGGGCGAGCCTTAATCATTGCCCGCTTAGTTTCTTTATCTCGTAGTCCATCGATGAATGCTTGGACAGCCAACCGCTCTAGTACGTTGTCCAGGTTTGCAGGATACGCGAAGCGAACCAAGCGAGCAATAACGTTTTCAAATTCTTGTAAACTCTCACTAGGTTTCTGGCATATGTTCTTCAGCTGCGAGTGGTACACATGCTGCAGATACGCTTGCCAATAGCGCATTTCTAAACGTTGTACCAATAGTTGGTAGTCATTTTGTTCTTCAGCAGTAATCGTCAGTAGTATATCCACCGCGTCACCGCGCAATGCAACAATTAGTGACGTAGCTTTCTCTTTTGATGACCAACCATTAGCTCTTGCTGCATTACATTTACTTTTCTAGAGCTTTCTCTTAACTTGCCTTGAAATTATTCTGCTAATGTTCTAGAATTTTCTTGTAACTTGCCTTGAAACTCTTGTACTAATTTTTTAGAATTTTCTTGTAATTTTGCGTCTAATTTATCTTCTAAACATTTTGAGTTTTCATCTAATTTTGCTTGAAATTCTTCTGCTAGGCTTCTAGAATGTTCGAGTAATTCATTTTTCAGACTTCTAGAATTTTCTTCCATATTTCTGGAACTTTCTTCTAACTTGATTTTCAAATCTTCCACAGTTCTTAAACTTTCTTCTAACTTGCTTTCCATTGTTCTGGAACTTCCTTCGAACTTGATTTTCAAATCTTCCACAGTTCTTGAACTTTCATTTATTTTCAGCATTAATTGCTGCATATCATTCTGAACTTGGAAAACATGGGTATCTGAGTCTTTACCTTCTTGCACCAGCACTGCTCGAAGACGTTCATGCAACACGGATTTTTTTCCAGTCGATTCTTCACCTCTCTCTTCAAGCTCTTTTCTTAGTTCGTCCACCTTCAAGTCAATGAACTTTTTCGTCGCCATGATGCACTACACTTTAATTTTAACACTTATTAACTTAAATATTCACAATATTAATTTTTATGTGCAACGCGGTTATTTATTTTTAAATTTAAGCTTCACTTTTTTTATTAATTAACACAACCCGTACACCTGACACCAATTGTTACGTTTGTAACTGACGGGTTCGGTGAAGTTTAATAATCAATAATTAAAAGTCACAAAAAGTTTATTTACTAACACTTATATTTATTTAAACTACTTATTTATTTTTACACTCTTATTAATAAACACAAAATAACGATTAATCAATACTAAACTAGAAATATTATACAAGCAATATTTATTTACACTATTTATATTCACTACGCAAACGTTTTATTTATTTCCACTTGAATCGATAATTCGATATGTACTTAACAGCGTATCAGAGTCGAATTGAGTCGCTGGGTAGGCAAGCGGCTTTATATATGTGTTGTGTTGGTAATCGAAACTGTTCTCGATGCTTCTACCCTGGAACAGCACTAGAACCTACTAGAACGATGACTCAACGTTGCGCGCTGACTGTCCAGAGTCGTACTGGCCCATTACAATACTATTAGTGAATTTATTTATTATTTACCTTTCATAATAATTTATCCGATTTAATGTAGATCACATGCAGAACACGCCTAGAATATATAAAAAATAATGAAAATTATAACCTAGCTGATGTTTTAATGCTCTTTGTTAATGTTTTTAATTAATAATTTAATGATTTCGTAAAAAATATAATGTATACCTCGGCACTAAAGTATTTTTTCTTCAAACGTCAAAAAAGTACATTGTAACGTATTTGTATTCAACAAGCAGAAGTTCAATATTGTCGCCGCCGGCGTAAAAGTGTCTCCTTGGCAACACTTCTACTCCGGCGGCGGACAAAATAAAATATTATGAAAAATAGTTAGGTTGTAATTCAATAATTTGATAGTTAAAAATGAAACATATAAACAAAAATAAGAAAGCAGCATAATATAGGTACTATGGCAACTAAAAAAACTGGATAAGACACAAAGTATCACATTTACTCCTAATAACACAATATACTATTTTATTTCTCATATGGTTTATTCGTAATGAAAAATTATACTTTAGTGCCTTGATATACAAATAACTATTTGACATCTGCCATGATTATAAGAGCAATTCTGGAACCAATTCTAAAACGTATACTAAAATTACATCTTCATTAATTTTTTCAATCCCATTCACAAGCCACCAATTTTTAAAAATTTCCATTTTTACTTTCTTACACAAAGTATAAGGAAGTATTGGAATCATGAAAAAAAGAATCGTTGACGAGATTTTTGCGGAAATACATATTTTGACGTCCACTGAATCCGTTAAAACCGTTTTCTCAATGATGTCTGTGTGTGAAGATGGATGAAGGGATGGATGGATGGATGTCCGCGTGCGCAATATATCATGAACGTGACAAGATACATAAACGAAACTTGGAATGTATGTTTCTTCTAAATATGAAGAGTTGAGTTGATTTTGAATGAAATTGAAAAACGGGAAGAGGAAGTTTACTGAACACACAGAACAATAAATTCCATTTTTTCAAAAATAAAATCAGCTGTGAAAAAGTTTCAAACGAAAGATGTTAGCAAAAATATTTGGAAAATAAAATGTTACTTGTACTTTTCTTGTATATGAGTATAAATTTGAGAAATTCTAAATTATATATTTAATAACATATATCAATAATCTTAGTTACAATACAAACGATCTATGTGTCAAACGTGTCAAATAATTATGAAGTGTCAAAAATATGTGTCGTTTGAAATATTATAAAAGCAATATTTGTCTTATCAGTTAGAAAGTTTTAAAGACTAGATATTAATTAATACCTATTTTAAAATAAAATTATAGTTACGAAAAGAAAAATTAAACAGGTTTATCATCTATAACAATTATTAAAATAAAATCATATGCAAGGAACAAGACGTACGTGTTCAGTTGTTTTTATATGTATAAGACAGTAGTGTGGTGCCCACATCAGATTTTTTTGAACGTATGTACTTCTAGAAAATAAATTTTTTTGCCGATTGACATTAAAGATGACACATCAAGGACTGGTGACAGTCTGTAAAGTGTCACTTTTATGCCTAGGCTGTAAAAATATTTTACATAACAACACAGCAACCGTTCAACACATGAATGGCAACGTAATTTGACAGCAATAACCTTATAAATATCTATATAAAATAATCACTAAATTAATATTAATTTCAAATCGGCAAAAAAATTATGTGTTCAACTTGGCATCAAACACAGATTTATAGCTTCGGTGGCATTCATTGCCTCTGCTTCGCCTCGTCAATGGAACAAATAACTATTTACGAAAATATATTTCTTCAGAGTACAAGTATCGAAAATTATTTTCATACATTTTACATCTACCGAAAATACAAGTGTCGAATGTTGAATACTACAAATTTCGAAAGTACATTATCTCGAATATACAAATGTCGAATAATACCTACAGATAATTTTCATTAAAAATTAGTTCTGTGATTCGAGCTTGTCGAGCGTAAGTTGTTTAGGCTTAGGATTTGTTTGTTGTTAGTGCGAGCGAAGCGAGCTTAACTACAGATGATTTTCAATAACATAACATTCGATATTTGTAACATTTCCAACCCTCGATATTTGTTTATTCTATAAATATACAAACTCTGAATTTAATTTTCGTCATTTGTATTTTCGAGAGGTAGTGATTAATTTGCTGACCAGCAAGAAAAGCTGCTGACTGGGTATTAAAAATTATAGTATGAGCTTAAAACTGAATACTTAAATTTATCACGACCTAGTACACCACGCAACATATTATGAGGAACGTAGACTTCTTCAGAGAGGTACGTTGTTATTGATTTTATGTAAAAACTTGCTGATTGGGTACACCGGGTAGACCGACCAGCTCGAATATTCATATTCCAGTTCAATATGACCTGGTACATCCCACTGTAACGTATGAACATCATAACCTTCTCCAGAGAGGCACTTTACTATAGTGATTTTATGTAAAAGCTTTCTAACTGGATACTCGGGGTTGACCAAGCATTTTGAAAATTCATATTCCAGTTCATTATAATATAACCTGGTACATCCCATTGTAACGTATAAACATCGTAGTCTTCTCCAGCGATGCACTTTATTTTATATAAAAGCTTGCTGACTGAGTACATCGGGTAGAGCAATCAACTTCAAATTTAAAATACTAGTAAGTTAACTATAACCTGATACATCTAACACTAATGTTAGAACTTCATAGACTTTTCTAGAGATTTACTTTACAATTGTGATTTATATAAAATCTTGATGAGTAGGTTCTTAGGGTAAAAACATCAGCTTCACATTTAATATTTCACTTTATTATGACCTAGTACATCTGAATTTATTTATTAAAACTTAGGGTGGAGCGTCCAATTTGAAAATTAAAATTAATTTTTACTATGACCTGATATATGTAACCCTAAGGCCCAGTTGCACAGTTACCACTTAAGTTTTTTTTAAGCTTAAGTTTTAGATTATGGTTTAGCTGTTGCACAGTTTTGTTTTTCAGTTTAAACTGTCAAATAATTAAGCGGTATATGGGGTGTCGCTTAAACAAAAGTTTAACATTTTTTATGATTTTTACTTGCATTATCCACTTTAAATATATTTCTAAAATGGATCTTATGACGAAAGTTTATATATTTACAGTTTTATGAGACCTCGTCGTAGTCCTGGAGAGAATAAGAATAGGTACAATAATTTCTTTGGATGGAATGATGAAGAATTTTGTAAAACAGGTCTTCCCAAACATTATCAGTCCCCGGGCACTTACGTGTTTAGTATTTTGTCCCGGCGCCCTTGCGGAAATATGTGTACAATGACATAAATCAGATACACGAATGAAAATAACTCAAGATAAACTTAATATTTATTAAAATTAAATATTTCAAACTAAAAATATGAAAATACAAAAAAATATGAAATAAATGAAGAAAAACTTCAACAACTCACATTTTTTCAAAACTCGGAATAAGGTTTGACACTGCCACTCTCATTTATTGCTCCACATCGATTTTTGAGCGATATTTGATTTTTATTACAGCTACAGCTTTACTTATTTCCAAATATTCCATATTTAATATACAAAACACTATGTTGTATATGTCAAAATACGAGATAAGACAATAATAATTGACATTCATGTTTGCTAACATTGATTTTTTTAGTTTAGGTAAGTATCTTTTTATTGAGAACTGTGCAACATATACAGCTTAAGTATTTGGTTTAATCTGCAGTTTAAGGTTTAACTAAACTTATACTTAAGTGGTAACTGCAACTGGCCCTAAGTTTAAACTTCATGGACTTCATAAATTCACTTTACTCTAGTGATTTTTACATGGATATGTCTTACCGCTGGCCTATGGAAACAGGTTCAGCGTGTAATGGAAGTGCGAGCGGGTAGTAACCATGGAAACCAACGTACTGCATGGGCCGGAAAAGCAAGAGGAATGAGTTTTGGGATCGCTCATTACGAATTTGATGTCAAAATTGTAAAATTCAAAATGGCGGATCCAATACATCGGACATTTTAAGTGCACGAGACATATTAATGAAATAAATCACTAAAGTAAAGTGCCTCTCTGGAGAAGGTAGAATAGGCTACGATGTTTCTACGTTACACTGGAATGTATCAGCTCATGCTGAACTGGAATATGAATTTTCATCAGCCTACCCCGAGTACCCAATCAGCAAGTTTGATATAAAATCACTAGAGTCAAGTGCCTCTTTGGAAAAGGCTACGATGTTTATACCTTACAGTGGACTGTAGCTAGTTGTATTGAACTGGAATATGAATTTTCTAGCTGGCCTCTACCCGGTGTACCCAGTCATCAAGCTTTTATATAAAATCACTATAGCAAAGTGCGTCTCTGGAGAAGACTATGACGTTTATACGTTCCAGTAGGATGTAGCAGGTCATATTGAACTAGATCATACATTTTCCAGCTGATCGGTCTAGCCGTTGTACCCAGTCAGCAAGCTTTTATATAAAATCACTATAGCAAAGTGCGTCTCTAGAGAAGGCTACGACGTGTATACATTACAGTGGGATGTAGCAGGTCGTATTGAACTGGACTATGTATTTTCTAGCTGATCGGTCTACCCGGTGTATCCACTCAGCAAGCTTTTATATAAAATCACTATAGCAAAGTGCGTCTCTGGAGAAGGCTACGACATTTATACGTTACAGTTGGATGTAGCAGGTCGTTTTTAACTGGAATATGAATTTTCTAGCTGATCGGCCTACCCGGTGTATCCAGTCAGTAAGCTTTTATACAGGATGTCCCATAACTTCAAGTACATATTAGAAGGGCATATAGTTCTAAAAACAAAAAGAATTTTTTCAAAATTAAAAATTAGTTTTTGAGGTTTTTGAAGGAAACAGTTTTGGGACACTAATTGAATAGGTAGTTTTAATATTAAATATTACGTTGTATTATATCTAATTAATAAGAAATGTTTGCATAATACAATCATTTCATTAGGTTTATATTAGCCGGCCACATAAATTGTGTTTCTTATAACAGTTTTATATTATAGTATCCAGGGGTACAAAAAATGTTCTTCTTAAGTGAACTACCCTTAATTATAGGAATTTTGAAAAAAATCTTTTTGTTTCGTAATCAGGACATTAAGTACTATATGCCCTTCTAATATGTACCTAAAGTTATGGGACACCCTATATATAATCACTATTGCAAAGTGCGTCTCTGGAGAAGGCTACGACATTTATACGTTACAGTGGGATGTAGCAGGTCGTATTGAATTGGAATATAAATATTCCAGCTGATCGGTCTAGCCGTTGTACCCAGTCAGCAAACTTTTATATAAAATCACTAAACCCAAGTGCGTCTTTGGAGAAGACTACGACGTTTATACGTTACAACGGGATGTAGCTGGTCGTATGGAACTGGACTATAAATTTTCTAGCTGATCGGTCTACCCAGTGCACCCAGTAAGCAAGCTTTTTCATAAAATCACTATAGCAAAGTGCGTCCCTGGAGAAGGCTACGACGCTTATACGTTACAGTGGAATGTAGCAGGTCGTATTGAACTAAACTCCTGGACAAAATTAACGCATCACTTTAAAATTTTTCAATAATTTATAATTTAATTGTTTTTCGTGTTTTTTATCATTTGCATAATAGGTTTTATGTCTTCTGTGATATTTCTGAAAAACTATTTCTTTTGTTTAATCATTTTTAAGCAACAAGCATCTTAGTGCAACAATTGTAATAAAGTTTATTTAAGTTAAGTTGATAAATTTCTTAGTTCTTTTGCAAGTAGTGTGTTTAAGTGTATAGAATATTCAATTTGAAGTTTGCAAAATGTATTTAACAGAACTGGAGGCAGTGCGAGCATCAACTTGATTGGATGAATGATATTCTCAGCGTTATGTTGCTAAATTGTTGGAGATAAACTAAAATGTAATAAGTCGAATGGTTAGACGTTATCATGAAACTGGATCTCATTCTCGAAGGTCAAGACAAGGGCAGAAACGATGTACTAACGAGAGAGATGAGCGTTTTCTTAGACAATCAACTTAAGAAATAGGGCAATCACTAGTTCAAAATTAAAAATTGAACTTATAGCCACTTGTAACGTTACAATTTCTACTCGAACCATTAAACGACGATTAAATGGAGCTGGGCTAGGCAATAGAAGACCCGTAATTGCGCCACTTCTTGCCACAGAGAACAGAGTTGCTAGATTTCGATTTGCTAGAAATCATGTTAACTAGACGTGGATCAGTGGAAGCGAGTTTTATTTACCGATAAAACTAGAGTGAACCTAAAATGTCCTGATGGACGTGAACGAGTCTGGCAAAGACCTGGAGAGAGATTTGCTAGTTGCAATATCGTGTTAAAAATTCCATTTGGTGGAGACTCTATAATGTTCTGGGGCGATATTTGCTTTGACGCTTGTACAGAGTTAGTCCCTATTCATGTGAGATCCATGAATGCAAATTTTTATTTAGATAACATTATTGTTGAACATGTAATGCCGTTTGCACGATTTGTGGGAGACAATTTTGAATTCATGCAAGACAATGATCGACTTCACGTAGCTAGAGATGTAATAGACTATCTAAACGTTGTTAATATACCGGTTATGCAATGGCCACCAAGAAATCCGGACTTAAATCCTATAGAGCTTCTATGGGATACACTGAAACGATCAGTGAGACGTCATACGCATGCACCTACGAACCTGAGTGAACTTGAAAATGCTGTTATTGCAGAATAGACACATATTCAACAGAATGTCATACAAAATTTAATACCAAGTATGCCCAGCGACATGGAAGCAGTAATTAGAATAAGTGGAGGCACCACACGTTAATGATTTGGTCAAGAATATCATTTTTTTCATTTGTTTCGCTATTCCAAATTTAATTATTTTATTCGTAGTTTTCAATATAAATTATTAATTTTTATAATTAAGCTTTAATACTCTCATTTTTCTTTCTAACTTACTCCCAAATTATCACATTATGTTGTAACAATATATTCAGCTAATTATTTTCCTTAATTAAAAAAAAATAATTATAAAAACTATATTTGAAAATTGTGATGCGTTAATTTTGTCCAGGAGTTTAGAATATGAATTTTCGAGCTGATAGGTCTACTCCGAATACGCAGTCCACAAGCTTTTATATAAAATTACTAGAGTAAAGTACCGGGGAAGGCTACGATGTTTATACGATACAGTGGAGTGTACAAGGTCATAATGAACTGGAATATGATTTTCTATAATATTGTTTTGGAAACTACGCATTCTATAACTAAAAATTGTTATGGAATCACTAACATTCCATATGTCGCGTATGGAATATTTTCGACGAATCAGAGCCGCGATATACAGAGTGTCCCAGATTTAAACGGCCTAACTTAAAATTAAGATTAAACACCTAAAAATAGGGTGACAGTTTCATTTGAGCAAATGTCCATAAATGCTTTATTCCAGAGATATTCATGTTTTTATTATTGAGTAGCGCTACTTTAAAAAATCAACTTAATGACGAAATATTCAGTATTATCTTATTGAGGTGAGACATAATAATTAAATTAAATTAATAATAAATTGGTTATTACCTAATTTTAATACAAAATTTAGTTTTCTTTCACTAATGTCAAGGAAAAAAAACTATCAATGAATTTAAAGAAATTTTTTTAAGGTGCCATAAAAGAAAAAGTCTATGAAGAACCGATAAATAATTTAGACTCACTACATAGAAAAATTATTTAAGTTTGCGAAATCATATCTCCCGAGCAATGTCACACAGCAACCAATGCAGTGGCAGATCGTTGTCGTGCCTGTTTACGTACTGCAGGTGAACATTTTAAACAAATATTATTTTTAAAAAAATAGTTTTTGAAGTTAAGTTATTACTTTATTATTTTAAACAATAAATTTCTTTAAATTCATTGATAGATTCACATTTTTTACCAGACATCAGTGCAAGCAAACTAAATTTTGTATTGAAATTAAGTAATTAACAACTTATTATTATTTTAATTTAATTACTATGTAACACTTCAATAAGATAATATTGGATATTTCATTATGAAGTTGATTTTTTAAAGTAGCGCTACTCAATAAGAAAAACATGAATATCTCTGGAATAAAGCATTTACGGACATTTTCTCAAATGAACTTGTCACCTTATTTTTAGGTGTTTAATCTATGGATTAAGTTAGACCGTTTAAATCTGGGACATCCTGTATGAAGTATCTTGATTCAGTTACTATGGTTACGTCTATTTGTTTTATTTTAATTTTTTGAGTTTGACGTTTTCAACAGTTTTAAATTTGTATTTTTTGTATAATTTCCAAAATCTTGTTATAGAAAGCATAGTCTACAGCATCTAACGGAATGATATATCCCACACGCGCAACACGTAACCCTCGCCGTCGGCTCGGACTACAAATTTTTTGCTCGCGTGGAATTTGTGCCATTCCATTACTTGTTGTAGAATATACTATTTCGAGCTGATCGATCTACGAAGAGTACACTGTCATCAAGTTTTTATACAAAATTACTAGAGTAAAGTGCCTCTCTGGAGAAGGCTACGATGTTTATACGCTACTGTGCAGGTCATATTGAACTGGAATATGAATTTTCAAGCTGGTCACTCAATCCAGTCAGCAGGCATTTATATAAAATTATTAGAGTAAAGTACATTTCTGGAAAATTGTACGATGTTTAAAAGTTACAGTGGCATGCAATAGGTCAGGTTGAACTGGAATATGAATTTTCGAATAGGTCGGTCTACCCTGAGGACTCAGTAAGCAAGCTTTTATATAGATCACTACAGTAAAGTGCGTCTCTGGAGAAGGTTACGATATAAAATAACAAACAAATTATAGTCTAATACTATTAGTGAATTTATTTATTATTTATCTGTATCGGATTTAATGCAGATCACAGGCAGACTACGTCTAATGAAAATTATAACTAAAATTGACATTTTGACAGTACTTCTGTTATCACAGCCCAGCTAAGGTTCTAGAATATATGAGTATTCTCATCCGCCATTTTGGGTCCAAGTGTCATAAATAAAACAAATTATTGAAATCCAGTTACTGTAATTCTCTTATGTCAAATTTGAAGTTGATATTGATTAATAATTGTGATATATCATTCCTTCAATTATTGTATTCCATATCTAACAGGTAACAGGTAAGTGTACAGAATACTTAAAATAATACGTATATTACCGATTTGTCTAGTTGGATATTACAGAATTTCAAAAATAAAACAAAATAAAAATTTGCGCACATTTTAAAACACTTACCTGTAAAGATATAATACAATAATCGAAGGAATGACATATCACAATAATATTAATAAATATAAATGGTCAGAAATAAATTGTCAATTTTTGTGTTCATAATCGAAAATATTAACTATAGTTTGATTGAGATCGTTTTATTTTACATGCATGAATAAGTTAAATAAGGTTAATATCAAGTAACTATTGTTAAAAATTACACTAAAACATTGTTTTTTATTAAATGGGAAAGAAACGTCAATCAGAACCAAACATGGATAACGATAACGACTCGACGGAATCCTGTGATGAAAACCAAAACGCTACCTTCTGCCCACACATTGCCAAATCAAAAAGACAATAGGATCAGGGCTATGTACAGAGTGTCCTCAATGCGAAAAGACTCCAATCGTAGAAAACGGAAGCATTGAGGATAACTTTGAATAGGATCTTAGTTTGTGGTTATGTTTGAGGTGTGGTATCAGGGCTGCGGTCGCAGCAATCAAAAACACGCGCTGCAGCACTACAACAAACCCAGATCGGATTGTCACGCGCTGTGCGTGAACACCACGCTGTGGACAGTCTGGTGTTACGATTGTGATAAAATGATCAGCCCCAGCTCCAAAAAAAAAAAAAACTCTTGGAGGTTGTCGAGTGGCTGAAAAAGCAAAGTGTTAACGTCGTTACAAAAAAAGAGTATCACAGTTTAGACTCACAATCCGTTGATGTTGAAAACCTAAAAAATACTTGCACCAAACTAGATTTACCGCGCGTTCGCGGGCTTACCAACTTAGGAAACACTTGTTTTTTCAACTCTGTTTTGCAGTGTTTAGCTCAAACACCATTTTTACTTCCGGTTCTCCAGGAAATGTCTGTGGCAGGCGAACAATTCGTCCTTCCAGTAGGTAAGCTAACACTGGAGGACAGCAAAGTAGTGAAAGAGCTTCCATCTTTAGATGGAGCTTTGACAGATTCGGGGCCACTAACTGAGGTTTTGTGTAACACTTTAAAAGAGCTAACTTCCGGTAGAATGGATGTATGTACACAATCCGCGTAGTTTACTATCGCAATTAACCCTGCGTCAACCCTTATTTGGGGGAGGAGATCAGCATGATTCTCATGAACTGTTGAGGTTTCTTCTTGAAGCTGTCCGTTCGGAAGATTTGCGAAGATATCAAACAGTTATTTTAGAAAAACAAATTTGTGAATATAAACTTCAAATTTCGGAAGATTTGCGAAGATATCAAACAGTTATTTTAGAAAAACTAATTTGTGAATATAAACTTCAAATTTAAAATGTTTTTTTTTTTATTTTTCAAAGTAACTGGATTCCAATAAATTGTTTTATTTATGACAGCTGGACCCAAAATGGCGGACGAGAATACCTACATTCTTCTAGAGCTCTAGCCCAGCCATCCCCGTCTCAACAGATGACATTTTACAAATAAATAATGTTATTTTGCGAGTGTGGGATTTGCGAGTTGTGGGATATGCCATTCCGTTACACGTTGTAGACTATACTTTCTATAACAAGATTTTGGAAATTATACGAAAAATACAAATATAAAACTGTTGAAAACGTCAAACTCAAATAAATCAAATTTAACAAACAGACGTAACTATAGTAACCAGAGACAAATATCTAAAGAGAGACGCGACAGTCCCAGCAAAATTAGGTGTGATAGAAGTTCTGCGCCATCTATGAATAGAGCACCCGAACTAAGGCAATATTTGAAATGAAAATGCGGGAATTTAATGAAATTCAAATTTCAAAGTACTAAAAATAATAAAATATAAATTCATGTATACAAATTTATTTTTTAATTAATGAATACATATATATCTTTAGAAATTTATATAGCTTTTTCTTAAACGCCGTTTGGAAGGACGTATCTTCAAAATGCAAACTACACACTCGCACGTGTGTAAGTGCAGCGTCCGACTTGCCTTCCAGCAGCACCGAAATCCCCTAATTTTGCATCCACACGTTACATAAACTTGGGTTTTTTGGTAAGCAGAACAAGGAAATGTCAGGATGACCCACACTATCCATTCTGTAGCTTGGAACAGTGCCCCTTTTGGTCTTCATGTTCTGAAACAAATTTATTATATCAAAATAACGATCTTTTATTAGATTATATATGAACAGCCTATTTTGTTAAATCGGTGAAAATAAATTGTTAAACTGCTTAAAAATATACAAACCAATCGAAAGTTCAAATTTAAATAAAACTTTGAAGGAACATGCAAATGCTTAACAATATTTTAGATAATAACAAAGAAAGTAATAAATTAAAAATGCTTACCTTTCAAGTAAATTGAATCACTTCACTAACTAAACACAAAACTTTAGATATTTGTCTCTGCATAAAACACAAAGTAACGGTAACGGTTTCAATGTTTCAAACGTCAGTTTCAAATTTCAAATCAACTGTTTGTGCGGCCGCCTACTAGTTGTAGTTATTAACCAAACGCTACAGCATTTCCATCTATGTTTAGAGCACCCGAAGTAATCAAAAACAAAAACTTCTATCACAAGAAATCCTGTACTACTGTCAGCCCCCTGATAGTAACTGAATCAAGATACTTCATTATCGCGCTAATATGCGGCTCTGATTCGTCGAAAATATTCTATACGCAGCGTAAGGAATGTTAGTGATTCCATAACAATTTTTAGTTGTGGAATGCCCAGTTTCTAAAACAGTGTTATAGAAAATAAATTCCATATTCGTAATAAAAAATTGTATTTTAGTGCCTTGATATACAAATAACTATTTCGGGATTTGTATTTTCTAGATATTTTTTCGAGAAATGTGTTGTTACCCACGATACAATGTTATCTGTTATATTACATTACGACGAGAGAATAGTTCGAAGAACGAGCGATGCTAGGAGCGAGTTCATTAAATTCTTGATATAACATCACTTATATCGTAAATTTACTATTAAAGAATTTATAAGATGAAAATTTAACAATTTCTGAGTAATGTGCATTAAGGTTTTTGCCTGAGAGATGTGGTGTGGATCAATTGTTTTGTCTTTGTCTATGTATAATCATTGAGAAGTCACTTGATAAGAACAAAAATGTGTTCTGTGGTTTTCTTGATTTAAAAAAAAAATATGACAGAGACTTGTCAGGTGTACTTGTAGGGTTCGGTGTGGATGGTTATTTACTGGGAGCGATTCAAGCGCTGTATGAAAGAAGTCAGGCTGCGATGAGAGTGATGATAGATTGAGTGATTGGTTTCGTATCTAGGATGTTAGTCTGAAACAGAATGCCTCCGTTGTTTTTATTTGTATATGGATATCTTGTTACGAAATGCATTTAATGGAACAGATGTTGTAAGTATTGGTTGACTTATAGTGCCTGCGCGGATGATATTTTTATGTTGGGTGAAACTAGAGAAAAAAATTATTGCTTGCATAATTGAAGCGGGGAAAGGTTTAAACTGTTATTGAATATCAATAAATGTAACGTTTTGGTGTTTAATTTAACGTTTTAATGTAAAAATCTAAAAAAAAAAAAATGATAAAAATATTAACTTTCAATTTTTTCCGAAAACTTCTGAGATACAACCTGTTACAACTGTAGAAGTCGAATTCATAGTTGGAAATATTACAGAAGACGTATGTAACTACTCTGAAACTCAATGCTCGATATTATTTTCTTACAATGTAACTTGATTCTGAACTTATGTTGGAAATTTTTTAATTAATTCTTGATGTCTGCAACTGAAGCACAATGTACATATATATTCAAAATATTTTTAATAGCCTTTAAAGCCTTTTTTAAATGGAAATATTTATGTGTACTGTATTCAGCTTCTCATATACGATAATGTTCTACCCCTCAAAAAAAATTTAGTCTTTGTCTGCAGTAAAAATTAAGAACTGCACAGTATTAACTGAACATTTATTTATTGTATCAAATCTTACAATTATTCATTATAATTTATTTTCGTTGAATGTATTAGGTGCAAGAAAATAGAAAACTGATATATTTAATTCTAGTAATATACAGTTCTTAAATGTAATAAAAATCTTAGATATAAGTGCACCCCACACTTCAACAATTCTAGTTACAGATATTAATTCGGCGTCAACATATTAAGAAACTTTATTACAAGTATGACACATTTATTTTTTGTTATTGGTCAGTTTTCATAATGTACGCTTGAAATATCATAAAATTTACTAAACATTAAAAGAACTTACGTGCATTTCATGTATATAAAAGGCACGAAATACATAAAAAAATAATTTTTTGTTTGTTTTCAGAATTTTCATTTTAAACTGTCAGTTCAATGTCGCGAGAATTAAAACTACTTTTACACTTGTTTAAAGAAATTCAGTCAACTCTCTCTTAATCAAAGGTGAGTTTTTTTTTGTTAAACGTTTTAGCCTGATATAATAAAAAAAATCTACATTAAAATTATAGAAAATGTAAAAAATATAATAAAACATTTTATATTAAAAGTTTGTAAGTCGTTTATGTTTTATGATTAAAAGGAGTTGCCTATATTTTTGTAAAAGTATAAATCAAATGATCCTGGTCTTGTTTTGTTTATTAATTGACATTGTAACGACATTTCAAAAGTAAACAACATAATAAAATTTTATTATCCACATCACTAGTTTATCATTTTATTTCATCAGTGCACACTCACAAATACATCCAGATATTGCTACATGATAAGGCAGCACCTATTTCCGATATTTCTCTCTTTCTTGTTTATATTTACTACTTGATCGCTCCTTATGATCCCTGTCTCTATAATGATCATTCTCTCTACTTGATCTATAGTGTTCTTTCTCCCTGCTAGACCTATAATGATCTTCTTCTCTACTCGTTCTATAATGTCGATCTCTATGAGGACTTCTCTCTCTGATTCTTTCTCTCTCTTTTGGTCTATCATGATTTCTCTCGCGTTCTCTCTCATGGGGTCTCTCGCGTTTATTGTCTCCTCGCTCTCTTTCGCGGTCCCAATCACGGGTGCTTCGTTCGTAGGGCTCCTGTGGAACTGGAGGCACGGGATGTTGTTGGACTGGTGGAAAGCGGTCCTGCATTTGGGAGTTGATACGTTGTTGAATTGGGACTGGGATGCGTGGAAATAATGTAGAGAACCACTCGAGTTTGACCAGCCACTGGCGAAGCATCATGCCGATTTTCATTGTTTGGCCGCCACCTGCCTTCACGTCCAGTTCCTATAAAGAATGGAAAATTATGAGTATGGAAGATTGTAATAATTTATTAATTACGCTGTATATTAGCATAATAACACAAATAATTTGAACATTCTTGTTGACAGATCTGTCAAAATATTTTTAATATTTCCACATTATGTTGTATTATTTTTTATTTTTTTTGTAGTACGCTATTCAGTGTGTCCCATTTAAGGTACGAATGCATTGGGATTTCGAGAACAGTAAGAGATACGAGGTTGGTTACCCCATTAGTAGGGTGGTAGTTTGAACATTTTCCAATTGAATAAACGCCTCCAAAATCACACAAGGTGGTATCCTGCCTTAATAATTTTGTACCTACATTGTATTCCAAAAATAATGTGATTTCCTAATAAATTGAAGTCTTTTATTTAAACTAATCGGAGAGTCTGTTACAAAGCTAGGAAAAATACTAGATTTCGGGGTATAATGGAAATTTAACTAAATTTTAACTCAATTACATAAACTAGATGAAGAGAAGCCGAATATTCGGTTACGGTTTCGGCTGAAAAATCATGTTTCAGTCAGAAATCAAAAGTAACATTGTATTTCCTACATAACAATAAAAAATCACCAGCACCACCAAAGTATATAAACATACAGAAATGGATATCATATACAATGGGGTCCGTGATCATTGAATTTAAATAAAAAAGTTAACCCTAATGTTATGTCATAATAATAATTGTAATTGCCGATTTATTTGCTATTTGTAATATGTAACTGCTGACATATTTGTTTACACAATGTAATTAATGCGCTTGTAATATAATACCATACAATAAATAAATAAATAATAATAATAAAAACTACATATAATCTTACAAGTTTAGAGTATTTTCAATTTAAAATTAAATTTATTGCAAGTCCATTGATGTGACGTCAAATTGCTAGAACATTGAGGTATGTCGTAGAGCTTTGAAACTGACATTTGTCAGATGATATAACCTATTGGCAACGAAAATGACCGATGGCGGCAGCACTGAGTATTTGCAAATGGCCGACGTCGTAGGTAACGTGCAGTGAATGACATACGGAGAAACATAAATAAAGTTCATATAATTATAGTTATAAATAAAATATGAGCTTATTTGAAGTACGGTATTGTGTAAAGGGAAGTATTTGTGCTTTATTTATTTTAAAAATCACAGTTATACCGTCTCTTTAATATATTTTTAGGTATGGATAACTTTTACAGTGCCGATAAACAAGTTGGTTTTCGAGAATTATTTAGATGTCTCGAAGCGACGAATTCTACCAGAAATTTTATCGAGGGGGAAGAAATAGTTAACAGTAGCTTGTTATTTTTATGTAGAGTTGTGGAGGTAAATTTAAATAAGTGCAAGTTTTTTGGGTTATGTTTGCCGATCAGTGCTCTTACTACAAATCCACATGAGATACATGGAACCATTTATGTTGAAAATATTATATAACTTGTGAACTGCACAAAGTACATTTTTATATGTTACCCTAGTTACATATTTGAATAAAACTGCTAGTACAGCATAAGTAATGTTTAGTTTCATTTCAATAAGTGTGGGTATGATTTTCTCTAGTTGATAATTTGGAAATTTTTATATTAGGATAAGTCTATAATTATTATTCCTTCAAAATTTGGTAAGCCAGTTAAAGTATTTAATTTCTAATCAGTTTGTGTTGTACATTTTGAATTTGGATTTAAAATCCATACTAAGAGCTTTTCAGAAAACTTATGTTACAGAATAATAACAAAACATTAAGGGTATGGAAAAGGAGAAAGAATATCTACAAAATAAGACACAAAATAAAAGAAAATAGCACAAAATTAATTCGATAACCACACTATATAACATGTACGCTACAAATGATTACCCAATGCAAAAGTTCATAATTTTGCCACCAGAGGGCTACGAGTTCATTTTCGTTGCCAATATTTTGCAAGTCTAATAATTGATACCATGCAAAACTTGTATCCATCTCTTTCAATCCAAAAATGCCTATTACCAAAATTACGCCAATTTTTAATTTCTCATAAACTATAAATAATTCACCGATTTAACACGTTGACTGCCATGTGGAACGACTTATGTGGCACTGGTATATTTGCGACGTTAGTAAAACGCTTCGTAGCTTCACGTTTTTCACCCAAGTTCATACGCGTTGTGATGTCGCAATACGGAAGAAGAGATGATGGTAAGGTGTATATATCATGCGGCGTGAATGAAAAAAACCGTAATACGCCAAGTAGCACATATATTGTACCATTAAAAAAAAAATGTGCAAAAAAAATGATTGTGGCCCCCGGGGCCCAAATTTTTAACAAAAAGTGGCGGTCAACGTGTTAAAAATATTAACATTTTTTCACAGCCCATATTATAGAGTTGCCAAATTCACGGACACGTTTGTATTAAATTTATTATTTCGCAAGATAATATTTATCGAATTAAAAGTAATTCATTTTTCATTGCATGAGTATTTTGACAATTATAATATGTAGGCGATTTTAATTATTTGTTAAGAACTCTGATGACGGTCTCTGCATTTTATTTGTATAGCTTCTATGTGCAGAAGGGAGTAAAAATTCTGATATATTTGTAATTAATAATCTACACCTAAGAGATCCACACTACCTGTTACGCACCTCCGTATCATCCAAGAATGGATCGAACCAGTCCAACAGATTCTGCGGCGGCTGCGTGTACCGAATATACATGAAGCCCAACGCTCGGATGTACGGCGAATCACAATGACTGATGAGTCCATTCAATTGCTTCCGAGTCAATTTCAACGTGAACAGTTTGTAGAGGAGACAGTAGGCCGTGGAAACGATCCCCCCGGCGCCTACACCCCTTACACCCCCGCACATGCCAGTCTGGCCAGAAGTACGACGTGAACCCTTCTCCCAGGGCTCCAGGTGTGTCACTTTGTAGTAGATTTCGTCAACAACTTCATGGTAGGTTTTTAGTTCGTAGAGATTTACTGTAAAAGAAATAAAACAGTGAATTGGGGGATATGAATCAGTGGAAGACAATTTAGAAGTTTGTTTATCGCTGCAAAATTGGTGTTAAACGTAGCTTAAATGCTATACTAGAATTTAAGTTTTAAAATATAAAATAATATCTAAATACAGAATCGACGATAAGTCATATTAATGTTTCAAATGCTGATTAAATTAAAACCAAAAATTTAGTAATCATGTAGATCACTAGTATGAGCGACTAATTAAGTTTAACTTTATTTCGTTGTGTTCATCACCTTTATATAAATATGCTTCAATTAAAAATGCACAAAACAATATTTGTTATCACTTATTTTGAAGCATTTTGGCTAAAATCATTTACGAACGTTTGACAACGCAAAATAAAGTTCGCCCTTAATACGGTAATACAAGTGATCATTGTGTTTTAGTTTTGATGTAATTAATATTTGAAACAACTTCACGACTTTTCGATGAACTGTAGAAAAATAAGATGAAAGATTTGAAATAGAAAAGAAGTTAAAATTAATCTATTAAATTTAATGATGAAAATCTAAGATATAAAAATTAAAAAAATGACTCTACGCATAACACTAAAACTTGGACACCAAGAACACATTTCTAATAGCAATGCAGTGTGACTATTTATATTATGGTGGCTTATTCTGCAACTGAATTGCAAAATAACCATGAATCGTTGTTTTACCATGCTCCTAACGATGGCAGATCCCGGATTCCAACACTTGCTTCATCTGCACAGAGTATCCATTCCTGTACAGACTCCTGCAATGTGAATGCATCTAGAAATCTAAAAGTCCAGAAAATACTTTTAATATGTGAAATATATTTCCACATAAACATAATACATTTACCTTTAGTAGTCTATCAATAGGTAAACTTACTGCAAAAAAAACTAGGGACAATTTTGTAAATCAGTGTGCAGAATAAGAAGCAAAATTTTGTTGGTTATATTTTTTGTAAATGTATTAAAACTGTTTTACTGAAGCAAACATAAAATAAATAACACATTCCTATGACATTTATATTGAAAATACACTGGTTTCAAATTTAGAAAATAAGAACAACGAAATTGTTATAATTAAATATTTACTTCAATAAAATAATCTCCTTTACCCAATAGAATTGATTTAACTGTCAAAAATTATTTGATAAATATCTTAAACAGATTTTCAAGATGGATTGTTAGCAGTAACAGTTGTTCAATATGTGTACCTACCCTTAAAATAATGAGAACTCTGTATATTTGTAAGAATAAGTGGATTTAGGTTCATACTTCTTTCGTTTCCCCATAATGGTAAAATATTACTTTGTTTAGAACTCTGTTTTGGAGTATAATCTGCAAAATAATTATTGTTTTGTCAATACAAGAACACCTAACACACAAACGTCATTTGTAACGGATAATAATAAAATTATTTACCTTCTTCGTAACCACCATCCATTTTAAATATGTATTCAAATGTAACAAATAATAAAATAAACGGCAAGTAAACAAATGTTAACAATTTTTGGGGCAGAATTTTTTAACATAAAACGCGAGAACCACCTTCTGCCATTTTTGAGTTATATTTCTGTCTGACGTCACTTTTTCATCCGTTTAGCATTTCATGCTTATTTTTATGGCGGGACATTTAAATGTAAAAATAATTCATGTTTCTAATCCAATCATCATATCAAGTTGAAAATTAGGTAGAATAAGAGGTTATATTGATTATAGCCTAAAGTAAAAAAATTCCCATATAAAAACGTGAAATAAAATCAATACAGTCATTTTATTTAATTTGAAATACATAAAAAAGTCATAAAGACCATATAAAAAGCTACACCTATTAGAAATACTGATTTTGCTTTCAAGCAAGTACGTAATACACAATTACGCAATATGTATTAAAACCTCACAAAAATACTTTTAGATTATTTTCTACATTAAAAATTATATGCACTAAAGTAAGAATATTGCAAATGATATTTGGATAGCTTATAGTACGGTACAAGATATACAATTCTCTTTATGAAGCATTTTCCATTAAATTTCTTTACAATTTAAATTTATTAATAAACAATTATATTTGCAAAAAAATATGAAAAAAAAATTCACAATTTGTCCACTCCTAAGCATGTAAAACATTTAAAGCTTACATTTCAATTATTCGAATATTAACATTTCTAATTCATGTCTTTAATTTATAAAATTAATAATTTATAATACATTTTCTATTTAATTTAAAATTAATAATACTTCATACACTCAGTCAGTTTTCCACGGCGCTGCCATTTTATAGTATTTATAATAAATCTTAACATGTAAATGTTACATTAACGCATTTGGGCACTGAGTATTATTTAAATTTACACAAGACCTAATTTTTTAAAACTATACCAGACCTGCTCTTATAATAAATTATACAAAACACACAATTGTAATATTTCAGACTTTAAACATTTACGTTTAACAACATATGATTAAATCTTAGATTATTGTGCTGTAATGATTTGTGCTATTGATATATTTATACACCATAAAATTTGCAAATGAAAATTTGATTTACAAATATTAT
This sequence comes from Poecilus cupreus, assembly GCA_963942605.1. Taxonomy (NCBI): domain Eukaryota; kingdom Metazoa; phylum Arthropoda; class Insecta; order Coleoptera; family Carabidae; genus Poecilus; species Poecilus cupreus. Next base: position 18,227,270 of record OZ012720.1, on the reverse strand, counting down.
AGACCTAAATAATACAGCCTTTTTATATTCTGATTTTAAAAAAATGTTTTAAAATATTGTATAAAAATACACATAAATATAACTATCACACGTAAATAAATAAAATTACAAAGTAATGGAATATATAACGTTTCCATTCTGTACTAAATAAAATTTGGATATCTTTGTTTTATAAATACATAAAAATGTTATGTTTAGGTATTAAAATGTGTCAAGATTCACAAACATTGCACTTACACAAAAGTAATCACTGGTCATACAGAAGTCTCTGAATTCAACCTCAAAACAAATTTATTACTCTTAGGATCAACTACTTCTTCTGTTATATTTAAATGAGGTAGCTTCTTAATTTGACACAATAACGAAACATCATTTTGTCGCAACTGGAAGCAAATACCGTGGCCAATCGGCCTTGACAACAACTCCTCACAAATTAAGGCCCAAGTTTGAATTTGTTTTTGTTCTTTATCATTTTGTAATACTGGAGTAGTTTCTAAGTACGGTTCTAAGAAAGCTCTTGGAGTCAGATCATGACTTAAACAATTAGCCAAATGTCCTAAAATGGATTCAACAGAATGTCGAGGTTGTTGGCGAGTTACACGAAGATATTTTTGTAAAGAGCGCGCCATGGAAGGGAAGATGGCTTGAGCTGCTTCTTGTGGATCCATCGGAATGGCGGAGACTTGCTCATTATGAAGACGTTTTATATGAGTAAAAGCTTCTTCGGCAGCTGTGATTAGTCTAGCTCGACGTTTTTTAACGCGGCGTTCGTATTCATGTTCTTCGTAGAATCTCTCGTTATGACTAGAATCTCGTCGTCTAGCATGAGCAGCTAACATCGCTCGAGATTGACTCTGCTGTAGTGAAGTATTATTAACTCCATCGACTTCGTAAAATTTGAAACTAGATGATGCTTTACGAGATTTTGACACGGGAATACGCTCTAAGTACGGGTTGTAAATGGGAAATTCGGTGTAATATTTTTCTAAAACCCAAACAGCTGCTCTTTGAATACTAAATTGTCCGATTGTGTATGCTTTACTTTCACCATCAGGACTTCGAACTATTTTAATGTAATATGTAGGTTGAAGATGTCTAATTTCTACCAAAACTACAGCTAAATAATGGATGAATAATAGTGTATCAGTTAAACTCGACGCGTAAGCAACTAGTGCTTTATAATCAACAGATTCTTCTGGAGTTGTGGCAGCCCTGGCAGTTTCCGTGACTTGTACTATGTAAAACAACCAATAGGCGAAAGTGCATACTAAAACAAATGCCAAAACAGCTGCGCGGAAGAGAAATATTCGGGGAAGAGTCGCATTGGGCCTCCGTAAAAATATCGCCCAAGCACCGACTGCTAAAATCACCAATTTAAAAGCTAACGAAACTAATTGCCCTTTACACTCTGCGCCGCAAGCTAATAGTTTTATATTTTGTTGTAAACCTAATGTTGAAGATAAGGCAGGAAAAAAACCCAATTTGGGTAGAACAACCATCGCCAAAGGGCTTAAGAAAGCTGCCACTGAAAGTACCATTGTAAGTACTGTACCGATATATCGATGACAAAAAAACGTAAGTCCTGTATCTGGTTCTCCAGGCCAATTGCTAACATCTTCTGTAGACTGAGATTGTTCCGATGTGTTACCAGTGATAGCAGTTGTATTTTCGCCCCAATTATCATCTTGTGGAAGAATTTGCACTTCAATTACTTCTTGGCCATCTCGATTATCTGGTGTTAGAGTAACAGCAGTTTGGAATGGAGCCATATTATCTTCAGGTTTTCTTGTAGATTTACTACTCCTGAAATTAAATTTGAGGTAACAAATGTTTTTACTACATTAAATGCTTTAAATAAATACCTTGTACTTCTATGGGAATGCTGTCGATGGTTACTTCTTTCTCGATGACCCCTAGATCTGCGAGATCTTGAACTCTGTTCTGATTTCACCGATTCAGTTTCCATGTCTCGAGCAGTTTCGTTACCCATATACACTCACAAAAATAATACACATAACAGGCACTTTGTAATGTCATCGAAAGTGATATTTTAATTTGAGACTTAATGTATAAAACACAAGTTTAGCAAATGTATACCGCTATTTTATACACGTATATGAATTGTGTACCGGAGGTAAATCTACACTCAATACTATATTATTTCATCACGTTTAATAAATGTTTAAACATAATCATAAGAATACAATGTAAAAAAAAAGCAATTAGAATTTAATTAATGACAGAAAGTAGAAATTATTTCATCACAGATCTTTGATAACACTTAAAATCATTGGAAATTTATTAAAAAATCTGTTAAAACACTATTAATATTATTTATAAAAGCGGTTCACACCTACACTTCTGCAACATCTCGCCGTGTTTATATGTTTCAAAATGGCTTCTTATGACATTGAATAAATAGCGGTACAATTATGTTTATCCAACACCTCTCAATAAATGCTCTAAAACTATGGCGATTTTAAACAAGCAAAGTAACAGATTATCCACTAGTGGGTATAATTTTGAGAAAATCCACTAGTGAGTATTTTTTTATTTATAACAATAATAATAACACACAACACCATGGTGACCACTTCGATTGACAGTTTAATTTAAAAATTTAAAGCATATGTCACTGTCAAATAATATTTCTTTTATAAATTTTACATTTATTAAGAGGTGTTGGATAAAACGTTATACTTCACACGTGGGCAAATTGGAATAATCCACTCGATAAATTTATCACACTCAGCCTTCGGCTTCGTGTGCTAAAATTTATCTCGTGGGTAATTCCTTACTTTGCCCACTTGTAAAGTAAATAACTATTATAGAACGCATTTTCTTATTGTATAAAAAATAAGAAATACATGTAAGTTTTATAAATTAAATTAAGATATCTGTTTAATTAGATAATAAACTAGTAACACTATAGACCTAGCTCCATACATTTCATCCATTTAAATAATAATTCTTAGAACGCATCCTAACCTTCCGCAGTAGTTCCTGTAAAATATTTATTTAAAAAACGACGTTTTGGCAGGAAAGTGCTGCCTTCTTCAGAAAGAATAATTATTTTTTTACCTGAACAAGGCGGCACTTTGCTGTCAAAACGCCGTTATTTTAATAAATATACAGTATTTTTACCCAGTTAATGTTTATTTATAAATCAATTTGTTTATTTCTTGTGTTGTTTCAAATCCAATAAATATGAATTTATATAAGAATGTAAACTTGGACTGTACGACTGTACCAGGGATACTCGCATTTTTCAAATTCAGGGATGTTGGTTTTCTTGATGGTGTTAGAAGTTACTAACACGAACTTCACCGGTGTAAATTTTTTACTCATTGAAATTTCACAAAGAACCGTGTGTTAGAATTTTATAAATTATTTCTGTTCATTTATAATAATACGATAAAATGGCAAGCGATAGCAAAACGCAGGATAAAAAATCTCCTAAAGGAAAATCACATGAAGAAATTTTTAATGGATTTCAAATGTTACGAGCAGAACAACGGAGTCTAGCAAATAAGTTATCAGAATTTAAATTAGATTTAACGGAACACAAGTAAGAAAAAGTGTTATGTATTTTCATTTTGTGTCATCCCAATTTTCTTCAATAAACTGTATTTTGAATAAGAATCTATTATTTTAACATTGACGTACATAACCTCACATACGTCATGCTTATCTTAAACTGGCTTGCCTTATTTGGTTTTACAAAATATTACACTAATGAATAATTATTTTTAAATTCTAGGATGGTAATTGATACTTTAAAAGGAGTTAATGCAGACAGAAAATGTTACCGTATGATTGGAGGGGTCCTTTGTGAAAGAACTGTCAAAGAAGTTTTGCCAGTTTTAGAAAATAATAGAGATCAATTAAGCAAAGTTATCGACGCTGTAACTGAACAGCTTACGAAAAAGGGCACGGAAATCAATGAATATAAAGAAAAACACAACATTCGTATTAGAGGACAAGATGACATCCCTGATCCCGAATCCGAAGATAAAAACGTATCTGCCAGCAACGACAACAGTCGTGGAAATGTTCTTGTCGAAAACCCAGTTTAAAAACAATATAAATGAACTATTTATGATGCATTTTGCAAGCTTTTGACCTTCATGTGTTTAATATCTTCAATTTGATTTTTATTTGTTTTGTGCTTACAAATAATTAACATATGCTGCGACCAAACCATTTTTTTTTTGTTTATAAAAGATACTGTAATAAATATGTTTTTTTTTATATATAAAACTGTATGGATCTATTTAGCAGAATTTGATTTATAATATTCATTTGCATTGTTAATATATTTTGTATTAATTTATTATGTCTCATGTTTAATAAACGCATATCTGTTTATTAATTAACACTTAATAGTATTTGTATTTACTGATAATATAAATATAGATAATAAATCCTTGAGTAAATATGAATCATTAATTTTATTTTAATATCTTATCAATCAGTAGAAATGATAGCATTCATATGTTTCCAGGTGAAGAAACAGACAAGACATGGCAAAATTAGTGGTTTTTGTAGTTTATTGTGCATTGTTATTAGATTTTTCTGTACAAGATGGTGTTTCAATTAGTGACCAATTTCTTTGTGGTAGCAGTAAACACTTATCGAAATGTGGATGTACGCAAGAAAATGACAAATTTCAACACATACCATTATTTAACATCGATTGTTCAAGACTAGACCTCGAAAAATGTCCGCCACAAAATGCCTTACCTATTTTTATGGGACATTTGGACTTATCACATAACACTATAACAACATTGGAAGAATCATCACAGATATCAAGCCACACGATGTATTATTTTGATTTGTCTTACAACAGAATCGAAGTAATTTCCGATAAGTACTTTCAAAATTTGACGCGATTAATTTATTTAAATTTGGGGCATAATAAATTGAAATCTATAAATGATAATTTATTTTATGGTTTAGCAAATCTTAAGATATTGAATTTGCAATCAAATAAAATTAAAACTCTGTCCGGACAAACGTTTACATATTTAACTGTTCTTGAAGAATTGGTATTAAATTACAACAATCTGGGTGAATTTTTGAGTCGCAGTAAATTATTAGATTATTTTCCGAATTCAATTATAAACTTACATTTAGATCATGTGCAATTAAAAAATATCAGCAGAAATATGTTTGAAGATATGATACATTTAAAAAAGCTGTCTATTGCATATAATCCATTTTCTGAACTGCCGTCTCTACCGTTGGACAATTTGGAATACTTGGATATATCAGGAACAACAATAGAAAAGCTTACAACAAAAAGCCTAACATTTTCTTCTTTAAAAATATTAAAAATGAATCGACTGCCGCATATAAGAAAAATATATGACTATACCTTCTTCAATTTACACCAATTAGAAGAATTGTACATCGAACACTGCATTCGATTAGAAGAAATGGAACCAATTTCTTTTGGATATTTTACTAACAAAGAGTCCTTCAATGAATTATCTTTACGTAAATTTTCGGTCGCTTACAGTGGACTGAAATTTTTACCACATACTTTTCAATTTATCTTTCGAGATTTAGAAGAAGTACAACTTCGAGGAAATTTTTGGAATTGCAGTTGTGAGCTTATGTGGCTTACTCATATAAAGAAAAATGTGAAAGATGTTGATGAAATAAGGTAAAAATTTATTGATGATTTAAGGAAATAATTGCTTTGCTATCCATCTGAAAGTAAATATTTAGTAAATATAGTTATCTGTATTTGTTGGTCATATATTTGCACAGCAATAATCTATGTATTTACTCTTAAGTATTATATTAATTGGTGTAAAAGTGTAAAACAATTGTTTGGGGCAGATTAAAATACTAGACAGATGCGCACTGTGCTTAGCGTTTCGATTTTTTAAAAATATTTATCTTGACCAATCAATTACAAAATGCATTTGGGAATTTTCTACTTCAGAATCTGGGGTTTCTATCATACAAAAACGTACCATATTCTATTTGGCGGGTACCCATACATGCAAACAACTTTTCATTAATTTGAGAATACTCACCTTAACTGATTAATAGCATGTAGCTCATAGTTTTGATATGAAGTTATGCAATATTTTACGTTTTTAAGAAAAAATTTAAATTCTTTTTATTGAAATATTCTTTCTATAATCTACAAGAATTGTTGAAATTGATATGATTTTTCTGTTTAGAAAAATAAATGTTATTAGTTTTATCTTTGTGTCTTTATATGTAATTTTCTGCAACTCGTAAATGAACTATATTATTATTATTTATAATGCGATTAGAATTTTTTGAGACGGCTTCCAGTAAACTCCTACTTCCGGTTGACCAGTTTTATCCAAAATCTAATCAGCTCTTCATTTAAATATAAGAAGCAATCATTCACAAAATTGTATTTTTTGGTATTATAGTATTTGAGTTATGCGAGACGAAAAAAATGACACAGACTACACACAACATACATACATACATACACGCAGACATCATGGCGAAAATAGTAAAATCGTATTGTAGGGACCCTAAAACGTGCTTATTCATTGAAAACTCACTACCCAATTTTTTGACCAAAAACAATACCTCCCTTACCTAGAGGTAGGAAGGGAGGTAATAATAAAAATTACAACCGAAGGCACTTTAACAGTACTTTTGTTATCACAGCCATCCTCATCTCAACAGCTAGCTGTCGTTTTACAAAGACATAATGCTATTTCTTTATGTTTTTAATTAGTGCCTTGATATACAAATAACTATTCTATAACTTTTATTTGAAGCTTTTTTTATAAAATAATTTTAGAACATTAGCCTCGCAAAAATATTTATCCACAACTGTCAAATAAATATACCCATAATTCAACCGCTGTTAATCAATTAATAACTTTTTTCTTCAAACGTCATAAAAGTACGTTGTTATGTATTTGTATTCAACAAGCAGAAGTTCAATATAGTCGCCGCCGGCGTAAAAGTGTTTCCTTGGCAACACATTTACTCCGGCGGCGGACAAAGTAAAATATCATGCAAAATAGTAAGGTTGTAATTCAATAATTTGACAGTTAAGAATAAAACAAATAAACAAAAATAACAAAATAACATATTCTGTGGCAACTAGAAATACTGGATACGGACAAATATATGTTGAAGTTTTGAGCATTTTTTAATGTTTTAATGTCTATTTTCTATGTTTGAAGAAAAAATAGCATGTGTTATTCGGAGTAAATGTGACTTTGTATGCTTCGCATGTAATTGTTCGACTCGCTTCGCTCGTCGTTCAAACTTACATGCTCAGTACCCAAAATATCACATTTACTCCTAATAACACAATATACTATTGTTACTGTTGCTAATCAAATAATATTGACAGTTCGATGAAATAATATTATTCATTCGTTATGTCAAATTAAAATCTTACCTGTCAAAATAGTAAAATCAAAATGACTTATAAGTAATTTTTTCCACATAAAAAGCCAAAAATACTAGTTTTCTCATTTTTCATGTTTTTATTTTCTTTTTAAGCTTAAACTGTAACTAAATAATTGAATTTAAGAATTTCTACTAAATGTTAAATCACTTCAAAATTTGGTTACAACAGTACGTAGTCTAGCGATGGTTCATACAATTTGTCATGTTGATAAACAAACTATTTTTGTATTTGTCAGAGCGAAAATTCTACTTATAAAATATATATGTGACGAAATGTTGTGGATAAAGTATAGTATTCTACTCACATGTGATGGCTATTACTCATTCGAATGATTTACATCACTCGCGTTCGCTCGTGATGCAAACTTCATTCTCATAGTCCTGAGTAATAGCATACATTACATGCTCATTGAATAATATACTATTATCTGAGTATACCCAAAAACAGAGGTCCTGATACCAGCCATAGTGTTCACAGAAATGAAAGAATAAATAAATACCTAAACACCTATAAAAAACTACATACTGAGTATTATTTTTGTTACATTACATTACATTAAACATGACAGTATGTATTTTAGTATGTGCAACTATATTTAGGTCTTTGAAGAATTCACTTTTAAAAATAAATTTAATTTTTGCTTGTTACGTTCACAACAGGGTAAAAAAATTGTCATTTTAAGAGTGGGATAAGTGAATAATTTTTGAAAATCTCATTAAATTTAATAATGAGCAAGTTCTTTTAAGAAACTTATAATAATAATAATCCGTTTTGAACGAGAAAACACAACAGCAATATGAAATACATACAAAACCACTAAAACAGTAAATATTTTACTACAAGCATACAATGTCTAATTAAATAATAGTAAAAAAAAATTGATCAATTTAAGTGATTCTCCAAATATCTATGTAATCGTATTCGCAAGCACAAAGTGTTATCTTAATTAAAGGCAAATTGCGACAGTAGTTACTTTTTGAGAATCCTCCACAAAATAAATATATGAATTGTAAATTAATTTTAAAAGTAACATTGTTGCCCTGTTGCATTAAGTGTTGTTAACAAACATTGTTAGCTAATAACGTGTTAAAAATTAACTTTAGCCAATTTGGCTGATACCACAGTTTACACGTTTTCTTATTTTAAATCTATAATTCATACTATATTATGTATGGATTCATATTTCAATTAGTGAGATCTGTTAAAACGGAGTACCGTAAATAGCTTGAAGAAATTATTTATTGAATTCATAATTTATGCCTTATAATTAATCATTTTTAGCTAAAGAATAACAATAATTTATCGATTAATTCATTTTATTGAAGTTATTCAAGATTTGATTAATAAAAAGTGATAAATTTAATATTTATTACATCTTATTATTCCAATTCAACTGTTTCTCATAGTTAACACTTAACAGTGTGATTAACTGACAACGCTTTATAAATCCATATAAACCATAACCGAACATATATTACTGAAAATTCCCCTATTTTGTACAATCTTCTTTCTTTTAGATGCAGTTTCCCCGAATCCCAGGTGAATAAAACAATCTTCAACATGCCAGAAGAAGAGTTCTCTTGCTTTGAAAAGAAGAAAATAACATCACCTGGACAAGGGGTTCCAGTTCAAAGCTGGCTTTTTCCAGTAATTGGCGTGCTTTCTATAATTGTTTTGATTCTGGTCGCACTACTTATTTATATGGGACCATACGGTCAAAATATTTATAAAAAGGAAGGCAAAATGATAGGTCCTGATTCACCTTATAACCCGGTTACTATTCATCCTAACCAGGCAGAAAATTTAAGACTATAAAGAAAATTATAGTTTATTTGATGTACATCTACGCTTGTTTTATTTATAATAATATTAATACTGTAATTTAATTTATAATGTGCGAGAATAATAATAATAATAAACGTTATAATTATAATAGAAATATTCCAAACACATTACCTATTTAATACCTATATTGGTATTATTTTATTATTATAAAATACTAATAAATATAACAAATTAAAACATTTTACATAAAAATATTTATTTATTTTTGAGATGATATTTTATAATACGTGAAATAAAATATGGAAAATAGTCAAAAATGAATCTGGTGCACATTTCTAAGATATAATATAAATTTATACTTTTTATATCCGAATCAATTGTATAAAATTTTAGACAATAGATTTTTGATGTAATTTTTGTAAATTTTTTATTAAACAACCTAATAGTTTAGTTTAGTTTTTATTTACTATATTACATTGGCATGTTTATAGTACGTCAAATTAAAAAAATTACAAATGAAAATACAATAGTATAAATTACAATAAAAGATTATCTTTATGGCTAAAATTTAAGTATTCATCTATTGTATAGAAACAGTGCCTTTAGCAAGTATTTTTTATAAATAATTTTAGATTTCTTTTCTTCCAGAAGTTTGACTTGTTCAGGTAAAACATTATAAAGGACAACATTCAAGGAGTTTTTCAGACCTAGTTAATTTAAACCTAGGTTTTCGTAACAAAGAGGATGAACGCGTATGATAGGAATGGCAATCATTGTTGGTAGAAAAAGACGGTTTCGTTTTATGTATTTCTACTACGGAATAATATATAAAAATTGTAGGTAAAGGCATAATTCCCAGATTGATGAAAAACTGTTTACAGTGGTGTCAATAGTGCGAACCAGAAATAATTCTTACAGCTGTTTTTTACAGTCTAAATTTGTATTGCATTTGATTAGTTGCTCCACCAAACTACACCATAAGTTAAAACAGAGTAGAAAAGGGCAAAGTACGTTACTCGGAGTGTAGTTATGTCTACTATAACTTAGAATAGAATAGAATAGAAATATAGAATAATAATAAATATAGAATAAAATAAATAATAATATAGAATAATAAACAAAATAATTATGGAAATATACAGCTGCATTAATAAACTGATTTTCTAGAATAATTTTCCATATTTAATAAAGTTTTAAAATAATGTGAAATTTACACACATCAAATATTTTAAATAATGTCCAAATATTTGACAGGAAAACATTACACATTTGTTTGTTATTTTGTTTTATACCACGATGAACACTATTAAATAGTAATTTTGTAAATTTTCATAATTAATTTCTGCAGCTACAAACCATTGTACTTACATAAATTTTGTTGATTGATTTACATGCAAAATTTTAAGCTCTACAACATTTATTTGAAGTTTTCTTGTCTAAAATAATTTGGAAAGCAATGGCCACGAAAAAACTGTTTTCCCAAGTTTTCGTTTACACCCTGTTTATATATATATATATATATATATATATATATATATATATATATATAAACAGGGTGTAAACGAAAACTTGGGAAAATAATTTTTAGCAGGTTCCAGAATGAATGCCATGGTCAACAAAACATACAAACAGTCGTATTGTTTGAGTTTGACAGATGGCAGTTGGCATAGTTTTAATGATTATTGACTTGTTTAAATTATTTCTAAATGGCAAATGTGTCCATGACACTGATTTCTATATAACACTAGATGGGCATAAGCCGCTGTGGTGTGTTCCCAATTGAAAACCGTGATGATGGTCAAAATTGAGGTTTTGTGATACTTCAATATTTATAAATCTATCTCTCTTGTCTGTGGATATGACCATACTTCGTGGTATGACCTAAAGAGAGATTGTGGCGAGCGCGGTGTAGAGAGACTTCAGATTGTACACTTTACTTTACAAAAGTGTCACAAGACCTCAATTTCATCCGTTTAATTAGGAACGTTCTCATATGGCAGATTATGGCCTATGCCCAATCTAGTGTTACATAGAAATCAGTGGTCCATGATTACTGAGAAATTATTTAAACAAGTCAATAATCATTAAAACTGTGCCAAATGCTATCTGTCAAACTCAAACAATACGACTGTTTTTATATTTTGTTTATCACGGCATTCTGGAAACTGCTAAAAATTATAAATTTTATTCTACGTCTATCTCATGACACAAATGTATCACATCAATTAATAGGCTCATTTAGTGCAGTTTTTGTTGCTGAACATTTTTTGTATTTACACTTGTCTATAATTCATAGGAAACGAAGTATCGCATAATGAAAATGTTAACATTGTATTTCCTATGTTCTAAATAAAAAAATTAAGTCCTATCAAATAGTAAATTATGATTTAATGACAATTTTTGTTATTAGAATAATGTTTCGAATATTATTATTTACAATTGTTTGAAACATTTTTTTCTTAGTGTCACCATTAACGAATTACAATACGTTAAAGGAAAAATATTTTTTTTACACTTTTGTTTAAACCTGCTAATCAGTTTAATAATAAAAAAAAAATATTTGTGTGCACTCGAGGACTGTCGCGGTAAAGCTATTGCATAGCATTTTTTATCAACTTATGCAATTATAATTATTTATTTATTTTATTTATGCAGTATTTTTTTTCTTTGTTTTTTTCTTTGATATTAATTCAAGTTACACTTTTGAGCGTGGTGACAGATAAGAAAACAAATTGTTTTCTTTTATTGAATAAATGAGAAGTTAATATTGTTTAAAATATTTTTATTATCTTACAATATATGTAGGTTATTCAGGAATTTTTATCCTTGAAACTATAGGTTTATGGTAACTGAAATAAGAAACATAAGTTTGAGACTTGATATCCTCTAAATATCTGGAAAATACCGTGTCAATGGCATACGTCTAGTCGCACGCACACAAACACCGTGCCGAAGTCTGCCGAACTGAAACGACGTTAGACGATGCACGGCTTTTAACGCCGCACCGCTGTGCCGGTCGGAGTGGGGGGTGTCAGGTTTTTTTCGTTACGGAATTTCTTGATTCGGTCGCCGCGCACAAAGCCCGCGATAAAAGCTATGCAATAGCTTAAAACAACGCTAGAAAAATGTTTGTTTTCGACATATTAGATTCTAATGACTGGGCTCTCGGACTAAGAGCGTTTCTTGATATTGGTGGACTGTGTTTCTACATTGTTTGATAAGAAACAATGGCGGGAGGTATTATGGTATGCCCAAAACAGATTTTTATTTGTGTCAAAATTATTGTTGTATATTACTTAGAAGTGTAAGTGCCCTATTATGGAAATTATTTTTACATATCTTAATTACTATAAACTTCATATCTCTCCTCTGGAATTGTAAATAATTTTTTTTTCAACGATATAAATATAGAAACTCAATAACAAAATACGTTTGCAGTATATATTATCTACCACCATAATCGATATTTCTGAAGGGCTTGTATCTATTCGTCCTAGATAAAATCTTCCGTTGGTGTGAACGTCTTTTGTATGTACCAGTGCTATCTTTGATCTGTTTGAATGTTTCTGTCGCCCTTTTCACACTATAGTTGTATTGTCCATAGTTCAGTTTGTTCAGTTCTGAACAGAATAAAGATCCACACCAATACAGATGTTGCGAATTTTAATAGAAAGGGTGAACATGTTTTGTATTTGGTTCCAACTACATTTTAAGTGGTATGTATTAGATTTCAATTTTAACAAGATTTAAAACTAGAAAAAATGATAAGTTTATATTATTGTTGAAAAAAAAAATTGACAAATATGTCTCAAAGTGGTAGACAATTTTTCTGTTTTCATGAGTATAATATTTCAGGTTGTTCAGGTAGGTAGTTATATACATGTTTTCATAATGTACTATATTTTTTGTAAATAATCACTGAAATATAGTAATTATGGAACGCGCTCTGGCAACACAAGCGCGTGCCAACAGAGAAAGCGACTCACGGGAGATGCTGTCTTTGTCATACAGTCTGCTCAAGAAGTATTTTACAATACTGTATTGAGATGGCGCTGATCACAATTCATAAACGTACATGTCAAATTCATTTTGTTTCATATCTTATGATGACGAATGCGTGCCAGTACTGGTAGTTTATTTTTATTGGTAGCAGAACTGTAGCCATGCTATACACACTGCAAATTTTCCTGTTTTTAAAAGTTTTTTTTTTTGAGAAAATTCAGAATTCACTAAAATAAGGATTTACAATAAAATTAGGAATTTATTTACAATTTTTATAATATATTTTTTGCAAATAACATTCATATTGGTAACACTTCTATATTTTCCTCTCTAGAGAGGAACAACACATTTTCCTCACTATTTCGGAAGAAGAAAGGAGGGGTTTCCTGGCATTTTGTGAAAAAATATATGTTTTTTCTATGGCTCATATTCAAGATATGACACAAACTTATAATCTTGGAACAGTAGAAGTGTCAGTTAAGAAATTATGTTTTTCTGATTTGACTAATATATAATTTATTAAATTTCTAATAATATGTATTTACGTTTAAATAATTAAATATTAATTTTTTTCACCTGGGGATGAGTTTAATAATTGGTTAGAAATACCGGCCCTAAGTAAACCATTTTTTAAAATTTCATTTGTTTTTAAAAATTTAAGTAGCCTTATTTCTGGAAAAAAATATACATAAATTCAAACAAAAATTAGTGTTTAAGTAAAATAAAAATAACCGTTTTCGGAGTTCTAGACGTAGAAGAATCGCAATTTTTATATGCAAATAAGCTTGATAGTCGATCAGAGTAACTTAAAACGCATCTGCACATGTCATTAAGAACTTGATTTAAGCATAGTTATACTTTTTACAAATGAAAATGTAAAAAAAAATTGCAAAAATTGCTGTTTTTGTGGCCTCGGCGCTTGACCACAAAGCATCAAAATGGTCTGACAGGGGCAGAAATATTCTTGAACTTCTGTTTATTGAATATAAATAACATAACAACGTACTGTTATGGTATGTATATATATAATTACTCTAGGGAAAACTAGATTTGGGTTCCGCTGTTTTTAAATCATAATTTGTTGTTACTTAGTACTACTGTATCTATTTTTTAGTATATTAGTTTTTCTTGACGACGAATTACGTGTAGTATTTCGCAACGATAATTTTTAATAAAATTTTAATGGCTGGACAAATTTAGATTTAGAGAATTAATTTTCAATATATAAAATACATAGATATAAATACCTCCATTGGTTTATGCTGAATTTACAAAGTTTTAAGATTAAAAATTTACTTTTACATTTCTAATTCCAACCAATCACTGCTTGATTGGGAAACAAGAAACAACTGTGACGACAACAGTAAAATGTGTCAAAATAGTTAGTTAAACTGATTCATTTATTACTCAGGTCAGTGGTAACGTATCGGACTGTAGATCATAAGATCCTCGATTTGATCCTCATATATATATGAATTTATCAGTTTGAATAGTTGAAAACAGCGTTTTTCTATGTTTTTGCAAGTTTAAAACAGCAATTTTATCGTCATTTCTCATAAATCGCCGTTTCTCGGCAACGGACGCGAAATAGAGTAAAAAATAAAAAATTTGACATTTGAGAATTGACATAATTTTTTCAAAACTAATTGTTTTTTTATCAAATGTCAATACCATAGCCACTTTCTATTTAAAATAAAACTGTTTAAAATTTCCTTGTCTGCGAAATCCTTTGTCTCCCGCCTCGGCCGCAAGCAGCCTCGGCACAATTTTTCTCTCGGTACGCTAAATAGTGATTTCGCGACCTTGGTATACAAATAATTATTTTCTACAATCGTTGCACAATATCGACATTGTTATTCCATTTTTGGTTAGGAAATGTTCAAAATTGTCGCTCTAGGGCGACAAAGTGACATATTGTCGCACTAGTGCGACAAAAATAAATTAGATAAAAGTAAATGATGCATTGGATTTTTCTGGTAATAACCTTGCTATTGCAAATAAAGTTGGCATATACGTACATACACTTCAACTTAATCACCATAAACGTATTCACTCTGTAGACTTTATGTCAAATGTACTCCATATGTCAAATGTACTCCATGTGTCAAATTATGATTTCTTTGAAAATTTTTATTTTGTTCATAAACGTTGTCATGATTACGGTGACATGGGTAACTACAATTTTACTGAATTGTTATAGGCGTGACCGAAGATAATTTTGAAAATTAATTTTTTTCTACAGCTTGACATTGGTCAACGATTGTAGAAAAAATATTGTGTGTATCTCGTCGGATAGAGCTTGTTCGGTGCACTTGTCGAGTTGTTGATCTCGGCTTCGCCTCGATCAACAATTTCTCGCCGCGTGCAACAAACAATGCTCTATCCGCACTTGACACACAAATAACTATTATAACATTGATGCGGAGAGTGTTAAATACGATAAAGGATATTAATTTATAATCACTGATTGAAGAATATTCAATAAAAAATCAAATTTTAATAAATTCAGTAAAGGTAAATTGTAAATTTAATATCTGAATTTCTAATTTTAAATTTGTAAATTAAATCCTGTATTAACCCGCTATAGAACCAAAAAAAAACTTCTTATTTTTAAACCGTTTGTTTTTCATCTACAGCCTACTGCAATAGCTATTTGTACAACAAGTAAGGAAAAGTAATATTTTTCTATAACACTGTTTTGGAAACTGGGCATTCCACTACTAAAAATTGTTATGGAATCACTAACATTCCATACGCGGCGTATGGAATATATTCGACGAATCAGAACCGCTTATTAGCGCGACATATGAAGTATCTTGATTCAGTTACTATGGTTACGTCTGTTTGTTTTAATTTGATTTATTTGAGTTTGACGTTTTCAACAGTTTTATATTTGTATTTATGCATAATTTCCAAAACCTTTTTATAGAAAGTATAGTCTACAACATGTAACGGAATGGCCTATCCCACGCTCGCAAACCGTAGCCATCGCCTTTGGCTCGGGCTACAAACTTTTTGCTCGCGTGGAATATGTGCCATTCCATTACTTGTTGTAGAATATACTATTCCGTATTAGGTGTGAAATTTGTAATCGAGGCATAGCCGAGATTAAAAACATACCTTATACGAAAATTAATACTTTTCCTACATGTTGTACACAAGATTTTTTATACTACCGTTTGAAAATACTTATTTTAAAGTTTTTAATTTGATATTGTTTGATTTCTGTTATTTTGAAGTTTTGAAAAAATTGGGAATCGTACATAGCATGTCAAAAAAAGTAGTTATATTTGCAAAATGTTAGAATGTTACTGTTAATATTTATAATAAATAAAGTTTTTGTTACAATAATAATTGATTTACATTTCCGCACTAGTGCGTAAAATTACAACTTTTCCTAACTCTAATGAATATTGAAATCAAAGACATTTTCAAACGGTAGTTTAAAATAGTATATTATTCAACGAGCGTATTATGATAGTTATTATTAATTTGGATGAAGTTTACGGCACGAGCCATAGGCGTATGGCTCGTGCCGTAAACTTCATCCGAATTAATAATAACCATAATACGCGAGTTAAATACTATACTTTATCCACGACCATTAGACCGGAACCGGAAGTTGCACTATTAATTGTACTATAATTTGGCAGTTTCTAAAATGTCCGGCGGTGTACAAACTTCATCATTTCCATCACTAGTATTCATATTTCACACAAAAATTGATTGATAAGTTCACGTGTTTTTCTTTGATTGTACAGATATATAAATTATAAATAATATGATGTATTCTGTCAAACGTCAAACGTCATTCAGTAGTTGTTTTAAATTTCGTTAGATGACAATCTGTATTGTTTCATTATTCAACATTTAGCGATGCGTTGTTATAGCAACTGCGATCTGATTGGCTAACAGCAATTGAATAATGGGCTCATTATTCAATAGCCTTTCCATTATTCAACACTTTTAAATAATGAACCTTATTATATAACTAGAAGTGCACTTATAATGAATATGTTATTTAATGGTCGTGGATAAAATAATATATTAAATTTGTTTTTAATTTCATACGTCTTTCTCTCAATACTTGTATTATGTACCTAAGTTTATAAAACATGTGTTCTATCGCCAAATGAAAAATTTAACATGATATTTCCTATGTCATATAAAAAAAGGAGACACCAAGTATAATGTGTTTGTACTTAAAAATCACTGGTATTTAAAAAATGCTTTTTCTATAAACCGGCGTCCTTCTTGGTCTTTTATAATGTATAAAATAATGACGGTATGCGATTTCGCTATTACATTCTGTGTATTAAACAGATTTTTTTTTTTTTGAAGCTGCATACTGCATGGAACTTTGATCTAGTTTTCTGCCTTTTCATCGTATTATTCGTGCCTTATCTACTACAAGCCCTCAGAATCAATTCCCAGTAATATTTGAGTGTGAATGAATATGAGTAGATGTCTACAAAAGTACTATACAAATCAGCGAATTAAAAAGAAAGAATCAATGATGCAGATGCAAATGAGATCTATCTATGAGACGAATCTATTTGGAAAATTTTGCAACATCCACCTATGATAGTCTTGCAAACTGAACATGAAAATCATAATAGATAAGAAAGTGAAAATTAATACCTATCAATTTGTGTTTCTAATTAATCAATGCCCTTGTTCTTGTTTGTAGCTCATAATCTAATTTAAATATTACATTTATATGGTATAGTTACGTGAAATACATGTAATTTTATATTAATTGTCTTTTTCTACTCTTATGACACCTTCTCTTCCACATAATCGATATCTTCCAGTATCAGCCATTATCTACATATTTATTATTATTATTATCATCATTTTCTTCAATCAGCTATCAATGTGGTGTTTGTAGTTGCCTTGCTTTTCTTTATCTATCGTATGTTGTTATCTCTTTTGTTGTAATGTACTTGTTCTTGCAGGTCTAAATTACTCTATAGTTGATAATTAAATGAAAAATTCTTCGGAATTGCAGTCAATAGTTTATTAATTTCTAAAAATCCAACATGACAGTGACCATCCTGAAGGGAACTGCAAAGAAGATAAATAATTCGAAAACAAAAATAAAGCATGGTTTTCATCTTCTTTGTAGTTCCCCTTCGGATGACCGAAACGTCGGATTTTTATATATTATAAATATTATATATTATAAATTATAATACGTAATTCAGGCTGTCTTCTATTTTCTACTTTAAACGGTGAGTACCCATTTCGTTCCTTTTTTGTTTTTGCCCATAAATTCTAATATTAGCTTCGTCGTTTTTGCACTACACAGCTTAATTATTTTATGATCGACTTCCTTTCGAAGTTAAGAGCTCTTTTTCCTGTTTTTGTCCCAATTTCGTTACTTTTATTTCTTCAAAAATTATATGATCTGGTATATACATCTGTAGATTTAGGATCCATTATATGTATTTAGTTTAATTGTCTTTTTCGTTTATCAACAATGATCTCATATTAAAAACCTGACTACGCCCTCGGACGGGGGCAGTTGCCTCCCTGCCCCTGCTGCATTAATGCTTTCCTCCTCGCTAGTACTCAACTATACACTACTTGTTATGCAATAGAACCATCAATTAGCAGTAGAAGAGTAAAAATATGGTTAAGACGTTAAAATCAACGATGACCGTAAATCGTCTTACTGAACTGTGTATGCTGAGTGTGCACAGGAAATTTTCCTGCAGAAAGCGGACGATTTTACAAAAGAAATGTTGGAAAACTGATGTTGACTGTCTGAATCTGTTTATGTGATTAACCTCTATTAATCATTGTTTTTAAAAGATTTCCGCATCCAACTGATTATATCATCATTATTTTTTTTTACGCCCTTGCATAAGTTTTTTTACTAATGTTCTTGTGTATGAAGTCAGTTGTACCTCATCAAAATAGTTCGTCCCATATACTTTTGCTTTTTTGGCAAAGTCAATTACCAAACCAAACCAAAATGTAAAACTAATCTTTATGTGAATGAACGTTAAATGTACTTACTATGTACTCGGTTATAAACATTCCGGGTGTCTACTTTTTTATAGGACATTAGTAATTATAATGTTAAAATTTTTATTAGGCAATATTTCGTTCCCTATGAATTTTATAACATAAGTGTAAATATGTCAACTCCAGATGGCATCTCAAGCCGATATTTCAGTCCTCCCATATTCAATTTCCTTAACTTTATTTTTTTCACCATTTTAATAAGTATTATGTTATCTTTATTTTTTTTTTGTCAGGCATCAGGGTTGGCTAGTGTGTTAAACTGTTTCTCGTGTAATTAATGTTCATCATAAGCAAACTAGTACCATAAATAACTCTATACTCGTATATATTGACTGTCTTGAATAATTATAATTGCTATCAGAAGAAACAAATAACTGAAATACATATTTTATTTGTCAAGATTTTAATTACATACGTTAAAGAGAGCAGCTACAGACTATAGCAGACAGCTACAATGACCCCATATTTATAATAGGAGATATAAATGCGAGAGTAGGCAATAAAAACAAAGGTATAGAAGAGGTTATGGGGAAAAATGGAGAAGAACACATAAATAACAACGGAAGGAGGTTCATTGATTTCTGCATTATTAATGACCTCACTATATTGAACACAAATTACATGCATAAAGACATCCACAAGATTACAAGACAGGAACCAGCAAGACAGGAAAAATCGGTGATCGATTATTTCGTAAGAAACTCAACAAACAGAAGTAAGATATTAGACGTCAAAGTAAGCAGAGGTTTCGAAATAGGTAGCGATCATTTCCTGGTTAGAATGAGACTTAAAATGAAGAATGGAGAAGCAAAAAACCCGATTCTAGGCCAAAAACAAATCAAAAAGAAGATAAAACTATATAAACTAATAAAACCGGTGATAAAGGAAAAATACCAAAGAATACTGGAAGAGGAATTTTCAAAAATAAACAAGCCCAATACACATAACCCAGAACAAATATGGGCAACATTTAAAAGGATAATTATGGAAGCAGCTAAGAAATCATGCGGAATATATAGAGAGAATGCAAACTTTAAACAAACAGCATGGTGGAGTAAAGAAATTAGCAAGGCAATAAAAAAGAAAAAAGAAAAATGGAAGAAATACCTCAGCACGAAAAGTCAAGCAGATTACGGAAATTATAAAGAAGCAAGGAAGATAGCCAAAGAAATGGTTAAGAAAGAAAAACAGGTAACATGGAAAGAGTTCGGGAAGAAAATGGAAACAAATAGAAAAGAAAACCAAAAATTGTTTTACAAGGTTATTAAAAATCAAAGAGTGGAAAAAATAGCCGACATGCCACAAATCAAGAATAAAGAAGGAAAGATACTAACAGATCCACAGGAAATTATGGAAAGGTGGAAAATGTACTTTGAGGAACTACTAGAAGCACAAACAGAAAATATAGCATATGCCGAGGAGACGCAACAAATAGAAGATGACGGAAACGAAAAAGAAGAGGAAGAGATAACAGAAGAAGAAATACAAACAGCGATGAACAGATTAAAGATCGGAAAAGCGGCAGGGCATGACGGAATTAAAGCGGAACAATTAAAATGTATGGGAGAGTCTGGAGAAATAATGCTAAAAATATTGCTAAATAGCGTATGGAAAACTGGAATCATCCCAAAAGACTGGAAAATTGCCATCATCATGCCAATACACAAAAAAGGTGATAAGAGAGAATGTTCCAACTATAGAGGCATATCGCTGTTAAGCGTGGTAGAAAAACTCTATGAAATGATCCTGGAAAACCGGTTACGGCAAAAAATAGAAAAAGACATGGAAACACCACAGAGTGGCTTCAGGAAAGGACATTCTACGAACGATCATATCTTTACAATCCAGCAGCTCATTTAAAGAATGAACAAAATAAATAAAGAGATGTATCTATGTTTTGTAGACTTGAAGAAGGCGTTCGATATGGTGGCGAGGAGCTATATCTGGAAAGTACTGGAAGAAAGGAAAATTGGGAATAAACTACTACAGGCGATACAAAATATATATAAAGAAACTATAAATTATGTAAGAACACGGGGAGGAAAATCAAAAGAATTTATAACTGTTAATGGACTAAGACAAGGAGGCTGCCTGAGCCCATTTCTGTTTGTAACTGTGCTAGATGAAGTACTGAAAAAGATAAAACCTAACCTAAAGAAACTACATGTTGGATATAATAATTTAAAACCGATATACATTACAGAATGTAGCTTTGCGGATGATCTTGTGATCTTCGGAAAAACAGAAAGTGATTTACAGTATAACCTGACAGTATGGAATAATGAGCTAAAAGAAGCAAACTTAGAGATAAATATTAAAAAACAAAAATCATGATCACGACGAGAAATGACAAACACTGTAATATTAAAATAGACGGCATAAAAATAGAGCAGGTTAAAGAATACAAATATCTAGGAGTTATCATAACGCAAGAAGGTAAAATAGAGGAAGAGTTGAATAACAGATTAAGAGCAGCGAACAAAACCCTACATGCAGTCAACAAAGTTATACTACAAAACAAAATGGTAAAGCAAGAAACGCGGATGACAGTGTATAAGACAATATATTTACCAACCCTAATATATGGGAGCGAAATGTGGGTGTTAAACAAAAGACAAAAGCAAAAAATCCAAACAGCAGAAATGAAATATTTAAGGAGAGCTAAGGGGATAACCAAATTGGATAAAATAAGAAATGAACAAATAAGAACAGAATTGAATGCAAAAGAAGCAAACAAGACCATAGAGGAAAGAAAGCTTAATTGGTACGGACATTTAATCAGAATGGATAATAAGAAACAAGTGAAGACAATCTGGCAATCAAGGATACAAGGAAAACAGAAAGTAGGGAGACCACAAATGACATGGGACCAGTCGATAGACAAAATATTGCAGAGTAAAGAAATCACAAAAAAAGAAGCGGACAAGAAAGCTGTGAACAGAGAATAATGGAAAAAATTTACTGTAGGCTAGCGAGCCTGCATATCCTACACCAGAAATGGTAGAAAGGATGAAGATTATATATATATATGTGATGTATTTAGCGACATCTGTGATTGTAATGTATTATTTTTATGTCGGTTTGGACGGGCGAAGTAATCACCCGTCACGGGTCAGTCAAGGTTTAAATGTTGCAGTGTAAAGACAATAAATGTATCGTGGTAATATTTCGGGAAAATAAAATGTTATAAAATACTGAGTGTTTAATTTAATCAGAAATAACCCTTAATATAAAACATTGGCGACGAGGAAAATAAAAATATTTTATTAGAACCGACATAAATTTTAAAATATAAATAATAGAAACGTGTTTAAAATGGCACATACCGTCGGTCATCTTCCAGAATTCGATTTTAAAACTTCAAGATGGGAAATTTTCAGTGCGCGATTAAAAAATTATTTCATAGCCAATAATATCGCGGAAAATAATATTAAACGTGCAATATTACTAAACAGTCTCTGTGAAGACTCATATAAACTTATGTACGATTTAAGCAGTCCAAGTAAACCGGAATCTAAATCTTACGAAGAATTAATAGCATTATTTAACCAACAATTTAAACCAGCAAACGCACTTTTCGCGGCTCGGTATAAATTTTATAATGCAAAGAAAAAAGACAGTGAACCTATTGTCGAGTGGATGGCACGTTTAAGAAGCTTAGCAACGCACTGCGAGTTTGATGTCACGCAGTTAAACTGGGTAATACGAGACATTTTTATTTGTGGGCTCGACCCTGGTCCATTAAGGGATCGTTTGTTTGAGGAGGATGCCACCAAGTTGGACATCACCAAAATGTTAAAGTTGGCTCAAAATAAAGAGTCAACCCGGCACCACATGGAGGCGATCGAGAGCAGCAGCGGCAGTCGTTTTGCTGTAAAGTCCGAGCCTGTTCATCGGTTAGCGGCGGGCAGCGGCAGGCAGCAGCAGCGCGAGCAGCGGCCACAGGCGAGCGGTTCAACACAGCAACGAGTACCAGGGCCGGCTCGAGGGGGTCATTCAGCGGCGTGCGCGGCATGCGGCCGCCAAGGACATCATGTGAGTGGGTGCAGGTATAGAAATGCAAAGTGTTTTGTGTGCAAAGTGCAAGGCCATATTGCCACAGTGTGCAAGAAGCAATTCCCAAATAATGCCCAGAGTAAAAGACATAATTTTCTTAATGAAAACGAAGATATTCAATTTTTTGCAATTTTCAATAAAAACTCTTCCAATCCAATAGACATTATTTTGACAGTTGAAAATCACGATATTCATTTTGAAATTGACACTGGCACTGCCCTATCAGTAATCTCTTTTGAATTGTATAAAGAAAAATTTTCCCATCTTCAAATTAAAAAGAGTAGTCAAATATTAAGCGATTATGTTGGTAATAAAATCAAGCCACTAGGATTAATCTCCTTAGAAATAACTTATGAAGGAAGGTCACGTGTTTTGGATGCTTTCGTTATAGAAAATGGTGGACCTCCCTTGATAGGTAGAACATGGTTAAAGGAATTAAACTTAGGTATTACTAAATTAAATGTTAAAGATTGTACAAAGCTGAATCACATTTCTGATCGTAACTGCATTGAAAACTTATGTAATAAATTCCCTGAGATATTTGCCAATAAATTAGGAACTTTTAATAAAAGTAAAATAAATTTGCAAGTTAAAGATAATGTTTTGCCCAAATATTTTAATCCACGTCCACTGCCTTTTAAGTTAAAGAGTAAAGTCAGTGACGAAATAGATAGATTGATAAATGAAGGAATATTAGTTCCTGCTGAGTACTCGGCGTGGGGGACGCCCATAGTACCAGTATGGAAAAGTGATGGTTCCATTCGCATTTGTGGCGATTTCAAAATTACACTAAATCCGGCTCTGCAAGTTTACAAATATCCGTTATCTCGAATTGAGGAGTTATTTGCACAATTGCAGGGTGGAGTTGAATTTAGTAAAATAGATTTGTCACATGCATTTAATCAACTTGAACTTGATGAATCTAGTTCAGAATTGTGTACGATTTCAACGCATAAAGGTTTGTTTCGATACACAAGGTTGCCGTATGGCATCGTGTCTGCCCCCGCACTTTTTCAAAAAACTATGGAATCAGTTTTAGCAGGAATAGAAGGTGTTGTTTGTTTTATTGACGACATCTTAGGAACTGCAAGTACGCGGGAAAAGCATTTAGAAAAATTAACAGAAGTATTCAATAGACTGAAAAACTGTGGATTAACTATAAAACGCGAAAAATGTAACTTTTTACAGAAGTCGATTAATTATTTGGGACACAACATTAGTGAAAAAGGGCTCGAAGCTTGTAAAGAAAAAGTTAATGTAATACAAAATATTAAAGAACCACAAAATCTCACGCAATTAAGATCATTTTTGGGTATGGTAAATTATTTTGGAAAATTTGTACCAAATTTAGCAGCAATATTAAGTCCATTGTATAAGTTAACTCGTAAAAGTCAAAAATTTATTTGGAATAAAGAATGTGATTCTGCTTTTAAAACTGTAAAAAAAATGTTGCTGTCATCTCCAATTTTAGTTCACTATAACCCAGAACTGCCACTTAAATTAACAGTTGACGCATCGTCAAAGGGTTTGGGAGCAATTTTGTCTCATTCATTTCCTAATAGTGCCGATAAACCAATAGAATATATTTCAAGAGTTTTAAGTAAATCAGAGCAAAATTTTTCCCAAATCGACAAAGAAGCTTTGGCTATCATGTGGGCTGTACGTAAATTTCATAAATATTTATTTGGTTCAGAATTCACTCTGGTTACAGACCATAAACCATTAGTATCAATTTTTGGCACAAATAAGGGTATTCCACAAATGGCAGCTTCTAGATTACAAAGATGGGCTTACATATTGTCAGCATATAATTACAAAATTCAATATATAGATTCTAAGAAAAATATTGCTGATTACTTATCTAGATGTGAATATAAAAATAAATTTAATAATTTAAATGCTGATAATATTGTTAGCGAAGATTATTCATATATTAATTATATTTCTGAAAATATTCCACTTAATTTTAATCAAATAAAATTGGCTACTAGTAGAGATACAGTACTCAGTAAAGTTTTAAATTATATAATACAGGGTTGGCCTAATATTAAAATTAAAGAGTTTGATAAAAACATTCAACCTTTTGCTCAACGTTCAAACGAACTATCTGTCATTCATGGTTGTATTTTTTGGGGTTATAAAATAGTTATATCTGAAAAATTTCGAAATCATATTTTAAAAGAGTTACACATAAGTCATTTAGGGGTGGTTAAAATGAAAGCACTTGCTCGTTCGTATGTTTGGTGGCCTGGAATAAATTCAGAAATAGAAGAAATATCTGCAAATTGTAATTCATGTAATAAATTTAAGTCAGCAGCTCCAAAATGCAATCTTCATCCATGGATATGGCCTAAAGAGCCATGGACAAGGTTACATATTGATTATTTAGGACCATTTTTAGGTCAACAATTTTTTGTATTAATTGACGCACATAGTAAATGGATTGAGTGTGTTGCGGTGAAAAATATAACTAGTTACAGTACTATTGAAATTCTTAGAGAAATGTTTGCTCGATTTGGTTTGCCTAAACAGATTGTAAGTGATAATGCAACCGCTTTCATGTCACAAGAATTTCAAGAGTTCTTACAAATGAATGGCATCCAGCACCTTACTGGATCACCATATCATCCTATGTCAAATGGAGCCGCTGAAAATGCAGTAAAACAAATCAAAAACTGTATTCTCAGTTCTGCAGGGAGAGATAGATCAAGGGATTTGAACATGATTATTTCTAGATTTCTTTTTGATTATCGTAATACTGTTCATTCAACTACTAATGAATCGCCAGCTAAATTATTATTAGGTCATAAGCTGAGAAACCGTTTTGATTTACTTTTACCACAAACTTCTAATTTTGTCGACAATAAACAAAGTAAACAAATTTATAATTATGGCGGAAAAACCGCACAAAACTTAAATATAACAATTGGTTCAAAAGTACTAGTACGAGACTATAAAGTTCCGAACAATCCAACCTGGTGTCAAGCTGTTATTATAAAAAAATTAGGTTCATGTTTATTCTTAGTAAAGACAGACGATGGCCAAACTTGGAAACGTCACATCGACCAAATTAGAAGTACGTATATAAATAGAGCAAAATATTATAATTCTTCTGAAATATTACTGTTGAAACGGTTGACGATGATAATGTAATTAATCAAGAACCAGAAAGTATCGCATCTAATTCAAACAGTAATATTGTCGAAGAACGTCCTAGACGTATCATCAAACCTCCTGAAAGGTATCAAGCACAATTTTAAGACGGGGGATGTGATGTATTTAGCGACATCTGTGATTGTAATGTATTATTTTTATGTCGGTTTGGACGGGCGAAGTAATCACCCGTCACGGGTCAGTCAAGGTTTAAATGTTGCAGTGTAAAGACAATAAATGTATCGTGGTAATATTTCGGGAAAATAAAATGTTATAAAATACTGAGTGTTTAATTTAATCAGAAATAACCCTTAATATAAAACAATATATATATATATATATATATATATATATATATATATATATGTTAAAGAGAGATTTACGAATTCCACGCAAGTTAGTCGATTGTGCATTATGAATGCAGTATTTTATTATTTCGGAACATAGTTCGTTATGCAAAATAAGAGCATCAAATTGAAGATGAATGCTTAACCCAGAGAACACTATCGCCAAATATTTATTGATTTAAAAATCATGCCACTACCGTGTGTGTACAAATTGTATTTTAGAATCGAAACTTAAAATTATTTAATTTAAACAAAACTACTACTAGATCGGTGGTTGCAACAGGAATGAACTATATTTATACGTGATAACATTTTTATACAAACAATAGCTTATACATGTACCCGGCATGCGTTGCAATGCCACTTAAAGAAAGAAGTGTTTTAATTCTGTTTATTGAAGTGCAATGCAAAATTGTCACTCGCTTCCATAACAGTACATTGGCAAAGCAAGCTCGTCACTTTGTTCCTAGGATCCATGCCATTACATTAGCTAAGCAAGCTTGTCACTACGTACCTCGCATCCTTATCAGTACATTGGCGAAGCAAGCTCGTCACTTCGTGCCTCGCTTCCATGCCATTACATTGGTAAAGCAAGCTCGTCACTTCGTTCACCGCTATCATATCAGTACATTGGCAAAGCAAGCTCGTCACTTCGTTTTTCGCTTCCATATCAGTGCATTGGTAAAGCAAGCTTCGTCACTTATTTCCTCACTTCCATGTCAGTATATGCGTTTGTTGTTAAGTAATAGATTTTTATGCTAAATGTACTACACGTCACTTCGTTCCTCGCTTCCATATCAGTACAATGGCAAAGCAAGCTCGTCTCTTCGTTCCTTGCTTCTGTGCAAATATTAGCGAAAAAAGTTCGTTACTTCGTTCCTTGCTTCCATATGGTAAAGCAAGCTCGTTACTTCGTTCTTCGCTTTCATATCAGTACATTGGCAAAGCAAGCTTCGTCACTTCTTTCCTCGCTTCCATGTCAGTATATGCTTTTGTTGTTAAGTAATAGATTTTTATTCTAAATTTACTGCGTCACTTCGTTACTCGCTTCCGTATCAGTCAGTACATTGGCGAAGCAAGCTAGTCACTTTGTGCCTCGCTGCCATGTCATTAAATTGGCGAATCTTCATATTTAATATGTTCTAGATCAGATCATAGATCAATTTTTATGATCGGATCTATTTTTTCAGATCTGAAATAAAAGAACTATTTTTTTAGATCATAAAAAATATCAGTAATTTTTTTTCACAAAACTTTTAATTCTTATTAAGAAAATAGTCACAGGTAGCGAAACTTCGCTTAAATCTTATAATTTAGCAAGAAAAATATTGGTTGCGGCAGGTAGTGGAATTTCAAGGTATTTGTGGCGGCATTTGACAAAAATGCTGGCAACACTGGCTGATAACTTGCAATATGCAAAAAAATTTCAAGATCAGAAAACATAAAACAATCGAGATCAGATCAAAGATTTTACGAGTTGATCTAGATTAGTGAGCTAGATCATTTGATCTAGATCAGTCCCAACACTGCTCATTCCCCGTCTGTATTTCATTGATCAACCTCAATATTTTATTCTAATCGCCAACCGCAAGATCTAATATATTCTTGTATTTAGAATTTATATCACACTTATATTTCGTGAAATGAACTGCTCCATTTATCACTGGTGTAGAATAATAGAGCTATTCACAAATATTTTAGCAAATAACTGTTTTTTTTTTTTGGAATCTTTTTTTGAGGTGTAATTAATTACTAATTTCATATTTATTAAGGAATAAATAACTAGATGGGTATCAATCCTTATAATAAAATAATAGTCACCCAACGTTTCGATTTTACACATGTTGTCCTTTTCTTAGTAGTGATCATGAGTACACGTTTTCGCAACACATTGTATTGTGATAATTTTTATACAAAGAAGAAACATTTCTGCGAAGAATAAAGGCCTAAGTCAAACGAGAGAATCAAAATAGTGCGCTGTGGTTCACCGGTCGCATTCCAGACGCTAAAGATGTCCGTGAAACGATTGCGAGAAAGAAGTTTCTTTGTTGTGGTCTCCAACGTATATTGGGTTGTGTAGAATACAGTTAGTTATGAAGTGATTGTTCATTATTGCGAAAACAATATACACAGAGAAAAAAAATGAGAAAATATTATTAGAGTCATATTTATGTTACGAGGATTGTAACATCAACTATTGTGGTGCAAGTCCTGATAATTATCAAAAGATGCGAAATTTGGTTGATAGAACATGTACCATTTATATTAAAAACATAGGCATCGGCTTATCGTTCTTTAATATAAGGAATAGTAGTAACTCATCTTTGTTTTTATTTGTACAAATTAAATTTACCAAAATTGCAATTTTAATAAATTTGGATTTATTAATGTTGTAGCCATCACACGACTTTATTCTATATATAAAAATAAAATAGATTTTTAAGATGTAAGTTTATTCTCATAGCAACTATGATTAATGGAGTGTAGAAAGATATGTAAACGACATTGAGAAAATACAGAAAAACTCAACAAAAAAAAATTCTGTATCATGTCTCATGTCCGAAAAATTTATCATATACCTACCGCGAAATCTGAAATGAATAATTGAGCTAATAATATAAATTCCACCCGTAGAAAGTTTTAAATTGAAAATTTTTTGATTACAAAATTATCCAATTGAATCTTTGTATTTCTGATCAAGTGTGCAAAAGTAACCAATCAGGTCACAATTGCATTGATTATTTTACTCATTACAAATTTGACCAATCAGAATGTCACATTTTCTATTGTTGTGCATTTTAAATAAGTGATTAAATAAATAATTAAATTGAAGCTAGCATTTATAAGCAAATTTTGAACATTTTCAAGACATATTTAGCTGGATAATTAGTCGCAAAAATACATGTTTTTTATTCCATATCTTTGAAATACTGAATAATTCAATTTAAGCTATTTAAGTGAGAGTGCGTGAAAATCAACGTTTTAGTACAATTTCTTCGGCAAATATTAAAGTTTATACTATGAATTGATGAAATAATCTTGACATATTTTCCCAGGCTAAAGATTGAATTAATTAAATTTGATGTCTGGGTTATTTTAAAAATTTTTCTTTTAAAAAAGTGTTTGAGTACTTTTTTTTAAAATTATTTTATATACATATTTTATCGCTGTCAAATTACGTTGCCATGCGTTTGTTGAACAGTTGCTATGCATTTGTTGACGGTTTCTATGATTTTGTTGAGTAGTTGCTGTGTAAAATATTTGTACAGCCTTGAAATAAAAGTGACATTTTACAGACTGTTAGCAGTCCATAAAGTGCCACCTTTAATGTCAATGTCAATTTATTTTCAAATTATTATGTAGTCTTTTTTTTTTAAGCAACTTTTATTACGCAAGCCAGACATGCCAAATTTAATTGATAAAATTCTTAGCACTCGGGATATAACTTTTGAAAATTTTTTGGTAAAATAAATATCCAATCGAATCCCTTTATTTCTGATTATGTGTGCAAAAGTAACCAATCAGGTCACAATTACACTGATAATTTCCCCGGGAAATTATCAGTTGTTGACAGTCAGTTGACAGTTATTTCAATATTAGATTTGTTTATTTGAAAATGTCATTTGCACGGTATATGAATGAAAATAATAATAATTATCGCAAAAAAATTTCTCACCGAATATCCCTCGACCATTGATAAATACTCATAATATTATCACAATTACCTCAAGAACGTTCTTTCGGTATGTGATAAAATTATTTCGTAATTATCAATGGCCTAGGGATATTATAGCTGATAATTTCCCCGAAAAATTATCACTCGTTGCTAAGTAAGAAAAGAAACAGTTGTTGACAGTCGGTTCAGAGGTAATTTAATACTTGATTTGTTTATTTAATTTGTCATTTTCACTGTATGGGAATGAAAACAATAATAATTATTGCAAAAAACTTTTTCACCGAATTGAAATACTCAATATTGTCAAAGGCCTAGGGATATTATACCTGAAAATTTTTTGGTTAAAAAAATATCCAATCTAATCTCTGTATTTCTGATCACGTGTGCAAAAGTAACCAATCAGGTCACAAATACACTGACTATTTCCCTCATAAAATTTAAGCCAATCAGAATTCTGACATTTCTGATTGTCGTCCAATCAACGTAGAATTACACGATAATTTTGCACTAATGCAAATAATCGGTAATTCGCACCAATGTGATTCTGACTTGCTGTCAAATGAAGTTTTTAAATTTTGCTTAATTTTTTATGAGAGAAACAGCGTTTGGCTAAATTTTAATCGGGAAATAGTCCTTCGAATATCCCTCGTGCATATAATTGTCAATTTTCTCAAGTGCGCGAATGCACTTGGGATATTATATATGAAAATTTTTTGGTTAAAGAAATATCCAATTGACACCCTGTATTTCTGATCACGTGTGCAAAAGTAACCAATCAGGTCACAAATACACTGATATAATAATAATATGTCACTGTCAAATAATATTTCTTTAATAAATTTTTCATTTATTAAGAGGTGTTAGATAAAACGTTATACTTCACACTTGGGCAAAGTGGAATTACCCACTTGTAAAGTAAATAACTATAATTTCGTCAGAGATTAATTTAAGAATCTTTAGTACTTATTTTATTTCAAATGTATGTATAAATATAAATATGATATTTTATCCGTCACCAAAAAATAATTGTGAAGTGACCGAAAAGTTGATCTGTAAGTTGCCTTCTTACAAATACCTTCCCGAGAATAGGCTATTCCACCATAATCAAAAATGGTAAAAGTGTATTGAAAATATGAAAGAAAAGAATTAAAGATTGCGGAAAATTCCATATTTTTAATTATAAATTACTACCTTTAATAAATATGGCATGTTTTGTTTCTGATGACGCTCGAGGTGTATGGCAAATGGAATTCATGTATTTACTCCCACTCCTCCTTATCAAAGAGTATACATATTCGGGCGTGTCGGATCTGTTCGGATTCTGCTCGGGTGTTTTCCTTGTCTTTGTGTGGTTGCTGCATAAAAATTATAATTTATTTGCGCTAATACTTTTTAAACTTTACTTCGTGATATCTTCCCTATTTATAAAGATATTACAATAATTCTTTCTCATTTAAATTTTCGCATGATCTGTGCGTGTAGCAGTGCATAAACTCATTATATATCTTGATTTAAAATAGTATATATTAATTAAAAACAATAAAATGGGAACGCGATTTCGTGTTTTTACAGGGAAATTTTTTATCAGCGACAAATTTTTCGTTATTAAGAGTTGGACCCTAATATATACTGCGACAAAGTTGTTGTACGTATATCAAAGATGTTTTTTTTTTATTAAAACATTTGTTTTCTAAAATGAACTGGTTCCGAATAAACGAATGTAAAGTTGAAGAATGTTGCTGCGCGATACGTGCGGACGTGCTAGCTTAAAGGGCAAGCCGAAGTCCTCTTTTGTTACTCGATGCACTTTTTAGTGTAAATATAATTTATAAACTATGAACATGGAAAAATCTTAAATATAATAGAATATTTTTAAAATATACATTTATGCAGCAGTCAATGCAAAACTGTACGATACCAGCGCCATCAACTACCTAACTTCGAGAATGTCAAAATGTTTTTGTACAATGAGACAAAAATTAAAATAAATTAAGTATATTGATTAATTTTATTTCTCTAATAATGAAATATAATATTACAATTTAAATATTTATATTAGTTTGCAATTTTCTCAACATTTTCTCGAAAGTCTGTGAACCACCGTTTGTTTATTTCTGGCATAATACACCTTCTACGTCATCAGTGTAATTTGAAATTCTGATCTTAATATCTCACTTATTTGGGGTAATTTTTAACTCGGATTTTCCCATGTAGTCTTATATTTTTATGTACTTCAAGAATAAAAAATTTAAAAAATACCGTCGAATAACCTATTGCTAAAACTGTAATTCCGTAAAGTTGTTAGGTACGGCATATCATAGGTAACAGATCAGGTGCGTGAAGTTAGCAACCACTATGAAGCACAAATCCTAATTTCATTAAAAAACGTTAGTGCCCATTTCTGCTGAAGATCAAAATATAGCAACCCCCATTAATGGGAAGTTATTGAACTTTTAAAAGTGGCTGCCAACTTCACTCCCAGCAACCTCCTGTAAAGCACAAATGATTTCACATATACCAATCGATTAAGCTTCGTTAGTGCTTCCAAAATATGAGTTCAAAATCATAGCAACCCCCGTAAAACGGAAGTTATAGGACTTTTAAAAGTGGCTACCAACTTTACACCCAGTAACCTATTGTGAAGCAAAAATGATTTGACATATACACATCAATTATGCTTCGTTAGTGCTTCCAAAATATGAGGTTAAAATCATAGTAACCCCCGTAGAACAGAAGTTATAGGACTTTGAAAAATGGCTTGGCACATTTTTTTTACGTGGTTTCTCCAGTAGGCATAATACACGATATATTAACTGATCAGGTAGTTTGCTATTGATTAAAAATGGTACGGTTGGTCTTTATCAAAGGAACGGATTATTATTGATTTTTAGAAAATTATAATATGATTAATAATCTTCAAATTCTACTTCAACAGTCATGTCTTCTTCTTTGCTTTGATCTACCTCTCATTGCTGGATTTCTGCAGATTGCTCTAAGGAAAAAAAAATAGTTTGGAGCCAATTCAAACTCTACTCCAGCCTGCTCTAGAAAAAATTCTTAGCACTATTTTTCGTAATTGAAATAAGGGTTGTAGTAATAAATGTAGCTGTAAAAAGTCGGATTACATTGTTTACTAGTATGTATCAAATGCCTAGGCCATTTTGCACCAATGTTGACTCAAATACAACAAATGAGAATAATAATTATGATATTAATTTCTATAACTGAGCCACTCTTTCTCTTAGAACACTCTACAGAAATTCAGCAAAGAGAGGATGACAAAGGCGAAGAAGAAGCAAGCAAAAAATTAACAATAATCTGTTTCTTTTGATAATTATCAACTGTACCACTTTTTAATCAATAGAAAACTGTCTAATCAGCTAACAGATCTTGGACTATGCCTAATGGGGAAACCACGTTAAAAAAATCTGATGTGGCCAGCACAAAACCTCCCGTCCAATACTACTCTTACTTAAACGGTACAAATAGTATTTGATGATACAGAAACATACCTTCTTATTTGTATATTTTCTATTTATATTTGAGTATTTTAATTTTCTTTCGTATATTTATTTAAAATTTTGACATATATTTCACTAAGAAAACAGCTTCACAATCACAATGACATGTGTCACATTTCGTAAAAAATTGAAAATATTTAAATTTTTCCATGGTGTACTAGGAATGCAAGATTTGTGAAATCTAATTTCTTTATATTTTATTATCTCTAAACCTAATGAAAATTAATAAAATTAGTGTAATCAAAACACATGTAAAATTAAATATTCTTCAACTTTCAAAATAACATAAATTGCGGAAAAAGGAAATTTAACAGTGTTTTTCACGAAAAACTGTTAAGGGCTTCATGTAAACTGCTACTTCCGGTTGACCAATTTTATCCAAAATCTAATCAGCTCTTCATTTAAATATAAGAAGCAATAATTCACAAAATTGTATTTTTTGGTATTATAGTATTCGAGTTATGCGAGACGAAAAAATTGCCACAGACTACACACACACACACACACACACACACACATACATACATACATACAGACATCATCGCGAAAATAGTAAAATCGTATTGTAGGGACCCTAAAACGTGCTTATTCATTGAAAACTCACTACCCAATTTTTTGACCAAAAACAATACCTCCCTTACCTAGAGGTAGGCGGGAGGTAAAAATTGCATCAAATACACTACCTCATAGGTGGTGCAGAAATGTGTGATTTTTATACAGAATACGACTTTTCTAACTTTTGAAATCACGATATTTCATGAATAACGGTTCGTAGGAAAAAAAAGTATCTGGGCAATTTTTGTAGACAATTGCAAAGTATACAAACTTTGTATTACCTAATTTTACGATAACACTTACCGTTTAAGAAAAATATGCGGAAAACTGATATTCTTGACTTTTGAACTTGTATAAAATTTTAGCAGAGGTAGCATCGATGGGGACTTTGGTATTACATTTGTAATAGTGTATTCAAGGTGTGTACCCATTTTTAGCTCTATGCGATATTTCTTTAATGTCTACGTTGACTGAACTATACAACGTGTCCCATTTAAGGTACGAATGCATTAGGATCTCGAGAACAGTAAAGAGATCCCAATGCATACGTACCTTAAATGGGACATACTGTATAATAAATAGTTACCAGTGTCGTTTGGAGTTTTTATTTACTAATTTTGTTGATACACTGCATACAGGAAGTAATTCCAAATTAAATTCATGGGTCCATGCTGTTTTTTTTTATAGTGGCCGAAGTTGTATTTTTGGGTGACAAGAGCAAGACAGGCCCAACAACTGTCCGTAAAGAAGTAGTTTAGTGTTTATCGCATTCACTACATAATCTGTAATAATTTTGTTTTCACATAACGGTAAAATAAAAAAGCTACAATTTTTAGTCGACTCTTCTATTTACTAGCATATAAAAGTTAAATTACGAATAAAGCAATTTCTTTTCCTACAATCAAATTATTAGTGATTTTTGAACGTAACATATTATTTTACTTATATGACAAATATTATGTGTGATATCTGAATTTAATTTTATAACGACAATGAGACAAGACCAACATTTATTACATATTTTAAAAGTAAATTTAGAGTTATGTGATGGCACATCAGATATAATATGAGTAGTGATTCTTAAGTTTGGTATTTTTCTACGAATTAATTTTAAATAAGAAATTAAAAATATTTAAAGACGTGTGACGATATTTAAAAAATAAAGTTATTATAATTTTTTTGATACAGAATTTCAAATATGTCACATACAAAGTTGCAGAAGCCCATAAGTAGTAAAAAAATACTTTTATACATAACTATATTATATAAGTAACAGCATTACTTTAAAAAAATAGTACTCATATAATTATTTAAGAATTATGGTATTTAAATGGTATCAAGTTTCATACTCACAAATGAATTTGCAATGTTTCATTTTATTTCACATTATTGAATCTTCAAGAAAATGATATGTCTAAGGATATTTCTCTATTCAATAAATTTGAAACAAATTTTTAAAATTTAAATTACTCCAATGTACTGGCAATTAATTTTCATGTCGATAATATTTATTATACAATTTATTAGACAATAAAGTAAGTCATTTAATGGAGGATTTCAAGAATAAATTTTGATTTCTGAGCGTACAAGGATATTCCGAGCTTCATGTGGCATCCTGCCTTAGCTGAACTTTTAGCTAGCGACAGTAGGTCATTTTATGTAGATATCATCACGTTTTCAGCTTATAATTCGTTGTTAAAACATACATAATTTAATGTTAATTTTTACAAGTACTTGCCTACCGTTTAAGTAAAATAAAGATGTATCACTGGGGATATATTGATCAAGAACTTAAAATTTCGAGAATATGTTAAATTCTCTTCAGTTTGTTTTGAAATCCACAAGAAAAAAAAAATTCCACCAAAAACAATGGTGTATTAGGTGTTTTAAGAGCGTTATAGGGTCATTAAGATGCTGATTAAAAAATAAATTTTAATTACAGTATTAATATATTTCTACCCAATAAAGGCAAAACTTTCTTGTTCATAAATGCGCCCTGGCAAAATAATAAGTGATATTAAATATTAAAGAGTACATAATGATTGATATTCATATCTAAATCTCATAATAACAGGGGGGCTATTAAGTTTTAATAACCTAATATAAAAATCACGGTGCATAACAAATTATTTGTCCTTCGCAGGAAGATGCTGTACATGAAGCTAGTAAACACATTTAAAAGTCCTAAACCCTCTGTTTTACGGAAGTTGCTATGATTTCATACCCTGTATTGGAAGTACTAACGAAACACAATCGACTGGAATATGATAAATTATCTGTGCTTTACAGGAGGTTGCAGGGCGTGAAACTAGCAACCACTTTTCAAAGTCCTATAACTTCCGTTCTACGGGCGTTACTATGATTTTAAATCCATATAGTGGAAGCACTAACGAAGCATAATCGATTGGTATATGATAAATAATTTGTGCTTTACAGGATGTTGCTGGGCCTGAAGTTGGCAGCCACTTTTAAAAGTTTAATAACTTCTGATTTATGGGGGTTGCTATATTTTGATCTTAAGCAGAAATAGGCACTAACGAAACACTAACGTATCGTAATGAAATTAAGATTTGTGTTTAGATTTACGATATTACAGATTAAATGTTCAGAATTGACCCATAAGTTGCGTGTAATAAAAAAATTGAATTAACGTTAATTCCTTTTGTGAATCTGTCTGTAAGAGTAAAATGCAATACATATATGACGTAATATTTTATACTTGTATAGCAACAAGAAAGTAATTATATTTAATTATAGTATATTTTTAGGTAGAATGAAGTTGAATAATTTGTAGTTGGGCTCGTATATAATTCCTTTGCTTTTCTATTAGTATACACATAAATAATGAGAATAATTATTAATAGAGTTTATATTAAATTTAATTTCAAATTGAAAATACAATAAAATTGTATCATAATATGTAGTTTTTATTATTATTATTATTATATAACAAAATGGTTAATTTACCTATTTTATAATTTGTTAATTTAAATCCGATTTTGTATTGCATCATCTGGGTTGCAGAACTTAGGTGTCAGACCGGAGAAGTTAGTCTCTTAAATTAAATTATACTCATCGATGACATACATATATCAACATAAAATTTATCCGCTATTCCCCTCGCCATCAAGTTATTCTTCGAAGGACCTTGTTTCTCATCTGTTTCTCTTTCTCGTCGCTTGTAGTGCGTCAAGGGACATTCAATTGTTAAAACAATAAAACGTAAATAAAGCGAAGGCCGCGAGCCGGCAGGAAACAAAGGCGAGTCGTCGAGCCTCGCCCGAAATGAAATCAAATCTGTTCCGAGGAAAATAAGTGTAAGAGATTGACGGCGGGATGAAAATTGAAAAAGGAAATTTCTTTTTCAACTCGATTGTTACGCCTGGCTGGGGACCCACAGTACAGCAAGCAACAGTGTTCGTGTATTTCCGTAAGAGTTCGTTACCAGCATTACCCCGCCAACTAGATTATGTTGGTATTGTATACGAATACGGTGTAGAGCCGATCTACTGTCTTTAGCAGTTTTGAATGATTTCAAGGATTTCTTTTCCTGAAGGAGGTTCTGATGAGTTAAGACCCCTGCATCTGGAATAATTATAGTATTATAGTTATTTGTTTATCTAGGCACTACAATACCAGATTTACAGTAGAGGTTATCGTGTAGTGCCGTGTTGAACACATTATTTTTTGCCGATTTTGTGAATTAATATTTTTAAGTGATCTCAACTGCTGAGGTTATATGCCGCTTCGCTTCCTCGTTTTTGGTGGTGTGACAACGGTACCCAATATTCATTGGTATGGGTTTTCGTAAGGCGGACACCCATTCAACTACTCCGCGGGCAGTGTTGCTTAACTTACGTTAATAAGAGAATTGGCTTCAACTTTACCTGCTATGGCTATGGCTATCTAAGTAGAAAGTTATCGCTATTAAATTATATTACTATGTGTTTTTTGAAGGATTGCTATGTGTTTTTGGAGCGGTTGCTTTGTAAAGACAGGCCTAGGCAGTAAAAGTGACATTTTAAAATATTTTAATTTTAATTATTATACTGTACGCAAATACCTTCAAATTATGGTGCATAATAAGGAGGTACAGTAGAGTAACATTGGCGAATTAGATGAGATACATCGTATTTTATAAGAAAAGTATAACAAAACAATATTTGTATTAAATGTAAATAAAAGTAAATAATAATTTTCATAAATATGCTCACACGCTATATTATCGAGGGTAATATCACAAGACCTTCTGATTTTATCGATAAATGTTTATTTTTGCACGAATTTATTTTGCTTAGCAACAATCACGAAAGCAAACTGCATGGTAAATCCCGACTCCGAAGGAGGAGGGGTTTTACCTAATGTCAGTTTGCTTGAGTGGTTTTGCTTAAAAGAAAAGAAAATGAGTGCTTAAAAATAAAAATTTATCTGAAAAAATCAGAAAGGTCGCTTGGTATTTGATAAGATAAATTCCAAAGACAACGAAAAATGAAACTTGAAATATTAATTAACTGTCAGACTGTCACACTGACAGTGATTGACAGTAACAATTATGTATTTCCTTGGTAGCGGGAGTTTTATCGAGGTAACCCGGGTAACGGGATTTTATCAGTATAAAACTGTTCCTATTGGTTGAATTTTCAAGTGTTTTGGAATATGATTGGTTAAAAACTAGTCGTGGGAATTTATCGGGGTAAAATTCCCGTTACCCGGGTAACGGGGTTTTATCAGTATAAAACTGTTCCTATTGGTTGAATTTTCAAGTGTTTTGCATTATAATTGGTTAAAAACTAGCCGTGGGAATTTATCAACTGTAAATACACAAGAACTTTTTATTTTGCCAGATAAATTTCTTTTTGTCACGAAACCTTGTTACCTAGCAATTTTACAAGAAAACTGTTTTAATAAAATCACGACAACGTAGATGAAGTGATTTTATTTTTTAAACAGCTTTCGAGGTCAAATTGCTGTCAGGTGATAAGGTTGAGGTGTCAAACAGAAATTTATCCGAAGAAAATAAAATGACCCAGTGTAATTCGACGAGATAATTTAATAACAATATTAATGAAAAGGTTTATTTAAAAGTGCAATTGGTGAATATACAATTATTATATATCATATTTTTGACATATAATGCAAATTACATTAATGTAGTTAGTAGACACTCTTCCTACGTAGATCCAAATTTTTCTCGTACCGCCTATGAATTTACTATTTTCGTCTGCCGCAGAACCAAAAATCACCTTAGTTGATTTACTTTTGTCTTTATGGGTTTGATTTACAGTTATGGTGCAATTCTAAGCAATTTTTATATTTAATCGTAAAACCGTAAAACCGTAGTGTACGAGACAATCGTAACAAGTCAAGTTACAGATTTACGATAAATGCAATTCTATGCAGAAAACTGTATCGACAAACGTTACAGATTAGCTTTACGATTGACGTCATACTTTACGGTCCGTTTCTAATTTCATTGCTAATACAGTATCTAAATAATGAATATGACAGTTGTTTTTATTTATTTATCCAACACCTCTCAATAAATGCTCTAAAACTATGGCGATTTTAAACAAGCAAAGTAACAGATTATCCACTAGTGGGTATAATTTTGAGAAAATCCACTAGTGAGTATTTTTTTATTTATAACAATAATAATAACACACAACACCTTGGTAACTACTTCGATTGACATTTTAATTTAAAAATTTAAAGCATATGTCACTGTCAAATAATATTTCTTTAATAAATTTTTCATTTATTAAGAAGTGTTGGATAAAACGTTATACTTCACACGTGGGTAAAGTGGAATTACCCACTCGATAAAATTATCACACTCAGCCTTCGGCTTCGTGTACTAAAATTTCTCTCGTGGGTAATTCCTTACTTTGCCCACTTGTAAAGTAAATAACTATTATTTACTTATCAAATACAACCATGTGGTGAGTTTTCATTACAAATTTTAAGAAAAATGGCCTTCTCTGCGAATTATGAAACAAGATATTCATTTACATCCCCATCGTCTACAATCATCCATGAACAATCGGTGACATGTGTCGTGTCATTGTCAATTATGACATACGAAAAATTTGTCTTGGCAGTATTTGATGCCATTTTTATTTAATCACCCGATATATTTAAATATAAATGGAATACTATAATATGCAATGGAATTCTTGAATTTGATGGATTATAAAATGGTTCTATATTATAATATTTGTGAATTGGATGAAATTGTGTACTACGGGTCAAAATCAAGAAGAAAGTGAAATAAATTTATCTAAAATTAATTTACATGAACATGCACAAGAAATAGTGATCAACGTATACAGAAAGTGCGTCAGTGAGTACGGCGAATTTCAAGCCATAAAAAAATAGCCAAATTTTGTAAATTTGAAGAGGGCCAAGACCTAAAACGTCACAAAAATAATTGTGTATTGTTGTAAATATTTTATGTATATAACGAAAATGTGAATAAAACCTTTTTTAATGTGAATTTGACATTTATCGTATGAATAAGGAAATAAACTTATTTAAATATTGCAGTTTTCTTGTTTTTGTATTTATTATACACGTACCGGCGAATAG
The DNA here is from genome assembly GCA_963942605.1 of Poecilus cupreus. Classification (NCBI taxonomy): domain Eukaryota; kingdom Metazoa; phylum Arthropoda; class Insecta; order Coleoptera; family Carabidae; genus Poecilus; species Poecilus cupreus. The sequence continues at coordinate 18,186,128 of OZ012720.1, read as the reverse complement.
GGTCGTACAACCCTGAGCGAACCTTGTGAAATCAGTTATAGCGGGTCATATTTTGAGTTCCTTTGTAAACGTAATTGCGGTGCATTTAATCGTTTTATGCCGATCCCTCCAGTTTAAAATGAAAATAGTATACAAATAAAATTGATTGTCCACATTTGTTTGAAATTTGCAATAGTAATGTCTAATGGGTTTACCAAATCTTTTATATTTGTGTCTGCACAAGAGGCGCAAGTAATTTCTAAAATATGTATAAGGTAATTTTTTTGACGTATAATTAACATATTTTTGTTATGCATTACCTAATATATTCAACAAGAAGGAGATCAATATTCCAAATATTTATATTTTGATTCATTTTATTGACAAAATTGAGGAATGATTAGAGAGAAAAATCAAAACCGTAATGTTACGTCCAGTTACCCTCTCAACGTAAAATTTTCGAGAAATCGTAAGATATTTACGAGTGATCGTAAGCAATAGTTTTGCACAGAATTGCTCTTTGATTCGTAAACTGTTACGAGTCTTACGAGAACACCTTACGAGCCTTACGGTTATGCTTAGAATTGCACCATTGTTTAATTATTTACAGGTTTTCTTATTTGATTAGAGTCAACAGTTTTCTCATTTACACTGTTACTGATATACGCATAAGTTTTTGTATTATTTACATCAGATATAGTATCTGCGCTTGAAACTGTTATGTTATTGTTTAATTGTTTGTTTTTTATTTCCTTTATTTCAAGTGTAAGGTGGGAGTTGGATAACTTAAGTTGGGTATTTTCTGATTTTAAATTATTAATTTCTCCTTGTAAGTTATTAATTTCTGATTGTAATTTTAAGTTTGATGCACTCAAGTTTTTAATTTCCGATTGAAATGCAGCAGCTACAAATTTATTTAACAACTTTTCAAAGTTTTTTGAATTAAAGTAATCTGACACAGTTTATGAAAAATCTTCAGTGCTTCCTTTTGCCCCTTTTTAGTGGAGTGCCTGTGGAGTTTGACCGCGGAACCCAATTACTTTGAATGTATTAATGTAAAACATACTGAATTATGTTTTATAGATAAAATATTAAAATGTTTACCCATTTTATTGATGTTTAAATGATCATATTTGAAGAAGATAATCAATTTAATAAATGAAATGTAGTTACCAATGTTTTACTGTGATTTTGTTTTATAAAAATAATTGCAGTTGTTAATGTTTTTCATAACGTCAATAAAAATATCTTTCGGTGTTCTAAGAACTAGTGTTTCATTTCTAATTAAAAGTCTACAGGTTATGGGCCCAGAATACTACTAGTATACTTATTTTGCCCTATAATACTGGAAATAAAATAAAAATAAAAATGATTGACACTGACGTAGTTCCAGCAATTTGCATGTTTAATGGAGAAAACTATAATAACTGGCGATTTAGGTTGGATGTTATCCTTGACAAATATGATTTGTTAGAATTTGCCACAAAGGATGCTCAAGAATTGTTAGCAGCATTAAATATGGAATCGCCTATTCTTGACAAACCGGAAAAGGAAGCAGAGAGATTGAAATTTGTAGAAAAGTACACGAAAAATGAGAAAAAGGCAAAGGCTCTGATTGTCAGTAGAATTGCTGACAGTCATCTGGAATATGCCAAAGGTTTAGATACACCAAAGGAAATTTTGCAGCAGTTGGAATCAGTGTTTCATAGAAAGTCTATTGCTAGTCAGTTATTTTTAAGGAAAAAACTTCTACAAATGAAGTTTAAGGAAGGGCAATCTATGGAAATCTACTTATTAGAATTTGATAAAACTATTCGGGAATTGAAGAATGTAGGTGCTAAGATTGAAGAAGAGTCTTTAATATGTCAATTATTATTATCTCTACCTAAATCATAAGAACCACTTATTACTGCTTTGGAAACAATAGATCCAACCACACTTACGTACGTAAAAGTTAAAAGTAGATTACTAGAATTGATACACAGCGATATATGTGGTCCAATAACACCAAGCACATGGGATGGTAAACGATATATTGCTACTTTTATTGATGATTTTTCCCATTTTTCAGTAGTTTATCTATTACGCCATAAAAATGAATTAATAGATTGTTTCCAGAAATATGTATCAACTGTGTCTGCTCAATTTAGTAGTAAAATTTCAAGATTTAGGTGTGATAATGGTGGCGAGTACACCTCCAATGAATTTAAAAGTTTATGTAGCGATTTGGGAATTCGTATTGAATACACCAACCCATATTGCCCGCAGCAGAATCCTGTGGCAGAACGAATGAACAGAACGCTGATGGAGAAGGCAAGGACTATGATTCATGACTCAGGCCTGGGAAAAGAACTTTGGGGTGAAGCGGTGCAAACTGCTGCTTTCCTTGTAAATAGAAGTGGAACCAGGTCTCTTGAAGCAAATTCGACTCCAGCAGGTCTTTGGTATGGTATCAAACCCGATCTTTCAAGACTAAGAGTTTTTGGATGTGAAGTATTTACTCACATACCTGATGCATTGAGAAGGAAACTTGATTCAAAATCTTTAGAAGGAAAAATGGTGGGGTATACTACCACAGGATATAGAATATGGAACGAGAAGAAAAGAAAAGTTTACTGTTCCAGAGATGTAATTTTTAATGAAAGAAGTACTACAAATATAATTTCAAATGGAGAAGACGAATTTGAGGAAGAAGAAAAAGAAAAGGGTGAGGAAATGGGTACAGAAGAAATAAAAGAGATGGAAAATGATCTCAGAAGTGAAAATACAAGAGAGAGAAGAGTAAGTAAAGCACCGATATGGATGAAAGATTACTATCTAACAAATTATGCATTATCAGCTGATTTTGATATAGATGTGCCTAATGACATTAATGAAATTGAAGGAAGAGCAGACTCTGAATTATGGAAACAAGCAGTACAGGAGGAATTATCTGCCTTGAAAAAGAACAACACATGGGAACTATGTAATTTACCAGAAAATAGAAAAGCTTTAGACAGTAAATGGGTATTTAAGATTAAAACAAATTCGGAATTAGGTATTGATAGATACAAAGCTCGTTTGGTAGTTAAGGGGTATTCTCAGAAAAAGGGTATAGACTACACAGAAACTTTCGCTCCGGTAGCAAAAATGAATACTATTCGTGCATTACTTGCAGTAGCCAACCAGAAAGCAATGTTTGTTCATCAACTTGATGTAAAAACTGCATTTTTACATGGATACATAGAAGAAGAAATTTTTATGAAAATACCATTGGGATACGAAATCAAAGAAGAGGATAAAACAAAAGTTTGCAAATTGAAACGTTCATTGTATGGTTTGAAACAAGCTCCTCGTAGTTGGAATGTTCGATTTGATAATTTTATAAAAAGAATTGGATTTCACAGATGTGAGCATGATCATTGTCTCTATCTTTCAAAAATTGAGGATGACATTGTCTATTTGTTACTTTATGTTGATGATTGTGTTCTGGTTTGCAAAAATTTAAAAGTTATTAAAAATGTGAAAGAAAAATTGAAAGAAGAATTCGAAATGCAGGATATTGGTGAAGTAAATTTATTTTTAGGAATTAAAATAATGAATAACATAAAAACTGGTGAAATGGTTTTAAGTCAAGCACACTATATTAGAAACATATTAAATAAATTTAATATGGAAAACTGCAATTCAGTTTCTACCCCAATGGAGACAAATTTAAAAATAGTATTCGAAAATGGAGAACCAACAGAAAAACCATATAGAGAACTGATTGGATCACTAATGTATTTGATGTTAGGAACACGTCCCGACTTGAGTGCAAGTATTAGCATGTTCAGTCGTTTTCAAAGCAATGCACCAGAAACTCACTGGAAGCACCTAAAAAGAGTTCTCAGATATTTGAAGAAAACTATTGATGTTGTAATGGTATATAAAGGAGGCAAGGACGTACTATTAGGGTATGCTGATGCGGATTGGGGCAGCGATCTCAAAGATCGTCGTTCGACATCGGGCTACATTTTTAAAGTATTTGGAAACACTGTGTCTTGGTCCACCCGAAAACAACCAACTGTATCATTATCCTCTACGGAAGCGGAATATATTGCACTCAGCGCTGCCGCATGCGAAGCTGTATGGCTAAGAGGACTTCTGACGGAAATGGAAGTAGAATTGTTGAAGCCAACAAAGATAATGGAGGACAACCAGTCATGTATTGCTATAGCAAAGAATCAAACGCATCATAAGCGAATAAAACACATTGACATAAGATATCATTATCTCAGACAGCTGGTGCAAGAAAAAGTCATAGAAATTGTATATGTTTCTACTAAAAACCAGGTGGCTGATATTTTAACAAAAGCTTTACCCCTACAGAAGTTTTCATTTTTGCGAGATAGTTTGGGATTATATAAATTGAGCGGGGGTGAAGAAGATAATCAATTTAATAAATGAAATGTAGTTACCAATGTTTTACTGTGATTTTGTTTTATAAAAATAATTGCAGTTGTTAATGTTTTTCATAACGTCAATAAAAATATCTTTCGGTGTTCTAAGAACTAGTGTTTCATTTCTAATTAAAAGTCTACAATATTTCCCTTATTTTTTTTATAATATAACCTACATTTAACTAAAATGGGCACTGAGAAACATCTTTTATAAATGCCAAGGGCCCCGAATGGGACGTAGAATCAAGAAACAGGTAGCAAAAAGTAGAGGAGAGTTACCAAATATTAAATATGTGCGGTTAATGATAATGAGAGATGTGAAACGTGACAACGCAATTTGCAAGAAAGCGCATCAAGATTATTGTTGCTACAAAATTTCGGTATATTTTTAATAAGAGGCATTGAAAAACATATCATTTAAATAGTTGCTCTCAGGTTAGTTTGATTGATTTATTATTCCAAAGGTATATTAATTTAAGTTTATTCAAAAAGAATATTTTTTTATACCGATTGACATTAAAGTAAGATTTTTTTGACATTGAACAGTCAGTAAAGTGTCAGTTTTAATGATTAAACAGTAATAAATAAAGATATTTTATATAGCGGCAACTCAACAAATGAATTGCAACCGTTCATCAAACATATACCATCATAATTTGATGGCGATAACTTGTGTACAGGATGTAACAGCAAAAGGAGCTACCTAGAATAACTTCTATGTTATTGAAGATACAATAAAATACTATAAGACAATCTTATACAGGACGAAGAGGGACATTTAGTTAAGGAAGAAAATATTTTTTTAAACCAGTGGTTCTCAAGATAAAACACAAAGTTATATTTTTTTAAATAAGATGCTGTATATTTTTTAGGCCCATTCTATAGAGTATTTTTTTATAAATTCAACCATGTATTTGTTTTATACCTTTACATAATAAAAATATTGAGAAAAATGCGATTGAAATTTAAATAAATTTTATTTTTAAAGTTATTTTTCAGTAGGCTATAAAAACAAAGGAACAATACAACGAAACATAAATTAAATACATTAAGGCCCGGTTGTTCCACCTTCAGTTAGGAATTCGGTATAAATTTATTCGACTGGTAAACCTTGTTATGGTTTTTCCATGTTCAGTTAAAAATTACCAATAGGATAAACATCTGTTAACAGTAGGATAGGTAACTGGCAGTCAAACTACCAGTTAGATGGTTTACCAGGGGATATTGTACCGAATACAAACGATATAACACACGAAGTGAAAAGTGAACCGAACATATACATTTTGACACTTGTCAAATTAATTATTTTCATAACCTATTTCTAGGAATTTATTATTATTATTTATAAAAATGGATTTGTATGGCGGTGATGTATTCAAAGGTTTATCAGGAGAATAGTGTACCGATTGCGAACAATTTAATACGTGAAGTTAATCGTAGGTTCATATAAATTTTGTAACTTCTCAACTTATTATTTTCATAAACAATTTCCAGGAATTTATTACTATTTATAAATGAGTATGAACATATGAAGCAAATAACGAAGAAAGCTAACATAGCACTCCCACAAATCTGGGGTATAGGGCAAAGCAGCACTGTCCGCGGTCAGTAGTTGATGGGTGAGCGCTTTGCGAACCTACACCAGCTAACACTGCGTGCCGTTGTCACAGCCCCGAAAACGAGGTACTCAGGCGGCCTATAACCTCAGCCGTTGAGACCGCTTAAATAAAAAAAATATAAGAATATTGCTATATGATAAATTGATTACGAGCATTATGATGTATGGAGCGAGTAGAAATTTGGGGTTGGAGAGAACAAGATAAAATAGAAAGTATCCAATCATAATATGTTAGATGGATACTTGGGATAGACAAATAAATTCCGATATACTTATTAGAGGAAGAAACAAAACGGTACAAAATGAAGACAGAACAAGAGTGCAATGAAGTATGAAGAGAAACTAAGGACACCATAGAAAAGCCTAGCATAAGATTGTTGGGTACAAATATCAAGAAAAGAAGAAAGATTGGATGAAGAGAATTCGTTGAAACAAACCAAATATTTTTACATAGTATTAGTTTTTATTATAAATAAATGAAATACCACAATGATAATGTAGAAATTTGAATACCAAAAGGGATTAAATAAAACATATACTACTTTACTATTACGATTTATAAGAATAAATTTATGTGTCGGTAATGAAGAAGAAATATTGGATTTATTCTTTAATAATATAAATGTGCGTTTTTTATGAGATTTCATATATCAAAGAATACAGTATTGCATTTATTTGAAAACATGAAGACAAGTTGTTATTTTTATTTAAACGGTAGTGTCCAAATATTCCGTTTTTAGGAATCAAAGTGTTGGCCACAACTTGAATTAAATTGTGACCCGAGCTGACTCGAAATTTTTACTTTCTCTTTCCAAGAAATAGAACCTGTCTTCTTTGGCTCTATTATATCTTTATATTCATAAAATCAAAACAAACATCAAACTATAACCTTCAACGTCATATGAAAAGTGACAGCCAAGTTACCAATTTTATAAAACAAACACAAATTTTAAACCTTTTATTCGTTAACTGCCAGTTAACTATCTGGAAGATAAAATTTCGTGGAACAACCGAAAAACTTTAACCTCCTGACAAGTAGGTAGAATAAATTTATCTCTCAGATAGTTAACTGAAATTTTATCAGAACTAGGAACAACTGGCCCTAAATTATTTGTTAATAACTTTATAAATAGTGTTCTATCTGATTTCCATCTGTTTTTAAACATAATTCAAATCTTTTTAAAACTGATTCAGAAGTAGCATTATTAATTTCTTCCGGTGTTAGCGTAGCACACGCATCTCTTATGCGATCCATTAAATTTTCTTTAGTTGTTACTGGTATAGAGTATAACTTTATTTTTAGGTATCCCCATAAACAAAATATAGAGGTGTTAGATCTGGAGAACGGCCAGGCCATTTAAATAGCCCATTTGTAGCTATCCAACGATCTTCGAACATATCTTCTAGCCGTTCATACACTGGACGAGTATTGTGAGCCGACGCTCCGTCCTGTTGGAACCACATATTTTGTCTGTCATTCAAATTAAGATTTTATAGATAATTTATTACTTCGGTTTCTAAAAAATTTAAATAATGTGGCCCATTTAAATTTTCTTCATAAATATGGGGGCCAATAATTTTATTCCCCATTAATCCAACCCACACTTTAAAACCCCACCTACGTTGATAATTTTTAACTTGAAATGATTGCGGTTGTTCTTCCGCCCATACATGTTCGTTATTTCTATTGAACAATCCATTATTAGTGAATTTTGATTCATCCGTCCACAACATATTTTTTAGGAAAGTCGTTATTTTGATAGTATTGTACTAAATACCACTCGCAAAACTCTATTCTACGTTCATTATCTGTATTATGAGAATACGGTTTCAAATTATATTTTAACAAAATTCGCCAAACCGACATGTTTGAAATAAAATGTTCTTTAGCAATTTTACGTGTGGACGCAACTGGATTACGAGCGATAAATCCCAAAAAAGCTTTTTCTATTTCATCATTATTTCTAATTGATCTTTGTTTTTCACGATTGCGTGAAAATGATCCATGATTTTGTAAGTTTATTGTAATCCGCTTGATGACATTTTTTCTTGGGTTTTTATAGTAAAAATATTGCAAGCTGTTCATAGTTTTTATTGCATTCACCATATTTTATTAATAAATTCAACAAATCTTCGTTTGTATAAATTCCAGCCATATTAAGGAAAAAATAATCGCACAACACAACACAACAATAGCAATTTGCAACGATAGGAATTATACACTGAATCACAGATAGCAGATTTTGTTTTTCATAGCCTACTGAAATAAACTTTAAAAATAAAATTTATTTAAATTTCAATCGCATTTTACTCAATATTTTTATTAAGTAAGGGTATTCATGAATCAATTCAGAAAAACATAGTCTATCGAATGGGCCTAAAAAATATACAGCATCTCATTTGAATAAATATAACTTTGTGTTGTAGCTTGAGAACCACTGGTTTAAAAAAATATTTTCTTCCATGACTGAATGTCCCCCTTCGTCCTGTATAAGATTAGCTCATAGTATTTTATTGTATCTTTAATAACATAGAAGTTATTCGAAGTAGCTCGTTTAGCTGTTACACTCTGTATGTGTTAATAATAATTACTAATCAATAAATTAATATTAATTCTAAAATCGGCAAAAAAATGTAAGCCGAAAATAATTTTCATACTTTATTTTATATTTTTTATTCTACTAGCGGACTTGACCTTGAACGATTTTGAGGGTTTTTTTAGTATTTGTGGGGTCACCTGAATGTTCATTTGCATAAGTCATGAATATAAGTCACCTATCGGGTCCACTTGTAGGGGTGGGCGATATTAAAATTTTAATATCGATATTCGATATCATAAATATATCGGTTAATATCGATATGTCGATATATCGATACATATCGATATTTGCGATATATCGACATTCATGATATAACGATATATCGATATTTTTACTATATCGATTTTTCGATATATTGATATTTTCGATAAATCGACATTTTTTATATTACGATTTATCGATATTTTCGTTATATCGATATTTTGCGGCGGTAATGTAATTAATGATTTAAGGTGTTAAGGAGAACATGCTGATCAGTTAATATATTTATCCAAGAATAAATCTTTTGTACCTAAATGTTGTAAATAAAAATAAAAATTCTGTTAGTACTGACATTATTTTTTATTTATACCGTGTGTCTGTCTAAAGGTGTACATAGGAGATTAACATGGGAAATCAGTTTTTTGCGTACTGTTGCTCGGTGTTCTATCGGACAACAATGATTGTAGTACCAATCGAAAGATATAATTTTTCCGAATCAAATGATGTAAAATACACTAAAATTTAGTAGCAATTTGGTTCCGTAAATTAATTTTTAAATTTTGAAAATCCTCCGATTTATTAAATGTTTATCGAAATTAAACGTAGTTACCTATTACTGTTTGGTTTCGATTTCTTTCAAGCTATTTATTTGACGTTTCTGTCAATTTGTAAAATATGGTTATTTACAGTAATGACAAGCGTATTATTATAATTTTTGCGTAAAGATTTTATGAAATAAATTTTTGTCTTAAAACCAGTTTTCTTTAAATAATATTAATTTATTAAGAGTTAACTTTTTTAAATCGATGACAAAAAATTTCATTTTTATTAGCTGTTTTGTATATCTTTACAAAATAATCTTCCACTTTCTTCGTCAAATGGAAAAAGTTCTTGATTGCAGTGCATTTTGTAGGAATAATAAGAACTTTTTTTTTTCAAAATATGAACGATGTACAGAAATCATATTTATTTGCGATAAAAATTGAATAAGCCGGAGAATTCTCAAAATTTAAAAATTAATTTACGGAACCAAATTACTATTAAATAGTAGTGCATTTTACATCGTTTGCTTCAAAAAAAATGATATCTTTCGATTGGTACTACAATCATTGTTGTCCGATAGAACACCGAGCAACAGCACGCAAAAAACTGATTTCCCATGTTAATCTCCCATGTACACCTTTAAGACAGACACACGGTATAATGCATTTCATGTATTAATAAATCTTACACCAAATCCAAGAATCAATCAACAAATATTACAATAATTATCAAAAAATCCTACCAGGCAGTAAATTTAAATTGCTTTGCCTACATTTATAAATCAACATATTAGAAATATCGGTATATTACAAATATCGATATATTGAAACTATCGATATATCTAAAATATCGATATTTCTATATATCGATATCGTAAAATTCTTAATATCGATATTTCGATATTGAAAAAATATCGATATATCTCGATTTCATAAATATATCTTGATATATCGATATATCGCCCACCCCTAGTAGCTAATAACCATCCATGATCCAGATGACCTCACAACTACAAAAAAAAACCCCATCGAAATCGGTTAAACATTCAAGAGGAGAAGAATGATCAACACAAGCACACCTGAATTTTATGTACAAAGATAATTTATAACTAGTTATTTCATTGAATAGCAGAATTATACGCATTACGCATATTATATATTGATTATTAAAACATACACTAGAATGGCCAGATTATCTGGACTACCTGTAGTACAAATAAATTTACTATTTATATTTTGAAAATATATAATAGATCTCCTAGAGCCAACTTCGATGGTCTAACCAACGATCCATAATCACTAGTTCCATGGCTAACTGCAGTGTATTCACTTCTGTTAAACAAGTTGCATGCGTGGCATGGAATTTTTAGCATTATAAATAGAAATCTTCACAAGTTGTTGTTCCTTAGTAAACAAATTAAGTTTACGTTGACAACTGAAAGCATAAATATAATCTTTTCATAGCAGTTTAAAAAAAATATGTATTCATATTTTTTGTTAAGGGTAAAATTATTGGAAAATCACAACAAAAATTGCACAAGTCTTTTGCTGTCAAATATTTTTTCTTCAGTAGTTATTTCTTGTTTCCTATAACATATTTTCGATATACTCAGTACAATTTTCATATGGGCAGACCATTTCCAGTTATAGTTTTGAAAATATCTATTAAAACGTAGAACATTATAAATAATATAAAATGGATGCGACTCTACGCAGAAAGTTACATACTTGTATAGAAATTTATATTTAGATTCATCTTTTAATCGAACCGAAACCTACAATTATGAATTTTTTAGATTAACTGTAAGATGTAAGCCATATTTGCACAGTGTGTTTCAATTTCGAGACTCACCAATAAGATCTTGAGACAAAAGCCGACTTCGGTTAAATTAGGCAAAAACCTATTTTATTGGTTTTTAATTTTTATATAATTTTTACGCTATCGCATAGTGAGAAAATAAAGTAAAACAGGTATATATTATTACTGTCTAACCAACTACGCAAAATTCTTAATTTGTGTGATTCATATTGCAGATATGACACAAACTTATAATTTTTAAAATGGAACAAATTATAAAAAATATATTAATAAGATTATTTTTTCTGATTTTAACGATGTAATGAAATAATACAAAATGACAAATAAAATTTTATAAACAAATGATTAGTAGTTCATTTAGTCCTTGTATCACTTAACAGAAGTTAATTAGATGGACATAAAATAATATGTAAAAGTAATAAATTCATAATAATAATAATGAAAATAACACAAATATAATATAAATATGTAAAAAATAATTAACCTTATGTTCAAAATTACGTCCATGTACTGTTCGAAACTTCATCAGTTAATACTATGCTTATTATAAACTATAAAAATAGATTTAACAATTAGGGTCGATATTTCCATCTACGAATAAAGTACCGAATAAATTATACGCTGAATAAATGAAAAATGTAGCATCGAAATCATAACTAAAATGACACTGATTATTCTAGCCGTCATTTTTTGATGCATATTTTTTAATTTATTCGACAAATAATTCGGAAGTTTATTCGTAAATGGAAATATCGGCCCTTAGACCAATAATTGTTGATGGCACCTAGATTGATAGTCATTAGTTTCATTGCTAGTTACATTCTGTATTTATTGTCGTCTGCAAGTACAAGCACATAGATGTAAACAAAATTTAGAAAATTTAAATTTAACCTTAAACGAAATTAATTTTATTATATGGTACAAGTAAACAAGTAATCATTTAATTATAAAATTTTATTTGTGAATATACATTATTTCTGTAAAAATAATTTATAACTTCATTATTTTCTTTGAAATTAGAGTTGTATATAATTCTCAGGACCAATAAAATAAAAAGATAGGTGGTACCTATACAATGTATAATATATTTTTATTCGAACGTATCATCTTTCATATAAAGTCATCATCAGCTAAAAAATATAAATCAATAATTGTCGAACAATATAAAATAATCTTACCAAGAAGTAAAATTATTTAAATTATAAAATATGAAGTAAATAATTTAAATTGTAAAACATATATCAAAAGTATTTTGACAGTAAATATGTTATTTTCACATAAAATATCAGATTGTTCCAAGTTTTACATTATTAAAATCAGAAATAAATAAGTTTTTTTGAACATGTTATTCCATTTAAAAAATGATAAGGTTGTGTTATATATAATATGGGTCGCAGAAAAAAATCTACGCAACTAATAAACAATAAAAATATGTACCTTTTTCACGTAAAACATTTTTCTAAATATTGGATAATTTAAAAAATATTTAAAAATAAAATCAACGAAAGTGGCTTTTAGCTATAGGATGTTCCATTTAAGTGCTACACTATTGCTATCTCGAGAAATATAAGAGATACGAAGTTCGTTAAATTAGCAAACAATTTCTAAATTATATGACTATTAAAATGAACCAAACAAAAAATTTCATTAACCGGTGGTTCTCAAAATATGGGACCCAACTTTTTTTATTTTGAGTTAAAACCTACCTTTTTTATTAGCTTATTCCATTCATTATTTTTTTCTGAATACAACGATAAGCCCTACATAATAAAAATGTTGAGAAAAATGCAAATTAGAATTTTAATTATTTCAATTTAATAATACGAACGAGAGTGCTGTGGCAGAAACAATTGTTGTTTTTAAATGTCAAAGTTAAACTTTTGTGTGTTTTCTACGTGAAAAAATGTATTTTACTCACTTAACTGGAACAGCCCTGTATACCTAGTGACTTATGCATTTTTCATTAAAATGAACCAAACAAAAAATTTCATTAACCGGTGGTTCTCAAAATATGGGACCCAACTTTTTTTATTTTGAGTTAAAACCTACCTTTTTTATTAGCTTATTCCATTCATTATTTTTTTCTGAATACAACGATAAGCCCTACATAATAAAAATGTTGAGAAAAATGCAAATTAGAATTTTAATTATTTCAATTTAATAATACGAACGAGAGTGCTGTGGCAGAAACAATTGTTGTTTTTAAATGTCAAAGTTAAACTTTTGTGTGTTTTCTACGTGAAAAAATGTATTTTACTCACTTAACTGGAACAGCCCTGTATACCTAGTGACTTATGCATTTTTCATTAAAATGAACCAAACAAAAAATTTCATTAACCGGTGGTTCTCAAAATATGGGACCCAACTTTTTTTATTTTGAGTTAAAACCTACCTTTTTTATTAGCTTATTCCATTCATTATTTTTTTCTGAATACAACGATAAGCCCTACATAATAAAAATGTTGAGAAAAATGCAAATTAGAATTTTAATTATTTCAATTTAATAATACGAACGAGAGTGCTGTGGCAGAAACAATTGTTGTTTTTAAATGTCAAAGTTAAACTTTTGTGTGTTTTCTACGTGAAAAAATGTATTTTACTCACTTAACTGGAACAGCCCTGTATACCTAGTGACTTATGCATTTTTCATTAAAATGAACCAAACAAAAAATTTCATTAACCGGTGGTTCTCAAAATATGGGACCCAACTTTTTTTATTTTGAGTTAAAACCTACCTTTTTTATTAGCTTATTCCATTCATTATTTTTTTCTGAATACAACGATAAGCCCTACATAATAAAAATGTTGAGAAAAATGCAAATTAGAATTTTAATTATTTCAATTTAATAATACGAACGAGAGTGCTGTGGCAGAAACAATTGTTGTTTTTAAATGTCAAAGTTAAACTTTTGTGTGTTTTCTACGTGAAAAAATGTATTTTACTCACTTAACTGGAACAGCCCTGTATACCTAGTGACTTATGCATTTTTCATTAAAATGAACCAAACAAAAAATTTCATTAACCGGTGGTTCTCAAAATATGGGACCCAACTTTTTTTATTTTGAGTTAAAACCTACCTTTTTTATTAGCTTATTCCATTCATTATTTTTTTCTGAATACAACGATAAGCCCTACATAATAAAAATGTTGAGAAAAATGCAAATTAGAATTTTAATTATTTCAATTTAATAATACGAACGAGAGTGCTGTGGCAGAAACAATTGTTGTTTTTAAATGTCAAAGTTAAACTTTTGTGTGTTTTCTACGTGAAAAAATGTATTTTACTCACTTAACTGGAACAGCCCTGTATACCTAGTGACTTATGCATTTTTCATTAAAATGAACCAAACAAAAAATTTCATTAACCGGTGGTTCTCAAAATATGGGACCCAACTTTTTTTATTTTGAGTTAAAACCTACCTTTTTTATTAGCTTATTCCATTCATTATTTTTTTCTGAATACAACGATAAGCCCTACATAATAAAAATGTTGAGAAAAATGCAAATTAGAATTTTAATTATTTCAATTTAATAATACGAACGAGAGTGCTGTGGCAGAAACAATTGTTGTTTTTAAATGTCAAAGTTAAACTTTTGTGTGTTTTCTACGTGAAAAAATGTATTTTACTCACTTAACTGGAACAGCCCTGTATACCTAGTGACTTATGCATTTTTCATTAAAATGAACCAAACAAAAAATTTCATTAACCGGTGGTTCTCAAAATATGGGACCCAACTTTTTTTATTTTGAGTTAAAACCTATCTTTTTTATTAGCTTATTCCATTCATTATTTTTTTCTGAATACAACGATAAGCCCTACATAATAAAAATGTTGAGAAAAATGCAAATTAGAATTTTAATTATTTCAATTTAATAATACGAACGAGAGTGCTGTGGCAGAAACAATTGTTGTTTTTAAATGTCAAAGTTAAACTTTTGTGTGTTTTCTACGTGAAAAAATGTATTTTACTCACTTAACTGGAACAGCCCTGTATACCTAGTGACTTATGCATTTTTCATTAAAATGAACCAAACAAAAAATTTCATTAACCGGTGGTTCTCAAAATATGGGACCCAACTTTTTTTATTTTGAGTTAAAACCTACCTTTTTTATTAGCTTATTCCATTCATTATTTTTTTCTGAATACAACGATAAGCCCTACATAATAAAAATGTTGAGAAAAATGCAAATTAGAATTTTAATTATTTCAATTTAATAATACGAACGAGAGTGCTGTGGCAGAAACAATTGTTGTTTTTAAATGTCAAAGTTAAACTTTTGTGTGTTTTCTACGTGAAAAAATGTATTTTACTCACTTAACTGGAACAGCCCTGTATACCTAGTGACTTATGCATTTTTCATTAAAATGAACCAAACAAAAAATTTCATTAACCGGTGGTTCTCAAAATATGGGACCCAACTTTTTTTATTTTGAGTTAAAACCTATCTTTTTTATTAGCTTATTCCATTCATTATTTTTTTCTGAATACAACGATAAGCCCTACATAATAAAAATGTTGAGAAAAATGCAAATTAGAATTTTAATTATTTCAATTTAATAATACGAACGAGAGTGCTGTGGCAGAAACAATTGTTGTTTTTAAATGTCAAAGTTAAACTTTTGTGTGTTTTCTACGTGAAAAAATGTATTTTACTCACTTAACTGGAACAGCCCTGTATACCTAGTGACTTATGCATTTTTCATTAAAATGAACCAAACAAAAAATTTCATTAACCGGTGGTTCTCAAAATATGGGACCCAACTTTTTTTATTTTGAGTTAAAACCTACCTTTTTTATTAGCTTATTCCATTCATTATTTTTTTCTGAATACAACGATAAGCCCTACATAATAAAAATGTTGAGAAAAATGCAAATTAGAATTTTAATTATTTCAATTTAATAATACGAACGAGAGTGCTGTGGCAGAAACAATTGTTATTTTTAAATGTCAAAGTTAAACTTTTGTGTGTTTTCTACGTGAAAAAATGTATTTTACTCACTTAACTGGAACAGCCCTGTATACCTAGCGACCTATGCATTTTTCAGGAAAACGAAAACATCATTAAATTAGTCTATCGGTGTGGCAACATTTGTCTAATTTAACAAAAGTTGTAGTTTTATAATTCTTAAGATCCCAATGGTGCGCGTGAACCTCTAAACTGAAACACATTGTATTGTAACATTTTGGTGTCACTGTTAAGTTAGGTTTTAATTCTTCTGGTTATAACTTTAAAATCGAGGATAGATACGTGATGATAAATGATCAATTAACCTAAGCAGAATATAGGCTACAATTTAAATTGTCTAATTTTACTAGTCTACATTCAAAATAATAACTGACTGAATTGAACCAGTCTTTGAAACCTAAATTCCAAATGATGATGTCGCCCACCATGATCAGAACAGAACACCCTTCTGTCTCAAGTGACACTGTGTCAGTGCTGGGGTTAGGTTTCATTTTCTGCGAAATTTTCCAGTTGGCTGTGCATCCCTGGTGGCAAATTACAATATTTATGATGTCATTTAGATCAGTTGATCGTCGACTATTGTTCGGCACGAGCTATCACGATCCCCGTCCCTGAGTGAAGGGGGTGGCAGTGCCAGTTGGCAGCTCTGATGCTGATGCGACGCAGTGACAACGTGACGTTGGCACGCTTGATTTGCTTGGCCCCTCGGCGCGCATTTAAAATTCTATCATTGATGTATAATATATTCGTGAAATTAATTCAGCGTTTAAAGAAATCGGTCTTTTGTGAGTTGACATTTCATTGCACCCCGGGTGAAATTATATTTTAACTGATGTAGATTTTAAAATCACATTGGAATTATAGTGTACCGATTTTGATATACACAAAAATATTGATTCGTTAAATCGTCAGATCGACATATTTTCACTATATTAATTTGCCCGTATAGTTTCCTGTCTAGATTGTTCAACAATAAATCCGACACACTTTAGGGATGTATTTTGAATAAAAAAAATAAAAATAAAATAAGCTATGACTTAATTCTTTTCAGTTTTAGAGATATACTCTGGCTGTTTCAAAAAGGTTGCTCGCCATTAGTAAATTTTGTAAAAATTATGCCATTTTCAATAAGAAAATTGGTAAAACTGACAAAAAGAGAATTGTACCGGCGGTTCCCAAAACAAGGGACAAAACATGATGTAAATACTGTAAATACATTCCGAAAACTGCACAGAATGTTCGCTAAAGGTAAGAGTCACGTGATCATGATACCGGTAAGATTGCAAAACATAACTTCCCTTATTTGTTTATGATATATTTATCTGAGTTATTTATTCAAAGAATGATAATAAATTCACAAATTATAGTAGCATTACACCTCGTGTCAAAATTTTTTTTTCCACTAAGATATGTAATGCGTTACCTATATATTTACACCATGGGATATATATATATATATATATATATATATATATATATATATATATACAGGGTGAGTCATCGAAATGCCCGTCTTCGATATCTCCCTTGTCGTTAGAAATACGGCATATATTTATTAACAAAATTTATTCGACTACTAAAGGAGCATAACGTAAAATTATTTTCACATATACAGGATGTAACGTAACGGCTAGACGGGAATTGTTTGTCTTTTTTTAAATAGAACACCCTATATATTTTTATATATTTTGAATTGTATTTTATTCACCTATACAGGCATATAAATTTTGTTTTAGTTTTCCGCGGCGTTGTCAAGTTTTTCTGTTTTTTCTCTAAAAAAGGCTGAATACACGCATTGCTTTGTGAAGGCGTACTGAAGTTATTTTAATAGTAAAATTTAAGAATTTTTTTTTCTGCGCAACTGTAACTATACTCTATCTTTTGACATACTTTCTTTTAAATGTAATTATACAGGATGTTCAAGCGAAGAGTAAATTACTCATTTATAAACCGTCTGCAAATATGTTTCCGTAAGAACTGCGGTTATATTGAAAATATTTTGTAAATTAAAACAAACCATATCCATGGTATACTAGATTTAATTTTTAATTGAATAAATTAATTTAGTGAAAAATGGTAAAAATCTCCGAAATTATTGGTTTTAGGCATAGGATACCCTTAATAATAATTGAAGGTAATACAAAATGGCACACAACAGAATAATAAAATATAGGATGTTCCATTTGAAAATTGCAAGTTATAATCATTTGAAGTGGAGTAAGTTTGATTCGCTTTATTGAACACCCTGTATAATTACATTTAAAAGAAAGTATGTCAAAAGATAGAGTATAGTTACAGTTGCGCAGAAAAAAAAAATTCTTAAATTTTACTATTAAAATAACTTCAGTACGCCTTCACAAAGCAATGCGTGTATTCGGCCTTTTTTAGAGAAAAAACGGAAAAACTTGACAACGCCGCGGAAAACTAAAACAAAATTCATATGTCCGTATAGGTAAATAAAATACAATTCAAAATATATAAAAATATATAGGGTGTTCCATTTAAAAAAAGACAAACAATTCTCGTCTAGCCGTTACGTTACGTCCTGTATATGTGAAAATAATTTTACGTTATGCTCCTTTAGTAGTCGAATAAATTTTGTTAATAAATTCATGCCGTATTTCTAACGACAAGGGAGATATCGAAGACGGGCATTTCGATGACTCACCCTGTATATATACCGATATATACCGATATACTGATATATATATATATATACTGGATTTGTCATGATTCCTATACAAAATAAATAATAGCTATTTATGTATCAAGGCACTGAAGTTTAACTTTTATCACAAATATGGAAACCATGTGAGTGAAACAGGAACTTCAGTACTGCGGTACATATTAAATTTTATTTTAAATCTAAAATTAGAAAAAACTTTGAAAAAAAATTATTATATACGTTAAGTTTATACATCTGTCAGTTGTCAATTGGAACTGACACTCAGTGTAGTTAACCTCGAACATTGAAAATTACATTCAGAATTATGTGTTTTGTCGTCAATTTCTTCATCGGAATTAATTAGTTAATTCTTCTTGCACATATTGTTTCATTTTACGTATAAATTTACTACAATACGTCATATGTCTGTCAATATTATCCTACTTGTACAATAATAATTTTACGGGTGCCAACACTGCGTTGCTCAAATCGTCGAATAATGGGTTACTTTAATGACGATTTTTCAGCACTTTAGTGCCGATTTCAAATAATAGTTATTTATGTATCAAGGCACTGAAGTTCAATTTTTTATCACGAATATGGAATTTAGTTGCTAAGGCCCACAGGGCCAAAGAAAATAAACCATGTGAGTGATGAAAAGAAACTTCAGTGCCGAGGTACATTTTAAGTTTTATTTGAAATCTAAAATTCGAAAAAATTGTAAAAAATTACAATATAGGTTAAATTTATACATCTGTCAGTTGTCATTTGAAACTGTCAGTCAGTGTTGCCAACCTCGAGAAGTGAAGTTATCGTAAATAACACTCAAAATTATGTGTTTTGTCCTCAATTTCGTCATCGTAATTAATTAGTTAATTCTTCTTGAAAATTTTGTTTCATGTTACGTCCAAATTTACTATAGTACGTTAATATATCTGCCAAAATTATCCTAATTGTACAATAATTATTTAACGGTTGAAAACACTGGGATGCTCAAAATCGTCGTATAATGTGTTACTTTAGTGACGATTTCTGAGTTTTTAATGACGATTTTTGAGCACTTTAGTGCCGATTTCAAATAAAGAATTTTTTTCAAAAACCATATACCTTAATATTCTAATTAATTTGGAAATCTATTCAACATACTTGTTTTGACTACAACACTTAGTCACCCTCGCCGTAACTTGCGGTTGGAACACAAAACACATGTACACACACATTTCTAATACCTAGGAGCAGTTTTTACTGTTCCATTAAAGCTGCACTGGGTATCGCCCCTGCGATTTTCCGCTGACACCGTCGCCCCTGCCTCCACGACGCCCCTCGTCCTCCGTCCTGCACCAGGGGAAGTACGGGCAGCTTAACGCCCGGCCACTAATCCTTGTCTCTCCCGGGATTCGAACCCGAACCCCCGAGTTGTCGCAACAGCAGCTTGGCAACCACCGTGATATTATGTTACCGGGCCATGGAGATTCATATGGAGCAGGGGCGGACTCAGAGTTTTTAATTTATTTGTATTAGAGAAATATTTGATAATAGTTATTTGTTGTTACTTGGCACCAAACAGATTTACAGCAGAGGCTACTGAAGCTATAAATCTGTGTTTGGTGCCGAGTTGAACACATATTTTTTGCCGATTTGGAATTAATATTAATTTAGTGATTATTTTATATACATATTTGAAGGTACCACTGTCAAATTACGTTACCATGCGTTTGTTGGACGGTTGCTATACATTTGTTGTCGGTTATTATGCGTTTGTCGAGCGGTTGCTATGTAAAATATTTTTACAGCCTAGGCATAAAATTGACACTTTGCAGACTGTTAGCAGTCCGTAAAGTCTCATCTTTTATTAATCGGCAGCATTTATTGCCTCGGCTTCGCCTGGTCCCTGAAATGGCAGCCTCTGCTGTAAATTTGGTATTTTGATGCCTAGTTAAACAAATAACTATTGTTTTTTGTCGATTGTTATTGGACTTAACTTAAAGTATCACTTTTACTGCCTAGGCTTTAAGAATATTTTACATATCAACCGCTCAATAAACGTATAGTTACCGTCAACAAATGCATAGCAACACTTTAACAAATACATGGCGTAATTTGATAGCAAACCTTCAAAATATGTATTATAAATAATCACTACATTAATATTATTTCCAAATCGGCAAAAAAATAAAGTGTTCTGACGGCACCAAACACTTATTTACAACTTCGGCAGTCTTTGTTGTAAATCAGTTATTTTGGTGCCTACTTAAATAAATAACTATTATTCTAGATTAATTAAGAAGTGTTGTGACTCATCTAGATCCATTGATCTAGTGGATCACTGATCTAGATTAACACGTAATATCTTTGATCTGATCTAGATCGTTTTATGTTTGCTGATCTTGAAATTGAATTTTTAATTTTTGCGTTATATTTTCTAAGAATTAAAAATTTTGTGAAAAATATTACTGATCTTTTCTAAGATCTAAAAAGATCTTGATCTTGATCTAGATCATTTTTAAAATGATCTGTTACAACACTGATTATAAATAATAATTGCTAGTAGGTACAATGAAATAATAAATGTGTCACCGCTTGTAGCAAAGATCAAAACGTTTCATAACGCCACTTACCCGTTTTGGATGCTGCACACTACTCTCGAAAATCTCTGTAAATGAGATATTTCTGCGCGTAAAGTATGGTTACCAGCCGTCAATTCATGCTGTCCAAAGATGATAGTGGAGGGAGGCCGCAGAAATACGAGTAATGGTTAAAATGGCGGCATTGTCGATAGTGTAAATCAAATTTAGCCCGACATCAGAAATGGTAAAAGAACTCAACATTGAAAGTTAATAAAATAGCAATAAGTATATGAATTAATTAATATTTCTGGTGTCATGTACATAATAATTAGTAATGGTACACAAATATAACTCTACAACTTTTTAAATACACATACGTATATATATGTAGACATAATATCTATTTCACCTACATTTTTTCGACTAAAAAATCATCACCAAGACAGTATTAGCTGTTCAGTATACTTACCACAACAATATGATAATGATACCTTTGCAAATAAGTGCAGAACACCTAGTGCAGTTTGTAATTAAAAATAATAAATAAATTTTCGAGTGATTTGCATAAATGAACAGATTAATTTAACACAGCAAAAATACATATTTAATTATAGTAATCAATCAATTTTTCTTGTTTACAACTAAAGACATTAGTCTTTCAAACAAAATTGTTTAGTAACCATGACCTACTCAAGAATTAATAGTGAAAATTAAAATAATTAACAATACCTATTTGCATTGACAACTAAGGTTGTAAAGCACTCCATTAGGTAAATTAATTTTTTTTACCAATCTTTTATAATATTTACATAGATTAAAAAGTTTTGTATAACATGAACAGCAACTTAATATCTATAAAAATGAATTTTTTGTCGTTATTTCAGGCCAGTCGCATAAAATGTTATTAACTACTGTGTTAGTTAATAACATGTTAAAACATGTTCAAATTGGCCGCTGCCACATTTTACACGTTTTGTTACAATTAATTATGTAATTAAAGTTTTCAGATAGATTTAAAGTGACCTATATTAGGGAAACAATAATAACAAGACAATGTTAATAATAATTATTGTTAGTTAATACATTGTACTGAATTCATACAGATGTAAATATTAAAAATATAAAATTTATTACAAGCCTCGTTTTCTTTTCCAATTCATTTTTTTATTTACTTAACAGCGTGATTAATTGACTTTTCTATATATTTCATATTTCTGAAGTAATCTAAATTAGTTTAACCAAATATAAACAGGAAAGACCTATTTTCACTATGAAAAATAATATACCTTTCTAAATATACTGCTGGGCAAAAAAACGTTTTTTTTTTTCGTTTCGTATAAATTTAATTTTGATATTATTTTTATGAATTAAAATGTTATTGTTCCTTGATTATTTCACTTTCATTTTATTGTTCTTAAACTTTTCACAGACTATAATCAATCGTTTGTTTAAAATTTAACGGTAATCCTGAAAAAGTACCCATTTTTTAAGTTAGGTATGAAAGATAATCATTTATCATCATGTATCAAATTTGAAATATGAAAATAATATTGCTTTCATTACTAGTTGTGCAAATGATTATTAATAAAGTACCCGTACAGAATTAATTTTAATTCTGCCCTGTTCATAACAAAACATTGCTATCATGAGGGAGTTTCCGCCCTGCACATGGTTTGATTTTGTTGCAGGATTTGATCCCTGATCTGGCGATCCCCGTACATTGTAAAATAATACAGCACGCATTTTAAGCACAGACACTATTAATACTATAATTCTGTTTTGTTATTTTGTGCTAAGTACATGTACAACAACATACGTAACGCATGGAAATCTGTATTATGTAACGGTGGCGAATAATATGGTGGTAAGATGATTACAGATGTTTCAGCTGATTAGTTTTTTATACGCAGTTGCAATGGGGTGCGACTAATAGAATTGGGTTAGTGGTAGTCCTCTGATTGTCTGTTGTGTGCAGATTATTCGTGTCATTGTGTTAAATCAGTTTTCTATTTAAACTTGTTTTATTTACTCGACTAATATTATATGTAACAGCAAGAGTATACATAGCCTCCTATACTAACTTGTTAGTTATACAAACTAAAAATGATTAAGTATGGTTTGATTAGTTTTATTTATGTTGTCCAACTTTAAATTATTATGTGAAAAAAGCTTCAAATGAAGATGAGAAAAAACTTACATCTTTTATTTGAAATATGATCTAAAATAATTTCGGAACATTCGAACACGTAAGTGAATAAATCAAGATAACCATCACTTAAACTTTTGTTTAAAAATACTATATTATAACTTACCTAACTTACCTTAAAAATATAAAGTCAAGACTCCAAAAGAGGAATGTAAGGGCATATATTATTAGGTTAGTATTCAAACAAATATTTTAATGAAATAATTAATAGTTTCTAAATTGTAAATTATAAACTAAGGAATTAAAATAACAAAATGTTGGATTTGTGGTGTCAGCCATTTAGACAATTGTTAACTTTTAACATGTTAAAAAATTCTTCGGAAAGCAGTCAATATTTATTTTTGCTAAAAATACAACGTTTCGGTCATACTATGACCTTCATCAGGGAAAATTTAGTATGACCTGATGAAGGTCATTGTATGACCGAAACGTTGGATTTTTAGCAAAAATAAATATTGAATGCATTTCGAAGAATTTTTTAATATTATCATCACAGACAATCATCGCTCTTTCTTTACTTTTAACACGTTGTTAGTTAACAATATAGCTAACAATTCTTTATGAAATTAGCACAAAGTGTTTAAATTTGAATGTACCAATGATTTTAATTGTAAAAGGTGAATTAAAAGTGATGTGTACAATTAAAAATAATTCATTTTTATTAATTACAATATTTTTAAGGAAAATGAAGGTTAATAAGCATCTGAATTGGTTTATCAACCTACACTTCCCTTTTATAATGCAAATTGATTTGGAGTCAGTATAATATTATTATAATTTTATTAACGTAAATACTAGTTTTAATAATTAGGTGAAATGATTTTAGTGACAAAGAGTTAGAACTATGACTAGATAATACATATTTTAATAAAACAATTAATAAAACTTCATTACTATGTTAAAGTTTTAATTATAATAGTAACAATGATATTACAATAAAGAGATATACAGCTATTAAATTATTTTGGAATAGTTAAAAGTAGCAAGAATACGAAATAAAATAGTTGTGTTAGTGAGGGAGGATAATACGATCTTCTATGTTTAATATAAATAACTAAAGACTAAGTCTAATAACTGAAGCTTGTCCACCTCGTGCATTTCAAGATCAGCGCATGGAAAAACCATAAATTTGCCTCTGTTTAAAATTCTTCGGATCATGAATTGGAAATTTCCATACTTAATGACAAATAGAAACCGATATATAAACTGAAAAATTAGAATGATCATTTTGAAGTATTATATAGAAACAAGTAAAGTAATACAAAAGATACATTGAGAGGTGTTAGTTTCGGAAAGTCCACAATTATCAGGTCCTTTTGACATCCTGTAGAGTAAGACTTTTAATCCGATTCACCCGCTAATGATGAGTCTTTATTTTAAGTATTTTCTATGACCACGAGCGATGATACCAGTTAGGAAGGTTGGGGATTTCCGAATAAGGTCGGGATGATAGAAACTTCAATACGAGAAATAAGAACATGCAACAATGTTTCAACATGTTGAAGAATTCGTACATTAAACATGTTTGGTTTTCGTAAGACAATAATTTGAATGATTGTAAACCTGATTCCTAGTCTATTTATCTTAGCAAATATTTTATTATACAATTCAGTAATTCACCATTGTGGCTCCGTGATTTGTGATAAGAGGTCTCTGAAATTGTCATACGAAGATCGGGAATTACCTTTTCTTCTGATATTTTGTTATTCAATGACAGAAAGTTTAATTTGCTATTTTAAAATTCTTGAAAATTTTTGAAAATATTAATATTCATTGATAGATTGTAATAATACTAACAATAATATCATCACGCCTTTTACCCATTATCGGTGCGGCACTCTGCTTTCGCAGATATTGATACGTGATATATTTACACTTGATGTGCAGTTACTGTCGGTCAAATCATGCCCCCTTAAAGATCTTATTGGAACGGGAATCATAGGGGTAAATTTAAAATGGCTACTATCGGCCATGGGATTCGAAATGAGGATATCACGATCCACAGTCCGATGCGTTCCATAATGTACAAAAACCGAAGTGTGTGGCTAAAAATCGTCCTTCTAAACCATGTTCCAAAATAACAACCCAATTTGATTTTAACCGCATGATTTTACATGTACGTGCCATTCCGTATGTATGTATGTGTGGAGCAATAACGTTATAATATTATTTCTATCCAGTGCTAATATCGACGTCATTATACTAGCAAACACGTCTCCATTTCTTGATTGCTACTTCAAAACTGATAGTACGAGTATTGGGGGTTGGCGGTACACCGTACTTTGATCGCACGGTTTTAACCGTACAACAATTTCAACCGTGTCAAAAGAACGAAGTTTGCCCTAAAAGAATAATTGAATGTACCAGTCTATGCACAACTCAGGAGTATGTGATGCCCCCAACATTGCTGCATATGTTGCTAATTTTCCCGACATCCATCAGCTCATCCGCATATTGAAAACTATAATAAAATTCAATATAAAACATTTCACAGATATTCGGACAATATAAAGTAGCTATTTACTCTCATTAAATTTCAAACATTCGTTAAAATAAAACTGAAAACCTACCAATATTTATTATACTGGATAATATCAGTCCAACCACAACTACCTAAGTGAAATGTTCAAATATTTGTTATTTTTAAAACTTGTCGAGAAATCTAAAGGAAACTTAAGTAGCCATCAAGCAAATAACCTGAACTGTACTCATAACTATTTTCCTTTATAATGTGATATTTGTATATTTTCTTTCCAACATTTCTAATGTTTACCTTACAAAACGAAGAGGCGGCTAAATATCACGAAGAAAAGTATACACCACCAGAAAATGGAAACCGAACCACGATAGATATTGTTTAATAAGTATATGACAAATTCATCACCACTTTTATGGAGAAATGTTAGAAAGAACTTCGTTTCATTAATCATTATTAACAGAAATTAGAGAAAAATAGTCATAAATTTTTATCTCATTATTAAAATTGAACACAATATTTGTTACATAAGAAATAAATTAACTAATAATTATATTCAATCAAAAATGGGCTGTCTCTCCCACTGAGTTGGTATAATGCTACCGCAGGAGCGGTGGAAAGACATCACACGAAAATTAATGTACATTTAATAATTAATTACAGGCGTAATATTTACTTTTATATGTTATATTTTTTGACATTGTTTTCAAGCGTATTATTGAAAATTTGTTCCAAATGTGCTTAATTTTAAGGTGGTTGACGAGTCTATTCAACCGTAACCTCAGAACGTCGAGTTAGAGCTAGAGATTGCGCTCGCATAATCTTGGTCATCTTGGCGTTGAGAGTTGTGTTCTGTCAATTGTGTTATTGTTGTTATCTGTTGAAATCTTTAAATTCTCATTAAAAATACAATTATGGGTATAAAGTAATGCTTTGTGGCAAATTGTGAAAACAACAGCAACAATAATTTAAATTTATTATTTATTCGGCGCTGTTCTATCATCAGGCACTATGACATCGCACAGTTTTATATAGAAACTTTAGTAATTTGTTACAGGCTTAATTATATTACAATATAATATATCCATATATTAACGTCTATTTTCGAAAAATAATAAAAAAAAATATTGAAGATCCTATTCATATAGTTAAATTCACCGCATAGGTAGGAGTCACTATAACCGAAGAAGAAGTTTCACATGTAATAAATCATTGTTATCCTAATATTGTTCATTCGCTGATATGCTGGTGTCATGGTGTATAATGTTTTTCACAATGTTATATTTATCCAAGTATTTATTTCTTTATCAACATTAACAAAAATTTAAACTTTAACCGGTGCTTCCTTATTCTTTGTGTGCCTTATTTAGTATACAGGGTGTTCAATTTAAGTGTGCCACCATGGCTATCTCGAGAACTATAAAAGCTACAAGGTTGGTTAAATTAGCGAACAATTTCTATTTTATAAGACTATTTTAATGAGCTTAAAAAATATTTTTTTTAACCAGTAGTTCTCAAAATATGGGGTGCAACTTACTTATTTTAAATGGCAACCTATATTTTTTATTTGCTTATTCGATTCAGTATTTTTTTCTGAATTCAATGATATTCACATGTAATGACGAAATAATTCAAAATATTTGAGAAAAATGGAAAATTAGAAATGTATCATTTTTATTTAAATATGCACGTACAAAGTTTGCCATAGAAGAAAAGCAATCATTCAAATGCAGAAATAATTGCAAAAACTGTAATTATGAGAATAAATATTCATTTTGTTGTTACAATACAGAAATACAGAAGTACACTTCAAAAAACTAATATTAACATTGTTTGATTTATTTGTTTTCTTCCATGGCAAACTTTGTATGGGCATATTTAAATAAAAAAGATACATTTCTAATTTTGCATTTTTCTCAAATATTTTGTATTATTTGGTCATTACATGTGAATATCGTTGAATTCAGAAAAAAATACTGACTCGAATAAGCAAATAAAAAATATAGATTGCCGTTTAAAATAAGAAAGTTGCACCCCGCATTTTGAGAACCACTGGTCTAAAAAAATTCTTGTTTCTCTCATTTTAATTCTCTTATAATATAGAAATTGTTTACTAATTAAACCGATCTCGTAGCTCTTATAGTTCTCGAGATAGCAATGGTGGCACACTTAAATTTAACACCCTGTATATGCATGTATATACTGTCTTCATGACCGGAGAAGAAAAATTTTACTCAAAAAATTTTCGGAGTCGTCGTTATAAGCAAAGTTGTCATTTAAGTTGTCGTATAAGTATACGTGATACCGTTATAAGCGATGTCGCTATAAATATATTTTACTGTTTACTGTATCTATATATTACGATTATTCTCTCATGTGCTAAATAAAAAGGTCTTTTTCAGCTCATAGTCAACTATTGTTTCTCCACTGCGTGGATTTGAATTGAATTCAATAGGTTTAACTATTTCCAAGTTATGATATCTATTCTTATTCCGTAGATGAAATAACCCAATATACTATGATTAAACTACTTTAAGTTTTCATTTAAATTACACAAATTCAATCTTGACATTTGTCGACATATGAGAAATACAGGTGTACCTAAAAATGATATTTAGATCGTAGTAGTAAAATATATGTATATCCAAAGCATAACAAGGAAAAACTAGTGGTTGCAATGACCAAGTATTTATAGACTGTGTTTTCAATTAAGCAATTACCGAATGTACCAATTTATGTTTAACTCGATTTTCGTTGTAACATCTAGTCAATATTTACTCTTAGTACATATCTAAAATTCATTATTAATTACAATAAAACTTAGTATAAACAGTAAAATAAATTAAAATAAAATAGTGTGTCTGTAAGTTAGAACGACACCTGAAATTGAAATAGTGTATTATACTATTTAAAAGATAAAATTCTAAGTAAATTGTTTTGCAAAGGGTTTCTAATTCTCCAGTCAAGGAAAATTTGCCAATCCAATAATAAATAGGTATGGTATAATGTTTCCATAAGCATTGTCAAAGAATAAGAAAACAATTATATTGTTCCAAGGATAATGTACTCGTATGTATGTCTAACTATTGATGGTATTTTGCATTTTCTATTTTCCTTGATTGTACCCTTCTGAAGGACGTCTGCGGCGACGGCCCCACGACAAACGATAACGATGGCCAAGGGACAAGGGGTAGGAAAGGAAGGTAAAGAGACATGCGACAGCTGGCGCGGATGTTGTTTTGATTGCTGGTCTGGTGGCGCCACACTGTATGCGACGGCGGCGTATAGAAGTACCCGCCAGGACATCAGGAGTTCCACATTTACTGAAGCTTGCGATGTGGATTGCTAGTCGATATCTGCGAGAGAGGTTGCTTCATTTATATTAGAAAAATATGTTTAGGCAGGTACATATAATTGCTCCGTGGTAACGCATCGGACTGTGGATCGTGAGATACTCAGTTCGAATCCCACTGGCCACAGCTGACAATTGTCAATTTAAATTTACCCCTGTGGTTCCTCCTCCACTAACATCTTTAAGGGCTATGATATGACGGCTGGTAACCGCAATTCATACGCAAAAATATATCAATTACCGAGATCTGCATAAGCAGAGTGCCACCCACACCCATAATGGGTAAACGACGTGGTGATATATTTATTTTTATTTATATTATATAATTAAAACGCATTTCAGAAAAACTTAAAAACAGGTTCACGATAATAAAATGATAATCAAACAGGAAAAAATAGTTGTTTCTAACACTAAGCTTTTGAAAAAATTTAAAATTAAAATATGAATTTAGTATTTTAGCTTTTGAAAAAATTTAAAATTAAAATATGAATTTAGTATTTATACAAGAATTGGCTTACTAAATATTGAGAAATATTATTTATAAGGCACCTACTCCAAAGAATTATAAAATCTACATATACAAAATGTTTTGTTTTCATATATTTCAATTAATTTCTAGATAGGATCAAGGAAATAGATATTTGTATATTTAGAGGGCAAAGTTATGTTTTGTTTTGTGGCTCGAACATTAATATTGAATTGTGACCCGTAAAGTTTTACGAAAGGCCGTATTTTTTTTATATAATTTATACATATATGTTCAAATTATTATTAAGCTTTTTATTATGCGAAGAAATGCCAATATAGGTAGGAACGTACAATAAATATATCCCCAGCAACAGTATAGCAGAAAAGTTTGCCTAGGAAAATCTTAATCATATTTCAATATTAGTACATCACCATTCCATAATAAATACAAAACAGATTAAATTAATGAATTGCTCAAAGCAAACAAAATAACAAGCATTTTTACGTTCACGTTTACACCAAACAAGAACCGTGGAAAGCGCAAACAAGCGAAAAAAACCAACATCACATCTAATATTTAAAGAGTCGGTAAAAAAGAGCCGGGTAATGCAAGGTAATATGGAAGTGTACCACTTTAACCATCAGATTTAGTTAAAGGCCTCGCGACGATAGGTCTTACTTCGCAACACATTCCCAAATGACAAGAGCAACACCCATCCGTCGGTTCATCCCTTCCACCGGCCGTTGATTGGCTGCTCACTGGGCGCGTCGCCGTGGCAACCGTCCTACCACCGACCAATCACATGCCTGAAGACTCGAACACCACGAGATGAGGGCCTTCAACGGGATCCAGTCTTCGACCGTGCTTACTGCTATCCAAACGCAAAGATACCACTCATTCTTTTGCCACTGTTTTTACAAAACACAGCACTGACTATTGTATTTAATATTAAGTGACAGTGTAGTGACTTTAGATTGTGAATGTGTAAATAAGTGACAATATGGCATTGAGCCTGAGTTCCGGGTTGTGTTCCGGTAGCTCGGGTCCAGGTTCCGGAGGACATTCAGACACATCCTCAAGTCCGGGCATTAGTATGCCGCTTCCGGTGGCACCTGCACCAATTCTACCAAATCCTATGTTCGCGTTACCTACCCTAAATTTTACTGTCACCCAAGTGGCAGCAGTCTGTGAAACATTAGAAGAAAGTGGAGATATAGAAAGACTGGCCAGGTTCTTATGGTCATTGCCAGTTGCCCATCCAAATATAAGCGAACTTAATAAAAGTGAAGCAGTACTTCGAGCAAGAGCAATAGTTTCATTTCACAGCGGGAATTTTCGCGAAATGTACTCAATTTTAGAGCACCATAAATTTACTAAAGACTCTCATGGAAAACTGCAAGCAATGTGGCTTGAAGCTCATTACCAAGAAGCGGAAAAGCTTCGAGGAAGACCTCTAGGTCCAGTGGACAAATACCGCGTACGGAAAAAATTCCCTTTGCCTAGAACAATTTGGGATGGGGAACAAAAGACGCATTGCTTTAAAGAACGTACGAGAAGTTTGTTAAGGGAGTGGTACCTCCAGGATCCGTATCCTAACCCGACGAAGAAGAGGGAGCTAGCACAAGCGACGGGACTCACTCCAACTCAAGTCGGCAATTGGTTCAAGAACCGACGGCAAAGAGATCGCGCAGCAGCAGCCAAAAACAGGTGAGTCTTCTTGTATTCTTTATTGTTTTTTCCTCACTGAAAAATTCCAGTAGTCCTGTTTGGTGGGTCGTTTATCACTTCGGCTTTATAATTATCGAACGTATCAAAATTATAGAGTGCGCGCTAGTTCAGGGATATACCTAACACCTCTCTAATCGCCAAAGATTTATACGTGATATTAGTTTGAAATTAGTAGTGAGAAATTGAAATTATGAGATATTTTTTATGTAATAGGTTGTATTAGAGAAATATTTGGAAATAAATCAGGTAATTATCGGTTTATTAGTCAGGAATTCGAGAGCAGCTGCCTTTTGGTTGCTAGAGAATTAGGATTGAATTTACAATTCTAATAGGACTAAATAATTATGAATATTAATTTTTATTTATTATTAATACTTATGTGTAAGAGCAGTTTAAATTTAAGAATATTTGAAGAAGAAATATTTAGATTATGGTTATGACCATGATAATAAATGCATTTCTGTATCATGAAAATTCAATTTCTTTCGAACATATTACATTCATATTCTAAATTAATTTAGGCGTAAAATTTATTTAAAACGTACGTATAAGTGATTTTATTCACTTATTTGTATTGCAAGAATATCTACGAGTATAAAAATGAAATTTTATTTAAATTATACATAAATATAAAATAAAATTCAAAGTATGGAAGGCTGTAAAATATATTTTAAAATTATAATCTGTATATCTCCTGGGACCTCTTGAATAGATGTAATGTTTTTTCAATATTGATTGAGGAAATATGTATATTTTCTATCCGGCTAGTCTAAAATTGTATGTGAATAGTACGAGTATGTTTAAATTTTTTTGAATGACACGCAAGGAAATATTCCCTTCATTAAACCCTTGTCAAATTCTCAAAATATATTTGCCACTGTAAAAAACTAATCTTTCGGAACTACGGTTCGTCACGTTCATAAAACTGTTAAAAATATAGATTCTAGTCAGGATCTTTGGGTTTCCCTAATCAATGGCATATTTCACAATGCGCATTTAGTATTTAGCATTGTGCTAAGTGTTAATCCCCGTTTAGCCGCGGCTAAGCAACGCAAACAATCAGCGGGATTTGGAGGGTTTCCCTGCAAGAAATGGGGAAGACTCCGAGGAGGATCGGACCAGATGCACGAAGAGCGGGCCCCCTGGTGGGAGAGATTCAAACCCTTTGTGCCCAGTATAACTCGCGTGCTTTGTTAATTGGTTCTGATTAATATTGTAAATATTGTGCGAAGTGTTGATGGTTTATTTTATCTGTTTAGGGCTTTGTGGTAGAATAAAGGGGTTTAGTTATTGTACTGTTTCCTTATTTCTATCATAAGTTGAATAAAAAAATAATGACTAGCGTTGTTATTATTATCATCACGGCATTTATCCATATTGGGTGTGGAAATTTTTGATATTGAAATATAGATGATCAACTAGTCGCATTAGTTTGTTACTTAAAGTCACTCCAGGCAATAAATACATCAACCAAGGTGTGTTTTGTGTAAATATCAATGAGCTTTTTAATAATTACAGATCCGTCGGGTAATTTAAATTTTTTTAAATGAGATGTACGATATAGGTATAAGCATGTAATTTATAATTTTCTTAATAATAGGCAAAACCATCTAAAGTAGAAAGTGAAAATATGCAGAAAACAAATTTATACACACATGGAAGGAATCTACAGTTATATACTGTTGAAAACGTTAAATATATCTAAATTCGTAATGTATTACCTACTGCAAAAGTTATCTACACACCATACCTATATTGTGTAGATTGCTGGTTTTGAAAATGCCATTCCTTAAATTAATTTTTCACTTTCCATCTCGCAATTATGTTTTATATTTTATAATATGTTTTCGTATGGCTTCTGAATTTTTTTACCTTTATATAATATCTATAAAATATTCTTAAAACCTTAAAGGTAGCCGATGTAACCGATATCCAATAGTACTTCTGGACTTCTGAACAAGAAGACGGTATCGGTTTCTTTCGGATTCCAGTCATGCAGTAAAGTATAATATCTGATTAAACTTGATGTCATTCAGTAATGAAATGATAGCTACAGGTATCTACTTCGTAATTAGTATACTTATCAGGGAAAACATAAAAAATGTTTTTGAATAGGAAATTTGTTTCTAGTATTTCCAGAACATATCGCGGTATTAGTTCTAAGAAGACACTTTATAGAGTGGCATACAAACCGTATTTGTAAAGCAAAATCAAGCATTTCGGGATATTTTCTTTAGAAGAATAATTGTACAAGTATGTCTGTAACAATATAATACTTCATATTTGCACGTGACAGTTTTGTTACAGAATTTGTAAATAACTCCATGTAATATGGGGTAAATATTTCGCAGTAATGTATTAGACTGTGGTTTATGTAATCTTCAGTTCATGTCCCATAATCGACAATGATTCTACTTTTAACGTTACTCCTAATGTTCCTCCTGTCATATCAGATGTGGAGATTTATTCGCTGATAACTGCATTTCACAACAAAATATGTCCCTTACTGCGATCTGCAAGAGCACAGCATTTCACAAGAAAATATGTCACTTACTGCAATCTCCAAGAGCAAAATAAGTAAATAAAGTTATTAATAGTATTAATCTAGAATTATGGTGCCCATCGCCTTAACGTCTTAGCTGAGCATTTCAACAATAATATGTCGTTATTGCATATAAATTAAACATGCAAATATATACAATTTTTTATCCCATTTTAAAATCGATTAATTAATAATTAGCAAGCAGATATTTAAAAATTTACGGTCAATAAAATCATTTAGATACTAAAAAATTAGTACAACCAAAAAATACAAAATTAAATATTCTAATGCTAAGAACTGAAATAAAATCAAACCCGTAAGCCATAAAACTAAAAACAAAATATACAGTATAACTGAGAACTTAGGCAATAAGAAATTGAATGATCCCTCTTAGTTCTGCTGATAACGAGAAAATTCTTCTCGAAATACCTAGATCTATAGATAAATGAAAGGATTTTTGATTTTTAATAAGCTGTTATAGAATTATATAAATATGTAGTATAATATATAAATGAATATAAATATATCACCATGCCTTTTACCTATTATGTTGTTAGTGGAGTGAGAACCACAGAGGTAAATTTAAATTGGCAACTGTCGACTGTGGGATTCGAACTGTGGATTACCACGGAGCTATTTAGCCCATTAAAACTATTAAAGCAAAAAATATTTTTATTTAATACTATGAGTTCTGAAAACTTTTTCAAAAAATAAATAATTTGCAAGATTAAGGATTTGATTTTGTTTAATGAAAATAAATATACCCTTTCCTGGGTGTTGTACTCTTCTTAGAGTAGATCTAGGTTACATGATACATTATTAAATCACATCAAGCATAACCCCCAAAGATGTTGGCTCTGTAACCACAAGACTAATTTGTAATTGTTATATTTTGAAAATTAACAGAGATTTTAAATTAAATAGTCTTTTAAGTCCATCACTGAGCTATTTACTGTTACACATTAATTACCTATTTTCATTGAAGGCACAGATGTTTTACTTAATAATACGTTGTCATTGGAAAAATTGAAATATGCTTAGCTATAGGTATGCGTGTCATGTGTGAAAATAAAAATAAAACTCTCAAATAAAACAGATAACTCTTCTTGCATCAACCCAATTAATTATTGCTTTAATATATAATTTGCATAATAAATTCAATATTTTTTGTGGATTGGCGCATGCCCGCAGCGAACCTTCCAATATAGGTGTATTCAAATATACGAACGAAACGTGGAAATATAAAACGATAATATCAACTGAAATGCAACGCATTTACAGAAATAATGTTCTGGATTAAAGCGTAAAGTACATAGCCACATACATAAATATTAATTGTCTGTCATGGATGACAAATGACATTCTAGTATTGTACGGTAATTTGTAACAAAAGAAATAACTATAAAAATTGTACTGAACTATATAAAAAGATATTAGCCTTTGAATTCATACATAGAAAGCTTTCGATTATTACAATAATTACCTGTAAGCGTGGCTGATATTTCTAGAGGAGATTAAGTGTGTGAATAGTGTTGGTTATCAACTGGCGTTAAGAAAAGCGAGGAAAAATTACCTAATGAATGATTAAAGTTGCCCCTCGAGTTGCACGACAGTTTTTTTAATGTAGTATAAGAATAATCTGATGTTACCACCACGTAACCTTCCGATAAATAGATCACGCATCATATTGTTTACCGCTTATGACAGATGTCATCTGTAATGACATTGTTTTGTTATCTCAAATAAAAAATAAGTAATTATCTTTTTTATTTTTTAAATTTGTAGATGAGTACGGTATAGAAAATTCAGCGAAAATTTCTATTAAAAATTGTACCTAACTAATTTTATTTTATATCTTTTTTAACATATCAAAATATTCTATAAATAAATTATTTACTGCGATTTTTACATATAACCTGACAGGTCTTTTACTTCCATTTGTTTGATTGAAATCCAAATCAAATCAGTTCGTAACTTTAATATACAAATGAATATACCTCAGTTACTTATCTGGTGAAAACTTACTATTGAAATTTCCGACCCTCCACGGTATCAATCTTACCATAGAAAATAAGCAAGCAAGCTTGCATATTTTCTGTTATTTTACATTTAAGGGAGGAGATAAAATTGCTAATATTACCTACTTAAAATGAACATATGAGAAAGTAAGAAGCAAGAAATATTTTTCTGTTGCCCCCAAATAGTGAACTAACAAGATAAATTTTATTATATATATATATATATATATATATATATATATATATATATATATATATATATATATATGTAACTAGATGTCTTTACCAAATATTTTTTGTATTATTTTTCTTTCGTAAGCATAGAAAACTATTAGATCTCACTCTCAATATACATATTTGTTCGAGAACTGCAGTTATTAGTCGTTAATCTACAAACAACCCTAAATTTGCAATAAAAAGGAAACTAAAGGAAACTGTTGAACTTCTCAGATTATACCTTTAATTTGCATACCTTTTTTTTGTGTATTTAGCTTGATTTAACAATTCAAGAATGAAGTAAAATTCAAAATAGTTAAGTATCATTTTAATAAAGAAATTGGGTAATAATAATCATACGTTCTTGTTTTTCATACACTTCATGTATTTTTACTAATTTTATTAATAAAATAAAATAAAATAAAATAGGGTGATTTTGAGAACAAATTGTAGGACGAATTACCAAAGATCTGGCAGATTTCATTAATATTATCTCCAAGAAACGAAAAATCGTCTTTGTTTAGAAATAAAAATTATTAATTATTAAACTATACGTTATAAGAATTAAATGAATAAATTGTAGGACGAAATACCAAAGATCTGGCAGATTCCATCAATATTACCTGCTGAAAAATCGTCTTTGTTTAGGAATAAAAATTATTAATTATTAAACGATACGTTACAAAAATCAAATTATTCAACAAATTTTATATAAGCTTATCCTTATTTTATTGCGATTGCAATACTTTATATTTCACTTAGATGTAAGTAGACGGTGAAAAATAATTTGCTGGAATCGTATTTTTATTTTGTACACAACAAGAAAATCTTCTAATTATAATAAAATATTTCTCTAAAACATAGGCATCTACGACATGACAAATATTGAAATATTTTCTAGTCATTACATTTGTAACTAAGGCTTCAAATACAAACAAACTGTAATAAAACCGTCGAGTTCACAAATACAACATTCATATTATTCGTGTTCTCTTGATTCATTTCTTATTCTAACATACCACAAGACACACTTAAGTTTACGTTGGGCGTGGTTTCCACTACGTAATATGCTAATGCACACACTGGGCGTTTGATAAATCAATCCAGCGTGGCACATAAACGCGAGGTTGAGGTTATGTACATGTCTCAAGTCTTAGGAAGTGATCTGAATTCGCTGCTTGGAAGTCTGCAGTTGTTCGTCGCATGTTTGTTAGCTAATTACTACTGTTTTAACTATGTCGCTTTAATGAGATAAAAGTAATTATTTACCATTTGCATATCTCGGCTTTAATTTTTCAATTAGAGCATTTTTTGGTATTAAAGGGGTAATTTACATTTTGCAGGAGTATAATTGCAGAAAGGGCTGATGTATAATTCTTGATGTAAAATATAAATAGTAAATTTACTAAAATAATCCTTAAAAAATATTGATCTGTAGATCAATGCGTACTCAAATTATAGATGATCATACAACAAAATTTGATCACGGGAAGGTGAATTCGCCTATCAGTATTTTTAAAATGTTCTTTCAATATTTCAATAAAATAAAACAAAAAAATTTAAACACTTTTTCTTAATATTACAGATTCGTATTTATAGATTTCTTCACGGTTAAATTTTGTTATCTACAAACAAAATATCTCATATCTTTACCACCAGTAAAATAACATACTGATGCAATAGTATTCATTCATCTATAGTTAATTTATCACGCACTTTAAGTTCACATGGCATCATAATCTCTAAGAGTAATGCAGAGTAATAGATCTAACTGTCAATGATGGTCTTCAAGTCAATATGACTCAAAAATATGTAAACTGTTGTAGTTTGGTACGAAATGAATGAGAGAACTGCTCATTACCTGCCCATTTAATTTTAAAAAATATTAAAAAAAATTTTTTTTGCATTTATTGCAAATTTTGTTACTTTAAATGTTGACAATGCAGCGCAACATTTACCATTAAAAATTAGTATTGTGAGTTTGTCTAGCGAGTGTTGTGTAGGCTTAGGGTTTATTTATTAAAAGTGCGAGCGAAGCTGTAGCTAATTTCCACATGAACATAATTTGTTAATTTGTACCTATATTATTAGTTTACTATTGCTGAAAAACCATTCCTTTGTTTAAGAACGTACTACAGTAAAATCTGTTAGAAATTTCTCAATTATATACTGACTTAATACTAAAGTTTTACAAAAAAATAATAAATAATAAAATATTTTTTATGTCGAAAGTGTATTTGGTAATTTTTCCCGTCTATTTGGTGCCAAACTAAAACGGTTTCAAATATTTTTAAGTAATTTTGACAGTTTTGCCGGGTAGAGTATTATGCTAGATTAACCACTAATGTCATTGTTATATCAAATACTCTTTTAGTTATTTACCAAAATAAGTAATTCTTATTTAGAAGCAAATATATTTAGTAAATTAAGGATAAATTCAAATAAATCTGTAATATAGGGAGTTTTTGTCCTAAAAAATTATTAGCAGCTATCGAACTACAAAACTACAAAATATGTTAGTAAATACTAGACTAGTTCTGCTCAAAGAATGAATGTATTCATTGATAATAAGGTGCACCAATACACTAAGTTTAGCAGCAATTATAAAAGGTGCTAGTAATGACAATAATTAGTATAATACCTCCACTTCATAAACATACTAGTTTACCAAGTAAGAAATAAATTTCTAATTGTTTGTGGAAATTTTAAAAACCTTCCTTCATGAGATATTAAGAACCATCAATGAACTTTCATGAATTGTGTTGCTTGAAAGCAAAGTTATGTCTATAACAAACATGTTTACAAAAACACAAGTTTCATTCACTAATTATGGTAGGAAGTGAGAATTTTCCTTCCGGCAAATAATTCTACCTTCATATTACCTCGTTATTTAAGGTTTTAGCTAAATTTAGTACAAAGCAAGATGTTGACAGAGATAAGAATCATAACGTTAAAATGTTGTCAATAAGTTCGTAGGCATTTTCGTTCATTCGAAAGTTTGTTCATTTGTAAATATACTTTTAATGAATGAAAATTATCAGTATTATATTTTACAAGGGCATAAAGTGAAATACATTCGATGTACATTTAAATATTAACTGTTCTTCAACACTTCCATAATCAACACACAATTATGAATGAAAATAGTATTTAACAGTTTATTTTAATTTGAAAATGAATTGTTTCTTTTATATAGTTTACAAATTTGGAATCTCAGGCCCATTGAATTTTAAATAATCTTCTGAAAGCGTTTTTGCTTTTTTCACTGTAGAATAAAATAAAGGTAAAATAGGAATAATTTATCTTTTCCCAGGTAACACAATCAGACTGGAATACAGTTGAAAACAAACAATTTCAACAAAATCATACACCGTTTACAATGCAGGCCGTCAACTGTTATTCTCGACACAGAACTCTGTGATCTTTGAATCGGCTAAAGACATATATACACACACACACACACACACACATACACACATCATCATCTTGCATACATCCCATACATGTATGTATACATGCAACTTTACAGTT
Source organism: Poecilus cupreus (assembly GCA_963942605.1). Taxonomy (NCBI): domain Eukaryota; kingdom Metazoa; phylum Arthropoda; class Insecta; order Coleoptera; family Carabidae; genus Poecilus; species Poecilus cupreus. The sequence goes on along the minus strand of OZ012720.1, from coordinate 18,146,206 downwards.
GTCGAGTTGTCCCTGGTATATGGGAAACGAGCTATTCCCTAACTTAATAACAGTAATCGTGTATTATCGGGCAGAATCGTGCAGCTCCGCCAAAGAGAGCACAATGCAGGGAGAAGCTCAAGGAATCACGTTTACCCCTGATAGAATTTACTCAGAGAGGAGAGAGAAGCTGGAAAAGCAGCCCTTTGGCTAGCATATAGCAACTTCACATGTGGAATATTTCAACTTGGTTTTTATTTTTACCTTTTTACGTTTTTCTCGATTTTCTGTGCAGTTTGTAGTCCGTACCACGTACTAGATAGATGGGTAGGTAAATTGTATGAAGGAACATATGATGGAACATGCACTGAAAACTACTATGAGTTTATTTTATATTTTTAGTAAAAATGCGAAAAGAAGACATGTTTCACTGTTCCTCGCAACGGGAATATTGGATTTTGTGCAGCCTGACTGACTTTTAACTTTATTTTTAAATGTTTTGGAGAAGAACATAAATTATAGGTGTTGAGTCTGCAATACGCAAATCATTAAATATACAATAATTTAATTTTTATTTCCGATTAATAGTATATTGTACGCCTAGAACCGAAAATAAATGTTTTATGCCTCGTGCTATCACTATCACATAAATCGAAAAATATTATCGATCCTGCGTCTTGCAGATTTCTGTCCTAGAACAGGAGCTTTTCTAAGCAGGTATATAAGAAACAAAATAAGGGTGTAATAAAATTTGAAGTTACCTTTAAGCCGATTAAATAATAACAATTTTAAATTACTGGTTTAATAGTTAGCACCTTTCTTTCAAATATTTTGGGAATAAAGAAAGGTCAAATAGCTCCGTGTTTGTGAATTGGTCTAGTGATTATGAGATCCTTATGATTTTCGGCATTAAAATCCGAGATAAAATCTAAAAATGTAACTTAACGACTGTTAACCTTTCCTAAATAAAATAAATATATCATCACGCCTTTTACCCATTATTGGTGTGGCACTCTGCTTACGCAGATCTCGGTAAGTGATATATTTTTACATATGAAATGCGGTTACCAGCCGTCAAATCATAGCCCCCAAAGATGTTAGTGGAGGGGGAACCACAGGGGTAAATTTAAATTGGCAACTGTCAGCTTTGGGATTAGAACTGAGGATCTCACGATTCACAGTCCGACGCGTTACCGTTCATCATGCGTAAAAATATATAACATACTGATATTTGTGAAAGGAGAGTGCCACACCCAGAATTGAGTATATTGTGTCATGATATACTTTTGTAGTGTTCAACATTACGTTTATCCGAAAAAAATTATTCTTAAATTATACAGGAATTTAGGTACTTCGACATCCTTAGCTTTCGTAAGAGATTGGTTTCGCAAAATTTGGCGAAATTAAACAATTAATTAAAACAATGCACTTGTTAAATTTTGCGCTATCATTACTTGTGATTAAACAATCATAACAATTTACCCTTATAAGTCACAACCCAGGTTTGATCCCACTAAATTTACCCTAAACAAGTTATTTAAAATTTCATTACCCTTCAGAAAAGCAAATTTCGTTAATGGTCACAGACAATGCAGTGTTATTAAAATATTGATACATTCCATTCTTGACACTTGGCAGCCCTGCTGTTTACCCTCGTTGGGTCCAGGGGGAGTCCATCCCCTTCACCCTTTGAGGGCAAGGCGTGATGAATGATGACGTAATGCCCTTGTGAGCGTTTACACCCCCTTACACGTAATACTCCAATTTTGAACGCATTGACATATTTAAATTGAATAGTACTCGTACTACTTTAAAATCATTCGGAATTTTAAATCGCCTGCTTGTCTGAATGTAAAGTAGATTTCAGGATAATATTTACAGTGAATTGATTATTTAATAAATGAAATTGTAGCTGTCGTTTTTATTTTATATTAACTGTTCCCATATTTTGACACCAGGGAAATATCTATAAATAATTTTATTTGAAAAAACCAGAAATTTATTTAAATCAATTTAATAATATACATTTACATTTACATACTGAAGAAATATTTCATTGCTATATGAATAAATTGTTTTTAAGGTAAGTTAAAAAATATAAAATTACGTAAAGTTTTTCAAAGTTCAAATAAAAAGTTTTAGATATTTCTGCATAATGACTTTAAGTTAATTATCAAAAGAAGTAACACACTTCAAACTAGACAACTTTGCATTTATTTTGTAAGAATCACTAGTTCACCACTAATATTAATGTATATTTATTTTTCATTATTGTTTTATTGTATAAATACTATTTTTTATTATGATTTTGGCATATATTTCTTTTGTAATGTTCATCAAACTATTTCTAATTATTTAATTAGGTATTGTCCATTTATTTTTATTTTGCATTATCTTTGATATTATTATTATTGTTTACTGTTGATATATATGTTTGATGTAAATGATTAAATAATTACTTTGCCAAATAAAATGAATTATTATTATTTGATCATATTTCAATCACAAGCTTTTAGAAAAATTACTCCACTAAATTTATACAAATAATATCTACTTCAATATTGCATTATAACGTAATAGAGAACTACTCATATATTACAGACAAATTTAATAGAATAGCATCAACATAACATTTGTAGCTATGTTAAAATAGAAGTACAATTAGAAGAACAATTTTAATCTGACATTTATCAATCTAAAGACTCATAAGAATTTTAATCTAAGACATTACATACAGATTAAAGATTATAATTAAAGTTACAATACTCTTAAGACAGCACAAATTTAATCAAATTAGGGCACATTCGTTGCGCAATGTAACATGACAAACAACTATATCACTAGTAATGTTCAGTCTGCTTGAGTCTCAGCTGTGTAGGTATCCGATACAATAATTAAGACGTCCCAGGTTTGAGTCCCGCCCGAGGCTAGATCATCATCATTACTTTATTACTCAGCTTTGCTTTGCTTGATTAATAACTCTCGGTTCACGGCTGCCTTGGATCTCTTCTCCGCTAATGATCCCAGAAAATGCTGACCTCAGATCAGTCTTATACCTACAGTCGATCTCAAACTCTTTACGTATGATTCCATTCCAAAACATGGCCATTCTACTTACCACTTGATATTAATTTCGTTTGTAGCGAGACTCGTTATTTCAACTAAAAACACATTCATCCGAGTGGATAAGTATAAATTAAAAATTCGCGTTTGTTTTTACTATTTTTATAAATGTTATAAGAAAATATAGAAATAGAAAAATAGGTTTCAAAATTTTCATGCAAATATATGTTTGCATTTTCCCATTTTTTTCAATGACGTCTGCGTGTGTGGGTGGATGATGGATATATAGATTAGTGTGTGTATGTGTGCCAAGACCAAAACAGATAGTAACGAATCTTTTCATGGCAATACGAAGAGAACTGATAAGATTTTAGTCATAATTGTTAAACAAGAAGTTTAATTTTTACAGTACACATAAAAGAAAAAAAATCGGTTTATTTCAAATATAAAAGCAGCTGAGAAAAAAACGTTCCAAATTATAGATGTTAGCTATTATTGACAATAAAATGGTTTGTTATTTTCTTTAATAGGCTTCCACTTCTGAAAAAACAAAGGTACATTTTGTAATAACTTAATCATTTACTCTATGTCAAGTGTCAAGTGTTAAATTTAGATGTATATGTAAGAAAATTGTGTGATGGCCATGCCAGATTTATGACGATTTTTTCCAAAAACCTAGTAATTTAGATTCAGGAGGACATAAAGTACAAGAGATTTAACATAACTAAAAAAAGTCAGAATTCAGCTGTAGAAATATGTAAATTTATAGCCCACTGTTTGAGTGTCTCTGACTAAAACAATCTACAGTGATTTGTACGTAAATACTTGATGTGTGTATGTATTTGTGTTGGCTAGCATAAAGGCATTTGTCACACGTAATATACAAAGATTAATAAAAAAAGAAAAATCATTTTGATAAAAAATTAAATTAATTATATTTAATTTTTCATGTGTATCTGAGACACGATTTAATTTGTGAAAAAGAACTGTATGCGACATGAATATAAGTTTATAATAAATGTTAATATTTCAAAAGATATATTATTTCGTTTAGTGAATAATTTGCTGTTAATAATGTCATTATTATTCTTCATTAGGCGGTAGAGATAAAACAGTTTAGAAAGTATGAATATATTCAAGGCCCAAAACAATACTACGTATTTTCTTTTCTATCTTCATTTCATTACAATTTAAGCAGAACCACAAAGGTGGTTAAAATTAGTTTCTTAGAATTAAAATTATTGATAATAGAGCTATTCGCTATACAGGAGTTTTGAAATTACTAATTGTATTTAAGTGAATAACCAGCCTACATGTCATTAGATTATTTGTATAATTATTACGATTATTTTTCATCAAGAACAGCAAAATATTCTAGCAACACGAAGAAAACATGTGCATCATTTAAAGTACTCGTACATATTAAAAAAACACATACAAGTTAATTGATACAAGCTTAAGTACCAGCAGAAACCTCAAACACGCATTTAGCTTCCCGTAAACAATGTTTAACTTCTTAATTGTCGACTTAACTGAAGACAAGCACGCAACATCACACCACTGCTCATCTACAGCTCCGTAGTAACCAGCAGAAATATTTTATACGTCCTGCGCACAGATCTGCGCATCTCTGCTAACTTTACAGTAGCAGTCGTCGTTTAGGAGAAAACAAATTGTCTTTTTCTCTTCATAATAATTATATCTTTAATGTGTACCTGCGTTATTTCGATTTTAATTAAGGCTAATTTTGTTTTAATCGCTTCATTGTTACTAAACGCACTGACAAAAATAAGATTGGTATCTACGAGGGCGCTTTGGAAGATATTCGGACCGGAAACGCGCAGATATCATCTGCCGCCAAACGTATCCGGCGCGAGGCGATTAACGCATTTACATTACGATTTTTGTAAATTACGTCGCCATGACAACTGACGAAGGAGCTGATAAGTTATACCGGGTGTTTGTTTTCGCTTCCGCGAGATTCTTATTTGTTTTCTGCTAATGAGTTGTACGTTTAATTATTTGTGCGTGCTTAATTTTTTGGAAACATGTTTTGTAGCTTTAATTAAGGAAATTTGTTCTTGTATTATTGGATGATAAAAGATTGCCGAAAGGAACTCATGATGTATTAATTATTCATGAATTTATTTTATATGTTAATTATTTTTTTTTACATAAAATCACTGCTTATTAATATAAAAAGAATATAATGTAATTTGATGACACCAGTAGTTTACAAATTATTACACTTGAGTTTTTACGATAGCTTTACATATTTGGGACTCTGATTTGACGGCTGGTAGTAACTTATGTATATTATTATTTTTATTATTTTAGTTTTGCTAAATGTTATGTTGGTTAATATGTTATTTAGTTGTATTTATTCTTACCATTCTTTTTTTTTAGAAATTAGTGAGTGGTTTTGTTTTGCGCGGATAAAATAAAATTTAATAAAATATAGTTGATTGTTTTTAGTCTTTGTTTTTGCATTTTGATTTTGGTTTTCATAACCATAGTCTCAATCATTGTTCTTGTAAAAATACTGCAAGAATTTAATTATTAATGAAGAATATTAATTACAATTAAAATTAAAAATGTATTTAATTAATTTGCATATTTTCAAAATAATTCAAATTTATCATATTTACGTCTACAGAAAAAACCGATAACAAAAAAAAGATATTAGACTTAGACTTTTATGTTTGCAAACTTCATGATTATGTGTTAACTACAAAATCTACAAATTAAAGACTAAAACAGTAATGGAAACGCTCAGCTATACTGGCACAAAAACAACAACTGTGTCAAAAGGTGGAAATGCAAAACATGGAGTTGATGAATCAAATTCCCATATAAATGGCCCAATCGAAATAGAATAAACGTTATTGTACTTTTTTACAGGTTGGTATTACTTGTTGCATGTTTAGGAATGTTAAAAGAAATGACGGTTATAATTTTCACTAATCATCAATCTGCTGCCATGGCATCATAACCCCTATATTACTCAATGCTATTTTCAAAGGTAAAATTCAAATTAAACTTCAAACAAACCAACGCTTTTACAAAATACTCTTCCTTCTCGTCTGAGAGTTCCGAATTAGTGTATCTAGAGAAAAACAGGAGGTCCTGTCATCAAGCTCTTGCTCTTGTCATCCGATAACCTCCCGTTACAGTTTCGGTAACCTGTTAGGTGATCCCGATTGCTCGGCGGGTAATGAAGCGAGCTGCGCTAGGCTTACCAAGCCTGGGTGTAACGGGACACCCACGTCTAGGATTACGCCGGAACGTCACACCAATCACGCGCCTCGTTACACAATTTTAAGACGCTCGCTTTTTGTGGTGGTCTCTCATTGCCCGGACCCTGCATCTGATCTCGGTGATCAAGAATCGAACGGTTAGTTGCATCAAGGTGATCTGGTATTTTGCTAAATTGCGTGCATTGTTGTGTGTATGTGTGTGTGGTTTTGGTGATTTAGTGGTTAAGACGTTTAGTCTGAATTTGATATTGTAAAATGATATCTGCGTAAAACATCAGACGAGGTATTGTTTACAATTTATTCCGCTTAGTAGATTGATATTGTTTTCTTTATACTCAAAATTTGAAGAGAACCTTGGACCTATAAATACGTAATTTGCCCACGTTGTAAACAAAAATATGGAAAATTGTATTTAAAAAAAATAGATTATTAGTGTGTCCTGGAACTTATAATTTGGAAGTTTCGTTTCATCCATCCTTCCATCTACATTCTATACATCAGTGGTGGCTTGTGCCCTTAAGAAATGAGGAGGCAAATTTTATATTCAGAACTATAAACTCTACGTAATCAAAAAATTATGGAGAATACTACCTCGATGAGGTGTAGAGCCACGGTAGGAAAGATTGGGGCATAAAGGAAAAGATAGTTTGGATTAAATTAGGAAAAGAAAATAACTATACACTATTTACATTTTGCATTGACTATATAGTAAAACTCTACTGAATGAATATTCTCGATGTTATGTTTTCTCTTTGTTCAACTCATATGTTGTATCTTTGCATATAATGAAAGAAAATGATGTTACTTTTATTTTTTTCATATTATATATTAACACGTTGAGACCCGCACTGTAAAATCATAATCACGAACCGGCATTTTTATATTACGTTTAAATATTTTTTTAGTTTAGGGTATTTTGTCTTGGACATTTTAAACGAAAGAAGATTAAAAAATTTTTAAATTAATTTTTTTTTTGTATTTTCTAAATATCGTTTTAAAATTAGTTCTATGTCAACCTTGTCCAGTCCGCTATATTCTGTATCTCTTCTTCGGACCGGCGAATTGACTACTGGACACAAATTATATTTAAATCGTGCCTACCGGTGCACGCGGTCGTAAAGTAGGAAAGATGGAGTGCCCACCGGTGAACACGCGGGTCGGTAGTGCTGTAGAACAGTGCCCACCGGTGGGCATGCGGGGCTCAACGTGTTAAATAAGTAATTTATAATATTCCATTTATTATTTGTAGAAAATATTAAACTAATAAAGTAGATATTTAAAATTTCTGGAATGTAGTAGGTAATAATCTGTACAATAGATATTATACTTCAAATTAGAATTTGTATTTATGGATTATTTGACATTTGACCATGATATCGAAGTGCTTGTCTATAATTTTGCAAATTTATATTATTTAACAACATTATTTATTTTGTTAATTTAATCCTAAGAGTAGGTTTCATAATGTTTATTCCATGGTTATGAAGACTTGTGGTATTTATAGAATTACGGGTATACAGTCCAGAATCTAAATTTTTGTAAAGCCTTGCACCCTAAACCATCCTCATCCCTTATTATACTTCACTCCACCAACATCAACATTGCTGGCGAACTTCAGGCCCCAAATCCTGTACAAGAGCCCGTGAGCAGAGCCAAGCCACTATCCACTGCCAGACGCACTCTGCTTTTAGTTGGCTTTACGCTATCCATTCCAAATCGGATCAGCACAGGCAGCGTCGGCGTCGCTCTCTAGCTCCGTAGTCCAGCGACGCTCCTCGCTCGCCGCTTCACGCTGTGGCCGAAACTAACAAGCGCTCTGGATACGGTGTCGGATTGTACGGGTCTTAAGTTAAGGATGGCCCAGGATTTGGGTGTTAGTTAGTGGGATTTCAGAGGGAGGTTTCATGATGGTTTTTGTGGTGTGGTCTATCTGAAACAATCTTGTTTATTGTTTGTTGCATTGTGCTGTTGTAGAACGCGTACACTTTAACTTCAAGCCTCCAAGCCTATCAATTGTTACTGTTAGGCTTGGTGGCTTGAAGTTAACGTGTACGCACTCTAAAAATTGTAGTACTGTGACTAGAACAAGCGTGTAGGAGGGTTCGTTCATCATGAAATATAAAGAAGAAATCTGATATTTCAATACATAATCTAGCAAAAGATTCATAGTTCAATTATCAATATATTTTATTTTAAAAATATTTCAAGTTTTTCTCAAAATCATAGGACAGATGTAAACAAAGTTATTTATTGAGAGAGTTGTAGAGTACCTAATTTTTAAACAGTCTAAATCGAGAAAAAATTTTTATTATATTTACTGGAATATTACGAATAACCTGAAAGGTTTTAAGTAAATATTCCAGGTGATGGATTGGAACCAAAATCTAACCAGCACGTAACTTGAACATGCAAATTCTAAATTTGTAAATAAATAATAATCATCACGTGATAGTTTATACGATTGTTATTATTTTATGTGTGAAATCAGCGTAGTATCTTAACTTTTCACTATGTAGAAATAAAACTTTATTCCGTAAAATTATACAGGGTATTTTATAAAAAAAAAGTAAAGTAAATATTTTTCCGGAAAATTGGTTACACTGTTTATAGACTAGGTTTCATTAGACAAGCCTTTTTTTAAACTTTTTCGTGTTTTTTTAATATTAAAGCAGATATATGCTGAACATATGCGTTAAAAAAATAGATGTATGCATGTAAATAGTGAAATCGTATTCTAGAATCTAGAGAATAGAAAAGTGCGTATATGTTGAAAACATTTTCTCATAATATATATCATGTATGGCGGGGATTAAAAAAACAATTGCATCAGAATGGTTTGGGTTCCACTATTTAAAAACTGCTGTATATATATATATATATATATATATATATATATATATATATATATATATAAATAAATATAATTATTATTTTCAAAGAATCTAATGTCAATAGTTCAACTCAAAAATTCAAGACTTGCCCACTAAAGATTTGGCTGCAAATAATTATTTCATCTTCAACTTCATCCATTCTTGAAACCTATTTAAAAAAAAAAAGAGTTTCCAGTTCTTGTAACAGTTTCCTTGAAAAACATAACCGTTCATTAGTAAAAATCCGTTGTCGCCAACAACCAACAACGAACAAGATACCATCATCTCCGTAACCGTGGCAACCGTGTTATGACACAAACCTCTACGATCACGGCACACTGGATGTAACAATAATGTGACAAACATCTGACGGTAACGAGCCGTGACGAACAAGTGACAACCGCCGTGTCTTTGTTTCCCCCCTCCACAGTTTAACGCTTGCTATTGTTCGTCAAGACGGAGAGACATTGTTTAGTTATCTTTGGGTGATAACATCTTTTTGGTGAGATTCTCATTCGTTGGTGTTATCCGGAAATAACGAGGCCTGAATGAGAGATTTGTTTTTTGATAAAATGACGATTAGGAGGCGTTGGAAATTGTGTTGGATTTTAATTTTACATAAATGTTTACACAGGGTAATTTTCACACTTTTAAATCTTTTTTCGTTTAGACTTCTGTTGATCTAGTAGGTTTTTAATTGTAAATGAGGCTAAAGTAGGCGTTTAATTGTCCGAGTAAGTACGTTTTAATTAATTTTTTAATTTATTGTATTTTGCATTGTACTGGAATTAACATTTAAACTGTATTTTAATGTCTCCAACTTGTAATTTGTCTCTTATCTTCCAAGCTATGGATTTACACACCGAAACAAATGGTTTTCACAGCCTACTAAAATGTCAGACGCAAACAGATCAACGATTAACTGCTAAAAATCTACAGTTCACTGTCAGATTACAAAGTTTATTTCTCATCACACACGATTTTCTTACACACATAAAACTATAATGGAATGTTTAATAATTGCGTTTGACACATATTTGACATTTAGACTAGATGTTTTACTTACTAGTTTGATCTTATAGCAATGATGATTTTAAAAGTTTATGTAAGAAATTTAGTTTTTGGACTGCATCTCCAACTAGTTTTTTTCATTTATTAATATTTAGGTACATAAATGGGCCTTGTTGTATGCATATATAAATCCTGAACAATATTTGTATTTACAGTTTTGCTGTAAAGTGAATAGATACAAAGATATAGCAATATAAAAAAATAGCATTGAAATGCCATATTTCGATTCTTCACCCAGTACTATACAGAATATTAAAAATTGTATTTCTAATAGGAACCATAGCTAATAAATTCTCACTATCTATTGAACATAGGTTCCTATAATTCATGCTATTTTTCATTAATCGCTAATACTTTTGTAACATAAGACGCTGTTTTCCTACTACAATTTTCAATACTTATGTTAGTTCATAGTACATATTAAATATTTATAATTTCTATTTGTTTTCACAAATTGAAGTGTTTGTCCAAACGTATGACATTAACAATACGTGAACCGTTTGACAATTTGACAGAAACAAATATAACAAAGAAATTGAAATAGTTTTTATTTGCGCATAAAATTTAAATAATTTAAGAGCGTATACTGTAAATACTTACTGTATTTGCACCTGTCAAGATTTGCTTTAACTGTAAACTCTACGAGAATATACAATTACTTTTATAATTTCATTATTTATGTCGTATTGATCGTAGACAATCTCAAGCATCGCTGAAATTTACAATGAAAAATAGCGACGCACTTGTATTTGATTGTTATTTATTTAGGACTCGTTTCTAAACAATAGCGGATCTTTCTAAGTTTCTACAGAGATCTGCAATTGCAAACCTGTTACATACGTAATAGAGTATATTACTACCTTTCGAGTCACATATTTCATATCATCCGCTTGTGAGTTTTCCTCTGGGAGTGTACAAGTGTCGATTGGAGCAGTCGATTTCCAGTCGATCGAAGACTCGCCTGACACTAGGCAAGGGATGGGGGACGGTGCAAGGTTGTATAAAGAAGGTGTGCAGAGGAGCATTCACATCAAAGAAGAGCGGAGAATTGAAATCTGCAGGGGATAACATTTGCAAAAGCTACAAGCTACTGGTGTTCGTGTTGCCGCTCGCAGTGTTACAACTTAGCGTCTCGGCGGAAGCCAGGGCGTCGGGCCGTCTGCCGACATTGAAGGCGACGCCGAGGGTGATTGAATGTGTCTCGGTGGGTATTGCAAACTAGAGATTGACACAAGGGTTACGAGTGTATTACAAAATTGAATGTTTATACTTCTTTAATTTTTTAAGCTTCTCCAAATGAAGATGTGCATTGAGAAAAAGAATTAGTAACGTTCATTCATTTTAATTGACTAATCTGTTAATTTGAGCGGAACTGAAGAATTCAGTCACAACAACTGATCACATCAGTAATTTTTAGTGAATATGGTAGTAACATCGTTCTTTGCTTTATTATGACATAAAATGAAATCTAACTTATGTTTTTGAAGAAAAACTAATTGTAGTATTTAACATTTTTATACCTACCTATTTAAATATTTTGAAAATTTTACAAAAAATAATTAAACAATTAAAAATCTGTACAAGCCGATTACTTACAAATTCTATAAAGTTACGGGACTTTCACAAAATGTAGGTAGCTGACATGTGAATTTCTTCGTAACTAATTCTTAGTTGATTTAACCGTCAATCATTTCTACTAAATTTTCAGTTACTTTAACTGAGAAATGTCAGATGCGCGCTGCTTAACAGATAAATTCAGTTGTTTCTGGAGTAACTGAAATAGTCAGTAAATACAACATATCTAGTATATAACTGTTTATTTTTTAGATAAATTTATTAAATAATACTGTAAACAGAATTTTTTTTTTTTCTGAAATTTTCGTGTTAATTTTACTAACACGATTCCCTTTGTGTGTAGCAGTACATAAGGAATGGTTATTTTCGGTACTCAAATTTCCAAAGCAAGAAAAACCTATATTTAACAATAATAAGTTTACATGTATTTTTATAACGTCCTATTGATTTTATGTGATTACACTCTGATATTCATACAAAAGCGCATTGCTCAATGTACATTATTTTGAATTAGAATATGTTCTAATTTTGGAGATTATTTGCTACAAATTTTAGGGACATCTAGGGATTTTATTGCATGATGTTTTTATACGGTATGTAAAGTTAATTACAATTTAGCAATAATAGTATCATTGAAAATATATAGAAACAGAGTTTCTTACTGTTTTATTTAATTTTATTGCGATTGAAACCGTAACATTAAGTGAGATTAAATCAAATTACCTATAGGTTCAAAATCGAAATTTGTAACACGTTGCCTTCACACAAAAGTAAATATAAATTTATAATATTGAAATTTTTGTTACAAATTATATGATTTTGTAGAACGAACAACCAGTTTGTAAATTAAATGTTTATTTAGGAAATAATTTACACGTAAATTTATTTGTGAATATATGATTGTGTAAAATAAGCTTTACATTTATTATCATAATTTTCTAGAAACAGTAAAATAAATGTACTCATTAAATAAAAACATATGTTATTTTAGAACAAAAAGAATTATTTAAAAAATAAATAAGTACATAATTTTGAAGATTCACATACAAAATATAATCTAAAATATCTATGTATTGAACATCGAAAAAACGACGGTTAAAGCCAAAAGAAAAGGTTGAATAATATTAAAGGAGAAATTGAAATTTTATGAACGTAAATAAGATGAATTTAGATACAGTAATCTTCTGAGAGATGCCTGTTCGCTATCAGCTATCCATACACATTTTGCAAGTTACTGGAAAGTTCCGATGCTTTGATTATATAGCACAGTCGCTAAACTTGAGGAAAAAGTATTTTTGAAATATTCGATGCTATCTCTTACTTTGATATAATGACTTCAACAGATACCAAAAATTTTAGCGTACGTTGTAGGAATAAATAACCAAAAATAGTAATACTGCAAAAGACCAAATACTGAAATGACATCGCTCTTAAATAGAAAGTTTCTTGTGGTTTATTGTTTCCTATCCCTGTATCGATCTTTATTCTTGTCAAGTACTTCAACAATCAACGTGAAAGCAAAGCAAAGACAAAGACTAAGAAACCCATTTCGTTCATCAATGCTCCAGTACCACAAATGACACTTCTTCCACATCAAACAAAGCAGACACGCGAACCTAACCTAAAACCACACACACATTCCCGGTGCGTGGAGATGACAAATGACGTATGACCGATCGCTTAGCGGGGTTCCAAACCCGTGCTAATGAAGCAGGCAGGACGCCTGCGTCGGTAACCGATTGCTCGGCCGCTACAACAGACTCACGCATTGCCGGACAAATGTGATCGTCAGTTGTTGATAGCTCAATCCGTCACTTCTGACAAAAGACTAACACCAACGCAACAATGGAGAATGGACAACAATGAACGGGAACTGATTAATAAACACTATTAGTGTATCGTTGACAGACGAACAATGCCGAGCTATGTCGAAGCGCGCCCGAACACAATAACGCATGCGTAGTGCAATTAATAAACGGGAAGAAGAAGAAAAACGTGGCAGCTTCGTACACCTAACCTAAACGTAATGAGTACTAAACGATTGCTCTTTATCATTCGATTATTAATTGATGGCGTTAGTACGTGACGCTACAAATCGATTTGTATTTGAGTGTAAATTGGAAAATGGTTTGCTGTTATTGTCGGGTGGGAGTTCAGATGAAGTCCATTTGTTTTCAAATAGGAAACGTGGCGATAGAGCAAACAGAACTAAACAGAAACAACAAGAGAAAAATGGTTCGTCGATTGATTTCAAGCTTGATTAAACGAATCTCATTCAAAGCAATTAGTTTGATGAACTATCGTATTGACAATCGAAATGCAATACATTTATAAAAATAAGATATTGGATTCTACAAAACTAGTATGCGTCATATTTAAAATATCTACACTCAGAGAAAAAAAATTAGTAAATTTAAATAAATCCATTTATTAGAAAAAAATTTATTTGAATAAATTAAAAATTTATTTATAACAACAAAATATTAATTTACAATAAGTGCAAGCAATTAATTAAAAAAAAAAAAACAAATTTATCTATTTAATTCGCTATTTATTTGAATTTAGTAAATTTATTTGGATTAAATATAAAATTATTTAATTTTAATAAATTATATATTTAATTTGAACAGTGATAAATAGTCGATATTTATGATATTTATTTAATAGAAATTAATAAAAATATATTTAAATATTAAAATTATTTTTATCCAAATCTAATATTTTTTTTATTAGGTTCGTATTTGAATGATAAAATTTATTTATTATAAATATATTTTAGTTATTTTCTCCACTAGCAATTGTGCACCAGGTTTTACAGAAGCTCTTTCACTTCCACCGCGTTGCTAACAGCCACGAAGTGAACAATTATCGCGGATCTCCTCTTTGAGAGGCGAGACCGGTAGAAACCGAGTTGTTACTAAACTACTATTTCACTCTTTGGTTATTTTACCTACTGTTGCTATAGCTTTGTAACATTATTTAAAGTGCATAGTTTTAGTTATGTTGGTTGTTACGTTGTTACCTAGATTTGCAAAACTTGTAAGGCGAAACAGATAATGAAACTGGAACAAATTGTTACTCAATGCGAGCTACCTTTTGTAACAGTGGCTACTGTGTTTTATAAGCGAGCTGAAGGTGTTTACATAAGAACACGATGAGCACTATGCATTTTGTTTAATTTTTTTTTTCTTTTTTTTAATAAAATTTGTGAATGGAACTACAAACTGCGACCTACGATCATGCAAGACCAGGCCGAGACACGGTCAACCCTATCTTTTACGTATAAACAAAATGGTTATCAACTACTACAATAGAGGTCCACTACCAACCTTTATACACTAATTACTAAATACAATACATACTGATAGAAGAATTAAGATTGTAATTAGCAAGCTAAGAAATTCACGCCTGGTAATCGCATTTCACGGCGCGCACAACTATATCAAGTATCGAGATTTATGAGTATTCTAACAAAAATGCTACATCTAGAAATGAGTAAATGGTGAAAAGATATGTTTCTATTTTTATATTCCAATCTTTTCACTTGTGATCTATCGTATATTATAAAACGTACAAATTACAAAATTGGCTATTCCTGTCGATGATGTTCTTCAAATCGAAATGTTTCAAAAATATCTAGAACTGTTTTAGTTTGGCACCAAATGGACGAGAAAAATACTTAGGCTCAACTTGAAAAAAATATTTCATTATAAAAGAAGATTTTTAGTGAATTTTATTAATTTAAACATTGGTAATATAGCGCTACTTTGTCTTAATATTTTCTATTAAAAATTAGTTCTGTGATTCAAGTTGGTCGAAAGTGAATTGCCTAGGCTTAGTGCTTGTTTGTAAAAAGTGTTGGAGAATCGTGCTTTGCTGTAGATAGTTTCCACATAAACATAATATCATTATTTTATTACCGCTGAAAAAAAAACATTCCTCTTTCCAATAACGCACCAATGCCATTTGTTTAAAACTTCTCAATTATACTGGCTTCATACTAAAGTTTTATTAAAAAGTGAGTATTTTTTCGTCCATTTGGTGCCAAACTATAACAGTTTTCCACATATTTTAAAAATTATTTTGGTGTGGAAACCATCAGCTATAGGTTTACTTGTATCAATTCTGAAAAGGGTTTTTTAACAAAATTACCTTAAACGTTAAATTAAATGTTGACACATCCCAAGAATCAAATAGTGTAAATCAGACAAATCAGATTAAGTATTCATCAAACAACTCAAATTATTTCAATCATTTCAAAAATTAAAAGTGATATACCTTATGTTACGCGAGAAGTATAGTTGCCATCTATCAAATCTTATCCCCTTAGATATTAAGTTAGGAGACATAACAGGGGTATAAAGTGTTCCACAATCCGACAGTTACCATGGATCTATAAATTTACCTAAACTAAACTAAATGGGGTAAATAGCTCCGTGGTAACGTGTCGGACTGTGGATCGTGAGATCCTCAGTTCGAATCCCACTGCCGACAGTTACAAATTTAAATTTACCCCTGTGGTTCCCCCTCTAACATCCTTGGGGGCTATGATTTGACGGCCGGTAACCGCACTTCATACGAAAAAATATATCACCTACCGAGATCTGCGTAAGCAGAGTGCCACACCCGTAATGGGTAAAAGTCGTGATGATATATTTATTTATTTATTTATTTTAACAAATACAAAACAGATAAATATTATAAAAGAATTTCTTGAATTATTTAAAGAAGTATCTCCTCTATTGATAGTTAAATTGTGCTTACAAATATTGAATGTGTACCTAGTAAGGTCCTAGGCTCCAAATAATTTCAATTTCCCAGTGCAGCTATAATACATAATAGCGCGCGTTTGCGTTTATAATAGGCACCCTCCCTATCCGTATAAAATATCAAATTTAAAGCTATTTGATATCTCAATAGTGTCATAAGCCAACAATAGCTGTGCATGCGACAACAATGGCGAATCAAACAAGAGCCCCGACGCACACATGAACTAACACAAAGCGATTTGTAATTTCATTGAAATGATTTCAGTAAACAATCATTTCCACCTGAACTATTTGAAGCGGCCACAATGTATCACGGATTCTCTAACATTACTCGAATGCGATTTGCATAGACGGCGGAAGCGGACTCTCCTCGGGGGCAATTTGAAACAACTCATAATGAATTCGAATATATATATTTTTTAAAAAAAACCTGATGTAATTACGATTCTCTAATAGGCATAAAATTATAAATTGCATCAAACTGTAATTCGATATATTTTATTAATAACTGGCTGTTTTTTTTTTTTATTTACGATTTAGTTCAATGTAGTAAAAAAAAAAAGAAAAAAAATTATGTGATCAGCACACAATATCCCATCTTAACAACTCTTAAGCTGTACAATATAGACAAAATATTTTCCAATGAAGCTTATTTTATTTTACATCTTTTTTATTATAACAAAATTTAGCAAAAGTGAATTATGTCTTGTCCTGTGATATACTTTAAAAATTTTATAGGTTTTTTATAGGTAAACTTCCACTTTTGTTAATTTTAATAATAATGTCTTTACTAGTAGACAAGAAAATAGTCACGCACGCACATATACAGGGACTTTAAAATGTGCGAATCTATTTAAATCGCACTATAAAAATTTGTTCCGTTGAGATGCCTCATACATATTATATGGAGGAGGTACAAACCAATCTGGATTTTTTTTCAGTAATGCTAAAACTTCACTATTATATTGTTATGGAAGCTCTATAACTTAGATTTTTGTGAATTATATGTATAATAATTTTTATAGCAAATAACCAGTCGTCAAAACAGATAATGCATGGTGAAAAATGGATTTGAGCTGAAATAATATGTGAGAAAGCCCACGATACTTTATCAATCCGTTTACATATTCTTTCAAAATAATTTCAACAATAAAATAAATATATTATCACGCCGTTTTTTCATTTCTGGGCTCGAACCGAGGATCTTCAGCACGATGCGTTACCACGGAGCTATTTACCCCATTAGTTTCAACAATTCAATAGTATATTATGTTACTAGGAGTTGAAACAGGCCTTTTTGTGTTTAGCTCATATATTTGCTACCGAG
The DNA here is from genome assembly GCA_963942605.1 of Poecilus cupreus. Lineage (NCBI taxonomy): Eukaryota > Metazoa > Arthropoda > Insecta > Coleoptera > Carabidae > Poecilus > Poecilus cupreus. The sequence continues at coordinate 18,128,295 of OZ012720.1, read as the reverse complement.
TTGTTAGCCTAGGCAATACTAATTGAGCAAAACACAAAACATTCCCAAGTAAACTTGAGGACTATAAAATACAAGTATGTCATGTTTTTCTGCCGTTTTAAACAATAAAATATGACAGAATCATCCAATACAACTGTAAATCATCTGAGCTGCCCTTGTAGGTGCTGTTAAAAGTGGTATACAAAACAAGTAACATATTATTATAATATAATAAAGTAATATAAATTTTATATTATTGTTCGCCGTACAATTATATTTATATAATTGTATTAATAACAAAAAATCTAATTATATCGCCATTTACCCACTCTTCTTGATCTTGATACATAATATATTTTGTCGTCAAATCACTTCTCTCACAGAGATGTTACTGAAAGTGTAACATTATTTACTGTGGTAATCAATCTAAATATTTCATGATTGACAATCTGCTGCATTACCAGAGCTATTCATCCTGTGTATTGTCCAATAAAACTATAAAGCTATTTGAAAATAGCATCAAATAATATTTTGTTGTCGCTGTCTATGGGTCATATCGACGTCAGCGCCGCTGGTGGTCGTTTTCCGCACCAATTACCGGACCAAACGGATGTGACGTGCCCGGCTTTCATCTGTCACGGGCACAAGCACCCCCTACCCTTCGCAACAATACGTCCGATCAAAAGTTGCAACCAGTGTGCAGTCCACAGTTCACACTATTATGTAAACTTTATAACCGAACCTTAACGCAGATTGACGTATCTGACGATATTGCTTGCCGTTTTTTTGTGCTGCTCTAATGTATATTTTTTTCTTGTTATTTGTAATTAATACAGCATAACTGAATTAAAAAGGTATCGTGTTTCGTTCAATTTTGCGCTTGGAATGATTTTAGGTAGCCGTGAGCTTTGTTTTTTTATTACACAAAAACTTGAAAGTTGAAATAATGTTGCAAGTGGTATAAATTAACAATATTATTTTTACTCAATATTTATCCTATGTGTTGCGGCAAATAATTATTGTAATTTCTGTGCAGGGCCGGATTCATATATTTCTGGGCAAATTTTTATTGGAATCCCCGGATTTTTAAAGTTGATTTTGTTCATAATTCCGATACTAAAATGTATGTACATATAATACAATAAATTTCAATTTTTTTCAAATACATGATCAGCAGCCTCAAAAGGTTTTAAATAAAAAAAAAGTTAAGAATAAGCATCTATATGCGATTTTCTTGTAACTGCTTCCATTTTTTAAGAAAACTAAGTAATATGTTTTGTACTAATTTTAATATTCATAGTTGTTATGAGCAAATACAAATAACTGCGCTATCTATTATGCACTGCTGTACTAAGATAATAGGATACTTTTAATGAAAAGCTTTCATCTTAATATTACGCTATATTCTATATATCACACGGAGAGGTAGTACGAACCCTGAAACACAATCACCCAATAATCAATCTCTTCCAAACATTCCTATCCTGGCCTGCTACTTTCGCCTCGTTCACATTCAAAGTGCGATTCATACATACTCGTCTATTCTTTACACTCGGGATCATTCTTAACGCAACAGGCCATTAATCATACTAAACCATTTATACCTCGGACACCCACGCAATCAACCTATTTCTAACTCGGGCACGTCTCGAACACCGTCACACTGTTCTTAAAAACCTCATTTCCACAGCAGTTATACATCGTTCATGCTTCTTCATCCACATCCAACATTTAGTGTGTGTAGGCACTAACACACCATTATAAACACTAAATCGAGCATCTTGAGATACATTCTCGTTTAGAGCAAATGTACCCAGAGCACCACCGAAAATGAATGTGTAATAATCAAGGAACAGTAATATTTTAAATAATAACGTAAACTAAAGTCAAAAATGGAACATACAGTATGTCCCATTTTACATTATATCTTTGAATATCTCGAAATGAAAGCATTTTACCGAAAAGTATGCCGAATCATAATTGCCATGGTTTTGAGGAGGACATCGTATTTTGACAAAATGGCCCCCTAGCCCCCCAAGGGGGGCCGGGAGGGGGTCAACTTAAAAATTTTAAATGGGAACCCCTATTTTTTATTGCAGATTCTGGAAGAGCGTTAAAAAATATGTAGGGTTTATTTGGATACTTTTTTCAATTTCCAACAGGTGGCGCTGTAATCGTGAAAGTATGATTTTCCTGCAAAATATTCGTGAATTAATATTGTGTCAATAACTTTATAAATAATAACATTTGGTGTTTCAATCATTACCTAAATTTCTAAACTTCAGAAGTATTGCACAAAATAACCCTATTAAAACACTTAATTTACAATTAAATTAGTCACCACATGAAAATTCTTGATAAAATCGAATAATTCGTAATTAGTTTATTTAATGTCCTGTTTCCGCCCCCCCCCCCCCTAGTGTTAGGGATTGATATTTTCAGAAATTTTCAGAAGTTTAGATTTGTAAGCAGTGTATAAGAAAGTTGTGCGCTGGCCACACCAGATTTTCGGTTTAGTTCAATCGTTTCTTTTGTAAGAAAACCATCAAGTAAAACGCTTTTAATTCCACCATAATGTCATGAAGCGTGTGTAACAACTTCTCACATCTGATGCGATTTTGTTTACTCTGTGTCTACTAAACCATTGTTTCGTCCTTCGATTGTTTTCTCTCGCCGGGAGCCCTCGAGAGCCAACGCAAACATTGCCGGCGAGAGACGCTTGACACCGTCCTGTACTGTATGCTCGCAGTCACCCCCCTACCCACTACCACTGCGTCTGCTGGCTGTGCTCTTAAAGTGTTATTTAATGGGATATCATTAAATTCAGAGGACAAATTCGAAACCTGTACATGGGTTATGTAACCCTCGGCCTCCTAGATTGATTTCCTTGTTTGCAACGTCAAAGAGAAACGATCTCTTCAAGATTAATTGTTCCGTTGACGGCTCTGAAGTGTCTCGACGGGAGATGAAACTTTTCTAAAGCAACGTGATGGGTACCTGTTTATGTTTTAACGCCTGTGTTCGAAGTTTTCTTCAAGTTCTTTTAAGTTAAACGCCTTTTAATTAATTGCCAAAGCATAGCTTTACACTAGCTAAGTCTAAGTTATTTATTGTCGATAACTTATTCGTTATTTTCATTTAAAATACAATTTGCGTCAAACAATATAACAGAAATAATTATAAATTCAACAAATTTTCATTTTTAAATTTTCTATTATTTCGGGCTTAATATCTCTGCAAATGCAGATGTTTATATAAATCATTATAATATCATAGATTAAATAATATCTATTTTTTAATCAATGATTATATTGAAATTTTATAAATGCTTCAAATAATAAGTAAATATATCATCTCGATTTGTATCCATTTCGGGTATGATACTCTGCTTTCATATAGAACTCGATATATGATATAATTTTATAGATAAATGGGGGAACCACGGGGATAATATTAAAATGGTAACTGTGGACTGTGGGATTCGAACTGAGGATCTCTTGATCTAGGTACAATCCGAGCTACTAGTGTAGGTACTAGTATATTCTATTACTTAACCCCGGTGACCAAAGTTTTGGATACAAATTTTGTAATGGAACCACAAAATAATAACTCTGGGGTAAAAGCTCCGTGGTAACGCGTCGAACTGTGGATCGTGAGATCCTCAGTTCCAATCCCACAGCTAGCAGTTGCCAATTTAAATATACCCCTGTGGTTCCCCCTCCACTAACATCTTTGGGGGCTATAATTTGACGGCTGGTAACCGCACTTCATATGCAAAAATATATCACTTCACCGAGATCTGCGAAAGCAGGCTGCTACACCCTTAATGGGTAAAAGGCGTGAAAATATATTTATTTATTTTATTTATTTACCACAAAATAATTTCAGCATCGTGGTTGCATTTATGAATGTGGTTCCTGAAAAATTTCGTAAATAACTTAACCAGAATAATTTTGTGGTCATTTTCTAATATCTTATAATACAATTGTATATATAATGAAATATAACCAAGAGATTTATATGTGCTTGGCAAGTAATCTATTTTTTATTGCGAAATTCCAAAATTAACCAGCGTGTTCCGAATCACAACCACTCTTTTAGTCATCATAATTTGATCACACGTACCACAATAAAATAGTAACCATGATCGTGGTTAAGTCACGGAATATATTAAAAGCTATTTTTAATCTTGAAATAAAATTTAGTAGGTAGGTAACCCTTCATTTTTTACATGGAACACATTTGTATAAAATATTTTTTTAGGAATGTTTTAAAAGACATAATATAGTCTAAATATATTTAATCATGCTTAATTGGCTGGACGACGTGTTCTTAGTTCTTGTGCAGTAATTTATTTATTGTATATAATATTTATATTTATTAATGATATAGAACGCAGTTTCTATGTTCTGAAGTATTGTAAATATCCAATTTCCCTCCATTTCATAAATGTCTAGGAATGTGTGAACCACAACATAATAATCAACTCAACTACTAAAACAAACGACGATGGTGGGCGTGGCATCACAATTTGAAATTCCAGCGACCAACCAACAACAACAGAACCGACAAAACCAGCGTCCATTCCAAAACAAATTACCTCCGCTGACATTTGCGTCCAAATCAATAAAAGAACATTAATATCATTTTAACGTCATGGCACCACACAGTACAGTATAGAATTAGTTTCAGCCCCTCTCCTCTGCTTCTCTGCTACGTGACACCTTCCGTGTGCTACTGAAGTCTGCTTTACACTAGGTACATTTTTATCAAAATACTGTTAAATATATTTTAATTTGTATTTAATGTGGAAATTTGTGAATTGTAGTTCTTTTTATCATGCTACGCGTAACTGCCGAAAAGTGGTACCTGCATTTAGTTGACAGTAGCGACATTCGCTCGATTAGCCACTCCCGTCATAATAACAGTAAAGAATTTTGTCAGCTTTCAATGCGGAATAAAAATGAAGTTAGTTTTTTTTGATATATCAATAAATGATAATTTCCCTAATGTAAAATAGACTTACTCATACACTGCCCTCGTATGTGTCGCATTATGTGCGCAAGTCATGAATAAATTAACCGAAAGAAAATTATTTCATGTCAGACAACACACGTCGTTGATAAGATCGCGGGTAGCCGTGAAAAGTTGAATTTATACTAGAGGGCGACCAGGAAGTAATTACCTCCCTATCCCCTTTACCCCGCGCCTCTACGTCCTGCCCTTCCACCACTGACTCGCCGAAGCAAATTGTCACGAAGAGAAAATAGAAATAGTCGCAGAGTAATTGTCGTATGGATTTTAGATGGATTACTTTACTAGCTAGAAGCGATAGCACAAAAGTTTTTAAAAGAAATGGATGCTTTTATATGCAACTAAAAAAGTGGACACATTCACATATTCATTATTTCATGCTGTTAAAAATTCCATTGAATGTATAATGAAAGTTCGTTAAATAATAGAGATATATTTTGAAATGAACTGTTGTAAAATTAGGTCAATAGCAAAGGTGGAGCGATTGGAGAGGGACTAGGGGGAGAGGGACCAGGGGGGAAAGAGTATTTGCTCAAAATAGTCAAAACGAAGCATTGTATATCATAATAACATTTTTAATCATTTTTGTTTGACCACATGCATTAATTTTAAATTAATCAATATTTTTACCTTAATATGTTGGAACTATTAATACTGAATATCAAACAACCGAATTCTCTAAATAGTTGTAGCCCTAATACCGGTATTAATTGCTAGTTTTAACGATAACCCTATTCCCGAAACAATTTAATAATAAATTCGTAACTGAAATCTCTTATCAGTGCTAGCGTCGTTTACTCTCCCCAAATCAAAAATAACCTTATCCTTTTCTCAAATAATAACACCATCTAAAAAGGTTAATTTAGCACCAAAATATCTAATAGGCAGATGTATAGCTGACATTTCTTATATTCAAGGTTTTATTATTTAATAAATGTGCAGCGATTTTTACAATTAAATAATAAAAAAAAATAGAGGCAGTTAACAATAATGACTTTTACCGTCCAAATTGAATGCATCATCCAAGAACGCAATAAGCAAACCTTAATCTCGTTGTTATTTTAGATTATTATCTAAAAATGCAATTTTATTATTAAAATATTTATAAACGGTTAATTATCTTACTTCTTTAATCAGGCATGGCCAACCTTTTTTTTTTCAAAAACAATGAAATTGTGATTATTATGAATACTTTTTCTTCAGTGAAAAAAAAAAATATAATTATTATAAATAACAATGCTTTTTAGTCAGTTTAATTGTATTTATTTATCTTAAAGTTATTGCTAAATGTTGGAAGTTTGCAGGTGAATTCATTTATTCTGGGAATATATGTTTAAGTCAGACCATTTCTAGAAAGAATTACTAAAATATCAAATGCTCTGTTCATTCATAGCCAAGTGTAAACGGTTCTGTGATTTTTAGCAAGTAGAAGTTTTATAAATATAGTGGGAGATGTAATTCATGCTTTTCATTCGAGTCGAAGTGACGTTAAGTTAGCACGGCACTAGTCTAATTTGATTTTTGCTACGAGAAATTAGGAGTTGGAGAAAATTTTAACACCGTGTTATGACGATGCAAGGTTACACTCATTTTCCTGTTACGCAATTCAGGTGAAAGCATTTTAATTAGTGAGTGGCTAGTTGTAGTTAACTACTTTTTGAAAAATGGAAATGGGTCATAAAAACATTTTCAATATAAAAAGTGTACAACACCAAAATTATAAGAACTATACAAAGAAATAATATATCTGTCATTTGATATCTATTTCATAAAATAATCTTCCTTGTTTGTTGTTAAATGAAAAGCGATCGAAGACAAAACAGTCAAAAATGTCAGGGTCAGTTCTGGTACTTTTTACATCAGTTCCATAAATCACTGTTTCAAACTAAAAGAGATTAAAGCAGTACCATATTTAGTTCTGCGGATCTTTTACTTCATACGTTTTTTTTACATAATTTAGGAACCTTGACTGTATGCCGAGTGTCGACTAGTTAGTGACTCGTTTAGTTAATTGCAAATACAACCAGCCTAGAAATCTATAACTAGGCCTACTATCATCCTTCTATATTTGAATTTTAATAATATATAAGAATGGGAGATGACAGAACAACAAAAATATTTGAGTACAGACAAAAAATAATAATCAAAGGAATAGACCTAGAAAAACTTGGACTGAAGAAGTAAAGCAAGCATGAAAGGAGAGATGGAAAGTGGAAATTAGTTAGACAGTTAACTAATAAAAAGCGAAAAATGAAAAAAAAATATGTAAAAGTAATCCAGTAGTTTAACCGAATGACACAACTCCCAGCTTTACACTCTAAACTCTGAAGATTAGGATTAAGCAACTAGTTTTTTTTTTTTTAATTTGTAGCATGTACATAGCTCTAGACACCAACTTTAATTACAGTAATCGACAATGTCCCTATTTTTAATTTTACCCCTTGATTCCTTTGGGCTCTAAATTTGACAGCCGGTATCACACTTAACTGCGAAAGCAGAATGCCACGCATGGGGGGTATTTGACTTTATGGCATATTTATATTCATTTTAGTTCTATTTAATTTGTTATAATATATAATGCGTATTTGCATATAATTTGGCAGGTGAATATGTCACGAATATGACGGATAAACTTGTCTAACATATAGAATTGAATAATTTAAATTATATATGAATTAATTATCCAAAACAGATTGACAAATTAGATGAAACAATTTCAGGCGGATTATTCTAATTTAAAAGGATTTCGTTGTATGAATATATTGATTATTATTAATTATTCAGGAAATGATCTGACATAAATTTAAGTCACAATAATACATTTAATGCTTAATCCTTATTTAGAATGGGAATAAAAAAATGATTTATCTAATATAATAATTACTTATAATCAATTTAATTCGCAAAGGAATTTTAAAAAATGACAATATAATATATCTACTGAAATTGCTGCGAAGTATGTTTGTATACTTGATTAAAATTACTATTGACAGAAATATTAATCAACCAAAAAATTACAAATTCGAAATTAGCATATCAAGTTTCCGAGTTTAATATTAATCAATTTACTCACATCTTTACTTTCATGAAACAGTTGGTCGATGACGAGAAAGGCACCGCTTATATATACCTACTGCAGTTTAATTTAAACTCCATTATACTTTTGAAACATCATGTAAGCGATTTCGCACGTGCCCGAAGGCCAACCCGGCAGATTTTTTATCGGCATATTTAGTTGCCAGGTGCGTGGCTTCAATTCACTGCTAACTGAAAGAATAAGAAACCCATTTTGACACTGAGTTGTTTGTTTAAATAAGAATAAAGCACATTAGCATGGAATGAAAGTTGACGTGAAATGAAGACAACTTGTTGTGGTGTCAGAAACATGATTAAAGATTTGGTTAAATGACGTGACACCTTGAGTTTTGTTTGTGAAATTCTCTTTACTCGCAAAATCAATCAAAGGGTAAGAAAAATGTCATAATTAGCAACAATTTTTACGATAATATCAAATAGAAATTTTATTTATTTTTTCATTTCGTTATTAATTTGTTTGTATAATAATGAAAATATTCGTTTCTAAATTTTTCCTGACACTGGCTTAAGGTGTACCATACGCTACAATATTATATAACATCAGTCATTTTTTGCTGATAAACAAGTATCGAGCTACCATAAATCCGTTCAGACTATATTCCCAATGTCGTCTGTGTGGATGAATGGATGTGTGTCCGTATGTGCAATAATTTACAACGAAGAAAAGAAAGAGTACCAAAATTTATTACTTACAAGTTTCATTCCTATTTCAAGAATTGAGTAGATTTTCTGGACACACAAAACTATATTTTTTGCAATATTAATAATAATAATATATTTATTGCTCAACTGTTTAAATAACTAATAACAGGACAATTTATGGGCATTTTACATATGCTAAGCAAATTAGAAATTGAAACACTTTATATGAGTAACAGAAAATGCTACATTCATGTAAATGATATTAATTTAATAAAGAGAACAGCTACGAAATAACAGATGTTAATGCTAATTCTCTAACTCTTCTTAAGTGATTTATTCTCTCAAATTCTCCTCCACATATTATGCATTGTCTGCCATCGTCTCTTGCCCAGTAATTATTTCATTTTTTCTTTGTTGCCTATTCTAAATCTAACAATTATTTTAAGATTTCTATTTTCTTTTGTTATATACTGTGGCCTGCTTGTAGTCAATTACTAAGTTTACATGCAGTTTTGAAAATGATTTCAGTTTTCTGTCAAAATTATAGGAAACTGTTCACATGTAGTTTCCAATAGCGGTGTAAAAATAAATATGAAAACAGTTTCGGCGCATGCGCATTTGGTTGATGTAAGTGACAGATCGAAATGTAAAACATAACCTCTCAGTATTGCTTGTGTTAAAATATGTATCTATAATAATCTTTTAATAACGTAATATTTATTAGAATGTGTTTTCTGTAGCTGCTTTGTTGATGCTATTCTAATTATTGTCTGTGTAATATTGGTGTTCCAAAGTACACATGCGTAATCTCGAAACTGTATTTTACGTGTTTACATGAGTTGTTTTCAAAACTGTTTTGAAGTCAAACCCATGAATTTTAGTTTTGGTTTGAGTTAACTCAAAACGGTTTTGACACTGTATACATGGAGTTTTCAAAACTTAAAATGATTTGAAAACGGTTTCAAAACTGCATGTAAACTCAGTAATGTATATCTTGGATTTTAAGTTGATTTATGTATGTATCTTTTCTCTTCTAAAGTGAGTGTATTTTTCAAGCCGTATCCGTACCCTAAACGCTCTTGATTCTTGGTGAACAATAGAACAGCAAAATTGTGCATTCTACCATCTAGCTCAGGTAAAATTGCCGTTTCCATAATTAAATATTGATTTCTTGTGCTGCAGTATTTTACCATATACATTCTTTTGTGAGAATTATCATAAATTGCAGCAATTTATACCCCGTCAAACAAATTAAGCCAAACAAATGAACATTTTACATTTTCGTTTCGCTTGAACAACTTCACTTGAGCAACAGGAAACTCTACCATATGCGACCACTTCATAACATAACCTTACTTCATTCATGTAATAATTCTTCGAGCCTTCTCGTCTGCTGTGAAGATAAATACAATTCATTTCATACCTGAACACAGGTGCAAACCGCATTCAGCTCTTTGTTAGCGAAGCGGCTTAAATAAATATTTGAAATTTGTTATCTTTATCGCTGCACATCACGTTCGTATGTTTTGCGCAAGCGCAATCATTATGAATTCTCACCAACGGAAGGTTGGTTATTTTTTATTTTAATTCGTATTGTAATTAAAAAATTAATCTAATTAATTGATGTGATAATCCTGTAGAGCGCTAATTATTGTAATTGATAAATTAGCTGGTACAAGTGTGAGCGTGTGTGTTTTTCTGTGTGCAGCTACCATGACGGAAAGTTGTGAATTAAATTATAAATTTTAATTTCTGATTCGTTTTATCTTGGCTAAAATTGGATTTGTGTGTTAATCTTTATGGCAATGATAAATTTGTAATTTAATCATATCATTTTGCAAAATGAAAATTTATAATTAGTTGTTTTTACTCATATAAAAGGATAAATACGTATAAAAAAATCAATAAATGAACGCAATTTCTGTACCTACTCTACAGAACAGGAAGTATTCTCAATTACAGTGCAATGAGTTTTTTTTTATGGTGAAACTCAAGCTACTCTGACGATGTTATTAGCAGTTTTAAAACACACATCCGTCCATTCATTCACACCTAATAAAAAATGTCAAAAAATTATGTTGTTGTGTATTTGTATTTAACAAACAAAAGTTCATTTTTGTTCATCTATTGAGCATTTTAATTATTTATATGTATTTCTATTTTCTATATTAAAAAAAAGTAGAAAGTGTAATTTGAAGTAAATGTGGCTTTGTGTGCTTCGCTTTTCATATACAAACTGCGTAAGCAGAGTGCCAAACTCGTAATGGGTAAAAGGCGTGATGATATATTTATTTTATTTTTATATAGATTTAAATTATGGGGTAGAGAAGACTGTATTGCGTATAATATATTTTGTAGGTTTACTCATATAATATAAATAACCACAATAATTTACAAATTTTTTGTAGATTCTTGGCCGAAAGGCATGATTAAATAAATTTACTAATTAACACAATGGTTGACTGCCTCCAGAATATATAGCTTTTGAAAGTATAGCATCCGTAAACAATCACTTTTTGGATTAGTATATTTCACAATTTAGATTCATATAAAACTGTAATTTTTATTATATTATACGAGTATTTCGAAATCTTTTTTTACTCCTTTGCTTTCATTTCTTTAATATTTGTCAAATTGAATACTATTTTTACAAGACTTATAAAATTCAAAAACAACAGTGGTTTTAACCACAGCGATAGGAATTATGCACTGTATTTTTATATCAGTGTCATCATCATGTGTCAAACATAAATGTCGTTTAAAAAAAATTACAAATCGTCAAGTATAGTTCAACGTAAAATATTTTATCGATTTCGTACATAATTGGACTATATAGACTCGTCTTATTTATCAGTCTAGCTCACTGGCCAAGTACAATGGCTCGTCCAAAAAATTCCTAAATTGCGTATTTGTTACATAAACAGTTATTTTGTGAATATGTCCGTTGATTTATTCAAGGTTCCTGTACACCCTTATTTCCAAACTTATTACTGTCAGTTGCACTATAAAAGAACTGATAGCTAATATTATGTTCTATAATCTAGTACAGATTTCTCTAGTTTTCAAATAAAAAGAAAAATGTTTCTAACTATGATAAATCAATAAGGCCGCAGTTTGAACTCTCAAATTTTGCAAGAAAAAAAGTTCCTTAGAATTATTGAACTCTTAAGTAAACTGAGATATAAGATACATTTTTTGAAAATTTTTTGTGAATACTTCTAATTGTTTGGGAAATAATTATGTTCAGTTTCTTAATTATTATGACATTCAGAAAATGCATGTAACATTTTCAGCTTAACGAATAGTTTTTTAATCTTTAATTTCTAACTCAGAAAAATGTGTTTAAATAAAATTTAGTGATTTGTAGTGTACACTCTACAAATATATTGGCGTGAAATTAGGTGAAAACACATTTTTAATTGCTCACAAACTTCTTTGTTGATAAACACTTTAATAACAGGTGTAAAATAAAAATTTCGCAATCTCTGACTTATACATTTACACATACTAATTCAGACTAAAGCACTAATTATCTTTTGCCAATTTACATACACATACACTACCAGCGATTAGATGTGTTGGTGTGTACATGAGCTATTAGCGTATGTTTTCACTGGCGTTATAGGCGTCAGTCTGAGATAGTGATGTGTTTAATATGGTAAATGAAGCATATGACATTTAAATTACTGATACAAATGATTCTTGAAAGTTTCATGGATTCGGCTCCAGGGGCGCCGATAAGATTTCTAAGCGGGGAGCCAAGTAATTAGACAGCAATTCAATTAATACTGCAATGTTAGACGCAAAATTAATTATTTATGTTAATAAATTTTATATTTGACATTCGAAAGAAAATTAATATCTGTCGCTTTACAACACCATGAAGAAATTATAAAATTAAATATTTTTTTAAATTTAACTTTGTGGTCGATGACCAAACATAAAATATATAAAAACATACGAATACTTATTATAAATTAATGATACAAATATTATTAATTATTGTAGCTTAGCCCTTTATTACCACTTTAGATCTAACAAATAATTTATACCTCTGTAAAATATAAATTATAATATAAAAATATAAATTTACGTTGCAAGATCGTTTATCTTTCAGATTTTGGTAGAGCATTGTACATACAATGTTCTATGATATACTAAATCGTAAATAATTTTTTATAATACCTGCATCATAATCCGTGTTTAGAACACGCTACAGCGTGCGTAAACGCAAGATTAAAACACACCGTGCTTTAAAAGTTGCTAAGCGAATACAAAAAAAAATTACTATTAATATCCGTGAAAACTGTCATGACAAATTGTAAAAAAACGTATCTACATAGTAACGTAAACAACAAATGCAAACCAATCTCTATATGTAAGCGTTATACGCCAAACGTCTCACGCGCAAAATTATAAAGTGAATCAAATTCAAAATGTTGCTTTCCAGATTTTTTCCAGAATTTGATGCAGGTGTAATAAAAAATAACGTATGACACACGTGTATAAGTACTTTTAAAGCACTAGCTACTCGTAACTAACTCGTAGTATATGTTTTAAATTCTTACTTATACACTTGTATATATACTATTAAAATCATACATTTATGGAAGCATGCAGCACTTCAAACTTTTCGATCGAAATACTTCAAAAACAAAAACAGTAAATTTGTATTTTGCTATGATATTAAAGTTACTCGTATAAGCTCGAAAAGTTACTTTATCGGGCTCAGTCCGTGAAAAGATTCTGCACCACTAGAAACAAAGCTCAATAATAGTAGATTTATGATTCAGTAAAACGTAAAAATATATACCTATATACAATTAAATTTACAATTTTTTCCTTTAAATAATGAGTATAATTTTCAAATATTGTAAATAAAATTTGTTTTAATTTCCATCGTATTTTTTTAATACACTTATTATTATTAAATTCCAAAAAAAATGTGCTATCGAATTCTATTACTTTCAATGGCGTTTTATTTAAAATAAAACTTGAGAACACTGGTTTGCAAAAATATATTTCCCCGTGATCTACTACAATTTTGTTGTTCAGTATTTTTTTAGTTTCTGGTTTATTAAAGAAAATGTTATTGGTGTGCGTTTTTACTGTTAAACTCAGTATATCTAGGATGCTAGAATGGTATTTAAAGGTGCGCTTATGAAAATATGAAAGATGGCCGCCAATAATATAACTATTAATATCCAGGAAGGAGAAACTTAATGATACTTAAGAAATAAAGACCACTAATGACAGCTACGTAACCAAGCATTGAGCAGTAATGTGGCCGTTTTCTGTTGTCTGTCTTTATTCAAACTCTTTGAATGTTTGAATATATCCACGAAAGCAAACGTGTTTTTAATTAATCACCAACAGCACCAGTGCCAAGACACCAACAGAACTTTGCGCTCTTTATATAACAACACCGCAATAGTGTTGAAATTTAAAAAGAGAATTTAATGTTTGCTTAAATGATTGATTTGTCTGACGGGTAATTTTCTTAATTAGCGCTAATAGCACGTTTAGAGGTTTGTCTATGTATATAAAGTCAGTGATTATTAGTAAGTTTTTGTCCAGTTGATTAAGATATAAAAATACTCGTATGAAATCTTTTTGATTTTTATATTAACTTAATGGAAAGTTTCTAATTCGTCTAGATACGATTGATACTAACCATAGTCGTCTTAGAAATTTTATAAATTATCTTGATTTGCTAATTGATTTGTAAGTTAATTTAGCTTGCTTTTATTTTATTATAACATGCAAATGGAATGCTTTTCAGCAAATCTAACTTAATTCACAAATGAACCGGAGTTGTAGCTCTTATAATTGTGGAGATCCAAAAAGTGAGCATCAAATAGAAAGCACACTGGTAAGAACTAATAATTTACTTGACCTGACAGGATAGCATATAATTTGTACAATAGCTGAAGATAGAAATAGAAAAAGATAATCAAGAAAACAATTTCAAACAGACTATATAAACAGATTTTTGTCGTTGAAATCACATGCAGCGTAAAATGCAATCTACATTAAAATAAATCCCAGAAGAAATACAAAACACAATCCCTAATAAAATATTTATCCATTCGTTACAATTGAATCTTGAACCTTGTGATCAATTTTTTCAATCTCATTCCTTCTTAAAACAAACACAAAATCAGTAACAACACAGGACGAAAAACACAATTACGCGGCTGGCGCGAAATTAAATTCATAACAAAAAGGATAACGGCATAAGTGAACAGGACAAGTTAAGCCAATTGTCAGGCTATCCCCGCTGAGTGTGCCATGACAATGAAACATTAATTTCGGTGTGTTTGCTGCACTCGCCAAATCGAATTTAAAATTTATATAGCGCGATGCTCTTTGATACTGCCGAGCCCTTTGTAAACATATCCCAAGGATTTAACTTGTATTTTTACTGTATGGTATTACGGACTGATTATTTCAGTATGATACAAATTGTACTCAATGTTTATTGACTTTGTGAAATTTTAAATTGCCTTTTGTGTTTTCTTTTTGTTTCATTTGGTTCATGTAATATAGTTGTTGTTTACATAATCTACCGTAATATTATATTCTGTTGAGTGATTCATAAAATGCAAAATTTTGAGAGATAGCTTTAATATCAAATAATTAATAATATTAGCTAGTATTACGAAATTTTGAATATACTTGAAAATTGTTTATAAATTGATTCCAAATAGTTCAAGCCAAAGTTAAAAACATATTGTCATGTCTTTTACCAGTTTCGGGTATGCCAGTCTGCTTTCTCAGATCTCGGTAAGTGATATATTTTGTGCGATTACCAGCTGTTACTTCAAAGTCCTCAAATAAGTTATTGTAGGAGAAACCACAGAGGCAAAGTTAAAACGTCTATTCATGATTCACAGTCTGATGCGTTAACACGGTTTTTTATTTATTTATTTATTATTATTATTTTTAAAATTAAAGGAAATAAATTTCTGTGCATTATTATTTGACACATTTTGTTATAAAATAATTTTAGAACATTGTATGTGATGTGCCCAAAAACATACCCCAGAGTATCAGCCATTACGAAAACTATTAACGAAATAGAATAACATACCTTAAGTCCTGACAAGGCCTGTTTGTTGCTAGCACATTAAATATTTTTTTGTGAATTAGTAGAAAAGATAAAATTGATACTAAAATGGTATTAGCTAACAATATCTGAAACATTTTAATATCTCCAATCATTTGTTAAATAATTTTTAAAAATTTATGAATTCTGGAAAAGCAGGAGAAATTCATCGCTTAAATTTTCTGATGCACCTAAACTTTATAACATTTTAGCTTTGAACTGTTGAATTATTTTGAAAACGTTCAAATTAAAATTAAAGGTAATCCTGGTGGATAAGAATTTTTATATGCGAAATGTACAATTAAAAGTAATATATAAATTATAAAAGGTGTGTTCAAAAAGTTATGGACTAAAATTATCTAGGAACATAGTTAATAACTAGAGATGGGCGAATATAATATTTTTCAAATTGGATTATAGAATATTAACTGGATCTTGAATAAATATAGTATAATTAATAAACTATACTACTTCATACCGAGCCTTACTTTATTTTCTATCTTACCTCGTGCAAATATTGAAAACTAATGCAAACCCGTCTGCTGAACAAAGCGCTGACCACACATATTGCGCAATATACCAGGTGTTTGAATTTGTTGTCTTGATGTTACTATTCGAAGTCTCGAATCTCGAATACTTTCATTATTTGAGATATTCGAGTATTCGCGGATGGTATTCGCCCATCTCTGTTAATAACTATATCTGCACTGACCCTGAATGTTGTTGCAGAGCTCGAAAATTTCTGTATTCACTTATAAATGCTGTATCATTCAATTATTTATACATTGTTACGTAGGCCATCTCATTAAAAATGAAGTAAATAATGCTGTATATTTAAAAAAAAAAACTTGTAATATTTATTCTTGCTGAGACTCTAGCAGTCGTTGACGCAGCTTACTTATTAAAAAATAGGACAAGACTCGTAGTATTGTAAGTTGACGCTTTCAAAATAACTCCCTTTCCGAAGCATATGCAGTTTCTACTGCCTCGGTAAATTTTGTTGTATCTTTGCATCATCATGAAGGTACTGGTGCTATTTGATTATCGAAGAGATGAAAAAGCCATAGAGAGTGAGATCTAGACTCTAGTTTGACGTTGGGATGATTTTCGGATCTGTGGGATATGATTCTTCGTAAGAATCTGCTCCATAAGTTAATATACGTGGACAGGCAATCAGGTATGTTGTCATAAAGTAGTTGCCACTCGCCGCTCAGATGACTATTGTCATCTTTTGGAAATTTTTACTAACACGATAATTACGATGAACATTTAATCATGTATAATATTAATAATTAAACGCTACTGTAAACAAACAAAACAAACTGGAGCACATCTGACTCATGAAATTGCTTTGGATTGACTATGAGTAGAGTATTTTTTGTTTTTCGTTCAATTAGTGGCGCTGAATTTCGAGATTCTGGCACCATTTCCTAGTTTTTTATCCTACCTGGTATCTACATTAGTGTATATTGTGTAATGTTAAAAATTACTGTTTATTCTTTTATGAACATTACAAATCCATATATTTTTGTAATGTCTCTGAATGCACAGTCATATATGTATTAATGTGGGTAATGTTCAAAATTCCTTCGATCTTAGCAAAATGTTTCCAGCTCTTCTCTTCTGTTTCCTCGATTGTATTATTTTTAATTTATTCTTCCCTATAAAAAAAGTGATTCTCAAATCGCAAATAATCATTTAAATATTGAATGATTCTGAAACTGCTTACAAACAAGCTTTAAAGAACTAGTACAATCAAATTATCTGCTATCCCCCTGCATTAAAAATACAATGCAACTAATTTTCCAACTGGACAGACAACCGTTCGAAGTTTCAATCTTTGATGTCGTGTAATCTAATTTGTAGTGAGCGCGTATTAAAAATGCAAACATTTGATACTTGGCTCCCCTTGCAACTAGCATACATCCACTAACACTGTGACACTTGACAATCCCTTTAGCGGCGCCTAGTGCCAGGCAGCACAGCCTGCTAGATCCTCACTGCTCGGCATAAACAAACTGTTTAAAACGGACCACTCACTGCGCGACTCACAATATTTGCTCACTTGTCGCAGGCGCTCACATAGCCACCTATGATAGTGCTGTGTTATATTCTCCCTATGCTGTTTGCTTAATGTATAAAACATGATGTATGTGCAATGTATTAGGTTTAAGTTCTGTTTTTTACGCCAATGAATAAACATGTTCAACTCGGATTTTTTCTTATATTTACGGCTAGGATTGCGGATATTACAGTATTACATACTCGTAAAATAAATTTAAAATACTAATTTAATAAAATATACCTAGCTTGCACTAATGTTTCTTCCTCTTTTTGCATTTTGACGGAACCTAGTAGAGTTTGTCATACGTAAGTCCGGTTGAGCGTTTCCAGTTACTGTTTTAGTCTAGTCGTAGTCTTAATCGTTGCGCATCAAAAGTTCGTTTCCTCCTCTAAACATAATCATTGTTTTAGTTTTAATATATAACCTTGACCAGATTGGCATACATGAATGGATTGAGTCGTTTCCACCTTCTATTTCGAACATAGTCATAATCTTTGTCATTGCGTATAAACACAACTTTCCAAACTCAAATTTTATTTATATGTGCTATTTTTTAAAGTGGCAGTGACTTGAAAATTCTGTGTTCATTTATAATACTGACATCTATTGATAAGGAAAATAGAAGAATACCAATTATATCTTCGGTTCTCAAGAAAATAATATTTGCTGCAGCGGTGGTATTACCCGAACAGTGATTATGACTATGCCTTTGTTAAGAGCTGAAAATGGTCGAAATTTACGACAAAGACAAAAACTCAAGACTGTAACTATGTAAAGAAGAGGAAACATAGCATACAAAATTTGCAAACTTCAAACTTTCAACATAGTCTTGGTCGTTGTCAGACTGTGTGAGAGATAACTGCTGTGATGTTATTTCACTCCAGGTTGCATTATGCTGTTAACTTTTTTTTTTGTTATTTGTCCCTTCTGTAAATTAATATACGATAAATATGGACAACAAAACAATAAACTGTAATAAATTAATTTTTTTAAAGAATTACTGGATTGATTGCATTATTATTGAATCAGCAGAGTTGAGTCCATTATTTTTGTAATAAAGCCGATTAGTCAAACGCTATATTCGAATTTTTCTGGGTCATTCAACACAATAATTTCACATTTGTTTTACTTTATTTTGAAAGTACACAAGTTAATTAAATAAATTCTGAATTTTTTTAGTAATTACAAAATTCCATGAATAATTGTATAAATTTTAAAACACAATAATAGTTTTACGAATACATATTTTAATTAAATGATTGAGACTTTGAGACTATGCTTATGTTAAGAGAAGGAAATGGGTGGAATCATCTGATAAAGATTGAAACCAATACATACAAAAAATCTAAATATAAGTTGCGTAGTCGTTATTTATCCCTCTTAGTTGTACCGATTTTAAATCTTCAAAATACGTATTTAGATTTTTGTATAGGTATACGTATTAAATTTTTGACCCAATGTTTTAATTTAAATAAATATTGGGGCAGTGTTTTCAACTTTCAACCAAAAATAAATATTTGCCCGAATAGCTTGTATTTTACTATACCCTGTAGATCTACTTTAATTTGGAATTCATTCCGTTTGCAAAATAAAAAATAAACTAAGATGCCAAGTGAAATGTAGCAAAACTACTAAATAAGTGTTAGCGTCTTTGAAGGGATGCGACTATTAAAATTGTTTGTTCACATTATTAGCAACACGCAAGTAGCAGTTTCTATTGTTGTCGCGCTAATTTACGAACATCGTCGCCAATTAATATTGATCTGATCTCTCCGTGTTACTGTGGTAGCGAAGGATCCTTTACTGTCGAGTTCGTTATTGCATTCTCTCTCGCTTTGCACTCCGTTGTGTTACAAGCAATTAAAATACCTAACGTGGTCGCAGTCGGCATGGACTTGGCGCCAAGATAAACTTCTTCTATGTGTACAAGAATTGTAAGTTTTGTGCATTTGTAATTATAAGTGATATTGAATTTTATACCCAGAGATGTAACTGTAAACGAAATGTAGTTTTTTTAAAATTTTTCCAATACAAAACCTTTTTTATTGAAGGGATTTCGTGTCATTCATTTAATAAGTAGCTTTGTAACAAAAAATTTAGCTGTATTCGTGTTAAGGAGACAATGATGATCATATAAATCATAAAATTTTAAAGATTGTAATCATTTCTGTCAAAATTAAATTTGGACAAATAAACAGCGATGAAATCAACTATGAATGCCCTATTTCCCAACAAATCAAATAAATTTAGAAAGATATTAAAGAGAGATCTTTGGAACTGCAGTAAACCGTGCATTACACGATAATGTGTTTCTTTTCAAGTGTCTTTATAAGTGATTTTATTAGTCTCTTTACATGTTACAAGTTTTTAGTGAATTTAAACAACAAGGGTCAACTTAGATCATAGAGCATAAAACTAGATGTAAGGAATTGTATGCTTTTCGAAGGAACGCTTAGGATAAAGTGAGAAAGAAATATAGAACAACGTAAGAAAGAAAGAGCACCCAATTTGGTAAGACTAAGGTATGCGCAAGCGCTAAGAACGAGCATAGACGTCGGCACGGATTTCTTTAAAAAGGGGCATACATAATGAAAAAGGAATGTATAGAATTAGAATTAGAACATAATATATTACAATAACAACAAATAATTTTTCTCGTTTCAAAACAGGAAACAGAACAACCTCAAATCCTGATACCCCTTGTTATGCCGTTCGCATCCGCTACATTTGGAGTTTGCGCAGTAGCCTTGGTCTTAGTTACTGAGATATAAAAAAGCGCCACACCCAAAATGGATAAATGGCGTGATAATATATTTATTTGTCTTTGGTAAAAGAATAATTTTTTTAATTGTTTCATGTTATTTACTTAAATTATCTTTGCAATAATTAACTAGGAGTACCTATTAGTATTTATAGCTTACATTCTACATATTTTTTTTTATAAGAATAGAACAATTGAATTAAATTAATTTATCAAACACTTATATTGTAATTATAAAAACTAATAACACTTTTTAAACTTTACTTAAACATAAATTAATCATATAATTACAAACAATGCTTTCTCCATCAAAGCACTAGTAATTAAATATAAAATAATGCTTTTGCGCTTACATCGTATACTTATAACCATAATAATGTCTTGTAATCACGCTAAAACAATTTCTTTGCATTAAATTAATAAATAATAACAATAATACGGAGCAAGATTGTTTCGAGGTTAATTGTTTCAAATTACAAATAAATTCCTGACCAGTAGCAAACTTACAGATTATTTATATCCGTGTGCAATTAACTTCTTAATTACTTTTTATAATAATCAGCAGATCGTGTGTAATAATTATAATTATCTTAACGACGCAGCGTAATTAAAAGTAAGCTTAACATAAATTTTTAATAGGTGCGCTTAGGTAGGTACTTTGTATTTCTTGTGCGGGGAATTTATTGTTTTGCAATATTTTTTATGTTCAGTTTTAGGTTAAATGAATGAACTGGTGAATACTTTAATAACAATATTAAAAGTACCAAAATATAACAGTTTGGTGATTGAAGAATCGTTGAGTGCAGTTGACCAGAAGCTAGTCAATTTGATCCCTGTAGGCTATTTCAGTAAAAAATTATGAATAAATATATCATCAGGCCATATACTCATTTTTTTTGCGACACTTATCTTTCGGAGATTTGGGCATAAGATTTAATTTTGCGCTTGTATTGCAGTTACCGGCCGTCAAGCGACGGCTTCTATAAGTTTTGGGAGAGGGGTAATGTAAAAACGTAAAAAGTGACAATGTCGAAAGTTAGTATCGAACTGATAATCTTTTGATTCGATGCGTTACTACGAAGCTACTTACCCCATTCTTCAATTAAAATAAAACATACTCCTGTGGTTCTCTCCATATTAGAATCTGTAGATGACGGCTGGTAATTTAACCAAGCAAAAATTTGTTATCTGGAAAGTTCGACAATTGCCGAACGTATGTAACTAAGTTTTATAATTTTAAGTGTTTTATTAAATATGGGCACAAACAATAGCTACTCTGATTTGACGGCTGGTAACTAAATTATGCAAAAATCCATTAAGATCTTGAACTACAGAACATTAACGAATAATTTAATATAATTTTTGTTGGTTGATATATTAGTCACAAAAAAGCAAAATGACACACAATTTTTTTTTTTACAAAATTTCAACTTGTATTGTGAAAATTTTGTGGGCATAAAAAACATTAGAATAAAATATTAATTTCGCTTTTAAGCACACGTAAACAATACATTATCCCTCATTTAGCTAACAGCACGCAACAATATTCAGAATATTCGAGAAAATTTATACGATCTTATAACGTTGATAACAGAGAAATATTGCTGAAGAACTTTATAACAATGCGCCGTCGGACAGTTTGTAGCTTTTTACCACTCACGGTTGCCAATTATGCGCAATGAAAATACCTACGGACATAAAGTGTAATAGGTATTTAAACGGATATGATAGCCATTAAGAAGAGGCATTTGAATCTCGGATATTTATCAAATATCATTAAAATGGCTTCATGTCATCAGCGAGTGACTTGGAGTTCTGGTCTTCGTGCGATGATTCCAAGAATTTATCGAGAAATGTCATGGATAACACCGTTAAAAAATTATTCGCCAATGAACATTCTTCGAATTGTTTGTGTATAATATCACCGAGATGGATTTAATTTCTTTCAAAGTAGAATTTTTTATTCGGATTAATTATGTTATGGATATTTGTTGCTGGTGAGTTTGCTGCTGAGTAATTTAGGAACAATGTAGATATTTTGTAATTAAATATTACATGTTGCCATGCTACTTACAAATTTATATTTTAATTGATATATAATCCAAATAACGGGTCGAATTTCTATTAGTGAATTTACTGAGAAGTTGTATGGCTATTTAATTTGATGGTGAGCAAGTATGATTAAACATATGTTTCATTGTCCATTATTAATTGTTATAAACTTATAGTCTTAATTTTAAAATGCAGTATTGTAATAACGCCATTGTCTGATTTGTTTATTTTTCAATAGTTTTCTATCCAAAACATCCTTATTTCAGCCAGATATAAATAAAATAAATATTAATTCAACTCATATTTTTACCTCCCGCCCCATCCTATCAGGGAGTTACAGGAATCATGCTAAAAATTGTATAGTGAGTTTTCAGTGGGAGAGCACATTTTAGGATCCCTAGAATACGATTTTAATAGTTTCGCGATGATGTCTGTGCGGGTGTCTGTCTGTCTGTCAGTCTGTGTGAATCTATGGAGTTAACGTTCTTCATAAACTACTAAACTAAAAATGTTGATTTTTGTATAAATTAATTGTATCTCCTTTGGAAGAGCTGATTAGTTTTTTGTGATAATCCAATAACTGAAAGTGGTAGTTTACTTGAAGCCCTATCTAGTTATTTTAAAATATCTCAGTAAATTAAGGTTTAATGAAAATTTTGTTATTATGTTTCAAATAATATTATCTACAATTATTTTTTGAAATATTTTAATCTTACTGTCACCATTTACGAATTACAGCACGTTCAAGAAAAATTATATTTTGATATTTTCGTTTAAATCTGCTAACCTGTGTTTTTTGAAATAACAAAACAGTTGAAAAATGTCATTTTCTGAAATGTGTTTGAAGGGATGAGCGTTTCTTGATAGTGGTGGTCCGTGTTCCTGCATTATTCGATAAGAAATCAATGGCTGGAGGTATTGTGGTGCCCACAACAGATTTTTTATAGTTGTTTTCAGAAAAAATACTAATCGGAATAGAAGATTAGCAAAATAGGTTTATATTTAAAATAAGAAAGTTGTATCCCATATTTTGAAAACCATTGGTGAAAAATAATGTTTTGTTCTTGTAACAGTATTAAAAAATAAAAATTGATTGCTTATATAAACAATAGAGTGGATTGAAAAAAGGGTATTTTTGCAAATCATCGATGGCCTCCCCCTAGAACTTCATATTTTCATAAAATAAAATTTCCGCAACTGTCAGGTGATTTTGATGCATTGCGCTCAAGCGCCGAGGTCAAAAAATGACAATTATTGCACTTTTTTCACATTTTCATTTGTAGAAAGAGTAGTTATGCTTAAATAAAGTTCTTAATAATATGTGTAGACACGTTTTGAGTTACTTTCATCGACTATCAAGCTTATGTGCATACACCATTGCGATTGTTCAACGTCTAGAGCTACGAAAACGGGTAAAATTCACATTCGAAATGTTTTTAGCGTTATATTTATCGTTCTATCTTTACATTATACGTATGTACATGTGTAAAAATTTTGTCAGTGGTTTTAAAAGTTAAAAATAGAGTTAATTTTTCCCAATAATTATAAATAATAAAGTTTACGGCAATAATGCTCTCGATAGTAGCAGTTTCCCTAATAATTGTACAGGGTATTTACGGAATGTAGCTATTTGTGTTTTAAATATAATCGTATTTTTTTTTTTACGGGTATATAAATATCATACAGATATCGTTCATAAAGGAGTTTTATCATTTTCAAAACACATACTAATAGTAAAAATTTTCCTTTCGCATATCTCGGTAAATAAAATTTAACAAATATTTTATATAAATAAAATAAATAAGAATATCAATATATAGAACAGGTTTGAATACCTATAAGATATGTATTTGCACTTGAAATGCGGTTGAGTCTCGAAAATGTTACAAGGCCATGTACTCGTAATAATTAAGCAAGTCTAAATTTCAAAAAGTCTAAAAAGGCATAACAAAAACCCTGATATAATCTCGCCATTCGTTTAAACTTTTAAAGGGTAACAGTCCCCGACTAACGCGCTACTAGGCCTTCACTAATTACATGAAGTACTTGTTGATCGCAGCAAGTCAAGTGTAAGAAGAGGCAAGCTGCAGTGCTGCCACTATACGGGTATAACTAACTATACTGTGTTACCCTCCACGGTAACATTGCAGTGCAGTACATGTCGTTTGTCTCACTCTCAAGCATTTGTTATTATTCGATCGTTTCTTTCGGTTGTTTCTCAGGCTTGCTACGATGTTTAGAAGTCGTGGGATAACTTTAACAGTTTATTTAAGAATTGAAGCACTGGGTTAAAGTGTACAACTTGAAGAATAGGTTAATTGTTTTTATTGTTTGTTTGATACCTTGATTTGATTTTTGATACGGTACTAGAGAATGGGCTTGGTTAAATGACGATGGGAAGAAAAATGTACTTTTAGTTTGAAGGATTGAATAGTATATTAAGAGTTTGTGGTTCATAGAACTTAATTTTTGCTGTATTAAAGTGATAAGCATCGGATAAAACGATAAGAGAAAAAAGAAATCTAAGAAAAAATTCTAATTTTTGTTGAAATATGTGAAATCAATTGTACTTGCACGATATATTTCAATGAACGTCTTTTTCTGATTGTTATAAAGACCAGTTAAATGAGGTGAATAGCCGAATAACTTTAGTATTGACTTTTGAATTATACATTTTCATGTTATTATAATAAAAACTAACATTGGAATATAAATAGTTGTTTACATTTTAACAAGATTCAAATATGTACCTACATAAAAATAAAATATTTTATTAAAATAATATTGATGCTCTTGAAAATTATATTGAATGGATTGTTCGTATTACCTATATACGAGGGTGTAGTGAGCCTTAGAAATCCGATAAACAAACCGAAAAGCGGTTATCATAACAAGTATGTTATTTCATGTCCAAAAATCGACAGGAACATTATTAACTAGGCTTCGAGAGAAAAATGTGAACAAACGCCATGGAAAATTGTCAGGTTGTGCTTTTCTTGCAAGTCAATGCTCCCGCTCGTATGTGTTTGATTGCGATGCAGAAAATTGATGAAGTCGGGTTTGAATTGATTGACTACCCCCCTTATTTGCCAGACTAAGGTCTGTTTCCAGAACTAAAAAAAAAATAATATAAATGGCATGAAAGTTAGGCTTAGAACTTATCAATACACCCTTATACCTTCTTTCTCACTCTGATCTAAACATCAGAAATGTTTAAATTACTTAATTCATGTAACATAGATGTACACATACATATGTATGTAATTATATATATTTTTTAAGTATTTAAATAAAAATTGTACAAAATATCTTTTTTAATAGGTACAACAAAAATTACCAAAAATCAATTATAGGCTGTAAGTGAACTATCACGTCGTCAGGTTGATGAATTGCTAATAAAATCTAAGCAGCTTGTAACTTGAACATTAAATTAAATAAATTAAATTACGAATTCATATCCTCATTAGCTATCGCGAACGAAATAATTTTCACACACAACGTACACCAAAATGCGATAATTTGTTGAAAACGCAATTTTTTTTATCTAATCACAACACTTCCTTTACATATATATGATTGGACTTTCCGAGATCAGGGAAAGCAAAATGCCACACACCGAATGTAAATAAATAGCGTGATGATATATTTATTTATTTTAATATCATAGTTAATAATGTGTTGGCTTTCTATGAATACAATTTCTACAAATTATTTACAACAAACGTATTTTTTTTTTACTAATATGAGAAGCGAACTATGGTCATATTTCGCCTCATGAATGGATGGTTATGAAAACAAAACGACCAAGATCTTCAGTGGGATTCGAACCCATGACCTCTGGCGTGCTGGGCCACTGTCGTATTTTTTAAACTTTCTGAAATTGCACCTAGTACCAAACGTTAGAATTATTGGAAAAATGGTAAATACTTCGTGTCTATATTTCGACAAAACACAATTTAAAATTTCATTATTTTATGCATGGGAACGCAATAAATTTTAAAACTTAGAAATACTGTTTATGCCATAAGGGCATAAGGTAATAAAATATAAACTGTTCGTAAAGATCGTATGTGCAATTTAACTAATTACATTTAATAAATGTATTTTTCCACCAAAACATTGCAAGAATATTGGTCCAGGATTGTCGGGGTTCAGATGCCAACACCCAGTGCTTGACATTCTTGAACATAACTTGTAACTCAGTATAAAATTCCAAACTAATAAACTACTACTAAAGTATTAATAATCTTAATAGCATCTTCATGATCTTCAGAAGAATCCACAATTAAAATACCACTTTTATCATAATCCCCATTAAGTCAGATTCTCACATACATACATTTATTCTCATTTGCCTCACATCAGCAGATGCCACAGCTATCAAGTATTTTAACCTCTACAAAACAGAAAAATCTAAGGATCGCAATAAACAATGTACTGTGGTAAATATCACCAGAGAAATCTTGTATATTATTTCGCAATTTTTAAACAAAACAGTAACTGCGTTTAAGTAGTATATATTGTAAAGGTCCTTAAATCCTCATTACTGAATTTGGGATTTAATTCCTGTTGGGAATACATAAGGCTATCCAAACCGGAATACAAAACTCAGCCATTTTATGTGGCGTAAGAGAGATAGTGTATACTGGCTTCCACTTTCATCTCCTCTGGGGACTAAAAGGGTAAATCGATATAAATGAAATTTTACGCACCGATTAAGTATAGACTATAATTTATGTATCTAGAACGAAAAGTGAAACTTTAAGGTACTAGCAAGTTGTTTACTTACTTGCGAGGACCTTAAAGTTACTTTTCGTTCGAGGTACATACAAAATTTTATTTCATATTGGTAACTAAAGTTGTAAATGATAGTATTTATTAACAGTAATTATCAAAACTTCGTAAAAATATGAGTTGATACAAGTAGGCTAAATAAGAATTTCTATAGGAACAAGTATTTGTTTATAAATAATGAACCAATAAAAAGTCAAATTTTACTTTAAAGTCCTAGGACTTTAAAGTTTTACTTTTCGTATGATAAATTGTCCGAAAATGTAGCATAAGTAACGAGTATGAAATTAAAATAATTTGTGCCTACATATCTGTACTCATCTCATATAATTTTTTGAAAATATCTACCCACTTAAGAGATATGGACTCATGAATAAACTTTAGGTCATCTTCACACTAGCATGATGACAATGTTATTTTTCAAATTTGCATGTAATTTGTACCTAATTTGTGTCTATTTGTACCCATAAAACTCTTATAGTTTCGAAGTTATTTACATTTAAAGTTTATTTATTCGAAATTCACAATATAATGACAAAAATAAAAAATTATAAAATATATTTACAAATATATTGTGCCAATATTGAAAGATGTCAGAGATATTCCAGTGGCACGTCAATAATTGTTTGCTCAGGAAGAGTCGACAAGATTTAATTAAATAGAGATGTACTGCTAAATTACTTAAACATAAATTTGTTCATCATGTTATTAACGATATGACAGCGAATTGCGGTAATGCGGTACTTTGTTTACCACCCTGTCACTGCGAAATCAATGTAGGTAATAGAGTTAGTACAGGCTCAAGTGAAGAGTGAAGTAACACGACATTGCACCACTCTTAAATTGGATAATGTATTATTAATATAGTATAAATACTTAAACAGATCACATTGAAAATTCAATCTACGTCTATATTATGGTCCAAAATTGATTATCGGAACGTTTATGAATGGATAAATGACGTGATTTAACTCTGAAACATGATTGTCATTTAAGTTCGGTGCGATGTGTGTATCTAGCAACATTGAATCCTGTCTTCCTTAATTTTTTGTAGGCATGGTTTGGTTTTCTCTTTGATAAGAAATAATTTATTGCTATAGAACCACCGCTGTGCTTCATTCATTTCTTCGTCATATTCATTTTTTGTTTATTGTTTAATTAAGAAAAAAGGTGTTATCATCGGCTAATATTATAGATTTATATGAAATCATAGATGTAGTTAGAATATTCATATGTATTAGTTTTTTATAGTAATTGTTTAATATTGTAAAGTAAAATGTAAGCATTCCACCAGCAGTTATTTCTTTCTTACGCGAGCACTATATACTGCTGATTGTTTTTCTCCCAATTTATAAAGTTCTGATATTCGTATTAGTGTATTAGTTCTTTTATCTAATGTGTGTCATTCAATAAAGCCAGAACAACGCAACAACAATCGAAATACATTGTAATTTTTTTTATTGAACGTGAAAATGACAAATAATTTTAGTCACGCTCCTCTTTAACTCTGTATAAAATACATGATATTTATAACAGACGTCCCTTGTGATCTCTATTTTACCTAGCGTATCGGTGTAATGTGACACCACACGCTCGAAATCGAAGCTGATCAAATCTACTGGATAAACTCTATGAAGCTATGAAGGTATCAGATGGATCAAGTTACCTGGTGGAAGTAATGCTTGATTAATACAAGTGAAAATCTATGGGAATTTGTTTAGGAGGATATCAAAATTTGTTTCGACTATTTCGGGTACCTGGTTTCCTAATGGGGATAGGTTTTTGTAAAAAGGAGCATTGTGTGTTTTGGAGATGGATCCGTGATATAGATATAATTATAATTTTTTATAGTGATAAAATGGCAAATATATTTTTATTATTAATATTAAGAAGGTAACTGCATAAATGAAATGCAACAAAATATTAATATTGTTTGATATTTAATTGAATTTAAAAATTCAAGGCTATTTCTTAACAAATATTTATTTCATTATAAATTTATAAATACTTGACCTTTACAAAATGCAGGTATAATATTTACCTTTAAACCATTACCAATGCAATTTTAAAACCAGTATATTCATATCTTTTAAACTTATTCGCGTTGTTATAAAATATTTCAAATTGGTTCAATGACAATTAGTAACCTGAGCATTATAAGAACGATAAACTTTACAATTATAAGTGCCATTATAATAAATGAGATTATTTTAATCGTAATAGCAAAACCGGAAGGGACAGTTTATTGGATACTCTAAACAATAAATTTAATTTATTTTAAATATAAAATTAGCTATGAAAAATTTAGTTATCCTCGGGTCCTAAATATCTATTTTTTTTTAGGGTCGATATTTCCATCTACGAATAAAGTACCGAATAAATTATTTGCCGATTAACAGAAAAATAATACTTATTGTTCTAGCTGTCATTTATTGATGCGTATTTTTTTATTTATTCGTCGAATCACTTATTCGGAAGTTTATTCGTAAATGGAAATATCTATATATTTCAATAATAATAGATGCTGTACCTAAAGCCTAACAAACATCTATTCATTCCTTGGAGGAAAGAAGATAAAGGAGAGTGTTTAAGCTTATATTAGGAGCAAGGGAATGTAACTTGGTGAGGGCAGAGACATGCAAGCCATGGGTCTGGTTGGAGTGGGAATTTGCGCGGTATATACATTCAGAAAAAACAGTACGACTGCCAAATGAAGATGGTTGCTATAACAACGCGATAACAGCGGTTCTGGTTAGAGTGGGGGAAGTGGCTTCACTATCTCTTGCTAACGATCTTTCAGTTATAGTCTTTCCTCCAGGATTTATTCTGTCAAATATGTGTCAAGTGAAATTATTATACATTCAAATTCCGATTTATTTGTAAAAACATCAGATAGTGATTTTTAAAATGCATTTTCATCAAAATTGTACAAGTTTTAAATTCGTTATTAAATAAACAAAATTAGTATATTAAAAGTTGTATTTTATAGTGTTTGAAATATCTTACTATTTATTTTTAATTTTTTGAGGATAGATAATATTTTGTTCTTTTTGCGTGAATGAAAAACAATCAAATTCTGATGCGTGCACCAGACATAACACTACCGCTTTATAAAAACGTCCCAGTCATTAAACATGCATTCCATACCGCTCATCTTTTTTTAATTAACCCCTATAAAAGTATCAATAAAAATTATAATTAAGTAATACTATTTACGGTGATAAGAAACAATTTAATCTTCATGGCAATACACACCAACTGCCAATCGAACGATCAAGCAATCGATCAACTGATCAACTCCACTAAGAACAGTCCTCCGTCTGGCAGGGTATGTTAAACGAGCACGGTGACTCTGCAAGATCGGATCAAGTCGTCTGAGAAAAACAAACGCGGCTCGCTGGCGCCGCCACTTCCGGCGACGTGAGGTGACGCGAGGTGACGTGAGCGACGCTCAGGACTGCCAACATATGGGGAATATCA
Organism: Poecilus cupreus; assembly: GCA_963942605.1. NCBI lineage: Eukaryota > Metazoa > Arthropoda > Insecta > Coleoptera > Carabidae > Poecilus > Poecilus cupreus. The sequence continues at coordinate 18,097,287 of OZ012720.1, read as the reverse complement.
CCAGGATAGCTGAGCGTGATGGGTGCACGGTGCTGGTACTGAACTTGTCCTACAGTCTCTAGACTGGATCGGATTACTACATCAACTTAACTACATCAATGTGTTGTTTAGAATAATAAACTGATGTCTGTGTTTGCATACTGGCGCAGGGATGAGGGCATGATGAGAAATTAAATCTCCTTGTGGCGCTTACTTAAATCTTGCATGGAGGAGGAATAAAATGGAGCATTTATTTTGTGCTAGTAGCGAGCATTAGACATAATAAATAAATATAAAGATCGCTATTTTGAACACCGATTATCCAGTTAGTATTATAGGTAACGAATGTATGTGCGTTTGGTAAATTAAACAGAAGATAAATCTGTTGGGGGCAATACACGATTTTCTTATCATAGAATATAAATCTGAATTTTAATTATTATATATGATACATATTTGATACTTGTGCATGTATTATTAGTATTATTCTTAAGCGGTCTCAACTGTTGTGGTTATATGCCGCCTCGGAACCTCGTTTTCGGTGGTGTGACAACGGTACGCACTTATTTTTTCTCATAACAACTACAATTATAGAAATAAATTATTAAACATAATTTGGTTTTTCGCAAAGCAAATTGCATAAATATAAATAATCTAATTTATCCTGATTCAATATTCGAAATAAAATTAATTTGAACTTCCGCTTTTACAATTTCGAACAAAATCAATTCAGTTTTGAGTTTTGTCGTCAAACTAAAAATTTCGGGTAATTATATTTTTTTGTGAGTTGTCACTTATACGGACACACATCCAAGTATTCATACACACACAGTCAGACAGAATTGAAAATATGGACAAATCGGATTCAGAAACCTTAAAAATATGTATTTTTGCGAAAATTACTATATAGGAGCATAAGAAAATAGAAGCGGAATCAAAGGTTAAAAAACATAATATTTTTATATTTTTAAATAACACATCAACGTTATAGAATCCTTAAGTAAATATATTATTTTCATTTTATACGTCTTCGTAATAAACAGAATAAAATTTATAACCTATCTTACATGCTGTATTCAGGATGATATAAGACATTAGCTTAGGACTGCTTTTACATTACCAGGCTCGCGTAGTAACCTAAATGATGATTTTGGTAGAAGTGATATTCACTAAATAAGCAATTGGTTTCCTCTTGAAACTCTTACAAGATTACTAAACATGTGCGTCGGGTCAATTTTAAAACATATAGAAATGTTAATATTCTGCCAGTTCTATAAAAACTTTAAGAAATATAAATTATAATAAATCAATTTTGAAATTTCTACTGCTCTGTTGTTTAAATAACGGTTAGTAAAAATGAAAATAATGCATTTGAAATAAAAAATTTCATTTGATGAGTTTTTGCGTGCTTTCTAAAATGACAAGTATTATACTAAAAGTAAATAATTTTCAGCAAATACATATTGCTGAAAAGATACTTATTGCTGCTAATCTTCCGGTCTATTAAAGTAATGATCTGAAAATAAAACGAGATTTCCTTCTGCCGAATGAAAATATAGGCTCATTACTGATATTTACGTTCGAAGCTTGTTCGCTTACCCTATATGTGTAGATGAACTCTACACTGTATTTGTGTGAGTGTGGGTAACCCTAGATGTTCGCCAACTGACCGACATTGCGATAACTACCCTCAGCGTCGAGCGTCGGGCGTCGACGAGCTCCAGTAGCAACTGACGAGCGTTGAGCGACCAATTTCTCTCGCTTTTCGCTTCGTTCACTCCCCACACTGATTAGTTTGTAACCGAAATTAGTATCAAGGCCTAAAATCTATTTACTATTATTTTGTTAGCTTGTGCTATACATTGCGGTAGGAAATTATAGTCGTTTACGATCATAGAGATAAAAAACGTATTTACTTTAAACAATAAATATAAGTACATCATTTTACTATTACTGGATGTAGTATTCTGACTATAACATATTTCCGTATACTATTTATTTTTATATTTTTACAAACAGAGAAATATTACATAACAGTTGTCCGATAATATGATTTTATGTTACATGTATATGTATATGTTATTATCCAAATTGTTGTGCCTGAAGTAATTTCATGATAAATCATGGCGCCACATTTATGTCATTTTACAGTTTGGTACGTTACCGACACATAATGTGTTTTTTTTTTTCAAAATTATGAAAAAGCTCCGAGATAACGCAACGGATATGAATCATGGGATCCTCGGTTCAAATCCCACAATCGACAGTTGGAATTGTAACTCTTTCTCTGTGGATCCCATTCCTTTAATATGCCGTGTGTCGTGCGTCTGTCTTAAAAGTGTACATAGGAGATTAACATGGAAAATCAGTTTTTTGCGTTCTGTTACTCGGATTTCTAATGGACAACAAAGATTGTAGTACCAATCTAAAGATATCATTTTCTGATTCACAAACGATGTAACATATATTACAATTTAGTAGTAATTTGGCTCAGTAAATTAATTTTAAAATTTTGAAAATTCTACGATTTATTAAATTTTTATCGAAAATAAATTATAGTTACCTATGACTGTTTTGTTTTTATGTCTTTGAAGCTATTTATTTGACGTTTAAAATTTAATGTATCTTGCATCGTTTGATTCAAAAAAATGATATCTTTCGATTGATACTACAATCATGATTTTCCATGTTAATCTCCTATGTACACGGCTAGTGATATAGACACCACACCCCTAGGATCGGCTCAATTATAATTATTTGTATGTTCCTGGTTCAATATTAGAATTACATATTCTCGCACGCTTATTGATGCTAGAATAAGGCTTATTCTTAAACGATTTCTGGTAAAAATTGTTTTCATGGATTGCAAACTGCATTAAATATAAAAATGCAAAATATCTGGCCATCGCAACGGACAAATATGAAAATACATATTAACATAATAAAAATCTACGTAACGCACAAAATAAACCACAAATCACTCTTACTATTCTATAAAAAAATTACCTTAATGGAAATTCTCAATTATTTTAATAATGAGAAGATTTGAATGACAACCGAAGTAGAGAAAATAGTATGAAACATTCGTTGCCGAAAGCTATTCAAATCCGTGTTAGTTCGTCCTCGTGTCCGAATTTCAAACTCTTACTATTTTTCGTTCCACAGTGCGTATTAATATTAACAAAAAATTACCGTGTATTTCAAATTGAGTATTTCCTGAAAAAGTTTCGCAATTAAAGAGCAGAAGTTCTCGTCGGCAAGAAAAAGAATAAAGCCCGACCAGTCAAGATGACATCACTGATTATAGCTCCATGTCTGGTAAACAAATTATTCTTGTTCAGTGGATGAAATAATTTCATTACTGAGCCTTAATACACCGTCGCCTACTGTCTAGACTTTAAACGAAACGGTTTCGCCTTTCTTTATAACCTGGTTACTGTTCTGGTTCTGGAACATGTCGCCTTTTCCAAATCATTTGCTTTTGCGATATAAATTTCGTAATTATTTGCGACCAAAACACTGCTATCGGTACTTCAAATCAGCGGTTTAAAATTTCAAAATGAGGTTAGTTTCTTTTGTTCTTCCGAATCATTTACGAAGAAAACTATACCAAATAGAAATGCAGTGTTGTTAGTGCAGAAACCGTATGGTTTTTAAAGAAGGATCGCTGTAATCTCTCAGTGGTGTTGGGCTCGGATTTAAGTTCCCACGAAAAATGGGCAGTCAACAAGCAAACACAAAACCCTGGGTAAAACATTTTCTTCTTGGTTTTTAGTTGAACGTAGACTTAAAACGGAGAGTCTGTTTGCAGAGCATTCGATACTTTATTTTTTTCGAGTTGATTCACAAATGTTTTCCCCTTCTTGACTACGGCTTTGAGTGCCTTTCAGCGCACTGTTTAGTTAGTTATACATTTCTATTTGATAGAAAAGGAGAACGATTTCACTGGAGCTTTTGCGATATGGATAACTTGATTTCCATTTTTAACTTAGTTTTCCTTCTTTGAAAGAAATCGAGAATATATATGATAATCAATATTTTCGTGATATAAAACAAAATTAGCATTAAACTTTGCTCTAGTAACATAGAACGTCCTCAAAATTTGCACTACTATATTAAGAGTGGCGTGCGGTGCGTTTCTAAGTTCGGTGTGCAGAATTAAAAAAAAAATAGTTTTCGTATGTATGTCACCCGTCCAACTACTAACACCGGGCAGTGCTTCTTAACTTGCGATATCGAATGGACTGGCTTCAACGCTACCTACCATGGTCGTTGCCTGAAATAGTATATTCATTTTATACTGTATCACATTTATATTTATATAACAGACTGATTTTAGTTCGACAATGGATTTAACAGTATTATTATTCCTTAATGTACTGTACCGTTGCTAAGCAATATTTTAATAAAATTTTTTTCACAATATCGCATTCCGCATTAATATTTGAAAAATAATTGAAAAATGTCAACAAAACAAAATTGGTTGTATATATATATATATATATATATATATATATATATATATATATATATATATATATTATTAAGACTTGATTATTTTAAATAAAGAAAATAATTTTTCGAAAAAAAATACTACATAGATATAAAATAAACCGTTGTACATCATAGGTTAGTAAATTGTTTACACGGTAGTCATTTCGTAAACGTAAATAACTTGTATCCAATACCTCTAAATAAATTCTCTATAACTATAGCGATTTTAAACAAGGAAAGTAACATTACCCACTAGTGGGTATAATTTTGAGAAAAGTCACTAGTGAGTAATTTTCTATTTATAGCAATAATAATAACACACAACACCTTGGAAGCTACTTCGATTGACATTTTAATTTTGAAAATTTAAAGCATATGTCACTGTCAAATAATATTTCTTGTTTTATTTAATTCTTAAATTAATTTGAAAAGTAATAATATTTCTGTACTTCTGTATAAATAGATTCGTGGTAATGCATCTTATATTGGATTATCAGATACTCAGTATGGTACCCCTGAGGTTTGTTCTCCATAATCATCTAGGGGGCATGACTTGACGCTTAGTAATCGCACTTCACGTATAAAAATGTGCCACTTCACGAGATCTGCGAAAGCAGAACCATATCTCCAAGGAGTAAATGGCGCGGTGTTATATTTATTATTTTTTTATTTTTGTAGACAATTTTTAAAGACATTCTGTATATTACAACATAAATGATCAACAATTTCCTGCTTTATTAAAATACGCATTTATAAAATATGTCATTCTGAAGTAGTCTTCAAAAAATTAGTCCAAAATAAACAACAACTCCCTACCGCTATATCCGTCTAACAAACTGCAATCTAACAATGGTCCCGTAATCGACACCGCCTATACAGCACACACTTCTTACATTGCGTACCCGTATGCCCCCTCTCACGATAAAATATCACTTCACCAAAGCTCCACGATCACACTACATCACCAAACCTAACTTTAAATACACTACTGAGACTTCCTCCTGGTACACGTTTGAAATTGATCACCGGGCATGTTTTCAGCGTTTTGTTTGAGGAATAATTAAGAAGATGAAATGTAATGGTAGACGTATCGGTTACGTGGAATACCGGGTTGAGGGGAAAATGATACCGGGTCCATTGTGCTGATTGTTGGGTCTGTTGTTGGATCATTGTCGTGTTGAGACTGCAGCTATTTTCATGTCAATTGTCGAGCACTTGGAACTGCATTCAAGTTGGTATCGCTTCATAAAATCTCATGGTTGAATGGTGGTTTTGAAAGAGGACTGACGAATGTAGTTTTAACAGTGGTCAATTTGCAGCAAATATTTTAGTTCTATCAAATTTCAAATGATGCATTTGTTATGTCAACCACAATTCGTACGAATTTTTCTATTTTCATGCATAAGAATAAAGTCGAAAATTGTCTTTAGTTAAATAATACCCTAAATTTGAAGTTACATATCTTTCGTTTATTCTATATATATATACACCACTCGGAGATAACTTCAATGTGAAACAAATGGACGTTTCTAGAATGTCATTGGGAGAATAGACTACAAAGATAATTATTTGACGTTTAGTTGTATTAAAAAAAAATTTTACGACTGTTGTTAAAAGTAACCTTTTTGCCGGTTGCTTAGCAAGTTAGAAGTGTCACTTTTTAACACTAGTGTTAAAAATAACATAGCAACGTGTTAAAAGTGATTTTATTGTTACTTTTAACACGTTGCTATCGATTTGTATCAATAACCTGTCAAAATATCATTCTACAATTTTTATTATTTACTAATGCACTGGGAATATCGTATATAAAATTTTGTATGATATTCGTGTTAAAAGTGATTTATTTCGTTCTTGGGATTGTTTCACTCGGCTTTGCCTTGTTTCACAAACTTCTCCACTTACTCATAAAATGTCACTTTTATCAAAAATAACTATTATGACCGGTTTATACCGATTTTTCAAATTAGGATTTAAGAATATAACTTGAAACATATAAAAAACAAAGAAATTTGAAATTTATTTTTAAAATATCACCATATTTCATATTCTTAATTTAAAATACTAAATTTTTAAATCCAACCAATCACAACTTGACTGGGAAACAAAAAACAACTATGACAACAGGAAGATGTGTCTAGATTGACAGTTAAACTGAATTATTTGTAATTATCATAAAATATGGATGTGGAGAGTGTTAAATATGATATGAATTTAATACCTTTGACTAAAAAATAACAATAACAAAATAATGTTATTTTTGTTGTTTAATGCATATGTAAAAGTTTGGATTCTAATCCTGAATGATAGATTTTAAATTGGATAAATACAATATGAATCAGGAAGGTAAAGCCATTAGCTTACCTGTAATTATAGTAAATTTGTAAAGAGTTTTCTTTTTTTATTAATACAAACAATAATGTATTAGAGCGTTTATTTTACAAGTAAACATAAGGATAATTTACAATAATAATTCCCACACATTCAGTGTAATTTACTAAGTACTTAAGTAATTAAAATATATTTCTTATTTGTTTAAACTTATAATGTTTCTTTCATTATAAATGATTATTATTAATAATCCATGTTAATTATTCCATTGTTTACTTAAAAAAAAAACACTTTAATATATTGCTGTGAATCACTTTATCTGTTGTTATGATGCTAACAATAAACTTCTTTCTTGTATCACAGAGATCAAAAACATTAACACAGAACTTAACCAAATTTTAAATACAAAAAATTTATGTACTCTAAATGAACTTATAACTTTGTAATATTATCTATAATTACTTTCGTAACTAATATTTTCTCGAATTTTGTACTCGTGCCCACAGAAATATTTATTATTATTATTTAAAAATGATGTATATTTCATATTTCGAATGAAGTCAAACCGTTTTGCAAATCCAGACTTGTTATTTAATAAACTTGATTTAACAATTCCAAACTGTACGTTTATTTTAGTGATTGAAAAAAGATTGACTCGATTCAAGTGACTTTTAATGTCGAGTCAAACGTAGTATTAAAATTTCCAAAAGGAATTGAACAGATCTGATAAATAAATATGTACGTATGTGACCATATACAGTATAAACTCTGAACTTAAAAATAATCGTCGTATAAATGTAATAATATGCAGGTAGTATATTTTATGAGTCTCCATAATGCTGGTATTTAATTCTGGGTGACATTTCTTTTTATTTTTAGCTTTGAAATATTTCCACAGTGGTAACACCCCACCTCACCTATTCTCAAACTTTAAATGCCCGAAGTTATGATATTATCTCAGATTAATTTTCTCACCTTATTAGAATAAATTAGCATAAAAGTTCGATAAGGCATAGGAATTAATATGTGTTTTTTATGTGAGTAGCGTTCTTAATTTGAGAGTATGTTCGGTTAATGACAGTATTTCGAAACACATTAATTTCTTTGTTTTGCATATCGACGCGGCGTAATGATAACAAAATAAAAAAATAATGAAAAATGAACACATATCTACATCCATAAGATTAGCATCAGTACGATTAAATAGTAGTTACAGTCTATACGTTTATTACCATTACCTTTTACAATTCAAGATAATTCGAACGCTTCATTCAAAATAACTGAAGGATATAAATGTTACCCCAAAGATTCCTAATTTAACACTTTGTAGTTAAATAGATAATATATGCCATCTATTTAATTTTGCAATTACGGTATTACTTCTACTATACTTGGGTATAAGAGATACAAAAAATTCCTGTACATATTATTCATTATTATAAAATAAATCGTTTAAGCTACTTATGTTTTAAAATAATGACTAAATTTACCTAACAAATCGATCAAGAATTAGGGCACTAACGATTATAATCCGTTTAGCAGGACATCATATCCTTTTATCGCACTATTATCAACACTGAACCTCCTTTAGGAGCGGGTTAAGCTACCGTCAAACAGTGAAAAGTCTAAATGTCCGGCTAAGTGCTATCAGAGAGAAGCTTATAACGTTATACTGCGTCTGATATAGCTCCAAGGCATGCTTGATATTCCTTCTAAAACACCAGCGATGGTATCACATGACCGGCGACCCGCCCTAATTGCTATGTATCGATGTAGTGCCCTTTGTACTGACACTACCATGGAAACAAACGCGACACGTCCATTATCCAGCATGGCGGCCTTTGTTCAGTTTTTTTATCTGCCAGAACCGCCCTTTGTAATGATACTGGTTCTAGATAATACGCGGAAACTACTGCGACCTCGAGATGGGCTCGTCCGGCGACCGAATTACGGGGGAGGGAAGTACAAAAAGTATGTTTTGACATTGGAATGATGTTTTCATTCATACGCTAACGGGAAATTGTATTATTTGTACGGAAATGACGTATGGTGTTAGATAATATTTTATATATTCATTAAAAATTTCATTGATATTTTATGACTCTTAGTTGATGAGATTGCATTTAAAAAATCATTCATTCATTTTTGTTGATGTTTTTGTATGATCTAAAATATCAAAACTACATCATCATCGCAGCACTATAATTTCAGAATAAACACAAAACAAGAAAAATTATCCCTTAAGACCTGTTCCGGTTCCTCACTGCACCTTTTCTTTGAGTGTCATTTATAACGTTTTCGCGTGGTTTCTATTGAAGAGCCGCTTTTGATATTCTTGTTTCGTTCATTTTGATATTGTTTTATTTCGTCTAATATTCCAGTGGATTCTAATTTATCTAGGCGCCCTTTAACTTATTTGAGGAATATATTTCGTCTGTTTTTATTTTATTTTCATTTTCTATCCTTTGTACCCAAACTTCATTCTTATATGACTCATTGTCAAGGATTACCATGGTATTGTAGAATTTTATATGTTTTTCCTACAATTTTTGTCCAAGATAGAATTTATTAAATCACGCATTCAAATGTAATTCGTTAGCTTTCTCTTTGTGTTTCGGTCATTACCAAATGTCACATCATACCCTAAATATTTAAAATTTAAATTTTTCTAGAGGTGTCTAATCTGCAGATATATATTTTTTTTTTTTCTTAAGTGGTCTCAACTATTGAGGTTATATGCAGCCTCGGTACCTCGTTTACGGTGATGTGACAAGGGCATGCGGTGTTTGTTGGTATAGGTTTTCGCAAAGCGGTCACCCATCCAACTATTGATTGCGGGCAGTGGTGCTTAACATCTCTAGACTTATTCTTGACCTTATTGGGTCCTAGGCGCCATTACCTTTATCTTAGATTAAGAGATTTCGCAATTATATTTTTTTACCATTTAGGGAGATTGTCGTTTGCTGTAGAACGTATTCTGTTTCTGCTAGTATTACTTAATCGTCAGAAGAAAGTATTTATTTATTTATGATTTTTTAGCCTGAATCCTTCAGGTGTTTTTAATTTCCAATCATTACTCACAACTGGATAGGAATAGTTGACTGGATGTTTAGATAAGGAAGTAAATAAACAAGACTGCTGTAATTATATGTGAAATAATTAATTTTACATTATAAAATAAAAAAAAAAAACATTTTTGTCTGCAGATTTTTGTAGAATGGTTATAAATAATAAACCCTGATGAAGACACAAAGGTGTATCAAAACGTCGGTTTTTTAGTTAAATAAATAAGGATTTATAAAACGAGGGAGGAAAGCGATTCGAAGTTTGCCCCCTGAGCACAGCGAATGAGTCATTTCAAGCGAGAGTGGAAGAAGGGCTTTCCTCTCGTGTTAGACAAATTTTTTTCACTTAATTTTTTATAAACGATTTGCTTGAACCTAAAATACACTTTGACAACACAACTGTCACGCTAAAAGTTAGGTTATCAACTTATCAGACGCAAGGCGGTATAGAAGTGTTGCCAATGAATGTTAAATCGAAATAAAAATTGACAAATTGTGATTTAATCTAGAAAAAGGAAAATATAAGAGAGATTTTTAAGATAATTTAAAGTATGTATATCACTAAAATAATAATTTTCAATATAATTAGGAATTTATTTATAATTTTTATAATATATTTTTTTGTAAATAACATTCATATTGGTGACATTTCTATATTTTCCTCTCTAGAGAGCAAAAACACATCTTCCTCACTATTTCGAAAGAAGAACGGTAGGATTTTCTGGTATGTCGTGAAAAAGTAATAATGACTGCAGTACCGATTATTTACTTCCATATTAATCAGAACATCTATAAATATAGAGATAAAAAAATATTGGAGATACACAACAGTCTTGTCTGACACATACTCATACAATATTAGAATTATTGAGGCCAATATGTGAACCTAGAATTGCAATTCGATATTTCCAAATTAATAAATATAAAAAAATGGATAAGAGTTAGAATTTACAAACAAGTATTTAAGCCCTGGCGTTCAACCTACCCCATCATCTTTCTCATCAAACCGCAAGAATAAAACAAAGACTCCAGTACAATCACAACATAATTCTATATTGCATCTCCTCAGCTAGAGAATAAACAACTCGGCCATATATGATGTAGTTATGTTGAATCGGAGCTAGGGCTGGGGATGAGAACCGACGACATCGGACTTTGTCGCCGCCTGAGGACGCCGAGGTTGAGCCGAGCGCGGCACATAATAGAGTTGTAATGTAGTTAGAGCACACGTGGGGAAGATGCCCTGCAGCTTCAGCCATTGTCGACCACACTGTGCATGTGACGTCACGGGATAAGTTGGTTGCGATCATAGCGGATGGAATAATTGGAATGATGTGATTTTTCTTCTCCTTTGTGAGTTTGGAATTTTGACAATAACTGATTTTACATATGTAGTTATTCATTGTATAGTATGCTCAATTTTTGAAGATCACTTTAGAGAATTGTAAGAGTTGAATCAGATATTTCAGGGTTACAAACTGTTGTCTAAGAGGAATCATTCTCGTATACTGTGAAGTTGAAATAAAATATTATTATGAATAGCTTAGAGGAAAATCATCAAGAGTTCCTCAGTTCGATTTCCACTGCCAACAGTTGTTATTTTTATGTTTATTTCTGTGGTTCCTCTCCTAGTCCACGAACATCTGTGGGGATCGTTACTTGACGCCAGGTTACCGCACAATTAGATAGAGATCTATTGCTAAATTACTTTAAACATAAACATGGTATGGACCACTGAAATATAGGAATTCTGGAACGCTCACTTTTATGTTTTTGTGAAAGAAAAAAACGAGCCTGAAACAGATAGATACCGTGGGTTATCCGTCTTCGTCTAACACTTGTTTGTAGAACGGTTGCCATGCGCATTATCACCAAAACCGCATGTCGTACAGTCTTGTCCAAGAGTGGATCTTTTCATCTAGTTTTATTGTGTACATATCGAGTAAACGTGTAAATATAATAAAAATAATAAACATGGTAATAGATTGTTGCGTGAGTATTGAAAATCATACTGGTTCCCAAACAACCCTTTGTTATTTTTCAGGTTAGTTGTTTATTACAAATTAACATAACTTAACCTCAAAATGTGTATCAAACGAAGAAATACAAATTTCTTATACATAATTTTAGCTTTCATCGAAATAATAATTCACAAAAGTGGCTTGAAATTGTACCATCGAAAAGAAAAAGAAGGAAATATTTTCGCATCTGTAGTAACCATTTCAATACACTGAATCACGACGTTATTTATAAAAATCAGCGATACCAAAAAAATTTGGTTATAGTACTGTACAGGTAATTGTTAAATATAAATATAGTGATTGACAGCCTAGTCTATGTAGTTATGTGATTGCAGACATACCGAAATATTTAAAACAATGCGGCAAACACTTTATCAATTTAGGGAATAAACCAATTGCAAGTACGGGTGTATCGAGTGTTCAAATAACTTTCTTAGCGGACTGTACGACAAAGACAGGTTTCCCACGCATTACCTGTCTCTCTCGGCTCGCATTTCAACGTTAGTGAGCGTTCCAGAATTCCTATATTTCAGTGGTATGGACGATATATATGACAGCGAATCGCGATAATGTGGTATTTTCTTTACCACCATATCACTGGGAACTCAATCCAACTAAATTAATAAAGGGTATAGTAGCGCGAAAGAACGCCACACACATAAGAATTCACAATTTGAAATCCAATCGCTTTTCCTTTTTTGATACGTTTTTATAATATAATAAAAAGATATTTCGGGGGGCACGTGCCCCTAGTTCCCCCTGCTCCTGGCTACGGCACTGCAGAAACAGATTATTCTGAAAATATCTATCTACGTTTATGTTATGATCCAAAACGGATTATCGAAACGCTTATATCGTTGTTTTTATATTTAAAGAAGTAAATTTCGTTCTAGGTATAAAACGAGCAACATATTCTAAGAACATCCTAGTAAAATTGTATCTTATTATAAAAGTTAGTTTTTCACATATTTTATTTCTTTATTGCAAAATGTTACATTCGAATTACCGATCAAGTACTTGGGCATAAAGATGCTTTATTTAAAAAATACATATTTTTTTATATACTGAAAAATGATTCAGTTTTGAGTACACAAAATATTTGATTGACCTTCGACGTCTTCGTCAAAGTAGTGAAATAATAATTGTAGGAATTCAGTTGTGCTTCTCTGTTAAAACATCAATATCGAATTCACTGGTTCAGAACATATTTCTCTACTATGTGCACATATTTGGAGTCGATGATGTTGTAGGTACCTAATTAAGCAAAATCCTTCAAATAATTTGATTGTACTAGGGTTGCCTTTCATATTTAGAGAATAAGAACAAATATTTACAATCGAAAATAGCTTTGTTGTTTTTCAAAATATTCTCCATTAAGATCAATACACAGTTCTTGCTGCCAACTGACACGAGTCTGTTTTTCAGCGATTGTCAAATTATGTAGGATCCAAGGTGAACAAATTTTTACGGTGAAATGTTCATGCAATATTGAATGTATATTGGTTCCACTAGTGACGAAGGATTCCTAAATCTCACGATAAGTCACATGTTGATCTTTCGGTACAATAATAGATTTTGGACGATCTTCACGAAGTTCATCGATGAGCGAAATAGTGCCACGATTGAATTCGGTGAACCATCGATAAATACTGGTCCTTGATTGTGCTTCATCGCTAAAAATCTAATTAAGTTTATCGATGCACAGTTGCTGAGTTAATCCACTTCGAATGTTGTAAAAAAAAAAAACGCACGAAAATATTCACGACTTCAATCCATTTTTTTTTTTTGGCCGAGATGAATTTTTCAAGTTTCAACTGTAAACAGCATAAATGTGCCCGTACGTCTAAACATTCTGAGTACTTTTATACAACCAAAAATGTGAATCTTTGCGATAGAGACGTTAGTTGCCAGATGGCAACACTAGGATTGCCTAATGCCTAATCCCGAAATATAAAAGGCAACCCTCGTACAACTAAACAGTGAATCATGTTGACCTACTTCCAATTCAAAATAAGTTTATCTGATAGCAACCACATTTGAACGAATCGTCAGCAACCATCAGCTTCACTGTCAGTAGCGCTCCAATCTGAAAATTCCAAGTTTCGCAATTACTCTCCTTGCATTAAGACAGACTCAGTTTTAATTCCCTTGAGACGATCTCCGTTTCTCCGTGAAACTGTAGAATTTCAATCGCGCCGTATCACGGGCTAACCTCGTTAAACGCCATTGTGGGATCTGCTTCGAGCTTCAAGTCGAAGCTTTGAAGCTGATGCAGAGCGCACAACGCAGTCAATGTTAACAGGCTATTCTCCTCTAAACAAAACCGATTAGCTTTAACCGGGTCTCTGGTTTCAACGCCTCGGGCACTCATTTCAATACGTAATCGCGTTAATTCGGTATATGAGTTTTGGTAGCGAGAAACATGTACGGAGGGAGACAGGGTTGGGCGCTGCTTTTGTTACGATACAATGTTGCAATATACAGTTTTCTAATGGATGTAACGAATTATTCCTAGACATTATGAGTATACCGAATTTAAATTGAAAATGTATTTTTACACTTAAACGGTGCTTATATATTTTCCAAAAACTATATACTTTAATACTATGTTTGAAAGTAGACGTTTTATGCGCAATTTGCTTGTTGAAAATACTATTTTTCTAGTTTGTGTCTATAACAGAGCTATTTCAGTACCCAAAAGAGTTCGTTGCTCATTCTGGTGTTCTAATAGTGCAATATAATTTACACTTCTGTTGAAATATTATATTGTCAAAAATTATCATATACCTACATATATATTTTTTTAAGTTAGTCGACAATTTTAAATTCAAATTTCACATCAATATCATTAACTAAAACAGTTTAAGTGTTTTCTTTCTTTCTTCTATTTCTTTCATCCATCCTAGCCCTATTCCCGAATCTTCTAGGATTTATTCTCTGTTTCTACTCTCTTCTTTAAGTTCACTGCATTCTTGTAACAGGTGTTCTATTGTTTCCCATCCCTCTCCACATAGTCTACATCTTCTCTCTTGATCTGGTTTCCTGTAATCGTTGACTCTCTTCATTTTCGCTCCTGTACCTTGCTACCTTCCTAATGTTTTCGATTTTTTCCTATTTCAAATATCTAGGTATGTCGGGAGTTCTTACGTTATTATATTTTGGGTTATATTTGGAAGATTCGATGTTATTGATTCTGGATGTCTATGCTTCTTTGGTTTATTCTTCCTTTTATATCCTGCCCTCTTTCTTTTTCATTGTCTATTTCTGTCAGTGCGTATCCTTTGTTTTCAAATAATTTTCTTCTCTTGCTAATCCCACCTCTTTTTTCATCTCTTTTTCTGACTTCTTTGTAGCATTCTTCCATTATCTTTCCTTTTTTCCTATCAAAATGTTTTCTTCAAATTTCATTGCTCTTATCCCCTTACTCAATTTCCAGATTGTCCCTTTTAATCTTCTCTAAGGTTATATAATTTGGTGTTGTTTTGTCTAGTCCTATTTCGAGTATTATTTACACTTTACAATAAACACAGTCAAATAAACATCCAGATATTTTATATTATTGTACTAAAAAATTATGTGTACAACACGTATGTGAGAGCATCTTTTTTGCACTCCGATTCCGATTAAAATACAAATTTGTGAAATAAAATATTGACTTATTACTAGCTGTACTAATAACTACTGTTACTATTTCACATATGGTTACGGTATATTTGTGCGACAAATCAAAACTTTCAGCACTAGTATATATACGAGAGGTATAAAATAGTGCGGACTGCAGTCAAAATGAATTTATTAATCAAAAGCCGAAGTTTTACCAGCTCATTTGGCTTCCTCATTTGCCCTGAAGAAGCCAACTGTGTTGGCGAAACGTCGGCATTTCATTAGTAAATTCATCTTGACTGCAGCCCGGACTATTTTCTACCTCTCACATATCCAAGCCATTCGATAAATTCTTTACAGTCGTAGTAATGTATTCGGATTACGAAATTTCTAAGTAAAAATAATTAAAAAATTAGAACTGGCACAACAAGAAAATTGGAAATTGCTTAAAATATTATTCTTGACATTATTAATTTTCGAAATATATTAAAGTGCTTCAATGAGAAATGGGAAGAAGATGGAAGAAAATATGAGCCTGTGTTTAAAGTTTTCTGTTTGTTTCAAATAATAATACAAAATACTGTTAGCTGTGCAAATATTCCATTCGAATACGGTCCTGCGTAGCCCTTGTTACTTCCCACCCTTGCGGCCGGAGGGTGAAATTTGTTCGTCCGACCCCAGAAAGAAGCGGTAGGAACGATCACGTTATCTAATTAAAACTGCAGATTCAAAAAGATTGACAATCAAGTTATCTGTCACCGCGGAAATTGTTTTGCATGCATTAAAACAAAAGTTTTGATAATGAAGGCTACAGAAATACAAGGTTCCGAAGGGAGAATGTAGTCAAAACTTATTTCGTTATGAAATAACAATGATGTAGTTATTTTTATATGTAGGGCACTGGGAAGTTGAAGCCATATGGCGAAAGCGACCCACAGCGAACACTGAACAGAAAGAAAAAAGTAATTTTTCGCTTCATTTAGAAATTGGCTGTTTTTATACGCGCATTTATCAAGAGGGGATTCCATTTGTTTTATGTTTATACATTGAAATATATCTTCACCATGAATTTACATTTACATTACCATAATGAAATAGTCCTTGTTGCTTATCAGCAAAAAAATATATAAGCATTATTAATTAGTTATAACAAATATAGTTGAAAACCATGGTGTTATATTTTTAAATATGTTGATTGCGTATCCAACCAAGTTGTTTTGCGTATTATTAATAAAATATGGAGAAAATGATTTGAATCCTGAAACATCTATCCAACTTTTTCTCTCTATGCTACTATGGTGTAATGCATATTTGATTTAACAATTTAAGTACTAGTATTTTATTTTCTATAAGAAAGTATTTGAGGAATATACGTCATAAAACGAATTGTTATGAACGATCATCCAACAGATATTTGCATTCAATCACTGTATAAATATACAGCTGATACATTCCGAAGGCTGCACAATACAATTCAATCAGAAATTTCTCCAAATTAGTAAGGTTATCATCATGGATATTAATTCCAAAACTAACTACCAAATGCAATTTCTATTGTAAGAAAAGAATAATTATTTGTATTTGTACACTCCAGGAGAAAAGTATTTCTCTTCATTAATATATATTGTGCAATTAAATTACATTCTAATTTATAGTCCTCTTTTTAGGGGCACTAGAAACTAAAAGTCGAATTCACCAATCTCCAATCAAGGTTCGATTCACTAATCAAGAATAATCCGTAAATCAATTGAATTCGCCAATGAAAATCAAGCTAATATTGATATCAAATTCGGTAATCAACTGATTCATCAGATTTCAGATTTCACTAATAACTTGATCATTGTTTTGATATTTGTGGTTTTGAAAATGTTTCTAATTTAAGATAAGAGAAATCGTGGAGAATTATGTGAACTGTCCGAAAGCAAAACAAATATGTGAATGTGATGATCATAGTTAATTTATCACGAATCTGCTTGATTCTCGGATCAGTTGATCACTGGTCAATGGCATGTTGGTGAATCCGGCTGTAACAAAATTTATTATTAAATCAAACATAAATAACGTAGATAAACAATTATTTTGTTAATAAAATGCGTAGTAAGCAGATTATTTCATTCTAATAATTTGCCGTCAATACATTGATAAAAATAATCATTCATCAATATTTGATTTGTATAGTTCGTTTCATTAAATTGCCCAGTGTTTTTTTTTTTTACTTTATATTTATATATGTACGAAGTGTACAAATACTAATTTACTTTTTTCTTCCAGAATGCAACAACAGCAACTCGCAGCCCAGTTGGCCCACCACGGAGGTTCCCGGCAACCTCCCTTGAGCCCCGCAGCGCACACCTCAGACAGCGATAGCGACATTTCCTTGGGGGCGCACAGTCCCCCTCTACCCTCACCTGGGCCACCGCTGACACGATTCGGTGCTTCGTCACCCACTCCCCTGTCTACGTTCCGGTTCGGGCCACACTCGCCTGGCCCCATGCCCCCACAGTTCCGATTTGGAGGACACTCGCCCGGAGGATTCCGCATCGACAGGAGGTTGGACAACACTAACTCGCCACCAGTTGGTGTGGATACTCCTGCAAATTACTCAGCGACGAACACAAGACTCGATGAAAGGGGTAATAGTCCTATTGATGTAGAGAGCACTGAGTCTGTGTATCAACTTGATAAAGATAATTCGTTGCATCATTCGCCTCCGATGAATTTGAGGATTGCTGATAATCCTCTTCCTCTGAGGATACAACCAGAAAACCCTATTCCTATTCGTTTGGGAACCTCCCATCAACTGACCACACCTTTACGGATCAGAGTGAACTCACCCAGTCGACTGACAGCAAATGTTTCCCCCCAAACTAGTCTGGGACTAGGGGCGCCAACTCACGGGGGGATTGTAAGAATAGCTCCTCCAAGTCCCGCTACTCAAACTCTTCATAGGCCGTTCTCGCCGCCTAGACTCACGTGATACCAACTCCCGGAATATTAATTCCCCCAAAAATAAGTTTCCTATTACACTGCTTCTAAATTCGCTTTGGATTTGTTTGGTTGAAGTTGTTCGTTATGAAATTGTGAAAAGTGCAATGTTTCTCACAGAAACAGTGAGTTAAATTATAAATACTGTTTAACAGCAAGATGACTATTAGAAGTTTGGTTAGTAGATCGTTCAGTAGGATTATCTATAGAAATATAGTATTTATTCGATTTGTGTGTGAATGGTAAATTGCATTTTAGTGTAAAATATAAAATATAATTTTTAACTGTACAAAAATATAATTATATGTTCTGTGGCAATTGTAGATACTATAAATATATTCGAAATATTTAAAAGATTCAAGTTTCACGCCAATCTGAAGAAGTGCTAAGTTATCCTTTTATAATTTGAGACATTTGACCATTCAAATAATTTAATTTTATGAAGTAAATTAAACAACTCCATTAGATTTTCCTGTAGATTCTCATCTACTAAAATCTTTTTGGGCAAAAATATATCAGAATACAATAAAAGGTTTAATTTTGATTTAGGCACAAAAATATAGAGACATTTTAGTTAGAACCAAGGGATATTGACCGCTAGTATCAACAACCGATAATGATAACTAACTATCTTCTAATTAACTTCAACTCTGATTAAAAAATATATATATTTCGGAGAAAATGCTTCAAAAAATGCAGGGAACTATTATTGTTAGTCCCGAGATATTTGGTTAACACTTAATCAGCGTTAATACTACCGGCCACTGGCTCTATTGAGGAGTTGTTTGAATGGTCTCATGTAAGTTAATTAATAAAGTAGTTTAATTTCAAATCAAAATCACTCTTTCAGCATCAAGCTTAGAATTTAAAATGCTTTGAAAAATACTAATAAAATTCTTGCAATGATTCTCTTTGTGTTCAACACTGTCTGTTCTATACAACGTGATAGGGTTACTCATATTTGCATGGTTGGGCATTTGTATTAAACAAATATACATATTTTAAAATGGATTAATTGTACATACATAATGATAATGAATATACACACGTATACAAATTGAAATGGCGGACGTTTTATTTATTGTGCATCCTTTTTCAACACAATGGAACCTGTGTCGTCCTTTCTCGCGTAATTATTTCGCATTCTCCTGTTTCCCGAGCCGGAACTAATTGTTGCCACGTAATTAGCAGATCGAGTTAATATACACAGAGATAAATTACGACAAGTTAGAATATCTTTCTCTCTAATGAAAATTATTTTTAAATCAAGGAAGAGATGAACATTAGAGATATTTTATAATATGTAACTTGATTTAGATATAGTAGGTAATTTTTATATCATACAATTGTAGCAAGATGATACAAATTATGAATGAACAAGTGAAATGGTCGCGCCTGAGCATTTTACTTACGATTTAAAAGTATACATATATAATTAATATAAGAAGAAATATAATTTACTACTTTTATTTCTTTAGAGTCAATCGAGTTTGTTTTTTCTCTCAGCTCATTTTCTACGGATAGTTTTCATACCTACAAATTTTATATTTTTATAAATATTTCGTATTCAGTATCACTGGGATCCCCGAAAGCAGACTTCCACTTCTTAGATAAACAAAAATGATGTGTTAATATATTTAATTTCGTTTTTAACTATCACTGAAAGCTATATATTAATCGAATTGATAATCTTCTTACAGAAAAATGTAATAAGCTTTTGTGCCATAAGGGAAATGTTAACAATGTCTCTATGGGTAGAATGGAAAATTGAATAAATATATTTTTAAAATATTTATTTATTTATTATTTAATAATAAAATCTTACGCAAACTCAGCTAAACAAACGCTAGCAACTGCAACTCTTTCGAGAAAAGGGTAGAAACCATTTAAAAAATGTGAACCAAATGCCATATAGTAATCAGTAAGGGATAAATTTAAAGATAATAGAAATTAATATTGTTTCATTAATTTTCGGTTTATATTTTTATCCAACACCTCTCAATAAATGCTCTATAACTATGGCGATTTTAAACAAGCAAAGTAATAGATTATCCACTAGTGGGTATAATTTTGAGGAAAGCCACTAGTGAGTATTTTTTTATTTATAAAAATAATAATAACATACAACACCTTGGTAACTACTTCGATTGACATTTTAATTTAAAAATTTAAAGCATATGTCACTGTCAAATAATATTTCTTCAATTAATTTTTCATTTATTAAGAAGTGTTGGATAAAACGTTATACTTCACACGTGGGCAAAGTGGAATTACCCACTCGATAAAATTATCACACTCAGCCTCCAGCTTCGTGTGCTAAAATTTCTCTCGTGGGTAATTCCTTACTTTGCCCACTTGTAAAGTAAATAACTATTATACACGGTGGGCCATTTTAAGTTGCGTTTAGGAATATTTCGAAAACAAAGCATCGGATGAAAAATCCAAAAAACACGACTAATATATTTTCGAGAGGGACATCCAATGACACCAAATTCAACCCCCCCACCCCAACCCTGGGGGGTGGGGCGGGGGTAAGTTTGAAATCTTAAATGGTGCGACGTACTTTTGGTGGTCTGTCGTAGAACGCTGGCGTATCGGTGCTCGGGCGCCAACGGTCGGATAGCTGGTTTCGGAGAAGGGGCAGGGCTGATGATTAATAACAACAGTAGAGATGAGATCAACAAATGAATTTATTAATGTTGTTGAAATAGATGGACAGAATGTTCTTACAAATCGTAATAGCACGTAGGAGGGAGAAGTAGGACGGTAGGATCTTAAATCGGTGATTTTCGGAAAAAACGACGCCTGGCGTCGCGACGCTAATTAGGTTGCAACGGTGATGTAAAGGTTCGTGGTTGACATACAGACGACGGAGAACGGTGCGGTAGCGTTTTGACAACTTGATGTTGTGCGTCGCGGCGTCGGTGACGTCGGGGTGGTGCGCGGGGTATTGGGAATTGACGGGTAGATGACGGAGAACGGTTTGGGGTAGGTATCGCAAAATCGACGCCGGGCGTCGCGGCGTCGGTGACGTCGGAGCGGTGTCTGCGGTGCTCGTATTCGACGGACGGATGACGGAGAATGATTTGGTCTGGTTTGATAAAAACGACGCCTTGCGTCGCGGCGTCGTCAGGCCGGTGCGCGGGGTGTCGGAAATTGACGGGCGGTTGGCGGATAATGACCCGGTCAGGATTTCGGAAGATCGACGCCTAGCGTCGCGGCGTCGGTGACGTGGGGGTCCCAGCCTACGGGCGTCGTGGCCGTAAATAGCTATGGAGAACTCACAAGCTAGGTTCGGCAACGCGTCGATAGAGTGGGACGTCCGGATTGGTGTAAGTGACCGGAAAACTCGCGGTCTACACACCCCAATTCGTTTCACGGATGACTTCTCCGTGTCGCGCACCTCGTGGCCCAGGAAAACTCACCGCCGACTGTATTTGTTACGTTACGAGAGAACTCTCAGCAACGGTACTCCTACAGCGTCGTGAAACTCGCAGTGCCACAAGAATTCGCTCCACCAAGAAGCCACGGAAGCTGTCAGCGACAACCTCGTTTAACGGAGCACCCGGTATAGTCTACGGTGACGGTACGGTAGCAAGCGGATCAGAGGATAACTCGCACTGATTAAAAGAACTCTCGGAGAAGCTCACGGAGTTACTAGCGGTTAAACGGAACGACTTGCTCACCTGGTGCTGATTGCAGAACGGTACGGTGGTTCTCGGAAGATCAGAGGATAGCTCTCACTGATATATTGCTCACGGAAGAACTCTCGGAACAATGATGATTTTGTCGCCAAAATCGTCGGTTTATATAGCGTTTTATTAATTGATCCTGTTTGGTTAGGAATAAAATCGTCTTTCCTATGCTAAAGTATATGGAGCACTGGTACAAAATGGAATCGGGATCACGGGTGCGCGAATCTTGTTCCAAATAACAAAATACGGTGGCTCGCGGTGTTTAACCGTAGGATAAAAGTTTTTACGCGCGTGCGTTGCTCTATGCGTGAGTTATTCGCGGTTTAAGGACGAAAAGGTCTGATTTTACCAAATCAGATCACATTTAGCTGCTTGTGACGAATCACTTCGTTACAATGGGAACCCCAAATTTTTTTTGCAGATTCGTATTATGCGTGAAAAACTAAATTCAGTAACATCAAAATTTGCGCCCTACCCCCCGTGCCAGTGTCACTGAATTCCGTTTTTCACGTAGAATGCGAATCTGAAATAAAATTTTGGGGTTCCCATTTAAGATTTCAAACTTACCCCTGCCCCACCCCCCCAGGGTTGGGGTGGTGGGGTTGAATTTGGTGTCATTGGATGTCCCCCTCGAAAATATTTTAGTCGTGTTTTTTGGATTTTTCATCCGATGCTTCGTTTTAGAGATATTCCTAAACGCAACTTAAAACGCCCCACCCTGTATGTACATTGTACAATTGAATATGGGGTAAATAGTTTCGTAGTCCACATCGACTTGTAGATCATGAGATCCTCAGTTCGAATTCCACACCCGGCAATTGTCCTTTTAACTTTACCCCTGTGGTGCCTTACCTACTAGCATCTTTGCAGACCGTGATTTGGTGTAATTGCACGTCAAGCATAATAATTTATCATTTGCTGAGATTTTCGAAAGAAGAGTGCCATAGCGAAATTCGATAAAAAGCCTTATGATATATTTTTTAATTTTACAATTTGATACAGCAAGCGTATAGGTATAAATTGCATTCACAAATTACATTATTTTCAATGGATTTCCTTATATTTCTGTTCAAAAAGTTAAAAATGCAAGAAATAATGTTTTGATTGATTGGCTTGGCCGGTCTATGTGACTTAATAACTTTCTTATTATTCAGAGACTGTATTTTATGAAACAGTTGATAATTTATTCTCTTTATATTTTTAATATATGTGTTTCATATACAGTTTTCGCTTTTTGAAAACATTTACTTCTGTTCAGGTCTAAGAACAGTAGATGGCTCTGGGAGTATTTAATTAATTCTCAGTTCCATTTACCAACCTGTTGGGATCTTAGATCTCGCTGAGCCAGTCAATCGGAGCCACTGCCTAACAGCAGTTGGTAGGTTACACTACAGTGAAGAGTTCCAATAAGAACGAAACGCGTTTGTACTTACCGATTTATTGGCTTGGCCGCTCGCTGTGACTTATTAATTTTGTTATTATTCAAAGACTGTATTTTATGAAACAGTTGACAATTTACTGTCTATATTTTAAAATAATGAAGATGTTCATACATTTCAAAGGGAGACAATTTTAAAGGCTGATCGAGGGCTATGATATCAAATAAAGCACGTACATAATACATCATTCTGTTTTTTGTTTTGAATCCATAAATAAAATGAAAAGTGTCAATATGAATACAGTATAAGGGCATCATGATTGGAAGTTATTATAGCCGCTTATACACATCAGGGCGTTCAGGCTTATTTTATATGTTTTGATTCTGCTATAAATATTTATATACAGTTTAACCTTAACAAAGAAAAATAATAATTGACGTAAATAGAGTTGTGGTAATACAAGGGATTATGAAACACGCAGCCATCAACATCTTTGGAGGGTAATAATCGCATATGTAGTTAAAAAGTATATTACAATAATATGCGAAAATAGAGCGTTACAACTATAAATTGAGTTTCCCACTACCGTTACAGTAACAACAATTATATTTCAAAGCAAGAAAAGGTATATGTGGCTAGTAAGATTAATTTATTTGGGTACCATTGACCATGGAATTTAATAGTGCCACTTATATTTCTACAACAATAATCAACCAAATTTTCTAACGAAGTTGTTACGTAGCAACTTGCTAATGATGACAAAATCGCATCATCATTTCATGTTAAATGGGCAATATTTCATTAGGTGTTAAAATTCCATGGCTAATACAATTAAATTGTAATTCCGTATATTTTCAAATTTTATTTCTGCAGTTATGAAGTAGCGAAAATGAATTTTTTTATTGATTCGTATGTAGAAATTTTTGCTTTACAACATTCATTTGAAACTTTTTGTCTAAAATAATTAGGGGAGTAATGCGTACGGAAAAACTGATTTCTCTGATTGTGATTTCCTGTTTCATTTTCCGTAAAAGACCCTGAATAAATGGCCGATTGTTTAACTCCTTTAAGTTTTAAAAATGATGGGTTCAAACTCTTGAACGTCGTTCTCACGACGAGACTTCTATCATATTGAATGTAATGTAATACTTTTCATACCTTCATTTAGATTTAAAGGGCAATATATAGTTATATGTGAAAGATAATTCTATTAATTCTGGAGAAATATTTAAAATCTCGCTGTCGTTATTTCAGAATATCGCAAATATTTATATTTATTGTGTGTTTTGTTCCTTTTGCCATAGTTTCAGTTGAGAACAGGAAAGCAATTCATTGTCCTAGAAGAGAAATTAATATTTTTTTTTTATCCACATGTTACATCCCTCAACCTTTACTAGCCTTGCTTACTATACGTTCGCTCGGACATCAGAAAGCCCGTAGCTTCCCTAATGACGCAATACACTATTGTTATTATTTCAACCTAATTACTGAAACTAGTAGAAAAAATATAAAAAGCAACACAGAAAACACGTTGCATAAACATCTCCGATAGGTAATATGAGTTCATTTCGTACCATCCTCAAATGTTATAATGTACTAGTATTAATAATAACTATTATTTATAGGACTAATTCGTATGTTAGAGTAGGTAATTCAATAAAAATATTTTTTCAATTAAATAATAAATTAATATTACTGTTATACTTTTTAAACCGACGTCGGGTTAATTAAATATTCAGTTTTATTTAATCTAATATGATGTGTAACATAACTGCTGGAGACATCTTTAGTACACCAAACTTCTGTCATCATACGAAACTCCAAGCTCCAGCATAGAAGCCTAGTCGTTGTATAAAGGGGGACTATTCATCATTTTGTCACGTGTATTTGTCCGGAGTCTCATCAACAACACAGTGAACGTGCGGCGTGCGATGTTATCATCACCAGAGCTGGCCCCGGACAATGTGTTAGCTGTCACCTTGTCTCATAATGACGGAATATAGTTTTGAGCGAGAGAGGATAGGGTAACATGGGAATTTTGACGCTTTTTACACTAAATCATGTAGATTTATTTAATTCATAAACGGCGACTGAAATAAAATTGATTAAGGAATATTGTAATATTCAGGTAGACCAGTTCATACTATAAAATATGTAAAATTTTCGTCTTTGTTTATATTGTATTTTGAAAAGAATTGCAAACTTATTTATTTTTTGCACAATATGATATTTAAAAATGTTTATCCGTTTCGGGAATAAAAAGACATATTTTAGTACTCCTATTCTTACAATACACAAAATATCTAGGCAACAAATCAAATGAATAGTATTTTAATGAATGAGCTATTAAGTTTCATAAGAATGAGTGCGCTAACAGGCTATGAAGCATGCTTTTTATACAATTTGTTCTATTGAGATAATTTAAAATTTTCTTACATTTTTTTAAAAATGCAACTTGTAAAAAAATATAACTTTGTGTTTCTTATTAGTTGTGTAGATAGTGTCAGTCGCTAACAATGACCATTTTAAATTATTTGTCAATGAATTAATAGTTACTTTTTTCAAACCCATCGCCTATATAGGGACAAGATAAAATATATATTTTTTATTTATAAACTATGAGTTCTGAAAGCCTTTTCAACTTATAAAAGATTTATCATTAAAAGTAATGCTTTGACACTAACAACTTGCCATTTGAGGTTATATTTCATTCGTCACTTTTGAAAGCATTCATACCATCACTATGATTCACAATGAAAAGTTCCAAAAACAGTGCTATAATAGACGTATTTAACTATTTTCAGTGCTTTTATAGCCTTATAAGAACACTGAAAATAATATAAGCAATGCATAAAATCAATCACAAATCTGTCACTAACCCTGTAACCTATAACTATTCAACAAAAAATGTGATCATGATCACTTACCGGAGAAATGATTAAATAATACTTTAAAAATATCAATTTTCGCAACTAAATATCCAAATAATGATCAAATATTTCGTTGTTGGGTCAATGTAATAAGCTTTACGGACAGCAAGTGCCCTACCGGTTATGAATGTATTTAATGTCTAAACTCAACCTCGATGAGTTGAAAGCACTTACTGCTCTTAATACTTAAATAACTGTAACTGAATTTCATTATATCTGTAAGTTTTGATGTGTCTGTTTTATTGATATGCGATATGTTCGGACGAATTTAGTATAACACATAGTTAAGACAGCTTCGGCCTTCGTTTTCTGAGCCCGCAACTGTTAGCATTCTCATCATCTCCAGCGTCGCTGTCACCAATATTTAGGGCGTCACATTCTTGGTCTACTCCGCATAGTAGTGTGTATCGTATCGCGTGGTGCCCGCGCCAACCGAGGTATCGGTTTCATTGGGTGTCGGAGCGCGCCTCCTCATTGGCTAGCCGCAGGCTTGCCACGCCCACTTCTGGTGTCATCACTCAATCTACCACTCTTTGGTACACAAACACACTCGCGAGCGACTGAGCAGAATGAGCAGATCTAAGACTGGGTCACATACAAGCAACTCAAGAAAGATTAATTGCCAAGGGAATTACAATTTTAATTGAATTTAATTATGTTTTTTATATTAAGGAGGCTGTGTCAGAAGATTGTAATTTGCACGATGGGTGCATTGTGTATTATAACCAGAGAAATTATAATCTAATTAACATAAATTTACAATTAATAGTTGTCACCGGACAGAATAATTCATTGACTTTATTATTAAACTAAAAATTTTTCTATAAAATAGGACTTATAACTTGTCTTTAAAAAACTTGCACCTTGCTAGGGGATGAAGATAATTAAAATTGGCTTTGAAACTTTAATTTCTCTTCCTCCTTTTATTTCAGTATAGTTGTCACTAACATCAGGTCTGTTTTATTATTGATAATATTTGTTACAATTATTATTTATAAAAACTAAAATATTTACGGGGTTAGTTTGAATAGTTTCCTAATCTGCAGAACATTTGTATTTAAGTTTGCTATTGTTAGTTGCTTGACAATGCGAAGAATTATACATTGATTCCGTTCTGCAATACCTAATTGCAAAAACAGAAATTTATTTGACTTGCTAAGCATTTAACAATAAAAACAATTTATTTCTAATATGCAAGTCAGCTGCGATAAATGATCTTTAATAAAAGATGTTATAATAATATCTTCCAAAAACAATTTCATTGTAAGGGATGCGGCAAGAGTCCGTGCAGAAGGCAAGAAAAAAACTGATACCATTTTAATAACGCAAGTTGGAAATTTACTTTTAAAAATCAAAATCATAACATGTAAAAATCGAAAAACTATATTAGCTGTTAGTTTTGATAGTTTACTTAGTTTAACAGAAAAATACTTGCCGATCCGCCTTTATTTATTATTTATTTATAACACAATTGTATAGATGCCAATATACGGATAGACAAGTTTTTTTTTCCTGTTAAATCCAACAACTGAAACGTTATTTATGAATGACACTTGCAAATACAATAAAACTAACACTAGTCTCCATCTGAGGCTTTCGTAATCATAGTCGTGCATTAGAACGTTTCAATTCTACAGATAATGTTCTGCCATCTTATGAATAAAATTGGAAAAGGACATTTTCAGTAGCTAACGTCATACGTGAGAATACGAGATTTCACATTTCTGCCGCCGGCTAAAATTCATACTCGTAAATAAAGATTTATATGCACATAAATCGCAAAGAAAATAATGAATAATTTTAAGGTATGTATTATGTCGTCTCCGATACCAGTTTTAATAGAAATTATAATGGCATATTTGTATTAAACAAGTTTAAATAATTTGGAGGTTAGGTATTCCTAATAGAAGGCGTAAGTAAGTGTTGTCGGTGAACTTCGTGCACATTCTTGCTGGACTCTTGCCGGCGTCGTTCTACCGAACTACTTGATATAGAATATTATCAGGGCCTGATTTAGATTGCAGGCTAATATAAGCTTGGTGCCTTCTCGCAAAAAAAAATGTTTAAATACAAGTTTTTAATAAATGAATATCACAATAAGGCAATAATTAAAAACATTTGAAACATTAATTTTTAATTAATCCTATGGAGCTTCGTTTTTTGGTTTTGGCAAACCTATCAACAATGTTTTCAAATGAAAGATTTGATAAAAAAAGTCGTTCTCAATGAACAGTATAGAAAACGCTACAAGGGATTGTTGTCGAAGAGTCGAACGTGTCTTTTACTTCCTATCCATGGTGATGAATTAGTAAAAAAGAAAAAACCAAACTTTTACCTCTCGTTGCTATAGGAGTGATAAAAATGTTGTCGCTTGTTTTTATTAAAGATGAGCAACACAGTAAAATTCCTTAGAAAACATCAACTTGGCGTTGAGAAATGCAAGCGCTAAAGGCAACTTTCTATAGCAGTCGTCGGAAATAGTTATTTGTCAAACTAGAGAAGAAAGCGCTTCTTTTTCCCACTAGAGCTCGAAGTTTACCTTATGAGAGCAGCGAATGAGGCAATTCGAGCGAGAGTGGAAGAAGCGCTTTCATCTTGTGTTAGACAAAACACAACGTTTGGCAAGTGCACTTTTAAGCGTTCAAATTGAGATTTATATAAAAAAGTTGCGTAGTAATCGCACAAATTTTTTATCTAACACAGGTATCTTCTTCTGACATGTAGATGTATAAATGTGTTTATACTTCGGGAAAGCATTTTAGTGAGTGTCGAATTGTGCCAGATGAAAGATTCTGATAACGTGTGTTTAAAAGTCAAACACGTTCTGGGGTCCCTGGAATACGATTGCAATATTTTCACAATTAGGTCCGTGCATATCTGTGTATCTGTATAAATTTGTTAGGAGTTTTTTTGACCACGATAATATTTGCGAACAACTTTTATTTGAAACGTATATTATTTTTTCACTTCGATTTCAAAAATAAAATAAAAACAGATTAATTTGGATGGCGGTTACCTATGTTTTATTGGCATCCTATTTTAAATTAATATATTTCTATCTAAAAATATTCGTAATTTGAAAGATTTTTTTGACGAGAACTGATGCATATGTTCTACAGAATTTTTATACCGCTGGCGCTGTTATACTTCGGGCGCAATAGTTCTACTGAACTCTGAGCTGCTCCACACGGTCACTTGGATATCAATGGGGCCAGGGGTCTGTGAGTAAATTTAGATTTTTTGTATTTCTAAATAATAAAAAAATGGTACAAATATTTTTTATCCTGAAAACTATAGTTTAAATTGAAATTTTTGCATGATATCAATTGTATGTAAATATACTTTTAAAATATAGATTTTATTAATTACCCGACATCAGACAAAGGTTGGTTTCAAAGCGCTGTGCTGGGTCTAAGGGTGGGGGGCAAACTGGGGTTCTAGCTCCGGGCGGCAATTCAAGTTTCAGGAAAAAAAAAAGTTTCTAAAAATCATTTTGGTGTTTCAAATTATATCGATTACGACTCCAAATCATACACTGACTATCTCTGTTTACACATATAAGATTTTAGAAGTTATTATCTACACTGATTGTGTAGAATTGAAATGCGGAATATAAGGATTTTAATGCTATTTTTTTGATATTGCTGTAAATATTTACCTATTCACTTTAAGCAAAATTATAAATACAAAAGATGTTCAGAATTTTCAAATGCATGCAGTAAGGTCCTTTTGATTATCTATTAGATATTATGTAATTACCAAACAAATTGAATAATAAGCAATTTCACGTACCCCAAGCTATCTTGAAAATTGTTTAGTTTATTTATATTTCTTATATGTATAATTATTTTTTATTGACATTTCGTTGATTTGAATATTTAAATTAAAAAATAATATAACCAACGCAACCAACTAAACAATTTTCCATTAGTTTCTTCCACAAAGCTTATCATAATTTTCGTTAGTACTAGAATGCTTTTGATAAATGAAAAATGTTATATTGTTCTTTTTACTGCATCCAGTTATCTTCTCTCATCCCCGATCCCGATACGAATTTGAATAGAGTTCCGAGGTACATATAATGTCACTTTCCACCACACGTAATCCTCTCACACTGATAACCATCTCCATCAACACGAAACCAAATCCAGAGCATCTGCTTTGCACCAGTGGCGTAGGGGATGATATCCATATGTATCTACCACGTGTTTAAAGAATAATTATATCGTGTGTAGAATAATACTCAATTATTTACAATAATAAAATTATTGTTTTACCGATGCTAAAAACAAAAATAAAGCGTAAAAACTAATAATAGATATAGAACTTAATTATTTTATAATAAGAGAAATTACAAAATTAAAAGCAAGAAGAATGTTTTTCAATAACGTTAATTTTGTGGCGATTTAAATATTTAATAATAGAAAGCGATAAATATGTATTTTGTATGCAAACTTAGTACGATATTATACTGATTATATCTAAAACAATTAGAAACCTCAAAAATTACCATTATGTTGAAAAAGCTCACTTTCATTTTAAGCGTTTTACAATAAATTTATAATTCAAGAATCAAAGAACACGCGCGTTGTTTAAAGTTCAATACTCCACACTGGTTACAAGTTTGATATAAATAGACTTTTAATTATTACATTTCCAATACCATGGTAGAGTTCTTGACTTCCTCGAACATCTAGAAATTAAAGTCTTTGTGACAACGAAAAATTTTGTCTCAACGACCAATTTGAAAAATAATGCACTTGTAGACCTTTTGGCAAGTTTTCAGTTGATTTTTCCGTCATTTGACCCATTTTCAGTTTCCTCAGCTCTTGTTCCTGTGATTTTGGTTGTTGATGGAGGTGTTTTTATCCACTGCCTGAAAAAGATTGTAATTATTTATTTAAATAATTCTTTAATGTTTTTATTACAAATTTTCTGTTGGTTATCTCCAGTAGTTTTTTAATGTAAGTTAATATTTTTTATTTTTCTCTTGCAATCTTATTTTTGCTGTTTTGTATTATTTTGTATGTAGTCTCGACGGTTATGCTAAGTGACCGAAACCGGTAGCACTTTTTAAAAAATGTTTTGGAACCGTGCGAATTATGACGTGAGGATTTTTCTTTCCTCTCCTTGTTCCACATTATAATAATAGTATCATTTCTAGAGTACATTGAAAATTATGATATTATTTTTAAAGAAATGATTATAAGTACCTATATACAGGGAAACAATATACTAACGTTTGTTGTAAGGAATACCAATAATCTAATAGCAAATTTGAGAACTTTACTGAGATGGGAATCGTGTAAAAACCTTCAATCTCACCCACATATATTAGTTTCATCAACCTTTCAGTCGATATTCGCTCAACATGTCCAAACCACCTCAACTGACTCACTTCCACTTTCTTAACAACATTCTTCTTAATCTCACACTCACCATTCATCAATGTATTACGCATTTGATCACGTCTCGTATATCCACACACTCCTCTCAAATATCTCATCTCAGTTATACGTCGTTCATGCTTCTTCATCTAAACATTCAGAACCATATATCAATGTAGGCACTAACACATCATTATTAACACTCAATCGAGCATCTCTAGATACATTCACGTTTCGAGCACTCTGCGTGATACGAAATTTATTTATTTTGTAGATTGGTAATAAATGTAGGTTTATTTACATAGATATTCAATTCAACAGCACTGCAATGTGTCTCCATCGATACACTCTGCGTTTCTGTGGATTTCAGGGTTCATCAATCACATCCTCTAATGCGCTTTGACTTGGAGGTATCGAGGTGGCGAGATGTAAGCGCTTAGCGCGTGCTGTAGTGTCTTCTCCAGGGCTGCTAAAAGCTTCTCAACGCAGCAACACCTTTCCAGGATCACAGCTTACAGCTCACAGCTCAGCCATTGTATCCGGGGCTGTTGTATGTTGTGTGACACCTCCGATGTGTGATGTGATGTGGTGTCATTCCGCTGAGGCAGTCATGCGATGTAGCGTGAAGCGTATGAGTACCATGAACATGAGGATGAGCTGCTGTGGTTTGCTTACTTGATGTTCTTGTTGATCGTGTTATTGTAGAAGCATTTTGTTGTAGGTTGCGCCTGGTTGCAATTGACTATAGCTATGCTCTGTTTTCAACCATTTATTATTTAGTATTTCTAGAACACACTGTATTAAAAAAAAAAGAATGGTATTAAATATTAAATTATTTTGCTCGAATATACTTTATTTGTGTCCACTATCTTTGGAATTAGAGAATAACGAGAGTAGTTCCGTGGTAACGCATTCATTAGGTGTTCATGATCCTCAGTTCGATTCTTATTAGCTGCAAGTTGCTGCTACTAACTTTGTCCCAATAGTTTCTCATCCTTTAGTACTATCTTTGAGGCTAGTGATTTGACACCTAAATAGATCTGAGAAAACAGATAATGATGTAATATTCAAATACAATGCAAATTTTAAACAAAATTATACAGTTAATTAGTCGACGGTTCAAATAAAAAAAATAATTGGATGTAGTTCTCTAGATTTAAATTTATTAAAATTCAACGTTTCGTCAGGAAACAAAAGAAAACATAAACAAGTAAATGTAAAATGACGAAGAATTATGTTCAATAATTCGAAATGTTGAATTTTAATAAATTTAAATCTACAGAACTGCAAGTAAATATAATTTACTTTTTTATGTTTGTTTTGTTTCTTGTCGTAGAATTATGTTCAATAATTCGAAACGTTGAGTTTTAATAAATTTGAATCTAAAGAACTACAAATAAACATAATTTACTTTTTTATATTTCTTTTGTTTCCTGGCGAAGAATTAGGTATGTTCAATAATTCGAAACGTTGAATTTTAATAAATTTAAATCTACTGAACTACAATTAAATATAATTTACTTTTTTATGTTTCTTTTGTTTCTTGACGAAGAATTATGTTCAATAATTCGAAACGTCGAATTTTAATAAAATTAAATCTACCGAACTACAAGTAAATATAATTTACTCTTTTACATTTCTTCTGTTTCCTGACGAAGAATTAGGTATGTTCAATAAATCAAAACATTGAATTTTAATAAATTTAAATCTACAGAACTACATCAAAAAGTCTTTTTATTTCATCATTATGAGTTCTGAAAGCTTTTTCCACTTATAATTCAAAAACGTTTAGGATATATGATATAATTTTCATACATAAAAGTAGATAGGTACAACATCGTTTAGAGAACGTTTACGTTCATTAATTTGAAAAAACTGACAGATTCGTTTAGATAGAAGGGCCAAAATATATTATTCAGGAATAGGAAAAGACCAAAAAACTTCATTATATGATTAATTAGATTATAAAACTATTAGGTGTGGCACTTACAATAGAATTCAAAGCACAGCACCCAACAATTTTATTGCAAGAAAACCCATAACAGTAATTCTACCATATTTTTTTGGCCTCTATAGGATTTGCATTGAGAAATCTATTTTCTATAACACTGTTTTGGAAACTACGCATTGTACAACTAAAAATTGTTATGGAATCACTAACATTCCATACGCCGCGTATGGAATATTTTCGACGAATCATAGCCGCGATATATGAGGTATCTTGATTCAGTTACTATGGTTACGTCTTACGTCTGTTTGTTATAATTTAATTTTTTGAGATTGACGAATTCAACAGTTTTATATTTGTATTTTTTATATAATTTCCAAAATCTTGTTATAGAAAGTATAGTCTACAACATGTAATGGAATGACATATCCCACACTCGCAAACCGTAGCCCTCGCCCTCGGCTCGGACTTCAAACTTTTTGCTCGCGTGGAATATGTGCCATTCCGTTACTTGTTGTAGAATATACTATTCCGGTGTCCAATGTTTTACCACGAATCATTTACCCCTTTATTTGTGAAGTATTTTAATTTAAAAAATGCCTTATATGGGGGCCGTTAATTTTTGTTAAGTACCTACAGCTTTTAATAAATTTGGGAGCAATCACCATTGAACATTCACTGTAAACTAAAAACCTTGTAAATCATATAAATCTGACCAAACCATATCCAGCATCTCACCTCTAGGTGACTAGACTATACCATCATTACCATAGGTAAACCTCTTCCGGCCAGCAGACCACATTGGCGCAGTCTATTATCCGACTATCCACTCTGCAGAGTTCATTCAACAGTACCGAGGTGCGAAAACCTCTCCCCTGTCTCCACTACACTCCGCTATGGGCTGACATAAGCCGCTGAAGCCATTATATCCACGGATTAGGCACGCTGTGTTGCCTGCGAACAATCACTGTTTACCTAATGCCTGATATTCAACCGATTTGCTGCCAGGCGTTCGGCGTTTGCGTTGACAACTGTATCTGACTGTTGTGGTGAGAGACAAGCATTGGCACCTTGGCGGGTATGAATGGTGTACTATAAGTTCACATACTTTATTATCATTTTGCATTACTTATAGTTAATTATTCGTGCCTCAATTCGAAACATCAAATGTTATATATTTTATTTTGGACATACACTAAACTGTAACTAATATAGGTATAAGAAGACCGCTGGTAGATTTAAAGGATCGACTAAGTGTAAATAAATAACTATTGAATCGCTCCATTTTCAGTGGAAAACAATCTTAAATTATTTAAACAAAATATTTTTTAAGAAGCAATGAACTTTACTATGACCTCCATATGAAAAATAAAAGTTGATACAAGTAACTCGTAAATGTTAAGATATACATTTTTTTTTTGAGTACTTATGCATATTCACCATTAACAAGGGTCATAAGAAAGTGCAAACCAGAATCTAGTATTATGTCATAATAACAAAGTTATCAGCAAAGAAATGAAATCGCTAAATTTACATTTTAGCCAATAGTGACCTAAGCATTCAATTGGAAAAACAAATACATATTCAAACTACTATACTAAGGAGGTTACTTTCGTCTAATTTAACCAACCTCGTATCTCTTACCGTTTTCGAGATCCCAATGCATTCGTACCTTAAATGGAAGACACTGTATATTTATATTTGAAACATTTTTCCTTGAAATTATTTAGGATTGTTTGGCAGCGAAAAACAAAGTTGGCAAAAATATAATTTATCAATCTTAATCCTTTATGAAATACATACTTTTGAAGAAGCTAGAATTATAGAAAATTTTATAAACTCTTCACAGAAATTGATCTCTATGTAAGTGAATTATTTTTAAAACTCATGCTTATTATATATAAATAATTTTTGGTTAAAATTCTATAACAAAAAGGGTTTCATATGATCAGCTATCTCGGGTAACAGAATATAAGATCGCTAAAATTGTACCAATGCTTTATAAATATTCTTTATATTGATGTATTCATATTACCTACATTATTTATTTGAATTTTTTTAAGTTTTAGAAGTAAATATTGTTAATTGTTACCTTGCGGTGTTCAAATTTTTACATTATTTATATTTACATTATCATGTGGTTATTCCATTTATTTATAATACTATAAAAGCTATTACTATGTACAAATATTTACTCTACTTCGATATCAGTATCTGGGTTTTGGTCGTATAGTATCTGTTATGCAGGTTTATCATTTCTTAGCTTTTCTGTAGAGTATCATGAGATTTATTATATCCCACACATTCTGCATTGCCTGTCATCGTCTCTTGTCTAGTAATTATGTCTGTTTTCTTCGTTGCCCTCATTTTATTTCAATATATCAAGAAAAAAAAAAAAATAAAACGGAAAAATCAGCAAACGCTGCAAGATAAGATTAAACATAATACTGAAACAATAATAAATGACAAATTATTTTTCCGTAACTGCGTAAAATATAG
Source organism: Poecilus cupreus (assembly GCA_963942605.1). Classification (NCBI taxonomy): domain Eukaryota; kingdom Metazoa; phylum Arthropoda; class Insecta; order Coleoptera; family Carabidae; genus Poecilus; species Poecilus cupreus. Next base: position 18,060,971 of record OZ012720.1, on the reverse strand, counting down.
TTAAAGTTCCTACTTCCTGAATCTACGGACGAATACCTAATTTAGGTTGAAAATTATCCTGGTCGCCACATGCTAAAACCAAAAAATATTACATTCTAATAATTATATCAAAAGTATGATTACATAATTTATTGCTCTGTATTATTTCCAATTGTCATTTTCATGAACATATTTAGTGATTGTCATCACCATAAATATATCAGTAACCCAGTAAGGTATGATTGGAAAACTTCTGACATAGCTATAGGTAAATATTTTCATTTCCTATCCACAGTTGTGCCTATAACACCAACAGATTTACATTCTATTGGGTTGTAGTGCAACAGGGACAGAACTATACACTCTACAAAGAAACAGATGAAGATAAAATAGCTTTGCGTCTGCTGTGGGTTTTGACAATGCGATTTGTAACTGTTGTGTCGTTAAGCCCTCGGAAAGAGAGCTATTTTTGTTACTGTCAAAAGTGCGAATTTACGCCTGTTGGTTCACACATCGGTTCACCGACTCTGCCTTGGTTTGAAAGAATTTAGAGACATGTATAATACTCGTAGCTATGGTGTGTAGTTCTTAGTATTCGGTTGATACTAATACTGTTACTCATAGATTTCACAAACAAATCGTTTATAATAATTTTAAATCCTGGTCACCAATCAATTATTGCAAAAGTTGGATGTTGGCTGATGGAAATTTCTTTAATTCGCTGAATTTACCAAAAATGGTATAATGTGAACTTACCCTTACACTAGCGAGAAAATGGTCAGTTAGTTATCTAATCTATATTAAAATAAATCTTACATTTTCAAGACAAAATAGATCAAAGTTAACAAATTCTGATGTTCTCAACACAACATTCCACCAAAACAACTCCAAACTGTGGAATTCATAGAAAAAAAGTTTCATATAAATATTACAGATAATATTGTTCTACATTTTTTTATTAAAAAAAAATCTATTCAATTTTCCGCAAATTTGGATTTTTAAACGGTACAACATATAGAAAAAAATTAAAATAACATTTAAAGCCATTTTCTGTAATATATGTAAAAAAAAACATTAATTCAGTTATTTTCTGAGAAAGTGAGATATGACTAAATAAACCTTATAAACCTTCAAGTAAACTACCACTTCCGTTGGATGAATTAATTCCAAATTCTAATCAGCTCGTAGATTGATTTGAAAATTATAAATATGATATTTGAAATCGTTATGAGATTTATGACTTTATACTACCATACAAGTAGATTCACGAAAGGAGTTAGCGCTAATTCTATTTTTATTATTACTGATTAGCATAAAATTTGACACATTTTGTGAATTTAATTAATTTAGAAACAAAGTTACAGATGTTGAAAAAATGGAGTTAGCGTTAATTCTTTTTATGAATCTGGAGGATTGTGATTACAATTAACAAGATATTCCTAGACAACTTGATTAATGTTTGTATTAATTGTTTATATGAAAATTATTTCTCAAAACATGCAAGCTTTATATTATTGAGAAGAAAAAAAAAATATTAATGATATTTATATATACTACTGTGCCACATCACCTGAAGAAGAAGGCAAATGTGTTGCTGAAACCGGTAGAGGCCGATTTGATATTGATTGACTAAAATCCAGTACTTTGATTAGTTTCCCAAATATCCATCGAGTCAAGAAGCTTCAGATTTATGTAAAATAGTATTTTAATCTTAATTAATATTTTGTTTTAATTGTTTTTATTTTCATGGCTACCTGATTTTTAACGAAAATGTAATCTTTTATTTTCTAAATATCTAATGCTACAGATATTCTATTATTGCATTAAATGAAGACTTTTTAAAAGTAATAATTAATTTTACACAAATTTTAATTGCTGCATTTTTTTTTTCGAAAATATACAGAAGATCCAGTATCCGCACACTTTTAAAATTCTATGTTAAACTCTTATGTTCCGCCTTTCGTGCACTCCCGGTATATTATTATTCATATTAAAATTTTTATCCAATTTTTCATTTTACTTGTATACTATTGCTTCTATTGGTATTACAATATTAACCGGTAGAGTCCGATTTGATATTGATTGACTGCAATCCAGTAGTTTGATTTTTTTCCAAATAACCATCCAGTCAAGAAGCTTTAGAGTCATGTAAAATTATATTAGCTACAATTTTATTTGATACTTTTTCCTATATTTTGTACTATTTAGAAATTAAATTCCTCGAGAAGTATTGTGGAAGCTACATCAGATTTTGATGGCAATATTATTATCAGATTTTATATTCAAATTACGAGCTGATTAGATTTTGATAGCAATCAATCAAGTGGTGGTTTTCTTTGAAGCCTATAATATAAGATATTTTCAGCATATCTCAGTAAATATATAATTGAGTTAGAGTAAATTTTGTAATAATAAAAAAGATGTAAAACAATATCAGCTACAATTTTTAATTGTAACCTTCTTTTTTATTTTTTGCGGGAGGCTATGGGCTGCCCACGTCATATATTTTTTATTATTATTAATATTAATTAACTATCGATGACGATTTTTATAAAATTTATATCTTTGGGCGCTATGATTTGACGGCTTGTAACAGTACTTCATAATGTAAAACATATCATTTACTGATATCTGCGCAAGCAGAATGTCACACCCGTAATGTGTAAAAGGCATGATGATATATTTATTTATTACGTTCTTAGCGTTTGACGTTCATTCTGGCTCACCAACTGCGCTAAATATTTTCCGTAAGAATTTGTTTTCAAGCGTTCTGCAGCATAGATTACGACTGAGTGTAATGTATGTTTTTCATATCGTTAGTTTTGTAGTTTTGCTTAGGGTTGTTATGATTTAAATCAATTTAAATCAAATCCGTGCATCGAGGGCCTGATATTCACAGTATTTACACTCTACCCTGGCCCGTTTTCTCCTTTCCATTCAATGTAGTGATCCTAAATCGAGTCCCTTTTCCTACTAGAATTCATCTCGGCAATAATAATAATAATAATAATAATGGTTTATTTGCCCAACAGTTTTACACCATTAACAGGACAATATAAAGAAAACTATTAACGTGTTCGTCTGTTCACAGAATATTAAATAACTTATAAATTGAAACATAAAAAATAAATAACAAAATATAAAAATTACATAGAAAAATTAACATATATAAAATATTAGCTACCTCTTACATTTAACAAATGTCTTAAACTATTATACGTTACATTGAATAAGTCAACAATATTACAGACTTCATTTGCATTAGTGCACATAATATTTATTGGAGATCTAGTAAGTAGGTTGGTTCTTGCAAAATTTGTTAAGAAAAGTATACATGTGCGGGTTGATAATCTCGGCACAAAAATATTGATGAGACTCAAAATACTAGGACAGTCTATAATATTGTTTAGTATTTTATACAAAAATAAGATGGATATATTTATTCGACGATGCAGCAGGGATAGAAAGTTAAATCGTTGTAACAGAGTATCATGGTCTATTCCTCTGGGTGGATATTGGTTCTCTTGTCTGTAACACATATATTTCAAAAATCGTCTCTGTGTTGATTCTAAATCTTTAACGTGACAGTTATATATCGGGTACCAAATTAAGGCACAATACTCAAGTTTAGATAATACAAAACTGCAATACAAAATTTTTAATAGGGTGACGTCATTGAAACATTTTGTATTTCTGATTATAAAACCTAAAAGTTTGTTACAAGATTTTATAACATACTCAGTGTGAAAATTAAAGGACAAACTTGATTCAAAATAGATGCCTAGATCTTTTATTGTAGAAGTGCGTTCGATAATATTGTTATTGATGCTGTATTCAAACAAAATTGGATGTTTATTACGATAGTATGAAACTACACTACATTTGGAAGGATTTAATTTCAAGTTATTATTTGTACACCAGTTGATAATTGTATTGATAGATAATTGTAATGTAGTACAATCATTTAAATTAGCGATAGCAGAATACAATTTTAGATCATCTGCAAATAATAAGCTCATACATTCCAGTTCTTCACATATGTCATTAATATATATATTAAAGAGCAAAGGACCTAAATTGGAGCCTTGTGGCACGCCAGAGGACGCAATGAACATATGTGATTTATATCCATTGTACTGAACATACTGTTGTCTCTGATTTAGGTATGATTTAAATAGTGACAGCAATGAATTATTTACACCAAAGTTATTTAATTTTTGCAATAAAATACTGTGATCAATTTGATCAAAAGCTTTTTGGATATCCATGTAAATAACATCTGCTTGGCCACCTTTGTCCACAACTTCACATAAATATTGCGTAAGCACCACAAGATTAGTTGTCGTAGACCTTTGCTCTCGGAAGGCGTGCTGAGAATCTGAAAGTTTATGTTTAACACTTTTATATATACATGAATATAACAACATTTCAAAAACTTTGGCGAAGTTGCACAGAATGGATATGGGTCTATAATTAGTAATATTGGCCACATCACCTGCCTTAAAAATAGGACACACTTTAGAAATTTTCCACATATCTGGAAACTCACTGTTGGTGAGAATTAAGTTGTGTATATGACAAAGTGGTTCGGATAGCGGATACGCACAGTCTTTAACAATGAAAGCAGGAACCTGATCTATTCCCGAAGTCGCCTTGTTCTTCATTTTGCACATGGTTTTGAATACTTCATCAGGAGTGACTGCCGGTAAAGATATGATGTCAGAATTACAGTTTGTTTCTGAGATGTCGGTTGATGAGTACTGTTGGTAAACACTAGAAAAGTAGCATGCAAAGGCATTTACTATAGACTGCGAATCATTAAACTGGGTGTGCTCCTGATACATATTACCGGGAATACGTGACGATTTTTTCTTTGTTTGAATGAACGACCAAAACATATTAGAGTCTTCTTTCATAGAAGTTTCAATTTTACGAAGAAAGCTTTTGTAAGCATCTGCTACTTGGTTTTTAATTAATTTCCGTAGGGCCCTAAACTCTTGTAGGTGACTGTCGTTATTAGTTCTTTTATATTTTTCATGCAGTTTGTGCTTCCTCTTTATATTAGTAATAATTTCTTTTGTATACCAAGATGGAAAATTATTATGATTTTTGTTTTGTTTATGAAATGGAACGTGAGTGTCGAAAATAGTTTTTAGTGTTTTATATAGTTCAGCACAAGCACAATCAACAGTTGTGGTTTCATAGAGAGTTGCCCAGTTCACATTCAATAACTCATTATACAATGCTGGAAAATTAGCTTTTTTGAAATTATAATTCTTGTAGTTATCATTAGTGCTAAAGTTGCTATGTTTAGTTGATCTAAGATTGGCAATGATTTCCAAGGATGGATGGTGCAAATCTTCGTGGACGAATTGGAAATCAGGTTTCATAACAGTGCAGTTAATGTTAGTTGCGACTATATCTAAGATTCTTTCATGTGTATTTGATATGGTATTTATTTGTTTTATGTTTAGAAATTCACAAAATTGATGGAAAATATTTGTCTTCCTATCACTCATATTACCGTGGATCAAATTGGTGATATTAAAATCACCAATAATAATAATATCATTGTTAAGTACGTGCTCCATTGTAATAAAAGTATCAAAGAATGCTTCAATTTCAAGCACAGATGTGTTAGGCGGAATATAAATTACAAAAATAAGAATTTTGGAGTTTACAGCTTGAAGTCGACATCCAACTACATCAATTGAGGTGAATGTGTTTCTCATAGTACTTAGATTAATTTCAGTAATTGAGAAGATGTTTTTAACCGCAAGTAATACTCCACCGCCCTTACTGAGTCCTACTTTGTCGAATTGTCTGTCGCTTCGAAGAACACTATAATTATCAGGAAAAAGTTCCTCACTACCAATAGAGTCACTTAACCATGTCTCGGTAATACAAACTATATCAAATAAGCAGGAGGAGGATGAAGAATAAAACAGTTCACAATCCAAACTTTATACTGGATCGCTTATAGGGACTTCTTAAAACCCAGATTGGCAGCATTGATGAAAATGTATACATTTATCTCACTTAGAAAAATAAGTCGAATTATTTTTATTGTATACCAGTTACTGAAAATAGTTTATTAATAAATTAACAATTGAAATAATAACCGAATCAGATAAAATAAAAAATCGAATTTTATAAAATTTAAATATAAAAGGAATCAACCTTTTCGTGTCATATTTAAAAAATCGGATTTGTTTACTGCCCTATCTGCGTAAGTGCGTAGGGTTTTTGTTTTCAGAACATCTATTAGAGTAAAGTAGTATCTGTTTCTTTTCCAAATTTCTTAACTCATGTCGTTTCTAAGGTTCATGCCTATATCGTTATTTTATATTACCCTTACTCACTGGGGTTTGTTATGAAAACATTATTCATGATTATAGTTTTGAGAGCGTTTATATTTTGACAATTTCTTCAGTTTTTTCTATTTAATTTTATGTATCCGCTAATGATATTATCATGATATAATATTTTAACGAATAATAAAAATTAATATTTATAAATTTCCAAGTGTGTCAGAATTAGGTGAACTCATGATAAATGTAAAATACCAGCTAATCTTTTAACATTCTTACGTGTCAAACCCTCACAAACACCAAAACTGTTGACATCTTTAAGAAGGAAACAGGGGATATAACTAATAGATATTTTCACCATTGTCTGATAAATTTCAAAACGCAAACAGACGAATTACAACAATGGCCCCCTTCTGCTAGAGATTTGTAGGGAGGTATTTCCTCGGGTGGATGAAGGCTGCGCGAGGGTCAGTCGAAGGGGAGCTGAAGCTTTCAGTAGTTAGCTACCTGATGCCCAACCTTTCTCGGATTCCCGTTAAATATTAACTCTTTATGAGGAAGTGCTGTTGGTTTAGAAGACTTAACATGACTTAAGGACATCATTATGGGACTTAGCTTTTTACACCCAACAGGATAAAAGAGACCAGTTTTAAAGTCATTGTTTTTTAATGTGCGGATGGCTGTTGTGGTCAGTTTGGGTGAGGATTGCGGTCAGTCTACTTTATAATGAACAAGAAAAATTTTATGCTAATATAAGGTAATATAAGTAGAAAATAAATTAGCATAATGATTTTGAAGCGAATCATTGTAATATTGTCAAAAAATGAGATAAACATTATATGGTGTGTGGTTTGATATTGGAAATTTAAACATTTCATTTATTATAGTTCATAGGAGTTCATAAAGCGATGATCGATTAAATTCCTGGTTACTTTCTCTGTACCTAATTAATCTCGTGCATCAATAATAAGAATATTTGTTATATGAAGAGATTTCTTTATTTATGAAGAAAATATTCCTATACATATTCTATATGTTGTTGCCATTTAATATTTAAATAATTCACTTTCTTCCGCAATTAATTCGAAATGAAGAAGAGTATCAGTAAACAAACTAGGTTTAACAATATTTCGTTTAAATAGATTATTACAAAATACTAGAAAATGGGAAAAAACAAATGAAGGATACTATTTTTCTTTTTGATATAATTTATAAAGGACAGTATTTTTGGAAAATATTATCGAATATATGGTACATAATTTTTGGCTTAGTTAAATAATAAAATTATATCATAATGAAAGTGAACATTTTAGTTTTATCTTTAAATTCTATTATTTACAAATGCTTGTTGTAATCATTTTGTTTACATTGTTATAATTCAGCATTAAATATTAAAGTATTATAATCTTAATTGATATTTTATTTCATTTGTATTTTATTTCAATGATGATCTGATTTTTAACGAAAATGTGAAATTTAATTTTCTAAATATATAATGCTCCAAATATTATATTGCATTAAATGAATACTTTTTGAAAGTAAAAATGAATTTGAACAACTTTTCATTCGTGCACTCTAACATATAAACAGTAAAAAATTGTGGTCAAAATTGACAAAATTTTATCAAAATTTTAAGACCCAGACGATCCTCCGTTCATTTTTGTTAATTTATCAAGCTTCAAATTTATTAACAATAGCACGTAACATTTTTTTTTGTGTGTTGCGTAACTAAATATGTTTGTGAATATAGTAATTATTAACATTTATTTTTATATGCTAGTGACTAAATATTTTAATAATTATATTGAAGCAGAACAACAAATCATAAATATTATAACAAATTAAGTTATTACAAAGGACACAAACTTTCTTTAACAATTTCAAATTTTATAAATGTAGCAAATAAATAAAAACAACAAATATTCTTGATATGATAAATATTCAGAATTGACGAAATTTTAATTTAACAAATTATTATATTTGATAAAATTGTTAATTTAACGCAATATATTTGTCAATATTTAGTAAAAAAACAACCGCAAAATTAACAAAATCGTAAATAAAATTTTTTACTGTGTAAGACAATATTAGTATAATTAAAAAATCCTATGTTAAACAGTTAAACTCCTTTCCTCCGCGTTTCGTTGCACACCCGATATATTATTAATCATGTTAAAATTTTTATCTAATTTTTTTTGTTACTTCTATCCTATTGTTTCTGTTTGTAATACAATATTCATACCAATATAAATTTTATTTAGATTTCAGTTTCAAAATATGTATCTCACTTCAGATATGTATATCAATTTGTTTTTGATTTGAAAACGAATAATAATAAAAACGTATTTAAAATAAATCCTCTACGTGAGTTCTTCTTTCGTATCCCACAATATCAATCTTAAAGCAAATAGCCAAACAATAAATAAGAATAAGGCTGTAATATTAAATTTATTTGTTAGATATTCACCACAAAAGTAAAAAATCCAAATTATAATGTAGGGGCCATACACATAATTCTCGCATTCAGATTTGTGTTTGGTTTGTGAAGCTCGCCTGATTTTTCATTTATTAATCGAGCATTCTTTTCAGAATACTACAAATAGCTCATATTACGCAATCCAATATCAAGAGCTAAATGTCGTATTAATTTTTCAGTTATTATTTTAGAATTTAACCGATTTAAATAAATATTCTCTCTACTTGGAAAACTGGAACACTGATTATATGACGATAAATTAAATATTAACCAAGTTGTACAATTGAAATTTCCATTGTCAATAGTTAAATTACTTCACAGCCTGTACTTTCATTTCTCCCCATTCCAGCCCGCAGACCCACATCACACATCGACACATTCCATGCCGTATCCTCTATCAGCACCTCCACACTTCCGAAGTCCGGGGTGCGCGAGGAGCAACGTTTCTCTCCTCCGGCATGAGATATCCGGGCTCCCGGAGCGGTCGGAGCGGGCGCATGATATTGATCCGGGTAGATCCGGTCAGCGGCGGCCAATGGCGCCGTCAGACCGCCGGCCACGCCCAACACTACACTGAAACTGTAACGGAACAGTGTAGCGCTACCGCGGCGCACTTAACGCTAAAGTGAGGACATGATATTGCCCCGTGCGTACAGCTGCACATGGAGGTAGGGGTTCGTAGCTACTATGTATTGATGATACAAACACTGAATGTGAATGTTTATTGTTGTGGGTGATGAATATTTTGGTGGTTGTGGGTTTTTTGTTTGAAATGTCTGAGTGGATGAATGTGTGTTTTTTCTGAGGCCATTTACATAATTTATTCAGATAATCGATTGTGTTTACTTGATTATTAGGGGAATGTGTGTACTGCAGAAGCATTTTTATCAAATAACATAGCTATTAATTTTCTGGCGTTTAATGTGAAATAATGATTTACCTACTATTATTTTTAGAAAATCACGAAAATCGTACATAAGTGTATTATATCCCATTGCTGGGTAAGGTAGTACAGCTATTCGAGATAATTGTAAATGACATATTTTTACATTGTCTGCAGTTTCCAGCAGAAAAGGTGGAAATTTTTTCTCTATATTAGACATAGATTAGAGATGAAACGGATACCTAATTGTTTGGCCGAATACCGGATATCGAGTATCAGTGCCATATAAAATTAATTACTTACATGAGTTCAGGAGCATAGTTATTAAGATTACATTGTTTTTTTATTTTCGGATTTTCAGTTTTTTTTTTGTCGGTTTAATTTTTTGTTCAATAGTTTAAATTTTTTGTGGTTACCTATTTTTTACCCTTATTGGTTAACAGGCAAAAATTCAGTGGATGAACAATCAATTATTCCCTATTTTCATACTCTTTTGGGGGAATTCTTTTTAGGACTTTTAATGGGACCAAATTCAAGATATACAATCTGATAATACACAATATTAGTATGTAAAAAGTTTACCTAGGTATACTGCCAAAACGACTTTTAAACGGTACAAAATAGAAATAAAATTTTATGTAAAAATTGTAGCTAGTCCTACTCACATGATTTTAATTATAACAAAATGTACTTTGACTTAACCCTCTATTGCATACTGTTCCCGATCAATTTGTCAAATTCAAACTTCTAATATAGATGATGAACTGAAAGCGTGAATGCCCTCCATTCTTATTTATAACATTGTACAATTTGCATAAGCTTCGAATAACTGACATTAAACATATCTTATCATCAACACTGACAATTTCCAGCTGAAGATGAAAGGTCAGTACTTCAAGACTATCCTATTATTTCCATGCTGAGTCTAGTAATTACACTCTTCATTGTCTTGACACCCCCGCTATCTGGTAACTTAACTCGCGTGTTATAAATGAATGAAGATGTGTCATTAACGATATTCAAATTGATGTACCATAAAGATCCGTCCATCATAGGATATTGACACCTCTGTGTTCTTTTACACCTGCTGGCTGATTGTTAGAATTACATATTGTCTTGATGAGTGATTATCTTCATATTGCTGGTGAATTTTTAACTTGTAACAATCAGAAGAGTTCATCTGAAACCCCGTGGAGCGGTGGAGTAACTCGTAACTCTACACTGATGCCTTGGTCTTGGCTCGGAACGTTGAGCCGCTCTCGAGGGACACACACAAAAAGCTCAGGGTCCGGTGAATTTCGCGCTCCGGTTCAAATTGGAGTGACTCCCTTCCTTTCATCCTTGCTGATCCCTGTTTTAACCCGGAGAAGATTTAGTGGTTTGCTATTTTGGCCACTCACAATTTATTCCATTTTAATTTCAGGAAAATTCTTTATAATTTCGGAAATGATATATTAAACGGTTTCTGCCTAAATTAATTATTGAGTATATATAAAATTTAATGAATTAGCAGTAATAGCCATTAACATACCTAGCGAGCGATGTTATGAGTATCATAACAGCCGCAGATGTCAGTGTCAGAGGCCTGTTATGACTCATAACATCCGTGGTTTATTCAATAGTTTACTGGTTTCAGAATATGAAAACGTTAACGTCATTTATAAATGTTAGTTTTTGAAATTCTTTTACGAATAACGTCTGACATAATTTTATAAGGTGATCCAGTAAGTCTATTTGATTTTATTTAACACCGTGGTTACAGTTTTTTTTATTACTATTATTATTAAACGGTTATATGAAGCCTCGGAACCTCGTTTTTGGTAGTGTGACAACGGCTCACAGTGTTTGCTGGCATGGGTTTTTGCAAAGCGATCACCCAGCCAACTACTGACCGCGGGCAGTATTGCTTAACTTGTGTTATCGAGTGATCCGGCTTTAACGCTTCCTGCCAAGAGTTGTTTCGTATCATATTAATAAATAATTTTTTTACTTAAACGTCAAACGTGTTAGTGTTAGATAAAAATGGATTTTGGCGAAGCTGAATGCCTCAAAATATTTGGAACGTAGCAGGTGAAGGCTCCGAACAGTTTAATTCCGTCTGTATTATTAAATAGCGTTATATTATCATTGTGTTTTATTTTCATTTTCTTGACTGTTTTGACAGGTCAACAAGGTAATATTACCGTACAGCATAGAGTTATTACTTACTTACCAGCCTACTTTTGTGCATGTAAACAAAGGTTTAATATCCTGAAACCGGTAAAAATTATTATCCAAACACTTTGGAAGATAATAAGTTATCCTTCCTAATAGTAGATTGTAAAACTCTAGTTTCAATATTAGTGCAGAAATTTTATATTTCTAAAGCTGGGTTCAGAGCTTCTCAATTATTAATTTCGATTATATATTAGATTTAACAGTTGCTCTTTGACTTATAGGAACCTGCAAAATTAAAGCGTCAATTATAAGTAGAGAGCGGATTATATACAAAGTGCATATATTTTAATTTTTGCATATCTTTAAATAAAATCAATTTTCTGGACAAATTACATTGATTAGAGTTGATTAATGATAATTAGTAATTGCATATATTGTATATTTATGCATTCTTATGCATATTTTTACAAAAATTGTATATAATTGCATATTTTAATGTTGTCTAAACATTCTGAAATTTCTGGTTACGCACACTGATAATTCCCAAATATTGGAGGAGGCAGCAATAAATTGAAGAATGCAACGGAAAAAGCAATAAACAATACAATAAACAAATACAAAAACCAATAAACTAATATTTCTAGAAAAATCCTTGTAACGGTAACGGTAGGTATTCATTGTGTATACATGAATGATAGTGAAAGTTGGTACAATGAATATAAGACCGAGAAATCTCTGTTGGATATATCTATTTCTTATATTTCGCTTTTTTGTTTAGAAAATTTTGAATAATTTGTTATTGTAATTATGTAAATATGTCATAAATCTTATAATGTCAAGTTTCTAGACTTAATTTATATGTATATTAGTAGTATATTTGTTAATTGTGTATCAGGATTAAGACTGCATTATGCAATAAAATTCATAATGCATTCATTTATACTTTTTACCTAAAATTAAAGTTTTTTTTGCATATTTTGCTGCATATATTGTCATATTTGTGCATATATAGTGCATGGTTCACAAAAAATCTGTTCATATATATGCGCATATAGTTAATTCGTTTTTTTCGTGCATATAATCCGCTCTCTATGTACTGTTTGAGAAGCTTGTATACTCCCAACTTCTTAGTTTCAATTAGAATTAAAGATATCATCCATTGTCTAAAGTCAAATTTCTTCAGTAGTTTCATAGCAACCATGTTTGTGTAGAAGAAGTAAAATTTAAAATGGTATTTAATAACTTATTAAAACCATTTGTCGTTGTCAAGATAATGAAGATAAACAAAATATTACATTTAGTTATCTTTCTTATGTATATGCGATGTTAAACTGACAAAAGTGATGTTTCTGTGGGAAGTTGTAATACATGAGACGAAAAGAAATAAATAGCAATAAAAAAAATAATAATAAAAAATGAAATATTACATCAAACTATTTACTAATATACTCAATAAGGTATGCTTATAGCAGATCTTGAACCAAAAATTATTATAGAAATTGAGCTGGTTAATCAAATAATTGAAATTAATACTCAAAAGTGCTACGGACACAATTTTCGCCATCCAGGTACCTACCTGAGCTGAATTGAGAGTAGGCGAATAGAAATTTTAAACGCTTACTTAAACGTGGTAACGAGTCGTTTTTTCTTGGGTGATTTTTTTCGTTTTTCTCTTTCTCAAAGTGCTGTGGTGCCTGTGGTCGTGGTCGCTATGCGCTTGTTCGCTTGTTTGCCTTGTTGATCACCAGATGGGATTAATCCAAGGACTTCTTCACGTTTTTCTTGGGTTGTTTTGTTGATGGTTGCTGCTCGTCTTTTGTTACGTCTTTTGATAATTTGATACTGTGAAAAAATGTTGGCTGCTGCTTGGGTTTACTCGAACAGTAGCCAAGTTTATAAATACTCTGTGGATATTTTTTCGGTGTGTGGTTTCGAATGGAAATTGTGGGTGTCTTGGATTCTTTCATAACGGAAAGGGGGCTTAAATTGGTTGAGTAATACATGAAAAGATGCTTTACTCCTTTATTTTACATTTTCTAATATACGAAACATATGCAACAGGAAAGAATAATAGTTACAAAAAAGAACATTCATTATTCACAAAGTCTTTATTAATTTCATTTTTATTTCATATTCTTTTCGTAACATTCTAGTATTCATATACGTTGCTAGAATTTTTCAGGGAGGCATGAAGTTATCGAAACCATATAAAGCGTGCATTTTATTTTTTTTCAAGTGACATTAAAAAGTTTTCTCTCTCGCACAATGACGTAAGTGTACAAGAGATAGATGAAACGACAAAAATAATATGCGGTACTTTTCCTTAAAATTCCCTAACAAATTTTGACCGTACACTTACACATTGCTGCTTTACCGCATTACCATCTATCCGCATGTTTTGCAATAGGCGAATTAGCTATCAAATATAATTTTAAAATCACTTGAAAAGAAAAACTTCATCGTGTAATACTCGCTTAAGTGGCTGGCAGAAATTAAATGAAGGAAGAAATACCTAAAAAAAAAACTTACTGAAATTTCTCATAGGTGAACAGCAAATACGAAGTAAAAGATTTTAGTCTGTATCACAATAAATGTGAATTAGATACTTTTTTGTTTTGTCAACGAATGTTAATGTATAATTCATAGATTTATTTAAATTAAATCTTTAATTATATGTTCATTTCAGTTTTCGATGGATCTGAAATGGTTCTAAAAGGATATAATTTGAGCAAATTTCTCTGTTTTTCTTTCTTAGGTAAGTAGTATAGTGATCATGAAAAAAGTCAATTGCCAGATTTTCACGGAAATAAATGTTTTGTGGTCTCCTGATTCTATTTTGACCATTTTCTCCCTCTGGGGATTAATGTGTGCCGTTATTTAACTTACGAACGAGATAAGATAGAGTAACGAAACTTCATAATTATAGGTTTAAAAATACGAAGAGCTGAGTTGATTTTGGTGACAGTTGCAAAACCGAAAGTGGAAATTTACTTCACATACGAATTAATAAATTGGTAAAAAAAATTATATATTTAATAAAATATTTTGAAAAATGATGTATTGATTAAACCTCACCGAATTTGGTATCAAATTAAGTCTAAAGGTAAACATTCAAATGTCAAAATTAAAATTTGGATAATGGTTAATTTTTTTATATAAGTTAGTTGAATCATATTGAGTTTATTTATTATTATTTACAATAGTTAGTGGAATTTTATCGATTTTACACTGCACTAAATAATAAATATTAATATTTATTAAAATTCTTTCTAGTTTGGTATCAATTTAAAGCTTTTTAAAGGGGAAATTTGTATTATCAGCTCATGTACCTAATTTGGTTTTCACGATAGGTACATATATAATATATTTTTGTGATACATGTATATAATGTTTTGGAGGTTCCCTAAATTTTCTTAATGTCGAGTTTATATAAAAATATTAAGTCGTGTAGGAAACATGTTAGTTTAATAAAATAAATAAAATTTATCCAACCTAAGTTTTTGTTCGTAGATGGTTCGGGTTCGATTCATCCTAACCTATATATGTGTGGAGTAACAGATCACGTTGAATTCCTGGCGACAAAGTAGAGTAACAAACCACTATTTACTTATGTTTGAAGCCCAGTGGGATCCTTTATACACAACGATCCTGAGACACATTAGCGAAGAATGAAAATATTTTCTTTAGCTAATGCAAGTGTATTTTGCTTACGGGTGTCAACGGAAGTACGAAGCGAACAATCCGTATCGATACCGACGTTACGTTTTAGCTGGTTTCAGACACATTTTATCCAACAACAATATTTAGTTAACGACGAGGCTCCTCAGCTATGCTAGCGAAATTTAATTAAGGCGACAGTGTCAAGTTGACGCGATCGTTCAGTTGTTATTGCTGTTTTAATGTGATACTGGGAAGAGTATTTTCGCTTAGCGAAATTCAACAAATTCTACTGGTACTTTGAACACTGTAGAGTTCAGTATATGGAGTATCTTTTGTTAGTTACTTTACACCTAAGAACACTTTAAAATATGAGTATTTATTCATAACATGAATTTATCATCACTTCTTTCAAACAATTTGGGTGTGGAACTCTGCTTTCACAGATCTCGATAAGTGATATATTTTTGCGAATAAGAAGCATGTTATTAGAGGGGAAACCATAGAGGTAAAGTTAAAAAGGCAACAGTCGGCTGTGGCATGAGAACTGAGTATCCACTTGTCCGGTGTGTTAAGACTACTATCAAATTAAATTTCCTCCATAGTGTGTATTAAAATCTGTTTCCAAAATATCTTTAAAATTAAAAATTATATAACAGCTAGTATGAAAAATCGATTATGGGTTAGGAATTCCCATTTAATTTACTTTATTTTGTACTGCCCATAGATTCCTAAATCCTTTAGAAAATATTATGGTTAAAAAATCAGATAACTAATTTTCATATATTTCTTTGCTATATACGGAAAAAAGTACTGTAAACTTTATCGAACTAGTCGATGCATTTATTTGAAAATGTCAAAAAAGTTTGGTAAATTTTCAAAATGCACCTTATATCCTCAGTTTACCGAATAGTTTGGAAAAAACATCAGTACCTTAATTTTAAGTTTCATTGTTAATTTTGGTTATAATTTCAAATTTAGAAGTGGAAGATTGCCCTATATATAGCAATAAATTCAATGTAGCTATTTTAATTTAAATATAAAAATTGTGACAATAGTTATTTATGATATTTCTGACATTTCATGAGTAAGTGGGGAGGCTTGCGAAATGAGACGAAGTCGAGTGAAATAACCCCGGACGATCGAAATAAATCACTTCGTATATCATACAAAATTTTATCTACGGTCTTCCAAATACTTTCAAATGTAGAATTATATTTTGACAGGTAGGGTTACATTTGTAGATTTATTGATAAAAATCGTTAGTAACGTGCTAAAAGTAAAAATAAAATCATTTTTACAACGTTGCTGTTACATTTAACTCATAAGGCGAAACTTTTAACTTGCTGAACAACAATTAACATAATATATTCATATTTACACTTATTTAAAATTAAATTAACAATGACCAAAATGATTTAAAATTTTTACAAGCTATTATGTATGTTTAATGACAGCAAAGTGATGACTTCATTTTAAGATTTCCATCATCATCGCATAAGATTTAAAGTTATAATTATAGAAGTAAAATTAGAAATAACAAGGCAAGGACAAAATTTCAAGGATATTCTTATTTAGAATAATAGTAGTTGGTATTCATAGTCATATTAGCATCATCTTTTGTCAGACTAATTACTATTCAAGCATCAATCATGCAAACATATAATATCGCAAATAACAGCAATGAAAAATATTTTAATTAGGGAGTAGGTATACTGGCATTTGCTATTCGATTTTTGTTTGCTTTGTGACGCTATACTCAATTAATTCAATAATTTAATAAACAACAAGAAATCATTTAATATGCAGGTACTATATAGCGGAATCTGAACTATACGGTCACATTTGTAGGTAAAACAAAAATGTAAAAATTAACTATAAATAAATATATCATCACGCCATTTACTCGTTTTTAGTGTGGAACATTTCTCTGATACATTTTAATAGGAAATACAACAGGCGTGAATTGTGGTTATCAGTAGCGATAGAACCACAGTTCATTGTTCATTTTCACATTTTTATTTGTTACATATTGATGAAGTTAACGGTATTAAGTAAAGATAATATGATTTATACGGGACAATATTTAACTAATGTAACAAACTCTAACAGTTTAGCGAGGATGTCATTTAGAGTGCTAATGTGATATAAATATAGGTGCTATTCCTTCGAGTTTACAGGGGACTTAAGTTATACATCAATTCTATTCGACTTGGTTAACAAATTATGTAATAGACTTACTTAATATTACCGTCGAAAATTTGATTGTCAATTAGTATGAAAGCAAGTGTAACAGGAGTTTAAATTTCTTTATAAATTCGGGTATTAACGACATAATTTTTATACAGTTATAAATTTATAATAATATTTATATATCAAGACACTGAAGTTCAACTTTTTATCACGAAAATAAGCTATGAGATTAATAAAAAGGAACTTCAGTACCGCGGTACATATTAAATTTTATTAGAAATCCAATATTAGAAAAAACTGTAAAAATATTATTATATAAGTTGTTTATACATCTGACAGTTGTCAATTGTAATTGCCAAACTGGAACATTGAAGTTATCGTAAATAACACTCGAATTTATGTGTTTTGTCCTCAATTTCTTCATCGGAATTAATTATTTAATTCTTCTTACGCACATTGTTTCATTTTACGTATAAATTTTCTATAATACGTCATATATCTGTGAAAATTATTCTACTTGTACACTAATTATTTTACGGTTGCTAACACTGCGTTGCTCAAAATCTTCTTATAATGGGCTACTTTAGTGACAATTTCTGAGCTTTTAATGACGATTTTTAAGCACTTTAGTGCCAATTTCAAATAAAATACTTTTATTCGGCTCTTCAATAAAAGCAAAAAATGTTATTGCAAAGCTGCAAAAAAACAATGCCAAACAAAACGATGTGCCTGCTTCAAAGCAGGTATTTTATGAAATTCACGATGCCATTTATCGGCACCTTGTTGTAACAAATAAGTGAAATTTGTTTATAAAATTGTTTATAATATTATGAATGATTCTTCCAAGTGCCTAAACCACTCCCGGCATATAGAGAAATGCGCGATTTTTGGTCTAATTGCCTGTTTTCGCCAGTCAATTAGAAGAATGAAGCAAAATTCATCTAATTGCTGGCATTTCGCTAAATGCCTGATTATTCTAAATGCCTACGACAGATATATTGTAAAGTCCAGGACAACGAGGAGCAACTGATATTAAAGTGACAGATCGATATGGATTTTGTACGTAAACGTGAAAATTTACCAGTAGCATCAACGTATGGAACTAATATAAACAGCAATTATTTTTAATAATTTTAAATTCCATTAAAAGTATAAGATTAAATTGAAAATTACTGTAAGTTACATTGATTACTTTTCTTAATGCTAGTATTTATTTTTTTATTTTTAAACATTTTATAAAGCTTTATTCCAGGTTGATGACATGTGTTTCCTGTTTAATATTTTTTCCTATACTTGTATGTTCTCATAGCAACCATGATTATTGTAATATATTAACTATGTAGTTAAATTTAATGTCCGGCGGTTGAGTTATTGTTATCATAACAGCCCCGCTGTCAGGGCTGTTATATACCAAATAATATCCTAGGGCAATGATGGCGAACCTATGACCCGTGGGTAAGACATTGACCCACGCAAGCTTTTTAACGATGACCCACGATTGCTTTCATGCAATAGATAGACATTTTTAAATAAACAAATTGGTATTGAAAACAAATAAGATTATCGCGTTACCTAGGTACTGTGTTTGCAAGCAAATAGATTAATCTCTCTAACTAAAATCGCAATGATAGAACGAAAATGGATAAAAATCTTCAATATAGGTCTGACATTAAACGGATAATAATGTCTTCGGTCAACGTACACACCTCGAGCCTGAGGCCCTTGGCAACACACTGTTGACCACATGCATTATTGTTTATTGACCTTATTACACCTTTAATACGTTAATTACTATTTCTCATAAATAGAAAGAAAATTGAATATAATATTGTTTATTCCAAATATTATTGATATCAAAATTAAATTCAACTTGTAATTTCGTTGCTCTATCTATTCTCGTTCTTAAGATGTTGCACATATGGATTCACATCATTCATTTTTCAAGAAAGAGATTCCATTTGTTAAAACGGATTCAGGAGATCTCGATTTTTTAAACACACTTACGTAGATTGAAGAAAGAAATTAATAAATGAATTTAATTATTGCGAAGACTATTACAAAATGTTATAGAATCTTTTGGCAAATTATAGCCGGTACTGCAATTCAGCTGTTATGTCCATAACTCACATCACAAAATCATTTGTCAACAATCTTCCTAATACTCTGAAACCACATCGCACAAATTCATCATACATTCACTTCCTAACATGCCACATCTCAGATCACAAGTCTCCGCGTCTGTGTCGAGGCCAGCCCCACAGCAGGGCGCCAAATCCAACCATAACCCCTGTCAGTCCATCGCATACGACTCTATTACACGCTCTGATCGCTCTATAATGCCTCTATCATCACTCCATCTCTTGCTATCACACAGCATCCCCCATCAGGCTCTCTCACTCGGTCTGACGTCGCTAGGATGACTAGTGTGCTTTGTCCGATAAAAAAATGAAGAAAGCTTAATCGTCTTTATGTATTAGGTATAGTGTATAGATTGGTAGTTTGATATAGATGTTTCTATTTGATCGGTTGAATGGAGTGTAGTGTCATGAGTATGGTTTTATTGTTTGTTGGGAGAGAATTTGTTTTTTTTTTCATGGTTATTAATTTGGATATGATATGTTTTTAGTGTCAAGTTTTGATTAGACAATTCGACATGGATCTACTTTGAATTTCTTTCTGAGATTACTGTAATTATTTACAACAAAAAATTAATTTAAAATTTAAAACAGTTGGAGGATGGGTGAGTGCATTAAGACAATTACAGATTGGCATTCTTATGTCAACAATATTTTCGGATATTTATTTTCTGACAAATCAACCTTAAGTTTCACATAACGAGTCATCGTTTTTGATAGATATAAAGCGGTAAGATAGATGTAATAACAATTTTGTTAAAATATAAATAAGTCTTCTATGATTATATATTTTTAATAACTGTGATTTAACGGTTAATAAGCGTGATTCACCTGCAAAAATTAAAAACAAGTATCAAATACCAAGAACTATTTTGTTATTGAGTAATAATATTAAATAGTTAAATTATATATTAAACTTTTCAGACCCTAAGGCCCGGTATTATAAACGCTGGTTAAATAGCCGGTTAGCCAATATGCTACTAAATTTAATATGCTACTTAAAATTTGTGTGGGTATTATAAAGCAAAATTTTATTTGATTACCTACTTATTAGTTAATCGAATCTCCCTAGAAAAGTTACCAAATCATATTAAATTTAGTTGGTCATAAGTATATACATATTCCGTATAGATGGCGACAGTAAAATTTATTATTTAATAATTAAAATTTAAATAAGGTATGATTAAATCAAATAAATGGAACACTTTAAAATAAAATAATACAATTATTTATTAAATATGAATATGAAATTTGTATAATCATCATTTGCTGGTACCACAATTATATTTGTCATATATATTTTCGGTATGATAAACAAAATAGAACGAGGTAAAAATTACAGTGAAAAAGAAAAATTTAATTATTAGAAATTATGTCTCAATCCAGGGACAAAACTGAAAACAAAGAAACAGTTTCAATGATTCAATGAATACACAGCCTAAGACAAAAGTATTCAATGTACGGTTCAGGACAATAATATGGACTTTAAAAAAAATTATTATACGAAAATATTAAAAGGAAAACTAAAAAGTTGAAATCTAAGGAGAAGGGAACTGTATATATTATTTAATGTGGGGCTCGTAAAATATAGAATATATTTTTATTTAGACAGAACTATATAAAACTGGAGAAGAATAAAGAAGCAGATAAAAAAAATCAATTATTGAAACGCTAACAAACGATAATACTGACATATATTCGAATATATACCTATGTAAATATCTGCAAAATTTTAAGGATATTATTATCTTTAATATTTAAGAATAATTGTCTTTATTTACTATTTTCCATAAAGGATTTGTAGAACAAAAATATAAAATAATATTAAAATATACTTTTAGTAGTCTACTAACAAAATTTAATACCACCAAAACTATCCTCTTTATTTAATAAGTTGATTTAGTAGGAGACTAAATTTATATTACCTTTATAATACACTTTTTGCAAATAGTAGGTTACTTAATTTATAAAATACGCTATTAAATTTTAACATTCGTTTATAATACCGGGCCCTAAGTGTATGTACAAATGAAAGCCAGGGCCAATTTTAAATAAAAAATGAAAAGGGTGATATTTGTTAATATTACAATTTTTTATTATTTTACGATATATCAATTCAATTGAAATTAATATTTGGATTTTCATAAAAATTGTTTTTGATTTTTTTCTGTAGAATAGATCTTATCATCTTTTAATTCTGGCCAACTTTTGTTCTCTCACTTGTAAATTGAATAGCTAAAAAGACATAGCAATATAAATAAATAGCATTTTGATTTAAGTTATAAATTTAAATTTAGAAATTTAATGTGGGGAATATAAAATACATATATATATATATATATATATATATATATATATATATATATATATATATATATATATATATATATATATATATACCTTCACTGGTTTATACTGGATTAAATATTTGTTGAAGAATATCACATACCTATAAAACTATGTTCAAAAGTTAAAGCAAATTTTTGTTGTTGTTTAAGACATATGTATGTTAAAAATCTAAAGTCTAATCCTGATTGGCAGATTTTAAATTTAATAAACTTAGAATGATCCAGGAAGGTACAATCTAAATTTGTAAATTAAGCCAATCTGAACCAGGTAAATCAGCAGATTTATACTGGATTTTATTTACAAATTTAGATTTAAAAATTTATTTTTAAAATATAAAATACATTGAAATGCATTTTTTTTTGTTTATGCTAGATTTACAAATTGACAGATTTACAATTTACATTTAAAATAACACCATATTTTATATTCTAAATCTAAATTTACAAATTCAACTAATCATATTGACTGGGAAAGAAAAAACAACTTTGCAACAGTAAAATACGTCAATTAAATATTTTTGGTTAAAAAACATCGCATATGGCAAGTTATTTTTGTTTAATATATATGTAAAAAATCTGAAGACTAATCTTGATTGGCAGATTGCAAATTAAATAAATTCATTATGACCCAGGAGGTAAATCGCAAATTTGAAATCAAAATTTCTAAATCTCAATTTGTAAACTAAATCCAGTATAAACCAGCCATTTTTAAACTTTTATACGGTACTAAATACGGAATAAAGTACCAGATTAAATCTATACTTGATATTAATAAAATAAAGCTTACCTTAAATGAATAATTTGTTGAGATATTCATGAAAATTCTGCTGGACCTTTATATATTAATTTCAGGTGCTTCAGATACACATATAAATACCTATGAGGAAGCAAAAAAAAAGAGTTTTTAACAGAATTTAATTTTTTAAATTAAAAAATGTAACATTAAAATTATTTTTTAATATACAAATATGAACTAAAAAAAAATATTTTTAAATAATTATTATTTTTTAAATGGATGAATTAAAAACATTGACACATTGGTTATTAAAGTTAAATAGCATATAGGAATTAATAAATTACATTTGTTTTTATATATATTTTTTGTTTTGATTACTCATTGTCAGACTTCTTCGGTATTTTGATGCATTACACAAAGATTACTGTTAAGTTTTTTTTTTTGTGCAATTTTCCGTATAGATAATAACCTTGAAAATTGGAAATGTTAAAAACTATCTTAAAATTATTTCAATTAAATGTTTCGAATATAGCATATATGTTACTTTAAATACCCGAACTACGGTAAATCCTAAGATTTTCCAGTAAAACCTAAGATTTACCAACTCTTAATGGTAAGAGTCTAACTGTTCTGTGATCATCGTTCATTTCGAATTTTACCACCATTCCCTTGTTAAATCTTAGTATTTACCTCAAAGACGCGGTAAATAACCTAACTTAATCTAATCTGTAAAAGTCCATAAATTGGGTAATATTAGGTTTTTACCAGTAATTCACAATATTTACCAAATCATGTCGGCAAATCCTAAGATTTACTTATAAAACCTAAAATTAGCCAATACAAAGGCTTTTACAGTAACGTAAACATATTTTGTAATTCATTTGGAAGCCGAAACGAGTGGTTTATTTATTCCATGTAAAAGAATGTAGTCACTTGCCCATTTGGCATAGGGCAAACGCAGTCCTGACAGAAATACTATACTAGTTTCAATAGCTAAGTAAAAAAAAATAAGTAAAAAGAAATTATTATCTAACGTAAAAAATTATCTTGCCACCTATCCAAACTGGGCCAAATAAATTGAGAAGACAAAAAAGACCATAAATTTTAATTAATCTTCTCTGGTATAACAAAATACATTCAATTTACTCATTCTTCAAAGAAGCACGCCGGCCGACAGCAAAAAACTGAAATCTAACCAAGGCGTGTGTTTGGGGTTCCACGTTCCATAATGAGTTTCCTTTTTTAATAAATCGACTAATTAATAACTGTGAGCTGCGAGGAAGAGCATCGGACATCGGCATCCCTTCGTGACACGGGCCACACCGCGATACAACCAGAACGAAGGGCACGCGTGGAGTTAGACACCGCCCAGGACGCGTATTTACAAACACTAGTATGTGTGAGTTTGCTTACGGAATTTTAAATAGTATATTACGTACCGAGGTGAAAAGTGTTCCATTGCAGTCGAAGGCTAAATCAAAGCGCAAAGAGCAAAGCGCCGAGGTAAATTATATCCTGAGGATATGTAATGAAACTTGCTACCGAGGTTTGTATACCGGGTGTCTACTTTTTTTTTGAGTTATAGGAAATAAAATGTTAATTTTTTAATTTATGCAACAAAAAATTTGCTCCACAAAAAATCTGTATTATACACAATCAGTTGGGAATCAAATACGAACTGATTTCGGTGGCTGAATAATGGCAATAATTGACTTTAACATCAATTTTTAAAAAGTCCGAAAATAACATATTACTAACCAATTGTTAATAAAATAACTTTCATAGGTTTCGCTGTCGGCAACAAACTTTGAAATACTTACAAAATACGCATTAACTTTGAATTTCGAAATTAGGCGTAGAAGTAGAAGCATCAATGCCTCTATTATTCAGTAATATCAGAGCTGGGCGTGTATTTAAATATTGTACTTATAAATCACGACTTAAATACTTTTCAAAGTGATTGTATTTGTATTTAAATACATTTATTATGAAAATACTTTGTATTTATACTTAAGTACAAAATTTGTAAAGTATTTGTATTTTGTACTTGAATTGAGTATTTAAATATATGTAAAAGTACTTAAGTACTTTAATATATATTTAAATACTCAATTCAAGTACAAAAGTGTAAATTATTTGAATTTTGTATTTGAATTGAGTATTTAAATATATGTAAAAGTACTTAAGTACTTTTCGTGTATTTAAGTAAGATTATGCGCTACTGCGTAGTGTGTTCCAACATGTTCGAACCTGCGCATTCAGTATAGGGAATTTAGTCGAAACCAAAATGTTCATGGAAATAAAATAAATACAAATATAAAAGAAAAGAGTGACGATGACAATTTGCTTGACTTTAATGAAGAAAAATCAATTCACACGGAAAACGTGAATTCTAAAGTTGAATTAGAGGTACTACAATATTTGGACGACTCTAGAAAACATATAACAATGTTAAATAATATAAATATAATACTTGCCTCCCGTCATCAGGACCCGTAGAAAGAATTTTTCATTTGCTACAATCATCAATGCACCAAAAAGACACGCGTTAAGTGATGATAATTTTGAAAAATTTGTTGTTCTGAAAACTAATAAAATTGGAGAAACAGTATAGACTAGCGGTCCGACCTGCTTCGCAGGTCTGACCCCTAGGCTCCGCGTCACTGAAGACGATTACAACTGAAAATGTAAAAAAATAAATTGAGTAGTTTTAAATAACTTCCATTTAATACCAAACAATTGTCGAAGCAAGTTCGTCACCACGTTCCTCGCTTCCATGTTAGTGCATTGACAAAAAAGCTCGTCACTTCGTTCCTCGCTTCCATGATTCTACTTTGTGACACTTGAGATTAAATCTCTTCCTTGAGAACTTTAATTTCATACCAAACACGGAAGGATTTAAATAACATTTATAAAAACAATTAAAGATCGTCCAAAATAACTTTTGATATTTGAGTTTAAATCCGCTTCATGAGACTTTTAATTTGATACCAAACACAGTAGGATTTAAATAACATTTATACAAAACAATTAACAATCGCCAAAAATAACTTTTTGATACTTAAGTTCAAACCTCCTCTACGAGACCTTTAATTTGATTCCAAACACGGTAGGATTTAAATAATATTTGTGCAAAACAATTGACAATCGCCCAAAACCACTTTATGATACTTGAGTACAAACGTCCTCTACGAGACCTATAATTTGATTCCAAACACGGTAGGATTTAAATAATATTTGTGCAAAACAAACGACAATCACCCGAAACCTCTTTTTGATACTTGAGTACAAACCTCCTCTACGAGACCTTTAATTTGATTCCAAACACGGTAGGATTTAAATAACATTTGTGCAAAACAATTGACAATCGCCCGAAACCTCTTTTTGATACTTGAGTACAAACGTCCTCTGCGAGACTTTTAATTTGATTCCAAACACGGTAGGATTTAAATAACATTTGTACAAAACAATTGACAATCGCCCAAAATCAACTTTTTGATACTTGAGTACAAACGTTCTCTGCGAGACCTTTAATTTGATTTCAAACACGGTAGGATTTACATAGTATTTATGAAAAACAATTGACGATCATCCAAAACAACTTTTTGACACTTGAGTTCAAATCTCCTGCGTAAGACCTTTAATTTGATACCAAATACGGTAGTATTTAAATAAAATTTATAAAAAACAGTTGACGATCATCCAAAATAACTTTCCAACACTTTAGTTTAAATTTCCTCCGTGAAACCTGTAATTTGATACCAAACACGATTGTATTTAAATAACATATATAAAAAACAATTGATGATCGTTCAAAATAACTTATAGTCAGTTCTATGAATTTAGATTAAAACGAAAATTCTGAAATTGATTATAAATATTTAAAGCCATCTTGAAAATAATTTTCAAACTTTTCATATTAGACAAGTAATTTTTATTATTTATACATTACCGCCTAAAACACTTAAAAGCAACGAAGTTGACGAATAAGAGCATTTGTTATAAAGTATAGTCAAAGCGAAAATTTTTATTGAAAATTATTTTCTTATTTTTAAATTAACGTTTTAAAATTTTACCAAATATTAAACATGTACGTTCCATTATTCTAAACACAAATAAAATTACTAAACTTATCTAACATGTTTACAATTAAAGTAATTTATATTTAAAATTTCTAAGTGAACTGTCAATGAAATCCATAAATGTCACATTCATAGCAACAGGCGCAATTCTTTTTATTTAAAATTGAACAAAAAGTACCACGGATAGAGTAATTTTGTAAATTTTGACTTTATTTATTTAATATCTTGCACATCATGAGTAAGAAAAATGTGAATTCATAAAAAGCACGTATTCCCAATCAAACTCTAATTGTCTAAATAGGTTTCGGTCGAATCCGTCAAATCGTCTAGGCTCTAGAGCTGCGTACAAATTGTGCAAATTTTCGGCCTTATTTATTTAATATCTCGCACATCATGTGTAAGAAAAATATGAATTCATAAAAAGCACGTACTCCCAATCAAACTCTAAATGCCTTTAAAGGTTTCACTCGAATATTTCAAACAATCTAGGCTCTAGAGCTGCGTACAAATTTTATAA
The DNA here is from genome assembly GCA_963942605.1 of Poecilus cupreus. Lineage (NCBI taxonomy): Eukaryota > Metazoa > Arthropoda > Insecta > Coleoptera > Carabidae > Poecilus > Poecilus cupreus. The sequence goes on along the minus strand of OZ012720.1, from coordinate 18,033,497 downwards.
ATTGGTTGCTAAGCAGATGAAAGAATAGTAAAATACTCAGCCTGATTAGTATATAGGACTAGCGGCCCGACCTGCTTCGCAGGTCTGTCCCCTAGGCTCCGCGTCACTGAAGATGATTAAAACTGAAAATATAGAAAAATAAATTGGGTAGTCTTAAATAATTTCCAATTTATACCAAACATTTGGCGAAGCAAGCTCGTCACTACGTTCCTCGCTTCGATGTCAGTAAATTGACGAAGCAAGCTCGTCACTTCGTTCCTCGCTTCCATGTCAGTGCATCGACGAAACAAGCTCGTCACTACGTTCCTCGCTTCGATGTCAGTACATTGACGAAGAAAGCTCGTCACTTTGTTCCTCGCTTTCAAGTCAGTGCATGGCGAAGCAAGCTCGTCACTTCGTTTCTCTCTTTTATGTTACTACTATTTGGCACGTTAGTTTAAATCTCTTCCGTGAGATATTTAATTCAATACCAAACACGTTAGGATTTAAATAACATTTATTAAAAAACAATTGACGATTTACCAAAATAACTTTTTGACACTTGAGTTGAAATATCCTTCATGAGACCTTTAATTTGATACCAAACACGGTAGGATTTAAATAATATTTATAAAAAACAATTGACAATCGTCCAAAACAACGTTTTGACACTTGAGTTTAAATGTCCTCCGTGAGGCCTTTAATTTGATACCAAACACGGTAGGAATTAAATAGCATCTATACAAAACAACTGACAATCGTTCAAAATAACTTTTTGACACTTGAGTTCAAATCTCCTCCGCGAGGCCTTTAATTTGATACCAAACACGGTAGGATTTAAATAATATTTATAAAAAACAATTGACAATCGTCCAAAACAACTTTTTGACACTTGAGTTAGAATCTCCTCCGCAAGGCCTTTAATTTGATACCAATCAAGGTAGGATTTAAATAATATTTTAAAAAAACATTTGACAATCGTCCAAAACAACTTTTTGATACTTTAGTTCAAATCTCCTCCGCGAGGCCTTTAATTTGAAACCAAACTCGGTAGGAATTAAATAACATTTATACAAAACAATTAACGATCGTCCAAATCAACTTTTTGACACTTGAGTTCAAATCTCCACTGCGAGACCTTTATTTCAATACCAAACACGGTAGGATTTAAATAATATTTATAAAAAACAATTGACAATCGTCCAAAATACCTTAATGATACTTTATTTTAAATCTCTAACGTGAAATTTTTAATTTAGTACCAAACACGGCAGGATTAGAAATAAAAAACAACTGATGATAAAAAAATAATTCTGAAATTGATTATAAATATTTAAAACGATCTTTTTATATTAGATAACTAATTAACTTATTTAAATTTTACGGCCTAAAATACTTAGATGTTGTCAAGCAGAGATATATCTGTTGTATTTTTTGAGAAGAAAAAGAAATCATCTATGAAGTGAAATAGTTATTTGTCAAACTAGAGAGGAAAGCGCTTCTTTTTCCCCTCGAGTTCGAAGTTTGCCTCATGAGCCTCATTAGACACAACATTTTTTTCACGACATGTTTCTAAAAACCATTTGCTCGGACCTAAAATACACTTTGAGAACACAACTGACAGACTGACACGTTAAAAATTAGGTTATCAGACACAAGGCGATGTAGCAGTGTCGCCAATGAACCAATCTTAAATATCTTTAATAAGTTGTCAAATTGTGATTTAGTAAGAAAAAGAAAAATATAAGACAATTGTAAGATAATTTAAAGTATGTATTTCACTAAAATAAGGATTTTTCAATAAAATTAGGAATGTATTTATAATTTTTATAATATATTTTTTGTAAATAACATTCAAATTGGTAACACTTCTATATTTTCCTCTCTAGAGAGGAACAACTCATTTTTCTCACTATTTCGGGAGAAGAACGGTGGGGTTTTCTACCATGTCGTGAAAAAAATAAACTTATTTGTGTAAGATTAGAAATTAACTCATTTGAATTTTACCGCCTAAGATCCTTAAAAGAATTAAGGTTGACGAACAATGACATCTGTTATATTTATTTTAAATTTGAAAATAATATGGAAAAAAATTCATATTTAAAAAAATTTCAAAATAATAAACATGTTTGTTAATTTATTCTAAACACAAATAAATTACCAAATTCGTCCAACTGAACTACAATTAAAGTAATTTATATTTAAAATTTCAGACTGAAATGCCAAAAATAACTAGTTGCACAAAAATTTGTGAAAAGTGACAGCTATAATTGTTATTTTTTTAATTGACTTTTAAAATATTTACAAAATAGTACACATATTTGTTCATTAATTGTGAACACAGATAAATTTACAAAACATATTCAATTTGTCTAGAATATATATAATTTATAATTAATTTTTGAAACAGAACTGTCAGAAATGACAAATTGAACATAAATTTTTGTAAAGCTACAACCATAATCAACAAACTCCACTTTCGTAGCAACCCGCACACTTTGATCCATAACCTTATTTATTTAATATCTCGCACATCATGTGTACTAAAAATGTGAATTCATAAAAAGCACGTATTCCCAAAAAATCTCTAACTTCCAGTAAAGGTTTCATTGAAATCGGTCAAACCGTCTAGCCTCTAGAGCTGCGCACAAATTGGTTACTAGGCAGATGAAAGTATATATAGAGAATGACTGATGCCTTTTAGTATAAGGGATTTATTTTCTTTGTTTCTCTATTTGTTGCCTTAGTTATTATTCATATTATACAGGGTGGGGCGTTTTAAGTTGCGTTCAAGAATATCTCGGAAACGAAGCATCGGATGAAAAATCCAAAAAACACGACTAAAATATTTTCAACGGGGACATCCCATGACACCAAATTCAACCCCCCCCCACCCCAACCTGGTGGGGTGGGGCGGGGGTAAGTTTGAAATCTTAAATAGGAACCCCAATTTTTTTTACATATTCGTATTCTACGTGAAAAACGAAATTCAGTGACATCAAAATTTTCGCCCCCGCCTACCCCCCCGGGCCAGTTGGGAGGTGGGAAACTTTCAAATTGGTTACGGGAACACCCACTTTTTCTCCAAGATTCGCATTCTACGTTAACAACTACATGCATTACCATCAAAATTTTCACCCCTGCCCCCACCCCGACCCTGGAAGGTGGGGTGGAGGTGAGTATGAAATCTTAAATCGGAACCCCAAATATTTTTACAGATTCGCATTCGGCGTGAAAAACTAAATTCAGTAACATCAAAATTTGCGCCCCTGCCCCCCTCCCCCGTGCCAGTGCCGTGCACCCCGTTGGTTAGAGTCAAGGGGACTCGAGAATTGGATCGAATCTTCGAGAAAAAGTGGGTGTTGCCGGGTCCCATTTCAAATTTTCCCGCCGCCCCACTGGCACGGGAGAGGGGGGCAGGGGCGCAAATTTTGATGTTACTGGATTTAGTTTTACACGCAGAATGCGAATCTGCAAAAATATTTGGGGTTCCCATTTAAGATTTCAAACTTACCCCCGACCCACCCCCCAGGGTTGGGGTGGGAGGGGGTTGAATTTGGTGTCATTGGATGTCCCCCTCGAAAATATTTTAGTCGTGTTTTTTGGATTTTTCATCCGATGCTTCGTTTTCGAGATATTCCTAAACGCAACTTAAAATGGCCCACCCTGTATAATTAACCTACTGTCAAACCGATACATTCTTGGTTCAAAATATAATCACATAAATTCAACTTATTTAGATTAAAACAACATAAAAAATAGGCAATTCATTTGTATTTTCCTGAAAATAATGCAAACATATTTGCACCGTCATTAATACATTTTTTGCTACAATAATTTTTTTTTACCTCGTAAATGTACAATTTAAATTTGTATTTTAGACGTTAACGTCAATCATGTAGTTGGATGGGTGGAGTCAATGGACATTTCTGTTCGGGACGGATATTAGTTTGTTTATCTATGTGTTATAACAATTTTAAAAAGGTGTAAATTGAGTCAATAAATCAATATAATATGAATACACTGTCCTTCGATATTTAAATTCAAACATTGTTTATAATGGTGAAATAATGAAATAAAATAAATTTTATTTTTAATTTGTTATTTTTGTTTAAATTCAATGAAAAAATTCTGCAGTTCAAATTCTATAACAGATAGTTACCATCCTATCTATACCTACCTTTAAGTATATTTTTCGGAGCCGTGTCTTATTGTGTGTATGTTATTCGAGAAATAACTGAATTTATCCGTTGATCAGCGCGCTACTAATATTTCTCAGTTGAAATAATAGAAAATGCAGTAGAACTGAGTGACGGTAACAGTTCAATCAACCAAATGAAATGACATGCCTATCACGTTTAGTGACAATGTTCCGTAACTTATTCGTAAATACCTATTCGGCATGTGAAAATTATTAATTTATTAAATAATTTTTGTAAAATTTTCAAAAGTTTTATATGCTAAAATACGAGTATTAAATTAATATCTATAATTTATGTTATTTCAAAAATATAACCTAAATATCTTTTTATGTAATAATAAAGCAAAGGACGATTTAGCTTTTAGCTACCATATTCAGTAGAGATGTGCGAATTCTCGAATAATGAAAGTATTCGAGATTCCGAATATTAACAGCAAAACAACAAAATCGAATACATCGAATATTGCGCTACATGATTAGTCAGCGCTTTTTTTTTTTTATTGGCAGACAGGTATGAAACTTTATTATTTTATTTTAATGTACTTTTTCCCTGTTTTTCTTGTTTTAAGTTTATTTCTTTTCCCTTGCGAGTTTTTTACCATTATTTCCGTCCGGCTTATTCTTTTGTAACTTATGAGTAACTGAGTTTTGACATGGCAGAAATACCAATCCTGCGCACAACGGGAAATACCCCATACGATGAAAAATAATAATAGGAGATAAAATACTGGAACATATCGTATGAAGAAGACGGAGATATAAATAAAAAACTAGCACGATTTCAAAATATATGTGGCACAATCAGAAGAACTTTACGTAATAAAACTCGCAAAGAAACACAACTTAAATTCTACAATGTAATGGCTACTCCCACATTGCTATATGGTTCGGAAACTTGGATCACAAAAACAAAAGATAGAAATAAAATTCATGCAGCAGAGATGAAATTCTTGAAATCAGTTCATGGTAGCACGCGTGAAGACAGAATCCGCAACGAAACCATTAGAAATGACCTAAACATATAAAATTGACGAAAATAAAGAAAAATGGAAAGACCACATTGAAAGAATGGAAGAAGAACGACTCCCCAAAGAAACTTTCTTTTATAAACCAAAAGGAAAAAGAGACGTGGGAAGGCCCAGAAAAAGATGGTGAACTTTTGTAACCGGAACAGGTATACGAATAATCCTTGAAGAAGAAGAAGAAGAAGAAGAAGTTTATTTCTAGAAAGATAGTTTATTTAATTAATTAAAATATTCCAGGTGTTCAAGATATCGAAAACCAGTTAATATTGAAATTTGAAAAAAACTAATATTCGCCCATCTCTAATATTCAGTATAAATTACTGAAGTAATCAGTTGTTTTAAGTGAATTCTTCTTTTGCGAGCAAATTAACTGATTATTTAAATGGACTGGACAGAACTATTTTATTCTCAGTGTAAAGCAATCATCAAAAAACTATATTTATAATAAAAAAATTGTAGTTTTAAAAATCCTTTTGCATAATAATAATAAAATAAAATACTGATATATAAAACGAAATTTTATGAAATATTAAATTTAGTGCATTTTGTTATCAATGCTGGCAATAATTTCTGGCCGGGGTGATGTTTCTCGACAGCAGTGAAACACATAACTAACAAATGTAAGTTGTAACAATGTAAATAAGAAATTACAAATATTTATTAAATTAAAATTTGCATGGAAATTAGGAGTTAATAAAAATAAATTAACTATTTTCTGAAATTTTAGACAAATTATTATATGTATTTGTAGTGCCCAGTATGACAATTAGATAAAGTAACTCCCGGAACAAATTCGTCTGTTTTTATGGACTATATTCATTTTTAGTTGTGTACTTTTCATACAAAAAATATTGTACAAACTTCTTTCGTTTTTTTTGGTTTCTGGATTCGTTCTATGGCACTGTTCAAAATCTTGAGCCGCCAAACACTCATCCGGGAACCAAGCGTTCTCGCAATATAAATTTCAACTAAGTCACATTGTCGCATTTGGGGTTAGGTGCGGAAATAAATCTAATATACCACAGTCTACTATGTTACAAAATTTACATTTATTGCATATCTTTAAATATAATAAATAAAGTATAACAGAGTGTATAACAATGAAAACCTTACGATATGTATCTTATAATATATAGTTATATACCTACCTGTATACCTGTAACTTATAGAAGCTAGGTATATTACGTATATCTATATTTTGCTACAAGCAATATGAATAAAATTAATATTTGATCCAATATCATTTCTTGACAATAGAATATTTATTTTAGATAATTAAACTGATACGAAGATACACAAGGGAAACGTATAAATTTATATTTGATCAGATTAAAATATTTATTTCTTTGATTAGATCTACCAAAGTAGGTTATGCTCAGCATGTCGTGGAACTATAAACCATGGAATAGAAAACAATACACCATTATTTTTAATTGATTAAACTAACCCGGTAGCATTGAAATTCTTGCCTATCCTCTTTTTAACTATAAAACTTCTATATTTCGTAATATTTTAGTAGGCAAGGCAAAAAACAAAGTAGGTAGCGAGAATTTCGGAGAAATACATTTTGAATCAGTTTTGGCCATTTACTGAATGTCGTCTGAATATATAAATGGAAGGAAAATGCGTCCGCATATTTAATAACTTATGAACGCGAAAAGATAGAAAACAAAACATGATAATTATAATTATTATGACACTGCATAGGTCTTATTTTGGGCATTACAGTTTACTAAACAGTCATACATAAACCAATATTAAAGAAAAAAAATTCATCAAGTAAGAAGGTAAATATTACTTAATTTATGAACAATGGGCCGTATTCACCGTGCGTACTTAAATTTAAGTACGCATCCCTAAATGATTTAGGTATGGTGACTTAAATTTTGTGAATTCAGCGCCCGTACTTACCTCTAAGTACGCGTTCCTATCATCTCACAATTCAAATGTTTAGGATCAAAATTTAAGACCGGTATAAACCATTTTTATCTCCTGTCTTAAATATAAAATGACAGATTTTGTCTGTCAAATTCAAAACGTTATAGAAAGTAAACGAAAGATTTCAGTTAAATATTATTCCTCTTCGTAATTTTAAAAGAAGTATTAATCCGTTAAAGGATTGTACGGATGTAAAATTCAGGCAGAGATATCAACTATCAAAAGGTATTTTGATACGCTTATAAATTTATTTCCCTACATTATTACTGCAGGAATCAAGACTAAAAATATACTTCCAGGGGATAGCGGAAAACTACTTGCGAATTTGTATAAGTATATATATATATATATATATATATATATATATATATATATATATATATATTTATATATATATTTAGCAACAAGATTACATAAAGAAATTAACTAAATATTGATGATAGGTAAAAACGTATTACTTCTTATTAAACTTGAATCTATTCCCACCAAATCTCAAACAGAAGATCATTTCACAAGAGAAATACCAGATCAATCCCGGATACGAACAATTCTATTGCAAGAAATTCCAATCCAAATTGATGCCACTTCACAATTTACGAAAAAAACACGCACTTTGACTTTAAATACGAATGTGTAGAAATAACCTCATTATTGGGGTAAATAGCTCCGTGGTAACGTATCGGACTATGGATCGTGAGATCCTCAGTTCGAATCCCACTGCCGACAGTTACAAATTTAAATTTACCCCTGTGGTTCCCCCTCCACTAATATCCTTGGGGGCTATGATTTGACGGCTGGTAACCGCACTTCATACGCAAAAATATATCACCTATCGAGATCTGCGCAAGCAGAGTGCCACACCAATAATGGGTAAAAGGCGTGATGGTATATTTATTTTATTGGTGTTTCTGTAACTGTTTTTATACTTCGGAACACAGCATACGTTTCAGAAACGTTTTATTTTCCATATTAAAATATATTTTTTTCAGTAATTTTTATAACTTTTTTTACATTCATTACAATAATTTTAAGAATAATAATTGGTTTCAATAATGTACATATTATAACAGTGTATTGATAACAAAAATGTATTGATTACAACAATGTACTCGGATTTATTACAACAGTGTACTTATATTGATTACAACAATGTGCTCCTTTTGATTACAACATTGTATTCGTGTTGATTACAACAATAAACTTGTATTGATAACAATAATACACTGATAATAAAAAAGTATTGTTATCTCAAGCAACCTGAAAATGCGTTTATCAAACTTGTATTTTACGAATTCTGGGGGCAAAGAAATTTCATATTGACATTTTTATTATTCCATGCTATTTTCGTTTGAATTCACGTTTAATTTTCGAACAATGTAAATATTTCTACATATTTTCTATCAATTTTCAGATTATTTACTGATAGGCCTTCAAGTAAACATCCAGTTCCTCAAGATGGATTGGTACCAAAATCTAATTATCTCATAATTTGAACATTCAAATTCTAAATATGAAATTAGCCAATGGGGATTCATTAAATTTATTACATCATTGTTGTTCTTTTAATTACGTATTTTCTAACCTGTTTTTACTTTTGACATATAAAACAATGTAATAATGCAATGTTGTCAGGTGTAATTTTATTTATTCATGAACTTAGCTAAGTATTGCTTAGGAACAGTTGTTAGTTAGGAACACCCTAAGTACGTTTCCAAGTACACGTGCTGAATACGGCCCATGTGTGGAATATTTAATCTAGGTCCCGGTTTACTCGTTTAAGTTTTTTTCTACAAAAATCAGACTAGGTATTATTAGTTGTAGACAAAGTTTCTGCATGTACGCTGTTTTAATGACAATAAACGAAAACAAATACATTCCACAATGAAATTCATGCTCATGTTACAGGAAACAAAACAAAGTAGCAAACAAAACAACCCAACCGTCAAACAGAAACACCAACCACGAGACCACACATCAGCACACGAAATGCACGACAGCTTCAACGCTCCAAGTTCGTGATAGTGTTCGTTCGTGTTGCCCCGTGCCGTGACACATTTGATTGATTCGAAACAATTTGGCGATTTTTTGTGGGCGCAGGATCGAAAAAATGGCAGTCTCGCGTGCGCTGTCCAACGCCACCTGCGACGTGCGCGAATAATTAAATCATCATTAATTACATGAGAGCAAGAACGTCTGGTGAGCGATCTGCCATCGAGCGGAGATCCGCAGGGTGCGAAATTTGTTCCTAATGAATCCTTTTGGTTAAGTAAAATATCTATAGGAAAACTGAAAAGGATCGTTTATAATTTGCAGTTATGTTGGGGACTATTATAATAATTTTTTTTTCGGAATGTATGAAACTTTAATGTAATACTCTAATCTCAATTAGTGTACATTCATTCCCTTTTAGTTGAGTTTAAACTCAACAGTAGGAATATTAAAAATATAGAAAAATAATCAAAAATTATTTTTACAAATTAAATTAGGAACATCTTTTGAAGTAGTGATTTGACAATTGTAAATGTAAACTTCCTTTCAAGCTTAAAAAAATGTTTCATATATCGAAATTTATTCTTTTTAGGTGAGAGTCACATTTCAAAATGGGTTTTTGTTCATAACTAAATAGTGAGCTATAAGTTATTTTTAAGAAATTAAGAACATACGGGTAGAATAATCAAGCGTGTACGCGTGTACCAAAGCCCTGTGTTTTCAGACTCATCGTTGCTCTTATATTTTAGAAGATAACAAGAACCTCTGATTAAAAAAAAAAAAAAAACTGAGCGGCAAGTAGTAAAAGTTAAAACCGTTTTTTTTATCATATGTTATTTATTTACAAACAAACAAAAAATCTTGTACATTGAACACATACGTAAACTTCCATCTAAACAATTTTTAAATGGTATCTACCAATTACAAAATAGAAAAAATAATCAAATACAAATTGTAGCTAAAATGTTACTCTACGTCTTTTTTATTCCAACAAAATAAACTCAATGATTTACTGAGATATGCCCTAAATATCTTATAGGCCTCCAAATGAACTACCACTTCCGAATAATGAAATGCTCCAAAAATCTAATCTGCCTATATGAACATCCAAAATATAAATTTGACATTTCACAATGATAGCTACATTAAATTTTGAGTTATCGTAGAGGAAAACATCGTCATACTCATATAAGACATAATCAGACGTTTTCGTGAAAATAGTGAAATCATATTCTAGGGATCCCAAAATGTGCTTATGCAAAAATTCACTAGCGAACATTTTGTCATATTTACAAGGAATAGATGGTACTGTAGGTTTCTTGACCTGTTTAGCATTTTTCCTCGAGAAATCTATTTCGCAAATGAATATGGTTACTATCGTTTTAGATCAGTTTTGAATTTAAGGTATTCGCTTAACTGCTAAAAATCTTCTCTGTGAATGCTGTAATGATTGAAAATTCAATTTTCTGTAGCCGATATTCCTTTGGTAGCAAACATCACAAAAAAGGTCCTCAAATTAAAACAAATAAAAATGTATGATAGTTTTGGAATTATGCCTACTTGCATCCAACCTTGAAAAGCTCTCCATACCACAGTTTGAGAAACGCTGATGTAGAAGATCACAGTCTTGTAACAAAAATAGTTATTTGTATACTGCTGAATCATAAAATGGGACAATTTACGACAGCCAGTAAAAAATAATAAAACAGCTGAATTATGAAAAGCTTAAAGACAATAAAATCAAGGGGTAATAGGCCAGGAATAATAACATTTTAATTAATAAACAGAAACTAAAATTTAAATTTAAATAAAAACGAAAAAAATTTCCCATTATATTTATTTATTTTATCCTTTAATACTGCAACGGGCCAGTACGATCCTGGACAGTCAGCGAGCAAAGATGACTCATCGTTCTCGAATGGTTCCATGGTGAATGTGCTAGAGAATTCCAGACCGCCAGCTTTACAAATATATAAATGCGCTAGCCTACCCAGCGACTCAATTCGACTCTGATACACTGTTCAGTACAAAGTATCGATCAAGTGGAAATAAATAAAGCGTTTGCGTAGTGAATATAAATAGTGTAAATAAATATTTCTTGTTTAATATTCTTAGTTTAGTATTGATTAATAAGTGTGTAAAATTAAATAAATATAAGTGTTAGGAAATAAACTTTTTGTGACTTTTAATAGTTGTTTTAATTATTGATTATTAAACTTCACCGAACCCGTGAGTTACAAACGTAACAATACCTATTTAACAGGAAAAAATTTCAAATTATATTACAAGTATATTCCATCTGATAATGGAATCCATATAACTAGGACACAGATGTATTTCTGGTAACAATTTACAAAGATTCATTACCTTTTCTGATTCATTCCATCGTATGGTGCGTTTGCGAAATGTGCTTTCCGCTCAGAGACACGCCAGGCGATGTGTACTGATGTGTTTGTTTGTTTGAGGGTAATGTGTGACAGAAGGTTGATGATGTGGATTTTGCTAGGGAGAGTGTTATTTTTTCTTGGTTCGGACAATGGTTGAAGAGCAGAAGTAATGGTTTTAGCAAATGATGGTAGGTTTCTTGAGTGTTACTTAATTTACACCGGCTGTCTAAAGCTACATGACATGATTAGTAATCTCGAGAATTATAAAATGATGATGTTACGATAAAGTAATATAAGATCGGTAAGTTGAATTATAAATAGATATTTAATTTACTAATTAGGATTTATTAAGCGGAAGTATACAAATTTTTAGCATTTGTCTTCGGCTCATGTTGCATTTCATACTAGTGGAAATTGCACATTCCATTCAAGTTGAATACTATACGATTACGATAAAGTAGTTCTATTAATTTATATTATATTAATTTTTTCCGGATTTAATTATTTTAATACGACAATGCTAAATTTTTAAACATGAGTGACGCAGTAATATTAACATTGTGTTAATATAGTATAGAGAAAGATAGCGAAAACGATCTTTATTTAATACCCGCGAATATTACAGCAGCTGTGAAAAGTCTCTAAATATATTACCGATAATTTAACTCCAGTATAAAGTAAGCTATAAAGAAAAACACCATTTTTAAATAGGAAGGTAACCTTTCCCAGTGATGAATATTTATTTATGTGTTAAGTGAATAAAGACATATTTTAACCACAAACGGAATGTTTAGCCCACGAGGCGTTAGCCGAGTGGTCTAACTTTCAGCAGTGGTTAATTTGTCTTTATTCACGTGATGCACACAATATTTTTTCCAACACCTTTCTTTAATATGCTTTTTGAAAAAAACTAAAATGACATTTAACTAAAAATTTGATATATTTATGTTTCATCTTATTTTGTTATCAACGCTTACTTGTATACCTTATAAGTTGCTAATGTAATTTTGCTTCCAATTCACTAGTGGTTAAAGTAATACTTTATCTATTCTTACTATTAAAGTATTGTTTCAGTATCGAGAATTCAGTGGATAAAATACCACTTTACAAGTAGTTGTTGGAAAAACGTTATTTACATTTCTCCTAGCAACCAGATCAAAATACTAACTACTTTAATGTCATTCTTGAAGAAAATATGTCAAAAAATATTATATTATATTTAATCATTTTCACCAATTGTACTTTTAAATAAACATTTTCAACATTAAATGTCGTTAAATTATCTCGCCGAATTACACTCGAGCATTTTTTTTTCTTCGGATAAATTTCAGTTTGACAACTCAACCTTGTAACCTGACAGCAATTTGACTCAAAAACTGTTTAAATTATTTTCTCTTCTAATCTGAACATTAATAATAATTCTAGAACCCACGAAATATGAAATTCATATTTTAAGTTGCCCTTAGTAAGCATGAGATATAAAATTATGTGCACAATGTACTATGTATCATTAGCAAGAACAAACATATAACACAATCAGCAAATTCATATTAGATGTAGAATAAATTAATTTTCACATTCGTTCTTAACTGTAATAACAAAAATTAGAAAAAAAAAATGTTCCACTAACACAATTCTTACAGTTTATTTAAAGCAATTATTTTAAATAATTATCTTCTTCTTACGAAACTCTATTAACACAAGTGTCTAAGTAGACACTTCCCTACAAAATAAACATCAAAGTGACAAGCAAAATACGCGTATTTACTTCTTTAGCAATATAATCAATATTTTTATTAATGATGTACAGATTAAAACCTTTTTGCTTTTAAAGTTGGAAAACATTCTTGCTAAAAACGTTAGGAAAATATTTTTCTATAACAATGTTTTGGAAACTACACATTCTACAACTAAAAACGGTATTGGAACAATTATCATTCCATACGCCGCGTATGAAATAAATTCGACGAATCAGAGCCCGCATATTAGCGCGATATATGAAGTATCTTGATTCAGTTACTATGGTTACGTCTGTTTGTTTTAATTTTATGTATTTGTGTTTGCTGTTTTCAACAGATTTATATTTGTATTTTTTGTATATTTCCTAAATCTTGTTATAGAAAGTATAGCCTACACTCTACATATGTAACGGAATGGCATATCGCACATTCGCAAACCGTAGCCGTCGCCTTCGGCTCGGACTACAAACTTTTTGATCGCGTAGAATATGTGGCAGTCCATTACTTGTTGTAGAATATACTATTCTATAACACTGTTTTGGAAACTGCACATTCTACAACTAAAAACTGTATAGAAAGAACTATCAGTCCATACGCCGCGTATGGAATAATTTCGACGAATCAAAGTCACATATTAGCGCGACATATGAAGTATCTTGATTCAGTTACTATGGTTACGTCTGTTTGTTTTAATTTGATTTATTTGAGTTTGACGTTTTCAACAGCTTTATATTTGTATTTTTACCTCCCGCCTACCTCTAGGTAAGGGAGGTATTGTTTTTGGTCAGAAAATTGGGTAGTGAGTTTTCAATGAATAAGCACGTTTTAGGGTCCCTACAGTACGATTTTACTATTTTCCCGATGATGTCTGTATGTATGTATGTATGTATGTATGTGTGTGTGTGTGTAGTCTGTGGCAATTTTTTCGTCTCGCATATCTCAAATACTATAATACCAAAAAATACAATTTTTTGAATTATTGCTTCTTATATTTAAATGAAGAGCTGATTAGATTTTGGATAAAATTGGTCGACCGGAAGTAGCAGTTTACTTGAAGCCCTTAACAGTTTTTCGTGAAAAACACGGTTAAATTTCCTTTTTCAACAATTTATGTTATTTTGAAAGTTGAAGAATATTTAATTTTACATGTGTTTTGATTACACTAATTTTAATAATTTTCATTAGATTTAGAGATAATAAAATATAAAGAAATTAGATTTCACAAATCTTGCATTCCTAGTACACCATGGAAAATTTTCAATGTTTTACGAAATGTGACACATGTCATTGTGATTGTAAAGCTATTTTCTTAGTGAAATATATGTCAAAAAATTAAATAAATATACGAAAGAAAATTAAAATTCTCAAATATAAATAGAAAATAAACAAATAAGAAGGTATGTTTCTGTATCATCAAATACTATTTTGTACCGTTCAAGAGTAGTATTGGGCGGGAGGTTATGTGCTGGCCACATCAGATTTTTTGTATAATTTCCAAAATCTTGTTATATAAAGTATAGTCTACACTCTACAACATGTAACGGAATGGCATATCCCACACTCGCAAAACGTAGGCCTCGCCTTCGGCTCGGGCTACAAACTTTTTGCTCGTGTGGAATATGTGCCATTCCATTACTTGTTGTAGAATGTACTATATTCATAAGTTCCCACTTTCTATTTTACGAAATTTGTATATATTTTATTATATATGACTGATTGTATTGATATAGGGTTTTCTGTAGAAGCAAATTATCTGCTGCTTTTTCTGCCACTTGCCGTGTTGAGTACACTCAAAGAAAAAAATTAGTAAATTTATAAACCCATTTTATACGTGGAATTTTTTTTTTTGCACAAGATCTACAAATGCCATTAAAGAAGAAATCACCGAACATTCAAAGACTAAAGTGTCACAAAAATAAACTAGCCGTGAATCTCGTGCAGTGAGGTAGTTTTAAACGTTTAAAACGCCCCAACCCTCTAGATTTACCGGACCGTTATAAATAAGTTTGTCTTGGAATTAAGTATTTTCATAATATCATCTAATTAGTTAATTGTAATTATAGTTACTAAAAAAATGTAAGCAAAGTTCTGCCAATGGGCAGTTACTTTTCCATGTCATATAATCTTTAATCACAAAAATTTACTGAATATCTCTATATATGTAGAAAGATTGTAAAAACGAATGCGATCAAAAAAAAAAAATCACGACATTGAATTATGATTCATAATTCACTCTTCTTGGCCAATCACTGAGACAGAAATCCATAATTCACGGTTATTTTAAAAACGTGATCACCAAGCAACGGCCATCTGACAGTTGACATGTAATCAGTTGCCACTCTGTATTTTCATATTAACGTTTTTCACCACCTACTAAACAAAAATATTTTACCCGGAAAAGATGGTACTTAGTAGGTACACTCAGGGAAAAAAATATTACTTTCAACTAAAAAGTATTTATAACAAATAAATTTTATCATTCATATACGATAGAAAAATATTAATTTTAAATAAAAAAAAAATTTATTTATTTACATTTAATATATTTTCATTAATAATAAAAAATATTTTTAATTTACTATTATCAATATTCAAATTAAATATATTCTCTATTAAAATTAAATATTTTATAATTAATTCAAATAAATTTATTAAATTCAAATAAATAGTGAATTAAATTAATTAAATTGTTAGTTTTAAATAAAACGATTACACTTATATTAAATAAATATTTGGTTGCTGATTTCATTAAAATATTTTTTTTCTAATAAATGGATTTATTTAAATTTACTTAAAACACTGGATTAATATTTTTGTAGTGGAATTTTGTTACAGTTGTTTACTGAGTTCATGTTGCAATTCATTATTTGTTTTGTTTTTTTTTTTTTGTTGATTTTTATTGACATAAATTTGGGGACAAAATTATAGAAAAAATAAATAATATAAATAAATTCTTATTTCTAAAAATACGTATATCTCCTATCTTTAACAAGAAAGAAAGAAACGCAGACTGGGAAAAGTAACAAGGCAAAGTAGCGAAAATTTATAATCATGATAATATAAACAAACAACGTCATTACACCAACTAGTCTCCTCCGTCTAATTTGTCATTCTATACAAGAAACTCAACACCACCTCATAGCAAAAACGAAAACTCATAAACAAATGACTCCCACCGTTGTCTACAACATCAAATTTCACACGCACCAATTTACGTTGTAACAGAATACCAACAAACGTGCATCGTTCAGTTGTCTTCCTCCCGCCATGGCGTGCTAGATAAGCGCTGAGCGCTGTGCCGTTGTTTCTCGCAAACCTGCACACTCATCCAGCTCTTGATGTCTTGAAACGTGGCGCCGAGGATAGGAACACCCGTCGACTTGGTAAATAAAAGTCACTATACACGGTTCCGTTAAATGTGTCCCTTGTTTTAAGGTTTAAGAGATGTCAAGGGAAGGTAAATACTTCACTCTTTGTAATTCTTTGTGGGCTATGGAAGACTGCTAAGTAAATAGCTATGGGATTGTTTTTCACTGAGTTTTTAAAATTTCAATGGTAAGCTGGCGTGCGGATTAATTTATATTTACATCGAACTTAAATAACAACTCAAAATTTATTTTATGAATTATATCGATTTGAAACATATCAGATAACGCACATTGCTATTATTTGATTTTTTTTAAGTAATATTTATAAATAGCTATATAATTGGCCATGATTTTAAATTAATTTTCCATGTAATGTGTAATAAATAATTATAGTACCTACCTTGATTGCTTTTACTAATTTAAATTCTTATAAAATATGATAAAACACCTGCTTCTTAGACAAAATTAGGAAAGGGAATGACTGTGCAAAATAATAGTGAAAACTAATGCTTTTTCTGGTTCTCCAATATACAATGTAGTATATGTAGATTTCTAATTAATAATCTATATATAACATATTACATTGTATTTTTTATCTATTTTGTGTATGTTACGGTTAAAGCAAGAACTGAGGTGAACCATTCAAATAATAGTTATTTGTATACCAAGGCCGCGAAATCACCCGTTAACGTACCGAGAGAAAAATTGTCGCCGAGGCCGCTATCGGCCGAGCAGGACAATCTCGAGGGCGATAAAGGATTTCGCGGACAAGGTGTACACACTATTTTTTGTGCAACCGTAGAAAATTTTAATTACAATTTTTAAACAGTTTTATTGTAAATAGAAAGTGGCTATGAGATTAACATTTGATAAACAAAAAAATTAGTTTTGAAAAAATAATGTCAATTCTCAAGTGTCAAATGATTGTTTGTTACCCTATTTCGCGTACGTTGTTAATGGTAACGGACGCGAAATAGGTTAAAAAACATCATTTCGCGGCCGTTACCATACCAACAGCCGCGAAATTCAATTTCGCGATCTATACTGCTGCTGAAAAATGCTTATTTCGCGCCCGGTTGCACAAAAACACATTTATAGAATAGATATGAAAGCAGAATGAGTATTTTTTGTATGGATTGCTACATTTGCAACAATGTCAAACAAATCCTGACTCTTCTGAACTCACGCCCAACATGGACAAGTCCAAATAAGACTGGTTCAGAATGTAAAAATATGTTTCTCTGGTACTCTTTGATAATAAAATTTAGTTTTAAATATTAATTTCATGTCGGTATACTAGCTTTACCTTATTTCTAAAACAGTGAAACTTGCTTAATTTAGATCAATAAAATGATCTCATATCATTTGAAGAATATACATATAAATTTCCTTTAAATAATTTAAATTTTAAATGTTTGCAAATGGTTGTAAAAATATATATATATATATATATATATATATATATATATATATATCATCACGCCTTTTACTCATTGCGGGTGTGGCACTCTGCTTACGCAGTTCTCGGTAAGTGATATATTTTGGCGTATGAAATGCGGTTACCAACCGTCAAGTCATGGCCCTCAAAGCTGTTAGTGGAGGGGGAACCACAGGGGTAAATTTAAATTGGCAACTGTCGGAAGTGGGATTCGAACTGAGGATCTCGCGATCCACAGTCCGATACGTTGCCACTGAGCTATTTACCCCGTTGTAAATATAAATAATTTTAATTTTAAATGCTTGAAAATGTAATGCATGTTTCAATTTAATAAATAGTAAAACTCTTTTCTCCTGTTGTAGAAAGCCTCGGTGGCGTAGTAGCTATGTCACTTGTTTAGCATGCCAGAGGTCGTAGGTTCAAATCCCATTGAAGAGCATGGTCATAAATTCATCATCATCCACACATGAGGCGGCATATGACCATAGTAGTTAGTCCGCTTTCCATCTTCGAAATAAAAAAAAAGTTGAAAAAATAAATAATAAAATCTGATGTACCAACACACAACCTCCCACCTAAGTTTCAATTAAAAATTGTAGTTATTACTATTCTATATTATTTTAATCATTTACTGATATAAGTTCAAAACACCTTAGGCCCTCAAGTAAACTTCCAATTACGGTTGATGGCAAGCCACCAAAATCTAATCAGCTTGTAATTTGAACATCCTAATTCTAAGAATGAAGTTTAAAATGATAACTGCCAGAAACTTTTAATTTTTAAACGGTACATAATATAAAAAAATGTTTCAAATACAAATTGTACTCAATAACTATTATATATCTCTTTGAATATGATAAAAGTTAGTGTTACTCAATTATTTACTGAGATATACCTGAAATACCAGATAGGTCTTCAAATAAATTACCACTTCCGGTAGATAGATTGTACCAAAATCAAATTCAAATTTGAAATTTCTAGAAGATATCTGTATTAGATTTTGAGTTATCGTGAGTGAAAAAATCATCATATACTGCATACAGCTGTCATCGTGAAAATAGTGAAATCATATTCTGAGGACCCCGAAAATTTTTATCCACCAGAAGGGAAGTCCTCTCCTCACATGTAAGTGCGGGAGGTAACAACTAACAACACGTGTAACAACTGTCAAGATTTTGACTTCAATATTCAAACCTGTAAAACTTTAATAAAATATATTAAACTAATAATTATCTGTTAGCAACAATATCGCACGATTATTGTTTACCTAAAATTATTAATACTAAACAGAATATTAAGAATTATAGAGAAAAAATAGCAAAATGTGTAAAATGTAGTGTGAGCCATTTTGGTCATTTTAAACTTTATCATGTTAGCTAACATTGTAGTTAACACTGTAAAAATATTTAGGTATTATATTTTATTTAAATTATAAAAGATTGACAGGATGAAAAATATATGTTTATTTTTTATTATAAACAAAGTAACAACCCTAACTATTTGATTACCAAAAAACATTTTAACATCAAAATACATACTTGATAACACAACTTGTTTGACATTAAAAATGTCATAAAAAACATCTTTTATGTAACTGACCCTTAAATCCCTTTAAAATATTAAAAATATGTTAAATAGAATTTTTAAGTTTAGCTAATACGCACATGAAATATCTTCAGTTCCAATCCCACAACCGGCAGATACCATTTTAACCTTACCCTTGTGGTTCTTTCTCCATTAGTATCTTTGGGACAGTGGCGTCTCGTGCTCTCGTGGATTTTATTATAAGGCAAGCAATGACAAATAGATGATAGGTAAAAAAAAAATTGTGAAAAATAATGTAAATATTTTATTGTATTTTTAACAGTAGTTAATAACTTCAGACGAGGAACAGCTCTACTATTTACAATGAAAGCTTTTTCTTCAACTACCGAAGTGTTTTTATAGCAAGTTTTTTATTGCGCAAATGTCGTTCATTCTATTAAAATACAAGAGTTTATATTACTTTCAAAATTTATTTATAACATATTTAATTCAGCAATATATCTTATAAATAAAATTTACTTTTATTCTGTCCTTTCTTAATTTTTACCAGTAAATTATCTTCATAGAAGCACTTTAAAAACTGCTTTCAACTGAACGTTTACGGCGCATTATTTCCAGTATAGAAAGCTACACGTTCGACAATGTTCGGTGTACTGTAAGCATGTGCGGCGAAAGCACTCGAAGTTGTGCTTGCAGGTTTTGAACAACAGGGTAAGATCCTAATAGTTCGTACGTCATTGAATGTACTCGTGTTGCATTAGCGGTGCGGTAGGCAATTTGAAACATAATTGTGTATTTCTGTTTGCTTTTAAGTTTTGAAATACTAAAATTCTAAATAAATAATTATAAACAAATATATTGTTGAAATATATTAAAAATTATAAAATATAAAGGCAAGCACTGCTTGCCTTGCTTGCATGGAGAAGACGCCACTGCTTTGGGAGCAGTAACTTAACGGCTGGTAACCTCACTTTTAAGTTAAAGCTTGGATTGTAACTATATTCAAATATAATCTCGCTTACTAATTATTCTAAATAAGAGTTTTAGGAAAAATAATGAAAAGTATTGTATATATATAAATAAACCACGATTCAATCTAAGTAATAAACCCTGGCAATAATTATGAAATTACAACAAAAAGAGGAATAACATCAAACTTTAAAAGTAGCAAGAAAATGGAATAGAATAACTGAGTGAGAGAGAAATACAAGAAATTTATTAAAAAAAATAAATATTTTATTTGTAAATCAACTAAGTGATGAGTAACCTACTATCCTATGTATATACATATATTAAGCTTTAAAGTTGTGGCTTTATATATTTCTCGTTTTAGTGTCTTTATCAATGATAAGCTTATTCATAAGTTATAATTAACTATAAAAGACCGAAATCTAACAAATGACATTTCTAATTATAGATGCATGTATAATTAATTATTTCAAAGAATGTATAATTATCATTAATTAATATTAAATTACTCTAAGCAAACATATTAAATTTCTGAGAAAAAAACAAGGATGACCTTCTAAACAAAAACTAACCTTATTAAAATATAAAAAATAAACTAACAAACAAAAAACCCCGATCAAAACTAGGGACAATCTGACAATGAAACAATTGACAGGATGGTGACATTAAAAGACTAATAAGTAATTTCTGGGAAGCTTCTTCTGCTGTGCCTACCCCAGTGCCAGTGTGGCTTCTAACCTCTGATTAACTAACAAAACGCGGTCAGAAACAAAAGCGGCCCACAGGATAGCGCCAATCATATTGTGTTTCGTTTGTTGCGGGGCGGACAAAGAGACGGACACGCGGCTGTCAATCAAAATGGCCGCAGGAATGACGTGTTCCTATTTTGGACTCATTGAAAAATTTAACGTCACCCACACATATTCGCTTTCGGGATGCGAGTATTAATGGAGGTATCATTTCTAGAATATATTTATAAATATAATTATTGTCTTGTTAGTGTTTTATTATTTTATTTATATGACACAGGAACAAAATCACAGGGTTTGTTTAAGAGCATTGTTACGAACAAATAAATAAGAGGAAAGAAACATGGAAAAGATAACAGTAAAATTTAGGTTCAGTTTTTATTTATTCGTAAATTTTAGTTTATATAATATTTTTTTCATTATACTGTTAGATATCATCCAATTTTAGTTGATAGATTTCTTAACTAACTCACGATCGCAGATGCGATCGCAGCGCTATTCATAAAATCTAATAAACCCAGCGCTTTACAGATGCAGTTCGTATCTTTCCAATTAATGTTGTTGTAATGAAGTCTATAATGTTATCCATAAAATAAAAATTATTTTATATATTTATAATTAGGTACAAGAAAATAGAAAAAAGTGCTATTTGAATATTAAAAATTTAACCTTATAGATAAAAAATCATGAGATAAATGGCATTAATCTCAATTTATATTTTATTTTAAATATGTATCTGCGATTCTGGATTCAACAAAATCCAAATTTTTGGTAGGACATGTAAGCGCATAAAAATTCCTTATTGAACCATTTCTGTTCCCACCGCCCTATTGTTCTGAATTTTTTATAGATTTTTTAATTCAAGGTTTTAGAAAATACAGGGGCGGGATTGCTACTTGAACACGTATTTTTGGCTAAATCACGTCAAAATTTTGAATAAAATAGTTTTTTATATGAGCATTCTATGGTTTTAAAGAAAGAAAGCTATGGAAAACAGTGTGGATTTGTAAAACGAACAAATTTTGTATATATAAATAGATAATTTGGTATTTTATTATTTAAAACATTAATATAAGATTTAGCAACTTTAACAGTAGCAAAATTAGTCAATAATTTATTTCTGCCATAAAATTATAATTGAATCCCCTTTGGCTGCACTACGAGTACTTATATTAAAATATTTACTAAATAAAATCTAATATTATTGAGATAAATTAGCCTAAAGTTATTTGCTTTAAATATATAAAAAAAAGCTACGCATAATCGGAGAATACTAGTTAAATTAATACTGAGTAGGGCAACGACATGGCAGCGATTCCGGATTCCGGTTCACTCGATAACGCTAGTTAAGCAAGGCTGCCCGCGGTTTTTAGTTGGATGGGTAACCTCTTTGCGAAAACCCATACCAACGAACACTAAGTGTCGTTCTCACACCACCGAAAACGAGGAACCGAGGCGGCATATAACCTCTGCAGTTGAGTCCGCTATACAAAAAAAAAATGCTCAGTAACTTTTTTTATTAGTTTAATCTCGAAATATTACAATTGTGAGGAGTACTACAATCGAATTTATCATCAATAAAAATCTATCAATGATTCACTCATGTAGATAACTCACCGGACTGTGGAACATAAAATCCTTATTTCGAATCTCACGGCTAACAGTTGTCATTTTAATTTTATTCCTATTGTTCCGTGTTCCCTCTTCACTGACATCTGTGGGAGAGGGCGTGACTTTGCGGCTGGTAACCGCAATTCACGCACAATATATATTTATTTACCTATAAGTTAATAAC